>OZ007497.1:149737659-150937659 GCA_963931805.1 Microdon myrmicae | reverse complement strand
CGGCGGATGACCCATCAAATCGATGTTTTGGGTGCTCAAAAATGCAGTTGTCGCAGCCGATGTGTGAGAGCTCGCATTGTCGTGGTGAAGAGTGATCCGTCTTCGGCGGTTGGTTTTCCTGATTTCTTGGAAGACAACTGGCAAACAAATGGTTGTGTACCACTCAGAATTGACTGTTCTGCGTTGTTCTGGTGGTACGGTTGCGACATGTCCAGTTTTTCCGAAAAAACAGGCGACCATTTGCTTGGAAGTGCTTCGTGCGCGAACAACTTTTGTTGGATTTGGCTCATCTTGAAACACCCAGACAGTCGACTGCTGTTTACTTTCGGGCTCATACGCGTAAATCCACGATTCATCACCTGTCACGATGTCATAGACGTGTTTCGAAGCACCGCGACCGTATTTTTTGAGCATTTCTTTCGACCAATTGACACGAGCCTTTTTTTGGGCGATTGACAAATTGTGTGGGATCCAACGCGAGCAAATTTCAAGTCAGTCAAATGTTTATGCAATATTGAATGTATGCTGGCCCCACTAACGCCTAAGGTTGTCTCAATCTCACGATAGGTCACATGACGATCTTCCAATATCATTTCGCGCACTGCATCAATGGTTTTCGGAACAACAACTGATTTTGGACGACCTTCACGAAATTCATCTTGGAGTGAACTGCGACCACGATTGAATTCACCATACCATCGATAAACACTGGTCCTTGATGGAGCTTCATCGCCAAAAATTGAATTAAGTTCATCCATGCACTGTTGCTGAGTTAATCCACGCCGAAAGTTGTAAAAAATAATCGCACGAAAATGTTGACGATTTAATTCCATTTTTGGGCCGAGATGAATCTTTTAAGTTACTGTAAACAACACAAATAGCGCTCGTATGTCAAAACGTTCTGAGTGCGTATAACCTCAAAAATGTCCAACTTTACGACAGAGCTGTCAATTGCCGGATTGCAACGCTAGGGTTGCCAAATCCCGAAACATAAGAGGGAACCCTCGTATGTTACAGTATTTGAACTGATTGGGTGCCAGCTCGGTGTTATGGTACACTACCTCGTTGGAGTCATTAACCAATCTTCCAGAGGTGAAGAGACTTCTAGTATGGAGACAATTCAGATAGTGAGCCCTGTTATCTAGAGGAGTTGGTAGTAGTGAAGTTATTATGGGGTTGGGATTAATTGGGAGGTTTTCAATAAATTTGATAGACAGCTCTAGGAAGCGTCTATCGAGACGGTCAATATTAGCGGCATTGTATAGCAAGCTATTATTGTAATACTTGTACGAGTTGGGTTGTCGGTTGAGGCCAGTGACCAGCCTGAAGCATTTCCTTTCGAAAGTGCGTAGCTTCTCCATTTGGGCTGGTGTTATATGATACCACAGTGGACACGCATATGTCAGTGTAGGTCTGATTATTTGTTTATAGATGAGCAGTTTGACTTTGTGAGAGAGACCGTTGGGTTTCCACATCACTCTTCTACAGAGATTCAGTTGTATTGTGGCTTTACGTAAAGTATTTTTAATGTGGGTGGAGAATGAAAGGTCATTGGAAAAGGTTATTCCCAGATATTTTAAAGTTTTAGAAGGTTTTGTCTGGGTGTTATTTAGTTTGAGTCTAATTTTGTTGTGGGTGCGCCTTGTGTTGTTTGTGCAGTGCTCATTTTACCCTTAAACACTATAAGTTGGGTTTTATCAGGATTTAGGCGAATTTTCCATTTATTGAAGTATGTTGATAGTTATTAATGCGGTTTCTTGCCTCTTTTACAAACTTGCTACTGGAGTAGACTATGGTGTCATCAGCGTAATTCAACATTACGGTATTGGGTAATTGAGGCTGCGGTATGTCTGAAATATAAAGGAGGTATAATAGTGGTCCAAGAATTGAACCCTGCGGAACCCCTGCGGTTATATTATACGATTGGGAGATAGAAGAATTTATTTTGACCATGAACTTTCTACCAGAGAGGTAGGAAATAAGAAGTTTGGTAGTATGGGTGTTTAATCCAAATATGTAGTGCAGCTTGTAAAGCAGTCCTGAGATCCAAACACAGTCGAATGCTTTAGATATGTCGAGAGAGATACAGACCGTCGGGCTTTGGTTTTGAAGATTAGTTGTGACATCGTGCGTTAGTTTTAACAGAGCATGACAGGTGGAGTGTTGTGAGCGAAAGCCAAACTGGGAATTTGGGATAATAGCGTTGTCATTAGCAAATGAAAGGAGATTTCGATATATCTTGCATTCCAATATCTTGCTTAATGTGTTTAATAACGAAATCGGACGATAGTTGCTGGGGTTGTTGGAAGGACTGGACTTAGTGATAGGGACTATAACCGTGGTTTTCCAGTTATCTGGGAAATGTGATCCGTTAATTATATGGTTGAGAAGAACGAGAATAGGGAATAGATTTGACGGGAGAAGTCCTTTGTAAAGAAGGTTTGGAATTCCATCTAAGCCTGTCGACTTCTTGTTATTGCGTGATGTTATAAATTCAGATAATTCGTCTGCTGTTAAGAAGGTCGCATTATCCAGAGGATGAGACGCTTTGTTTGTTTCGTTGAATTCCGCGATGAAAGGGGTGAAGGATGGGATCATTATGCGTGAGATGTAGTCGTTTACAGTATCTTGAAAATTGGAGACTGAGAGGGAGTCGTTTTGTTGATGGATTTGATAAAAGTGATTAGCTAGACAGTTTACTATGTCAATATCTGATTGGACTGGGTGATTATTAGTAGGGTTGATAATATAATCGATTCGAGGTTTGTATTTTCGACCCGTTAGTCTGTTGATATTTTTGAATAAATCACGATTGGGTTTAATATTTTTAAGTATAGACGTGTAAGCCTGGTCGGCAAATTGTTTTAGTTGTCCATTTATCAGGGTAGTCAAGAGTTGGATTTGATTTTTAATAAAAGGGGAGTAACTGCTATGTAGTTTTCGTCTAAGCTGTTTTTTTTACGCGTAACAGTTTTATAAGGATGTTGGGTAAAGGTTTTCCTAGATGATTATGAGGGATGGATGTAGGTGTGTGGCTGAAGAGGGCATTTTTTAGTATTTGCTCTATTCTTAAGACTGCTTGATCAATTTCAGCAGGTAGTAGATTTGAAGTCTCTGGCAAAGTATAGTCTGTAAAACTGGCAGCAATGCCCCTATTGACTCTTTTCCAGTTTGTCCTGGAGAAATTCGGGATCGGATTGAATGAGTAACATGGTTCGAGGGCTGGGATTTGGACAGTGGTGTGGACGGACCCATTATCGGAAGGAAATTCGAAGGATACTGTAGGGAGGTTAGGTGAGTAGACGTCTACGGATTTTAGGAAAAAATCTATTGTTGATTTAGTAGTATTGGAGATACGTGTTGGCTGTAATGGACAGTCCGCACAGATATATGGATGGAGTTGAAGGAGTGCTAGAAGTTGGCAACCGTATTTATTGCACTTAGTGTCGTTAAATGAAGTATGCCGAGCATTCCAATCTCCTCCTATTATGAAAGGTGCAGGTAGAGACTGTTGGATTATCTCAGTGATGTCGGAACTAGGGAAGTTTGGTTCTCGAGAAGGGTGAATGTATACGGACGACAATACAAGCAATTTGTTGCTTTTGCAAAAGATTTTAATTGCCGTGTACTCAATATTATTTCGTGAACCTAATTTCGGAAAATTGGAATTTCTTGTGTATTAGAATTCCAGTACCTCCACGAGGTCCAGTGGTTCGTGGATTAGAAACAAGTGTATAATTCGGGATAGATACTCGGGAGTTTGGTTTAAGCCAAGTTTCTGAGAGGAGGAGGATATCTGGAGAAAACTTTTCAACGAACAATCGGAGGTGTTGTCTGCGAATATTGGAATATATGGACTCTGCGTTGAGGGGAATTATGGTTAAATTAGCCATTAAGGGAGAGGATATGTGAAGTTATAAGAGATAAAATCTGACCATTTTTTTCTATTTCTGTGCTGTGCTTCAACGTGGGCAGCATCTTCTGTAAGCTACTTATGTATCCTGTGATGTCCAGATTCAGATCGTTACTGTTGGATTGGTGATTTCTTGTCATGTTAAGGGAATCCTTGACAACCTTAGCGTATGACATTCCTGGACTTGTAGGATTTATTGATTGATGTGATGTTGTTTTGGTTGGTGAAGATTTGCTCATTGCCATGGGTGTTGTTCGCCTTTCTAGAATCCTCAGCTTATGAGGACATTGCGAGAAGTTGGCAGGGTGGGGTCCTCCACAGTTACAGCATGTCACTGTGATTTTCTTCGTTGTAATGGATCCATCGGGGTTTGTTGTTTGGATTGTTCCTGGTTCCATCCTAGGCGGGCTGCCCTTACATTCTCCAGGTTGATGTTGCTCTGCACACTTTACGCATCGTACGCTTAGATGACATGTGGCCGCCAAGTGTCCTGAACCTTGGCATCTTTTGCAATGAAGGACGTTTTGTTTATGTGGTTCCTCAATCGCAATTTTATGCGTGAACAGATATTTTATATATATATTTTATATATTTTATTTTAGGGACAACAATTGTTGGTTTGGAGATGATGGGGCTAGTCCGGGGTGTTGAGCTGGCGTTTCTTCCATGCAGATGTCATCTCTGATTTTATTGGTTGTTTTTAGGGAGCGAATTTCCTCGTGGAGTTGTTTCATCTGGAGTCGAAGTGTATTGATATAATCCACGGCTTCCAGATACTTTTTTTGATAGTCCATAGCTTGTGTCTCCATGGTTGTTGGCTTCTTTGTTGCGCTCTATAAATCGTCGGTGGCTCTTCTTTTACGCTCTATCGTGAATTGTTGGTCATCACTGGGGCCGTCGCCCAGCATGCGTTACTGTTAGTTTTCACTGTTTTCACTGTTTTATTACTAAAAGTATTACTAAAAGTATTTTTACACGTGCACTTCACACACGTGTGTTACAGACTTTCACAAACACGTGTTTCACAAACATGAGTTTCAACTATGCTATGAGCGAACGTCTGTTCGCTCTGAAGTACTCGATAAGAAGAAATTTGAAACGAAGTAGAAAATCTGGATCTAAAAGTCACCGACGAAATAACGCGAATCGAAAAGAGACTTGAGTGTGTTGAGAGAAATAAGACATCGCCTAGCAATCAACATGACTACAAAGATACAAGGATGCAACCGCCAACCTTCGATGGAACGGGACCCTTCTCCGTATTTATACGCCAGTTTGACGCCGCGGCCAATTATAATAAGTGGACGTATGAGCATATCAACATCATTAATGGTGTCACTCCGCGGGGCGGCTGCAGAATTGCTACAAACCATACCAGCAGAGAAGCAAATAGATTTCCAAGCGGTAAGAGACGGCCTTGAAGCTAGGTATGGAGACAACCACATGCAGCAGGTCTATCGCATGCAACTGCGGAGCAGAATGCAGAAACCTGGAGAAAATATTCAACAGTTACAAGCAGACATTGAGCGATTGGCAAACTTGTCTTATTCAAATATGACTAAGGAATTTCTGAGCGAGGTAGCAATGGATGCATTTATAAACGCACTCCAAGATCGGGACTTGTAACAAGCCGTTCGTTTAGCGGGAAAGAAGACGACTAATGAAATACTGGCGTTTGCATTGGCATATGAATCTGCTAAACTGGCCACCAGGAGTACATATAGAGTCCGAGAAATGTCCGTCCAGGAATGTTCCTGCCAAAGAATCGGGCATGTACAACGGAGAACCCCGAGACCTGATATGAAGTAATGGATATGCGGCGAAGTCGGCCACATCTTTGTTGACTGTAGGAAACGTCGACGAATTAATGAAACATCAATTGAGAATTGTTGTTCATGCGCTAATCACAAGAGAAGTCTTCAGCGTGATTCAGACTTGGACAGCACCACGACCGAATGTAGATCCTTGCATCAACAGATGCTCTTAAGACCGGCCGAGAAAAGGTCATTGAGGAGCACAATCGCTTATCAACTGATCTAGCTGAGAGGCAAGCTGAAATTTTGACCCTAAAGCTTCGCCTTCAGGATTCGAAAGTAGAAATTGATCGTTTAAAACAAGAGGCGTACGACCTCCGAAATGTACAAGTAGAAGTACTAGATGGATGGACGAGTGATGCTATACGCGCAGCTCAGCGTCAGGATGAAGATATGTGGCTAATCCTGGAACACAAAGAAAAGAACGAGCGGCCAACTTGGAACAATATTTCCGACAAGAGCGGAACATTTAAAGCATATTGGTCACAATGGAATTCCTTACTGGTGGAATATGCAATTCTAAAGCGTAAATGGGAAGCCCCGGACGGAAAATCCCATCGAATGCAGATTCTAGTCCCACCATCAAAAGTGAAGGATGAACTAACAGAAATACATGACGGGGCCTCCGGTGGACATCTGGGAGTTAATTAGACACTTTCAAAATTACGATCCCAATTCTACTGGCTTCACATGAGAGATGACGTCGAGTCTTGGCGTATTAAGTGCACAACTTGCACTACGACCAAAGGACCAACTGCAAAACCAAGGAGCGCTATGAAGCAGTACAACGTGGTTGCCCCTTTCGAGCGAATTGCGATTGATATCTCAGGACCAATCCCAAAAACCAACGACAACAACAAATACATGTTGGTCATCATGGATTACTTCAGCAAGTGGGTGGAAGTCCTTCCAATTCCAAACCAAGAAGCAACAACCGTCAATGAGCAGCTTATCAATAATTGTATCAGCAGATATGGAGTTCCCTGTGAGCTTCATTCCGATCAAGGCCGAAACTTCGAATCACAGATATTTCAAGGCATCTGTGCGGCACTGGGCGTAAGGAAAACCAGGACCACACCCTTACATCCGCAGTCAGACGGAATGGTCGAAAGGTCCAACCGAACAATGAGAGAGCACTTATCGAAGGCCGTTAATGATCACCAAAGAGATTGGGACAAATATGTATAAACCTTTCTGCTGAGTTATAGATCGGCTAATCATGATACGACAGGCCATTCTTCAGCAAGAATTATATTTGGACGAAAGATACGATTACCAGCCGATCTGCGATTCGGGATACCTCCAGACGCCATAGATAAGACTGAAGACTACGTAGCCGAATGGAGAAATCGCCTCGATGAGATTCATCATTTGGTTCGAAAGCAAATCAAGGTATCAAGTGACAGGAGGAAAACAAGGTACGACGTTCGAGCCAACGCATCCGGATTTAATGCAGGCGATAACGTGTGGCTTTATAACCCTCATCGGCAAAAAGGAAGGTCTCCGAAGTTGCAGCAACATTGGGAAGGGCTGTATAAGATTCTCACAAGAATTAACGACGTTGTCTATAGGATTCAGCAAACATCGAACGCCAAGATGAAAGTGGTGCATCGTGACCGACTGGCGACTTTTTGTTAACCCAGAAGACCAGTGAACTTAGTTCGGGACGAACTAATCCAGGCGGAGGGTAGTGTGACGCATATGACAATCAGTACTAGAATATTCCAGAAAGTCCAAAACAAAGCACTAGAATATTCTAGAAAGTACTCGAAAACTGGAGACTATGAGCAATCGAAAATTCCAGGCTATGGAACGGACGGAAACGAAATCCGAATCAGAATGAGGAAAGGGTATAAATACGTCACACGCAGATCAGAGAGGAAGAAGTAAGCAGTAAAAGACGCAATAAGTACGAAAGCGATAAATCAAGATATCGTTGAGTGTACGGTAAAAGTAACGGTTGTTATTAACGGACTAATAAAGTGTTACATTAATCAAAATCGATTTAACGGCTCTTATTTATTAAAAATAATTAATCCAGCGAACCCTAAGCTCGCAACAATATTGTAATTTTGACATTAATGCCAATGGTGGGGCTAATGGCCTTTTAATTGCTAGGGAAGGAATCCAGAGTATCTTCGACTCATTAAGAAGCCAAAAGTCAGTGGGAATAGATGGAGTACCTTACATCGTACTCAAGAACCTGCCCCCGACGGCAATAGATATATACACGGTCCTGTTTAACAACGCGTTGAATAATGTATATTATCCCGCGCGTTGGAAAACGGCTATCATTCAGCCCATCCCAAAAAAGGGCAAAGGCTGTACAAACCCAATGAACATGCGTTCAATAAGCTTACTCCCAAGCACCAGTAAAGTATTTGAAAAGACCATTAACAAAGCTCTGCTAAAATGGTTAGGCGACAACAACATTATTCCAAATAACCAGTTTGGCTTTAAGGCGGGTCATGCAACCACACATGCCGCAGCTAAACTGGTCTCCGACATACAATGGAATAAATGTAGGAACCAATGCACAGGTGCCTGTCTGATCGACTTGGAAAATGCCTTGATACCGTCTGGATCGAAGGATTATATTACAAGCTGATCAGACACGGCATACATAAGCCTCTACTATACGAGGGTTGCCTTTTATATTTCAGGATTAGAGAACAAAAACAAATATTGATCATCGAAAATCACTTTATTGTTTTTCAAAATATTCCCCATGAAGATCTATACACTTTTGCATGCGTTTGAACCAATTGTCGAAGCACTTTTGCCACTCTGATTGAGGTATCTCCAACACATGCATTCTGAATGCAGCAACCGCTTCTTCAGGTGTCGAAAAACGTTGACCTCTCAGTTTGTTTTTTACGTACGGGAATAAAAAGAAGTCATTCGGTGCCAAGTCAGTACTATACGGCGGATGACCCATCAAATCGATGTTTTGGGTGCTCAAAAATTTGGTTTTCCTGATTTCTTGGAAGACAACTGGCAAACAAATGGTTGTGTACCACTCAGAATTGACTGTTCTGCGTTGTTCTGGTGGTACGGTTGCGACATGTCCAGTTTTTCCGAAAAAACAGGCGACCATTTGCTTGGAAGTGCTTCGTGCGCGAACAACTTTTGTTGGATTTGGCTCATCTTGAAACACCCAGACAGTCGACTGCTGTTTACTTTCGGGCTCATACGCGTAAATCCACGATTCATCACCTGTCACGATGTCATAGACGTGTTTCGAAGCACCGCGACCGTATTTTTTGAGCATTTCTTTCGACCAATTGACACGAGCCTTTTTTTGGGCGATTGACAAATTGTGTGGGATCCAACGCGAACAAATTTCAAGTCAGTCAAATGTTTATGCAATATTGAATGTATGCTGGTCCCACTAACGCCTAAGGTTGTCTCAATCTCACGATAGGTCACATGACGATCTTCCAATATCAGTTCGCGCACAGCATCAATGGTTTTCGGAACAACAACTGATTTTGGACGACCTTCACGAAATTCATCTTGGAGTGAACTACGACCACGATTGAATTCTCCATACCACCGATAAACACTGGTCCTTGATGGAGCTTCATCGCCAAAAATTGAATTAAGTTCATCCATGCACTGTTGCTGAGTTAATCCACGCCGAAAGTTGTAAAAAATAATCGCACGAAAATGTTGATTTAATTCCATTTTTGGGCCGAGATGAATCTTTTAAGTTACTGTAAACAACACAAATAGCGCTCGTATGTCAAAACGTTCTGAGTGCGTATAACCTCAAAAATGACCAACTTTACGACAGAGCTGTCAATTGCCGGATTGCAACACTAGGGTTGCCAAATCCCGAAACATAAGAGGCAACCCTCGTATGTACTTTACGATATGTTAAAGGACAGGAGGTTCGTGGTCACAAATGCTAATGTGACCTCTAATAAAACGTATAATATCAAGATTGGCTTGCAACAGGGCGCGGTACTTTCTCCGATTCTTTTTAACATTTACATTAGCGACTTATTAGATGCATTCCCGCAGACTATTGCGTACGCAGACGATCTCATCATTTACAGAACAGCTCCGAAAGTTGAGATCATAAATAGTTTAATACAGCGAGACTTTAACAACGTGCAGCGCTATTGCGAAACTCAAGATCAACTTCCAGAAATGTGAAGCCATCCTATTTAGAACCCCATTATATAAAGCCACGAACGACATAAGGAAAAACTGGCGAAAGCTAGTTATCGTGGGACCGCATGGAGATAAACTGGAAACCAAGAGTTTAGTTAAATACCTGGGCATCTTGCTAGATCAATATCTGTATTCCAACAGACATGTAGACGCTGCTTTAGTCAAAGCTAGAAAAACGTTTGCTATGACAAGGAGGCTATTTCACAGTAGCCAACTTGACTGTAGGGTTAAAGTGATATGCTACATGACGCTAATCAGGCCAATGCACATATATGGTTGTCCAGTATGGTTTAACATAGGTCCAAATTTGATGGAAAAGATCTGGGTGTTCGAAAGGAAGTGTCTCAGAACCTGTCTCAGATTATATCAAACACCGGAATCGGAATACAAAAAGTACTACTCAAATGAGACTTTATATAATGAAGCCTCCATAAATAGGGTGGATAATTTTATGATCAAATTAATCAGAGGACATATTGCGAGAGCAATAAGCTCGTCCAATGACCTAATTTTCGGTGCTTATTATCCAAACACTCTGAACTATGAGAGCGTGCGTCGCAACGGCTTTGTTCCACCAGAGGCGTTTCTTGATTTGGACATGAAAGGGCTTATACAGGATAGATCCGGAATTCCGCTGATCTATCATGTAGGTAGATCATCCGTAGACGGGCGATTGTGCTACGACCGGGAAGTAACGCGCACTGAAGAAGAGCTCTTGCGCTTCAGTAGGGTTATCTCCCACAGAGACCGGGACGATAGTATTAGACAGCGTCAACAGTTCTGGTGGTTGAAAGGCATATAAAGACCTGGATACCCACGCCGGTATAGAATCACACTATCATAATCAGGTTACATAGACTTATCATCATCATCATCATCGGCATAGACTTAGCTTTTCTAGAATTAGGGTAGTATAAGATTTAGATTAAGATAAGTTAAGTTCTTTTAAAAAAAAAATTTAATAAAAAAAAATTGTAAATATATATATATATATATATATATATATATATATATATATATATATATATATATATATATATATATATATATATATATATATATATATATATATATATATATATATATATACATATATATATATATATATATATATATATATATATATATATATATATATATATGTATATATATATATATATATATATATATATATATATATATATACATGTACATATATTTAAAAAAAAAATAGACAAAGTTTTCAAAATTTTTCTTTGTCATGTAAATAATGTTACGTGACGTTCGACAATCCACCGCCCCCATCATTTATTTGTTTTCGTATAATTTAATTTTAATATAATGTGATGGTAAGGTGGTGGAGTAAGTGCACGATCCACATGTAAGTGTGTGGACACGCCCCGATTCGAGTGTGGATCGTGTACAAGTTCGAGTTCGATTTTCGTGGTGGGTGATGGAGAGAGAGAGAGAGAAGCGGCAAGTTCTTGCAATTCCGTTTTTGCCTGCTCGGTACTGTTTTTGAGTACTGTTAGATGAAGTTCAGTTTTTCGACAAGTGGAGGAAAAGCAAGAAGGAAAAAAGTGTTCCCGTTTTTTTGTTCTTTGTTCTTTTCTTTTGGAGACGTAAAATTAATAATGATAGTAATTGAAAAAAAGATAAAATGTTGGAATCGAAATAAAAATTATAATACACTAAAAAGTGTTCGTGAAAGTAAAGTTTTTGTTATTTAATATAAAAGTAAAAGCGCAAGTGTTTAAAGATCGGACTGGCCAGTCGCAGCCATATCGAAGGCTCCAAAAATCCAACGATTGGTAACCCCAATTGTCCTTCAAAGGAAACGAAGACGTCTTGCATTGAGGAAGAAACGTCAAGTGGCATCCAAGGAAGTTGCGGCTGAATATGGTAAATTGTTGGCCCAAAGGAAGAAGAACCAGGACTGAGTCGGATGAAAGCTGCTGCACCGACCGCCAACTCTCCCCGGCAAAGTAACAGAAAAAGGCGTAAAACCCAGGTAACAAAATTTTATATTCCATTGATCAAATTTTGTGTGGCTGTATATGCCACAATAATAATAAGTACTGCCACAAACAAAGTTCTGTCGCCAAAAGGCAAATTATAGAATAGTTATGTTTAGCTTAGAGCGTCTGCGTAGGACCAGTAAGTTATAATATAAGATAATTAAGCTAGAATTTAAGCATTTTTTGTCTAGCTTCCAATTTAGAAACTAAGAATATCAAAAGAATATAAAAAAAATGTTTTAAAAATGAAAAAAAAAACAATATTGCAATTTTTGTAACCCCATTACGGATTTTCAAGAATTTTCTCCGATAATATTATCGAAATTAGCAAAGTCGATATCAGTAAAATACTTACAATAATCATATCTTTAACACATAAACCGTTAAATTTGGTAGAATGGAATAAATTATTTGTGCCACGGAATGAATTATCATACATAAGGACCCTAAAAGAACTTCAAACATATACAGATAACTTGATTCTGCACACATTTTTATAACCCTCCTCGATATTACCCGTATCGCCACAATACCCAACAAACTTATGTCATAATTGTTCTGGTTGTAAGATTATCCACTATTAGTCGCCCAAGTTTGGCCTTCACCTCGATATCTTGATATCCTAGTAAACGTTACACAACGCAAACCAATCATAAACTGCCTAAAAGTGTTGTTCCATGTAAGCCCCCACCCCCCACCCGCAATAGCATTTATCCTTTCAGCAAAAAAGCTAAAACATTCCCTTTAGCTGTGGCTCAACTCTTTATCCGCCTCGGAAAATCCTTAGTACCATCGTCCTAAAAAAAACTCAATTAACAGCCAAAGGAATTCTTGTCGTCCTTATTTCATGGGACTCCAGTGCATAACCAAGCATTCCTTTTTCCCGATACTGATGTGCCTGTTATCAAAATTATTTCGTTATACTCGTATACCGGGGTCCCTATGCTCGAGCACTTTCCTCTGAATCGAATTCTCAATGGACACTATTGCCTAAGAGCGCACGCCAAAGAGAAGCCAGTGTGCAGTGAAATGCACATCATGCACACAGTGCACCGAACTCACCTACATTCTCATAATTTTTAGCCACCAGGAACTCGTCGGGAAGCATTAGATCGACAGCCTTCCTTCCACCAGTTCAGTTGTAGTTTCTCTTTAAACGTGAACAGTCGAACGTGGTGCGGGTGAACTCGTTGGTGTGAGGTGAACAAGAAAAGAAAAAACCAAAAACAAAGCACATACACGCATCCCGTATATATTGTCACCCCTAGTTATACCGTTGGGCCCGAGCCGCCCTAATGTTCGGCGGAATTGTGTAGTGGTGGTGGCTCGCCCTCCTGCTCGGGAAAGTAACCGAAATCATTTCGACTACTTAACTAATCGCCGTCGTCATCATCGGCTCCTTTTTATTTATTTATTTTTTTGGTTCGTGGTTTTTCTCGTTGTGTGTTTGGCCGCTTTCACCCGTTAACGTGCTACTCCCCGTGACCAGCAGTATTATCCAGCACAACCCCCAAAATAGTTGCCCACGCCACCGTAGGCGATAAATTTTAATTGTCTGCAGTTTTGTAGCACAAGGTAACAGTCAAGCACCACGTACATGCTAGACTTGGCGTTCACCTCTGATTTGGCGCGTTGAACGTGTGTCAGCCGGTGTATCATTCGGGAGATCGTCCACAGCTCTGGAGGTGCTACGGCAACAATCTAGATCGATAGCCGCCCTTCGAAGGAAATCCCATTTCAAGGTATGCCAACATCCGAACATCTGTCATTCTAATTCAGTTCCTTCTGTTTAAAATTGCATTACATGAAGGGTTGTGGTGTTGGTCCTGTCAGTGACTGCAGGTTACCACACTTTACAGGGTTGTTCCGCTGCCTCGGCTGATGGGGGCGGAAAACTTTGTTGGGTGCATTGGTGTGGATACGAGATTAATGGACGACGTTATGGTTGATTAACGCGATTCCGAGATAACACTTAGTGTTTGTGTAGTAACCAAGAGAAGTTGTGTGTAGACAGTCAGCCCAGGAAAGGAGGAACTTGTTAAGTACTCAAGTCAAGGACATCGCAGAAGGTTTTCTTCAGTCTCTTTGAAGATAAGTGATTCTGACTGTTATAAACCGACTACCACAAGGATACATAACGATTCGGCAGTCATAAGCAAGAAATTTGACAGAAAGTGGGGGTTGTGTGTCTTTAAGGATTGTAACGTAGTACATGGGCGTGTTTTCCAAGAGATTTAGTGCGAACAAACAATAATACGGTCTGAAGAACAGAAACCGAACCTAACGGCCGAAATGAAATTGAAATCATAGTCCTTTACCAACATCATAACAATGCCTTTTATCTCCTTTTGTGGCCGGCCATAAAAAATGGCATCTTACAAGCATCTGCTTTTCCTTTTTTCTCTACTGTTCATTTATTTATTTGTTTATTTATTATTAACTAGTAGTGTAAAATTACATATCAATGACTTAATATAATGAGCCTAGCAGCGGGGACTATTGACTCTGTACTTTTAATTTACAATTTAATCTTAATGCTATTTACAAATTTATTTACAACGTTGTCGGCAGTGGGATCTGCTAGAATTGTATAAATATCTGTATTCCAAAATAGTTTATCTTTCAATAGGTTTTGATCGTGTGTGTTCTGTTGCATTTTTGGCAGATTGGGGCTGTAGGTCGGTGGAGCAGGTGGAGGTGGGTAGCAGCTGTATGGCCTGATCGCAGCCTCACAAAGTTTGTGATTTTGGTTTTGGTCAAGTTAGTTGGGTAAGAAGGGTGAGTTTTGAATGGGTTTACCATTTTATAGGAATGGTGGTGAATATCCCAGTTTGTTTGGTTTATATGTTTTTGTTGAATGCTGATAGTTGACAGTAGACCGGCTCTTGCTTAGGATTTAATGGGATTTAGATACATTGGTAATTTTGTTTTTCCTGGGAAAGGTCAGAAAAAAAACCAGGAACTCTGTTTATTTTAACTTAACCTACTTAAAATTACTTACCATAACTTAATCTAACTTAATCTAATCTTATTTACAATTTACAATATTTGATTTGTGAATGTTGGTTGGATGTTGCTGTATTTGAAATGATTGGGTGCCAGTTCGGTGTTGTGGTACACCTGTTAAGTTCTGTAGTAGGTTTTGTTCAGGGAGCGAGTCTCCTAGTCCTTAAAAGGAGAAGAGATCTCTATAGACCGCTCCTGAAAAACGTCCTACAAAGGGGTCGTCGCCGTGCTTCCTCAGATCCTGAGGGAAGAGCAACGTCCTTGGTTTGGCCTCAGTCCTCGTCTCCGCTGGTTTCCGTGGGGGGCAGGTGATACTCCTAATCTACAAGAGTGTCTTTTGTGGAGGTGCTACGGCTTTACTTACCAGGTGTTGGATAAAATTAAAAGTTCGTTTTGTTTTCTTTGATATGTGTTTATTACTTTACTCAAGATTATTCAAAGATTTCCCTGGGGCACTTCCTTCAGGCACAGTGTACATCCATTTACTGTGGTTTGGCTCCTGGGGTACCTCCTTCCGGAACAAATAATAAGATTAAACTGCGGGCCTTCTCCTGGGGACTTCCTTCAGGGACAAATCTCGATATTCAACTGCGGCGCGGAGATCATTTTTTTTTTTTTTCAAAACTGTATTTGTTAACCATAATTAGAATTCGTACATTTAAGTAATACAGTGACTTAAAATTAATTTTGTAACAATTGCTTACATGTAATTATTATAATAATTTATACATTTTCCAAACAATATTTTATGAGATATAAGATAGATGCGTGTTTATAAATTTAGTGGTATTATCTTCCTGGAAAAGGTCAGAAAACCAGGAATGTGTTTTTTTCAACTTTACTTAATCTAAACTTAATCCTAATTATATAAATAACTTAACCTAATTTAGCCTGATTACAGTATGATTTTCATAAAGCCATAAACAAAGTTTTATAATTAATGGGATATATGTTATGAATTAAAGGATGTGGAATGAGGTCAATTGTGGGTTAGAGGTAGAGTATTTCTCTCCGGTTGTGTGTTGGAAAAGCGTAGGATGTTGGAAAATGGTTGGACGTTACAGTATTTGAACTGGTTAGGGGTAACTTCGGTGTTGTGGTATATGATCTCATTTGAATCATTTACCAGTCTGCCTGAGGCGAAGATAGCTCTGGTGTGGAGACAGTTGGGGTAGTTAGTTCGGATATCTAGAGGGTTCTCTAAGAGCGAGGTTATTATGGGATTGGGATTATTTTGTAGGTTTTCGATAAATTTGATAGACAGTTCGAGGAATCGTCTATCGAGGCGCTCAATACCAGCGGTATTGTAGAGTTCGACGTTATTATAGTACTTATAGGAGTTAGGACGACGATGTAACCCAGAGACATACCTAAATCATTTTCTTTCGAATACTCGTAATTTCTCCATTTGGGAGGGAGTGATATGGTACCACAATGGGCACGCGTACGTGAGTGTGGGCCTGATCATTTGTTTGTAAATGAGCAGTTTGACTTTGTGAGAGAGACTATTAGGTTTCCACATTACTCTTCTACAGAGATTAAGCTGAATTGTGGCGTTTTGAAGGGAATTTTTAATGTGGGAGGAAAAAGACCAGTTATTAGAAAAAGTGATTCCCAGATATTTTAGGGTTTTGGAGGGTTTTATCAGAGTGTTGTTCAGTTGAATCTTAATTTTGTTGTGGCAGCGTATAGTGTTGTTTGTACAGTGCTCGTTTTTGCCATTGAACACTATGAGCTGCGTTTTATTTGGGTTAAGGTGAATTTTCCATTTATTGAAATATGTTGTTAAGTTAGGGAGGAAGTTGTTATGCGGTTTCTTGCAGCCTTAACAAATTTGCTGCTAGAGTAAATTAATGTATCATCAGCATAATTCAGCTTCACAACATTAGGAGATACGGGTTGAGGAATATCTGAGGTATATAACAGATATAAAATTGGCCCTAAAATGGAGCCTTGGGGAACACCCGCGGTTATGGTGTGGGTTCCTGAGACAGAAGAATTTATTCTCACAACGAATTTTCGGGCAGAAAGATATGAGGCTAAGAGCTTTGTTGTGTGAGAGTTTAGATTAAATATGGAGTGCAGTTTGTACAGAAGCCCTGAGATCCAGACGCAATCAAACGCCTTAGAAATATCGAGAGATATACACACAGTAGGGCTTTGGTTTTGGAGACCAGTTGTAACATCGTGTGTGAGTTTTAGTAGAGCATGACATGTGGATTGTCGCTTACGAAATCCGAACTGACAGTTAGGGATGAAGGCATTCTCATTGGCAAATGAGAGAAGATTTTGGTAGATCTTGCGTTCCAGTATCTTACTTAGTGTACTTAATAGGGATATTGGACGATAATTGCAAGGGCTATTACTACTACCGGACTTCTTAATAGGAATTACTACCGCAGTTCTCCAGTTCTCTGGGAAGTGCGATGCATTAATTATATGATTAAGAAGAATGAGGATGGGAAGTAGATTCGGTGGGCGCAGCCTTTTAAATAGAAGACGTGGGATTCCATCTAATCCAGTTGACTTTTTGTTATTTCCTGATCTTACGATCTCGGATAATTCGTCTGCAGCTAGGAAATTTGTAGTGTCTAAAGGGTGTGAAGCTATGTTTGTGTTGTTAAATTCACCGATGAAAGGAGTAAAAGATGGGAATAATCTGTTTGAGATGTATTCGTTTACTGTGTTCTCGAAGCCAGGAGTTGAGAGAGAATTATTTTGCTCATGGATCTTTGCAAAGTGTTCTGCGAGGCAATTTGCTATGTCCGAATCGGATTGGGCAATATTATTACTGATTGGGTTAATGAGATGGTCAATTCGGGGTTTATATTTACGACCAGTTAATTGGTTGATGTTTTTGAAAAGATCCCGATTTGGTTTGATATTTTTAAGTGTGGAGATGTAGTTTTCATCTGCGAACTTTTTCAACTGCTCATTTATCAGAGTGGATAGGAGTTGGGTTTGGCTTTTAATAAAGGGGCTGTATCTTGTATGAAGTTTACGGCGGAGCTGCTTTTTAAGGCGCAATAATTTGGTTAGGATGCTGGGCAAAGGCTTTCCTAAATAGTTATGAGGAATGGTTGTCGGGGTGTTGTTGCTGAGAGCCTCCTTAAGAATTTGCTCTATTCTTAAAGATGCGTGATCGATTTCAATAGGGAGTAAGTTAGATGCTTCAGGGATATACAAGTCAGAGAAACTTATCGCTATGTCCCTATTGACTTTTCTCCAATTTGTTTTGGTGAAGTTTGGGACAGAGTTTGACGAGTATAGTGGATCGAGAGAGGGGATTTGGATCGTGGTGTGAACGGAACCATGATCAGAAGGAAATATAAAGGAGACTGTAGGTGGACCCGCTGAGTGAACATCATCGGACTTGAGGAAGAAGTCGATTGTTGACTTGGCTGTGCTAGTGACACGAGTTGGCTCCAATGGGGGGTCAATGTATGTATATGGATAAGATGGGAGGAGTGCTAGCAACTGACGACCATATTTGTTGCATTTATTATCATTGAATGCTGTATGACGAGCATTCCAGTCTCCCCCGATTATAAATGGAGCGGGAACAGACTGTTGGATTATCTGAGAAATGTCAGCATCTGGGAAATCTGGTTGTCGTGAAGGGTGAATATAAATGGATGCTAAGACGAGCACTTTATTGTTCTCACAAAAAAGTTTAACTGCCGTGTATTCAATGCTGAATATATTAGTGAATCTAATTTCACTGAATTGAAATTTTTTGTGTATTAAGATGGCGGTACCTCCGTGGGATCCATTAGTTCTGGGGTTAGAAACAAAAGTATAATTGGGAATGGAAACTCGGGAATTTGGTTTGAGCCAGGTCTCTGAAAGGAAGAGGATATCTGCGGAAAATTTTTCAACAAACAACCGGAGGTGTTGCTTACGTATATTAGAGTAAATGGATTCTGTGTTGAGGGAGATAATG
This sequence comes from Microdon myrmicae, assembly GCA_963931805.1. Classification (NCBI taxonomy): domain Eukaryota; kingdom Metazoa; phylum Arthropoda; class Insecta; order Diptera; family Syrphidae; genus Microdon; species Microdon myrmicae. Next base: position 150,918,807 of record OZ007497.1, on the reverse strand, counting down.
GTTAGTTTAGAGAGAGCTGGAAAGAATATGGGAAGTTATTAGTCAAAGAATCTGACCTTTTTTCTCTATTTCTGACATCTTCCTCAGCGAAGGTAGCATGGCTTGTAAGCTTTGGATGTAACCCATGATGTCTAGATTGAAGTTTTCAGTATTGTTGTTAGGGGGAGTGGTAGTGTTGAGGTTTCCTCTTGCTGCATCCGCGTACGATATTCGGGGTCGGGTTGACGTCGTTTCCTGCAATACTGTTGGTTTCGTTGTTGTTTTTGATTTAATAGTTGTTGCTAATTTCCGTCTTTCCAGAAGTTTTAGCTTCTGAGGGCATTGGGAAAAATTGCCGGATGAGGGCCTCCACAGTTACAGCATTTAACTGTGATCTTTTTGTTGGTAATGGATCCATCAGCGTTGACGGTTTGTATTGTTTCAGGTTCCATGCCTTGTGGATTTACCTTGCATTCCTCGAGCTCGTGTTCCTCTGCGCATCTGCCGCAACGTCTTTGCTGGTGGCATGAGACCGCCAAGTGTCCTGATTCTTGGCATCGCTTACAATGAAGAATTTCTTGTTTGTGGGGCTCTTCGATTGCGATTTTTTGGGTAAACAAATATTTAATTTGTTTAAGTTGCTTGATGTCCTGATTAGGTGGGATTTGTATGATCCGGAGGTTTTTTACTTTGTTTGTCCTCATGTATGGTGTTTGGAAATAGTCCAGCTTATTGATCTTTATTTGTGGACATATCCTAGCGATTTCCAGTCCCACTTCTTCGTTGGTCCATTCGGGATCGATGTGCCTTATAATAAAGGTAGCTGGTTTGCTGTTCGGATGCTGGAAGGTGAAGAACTGATATTGTTCCTCTAAGAGTTTTTTAACTGCCCTATCGTGATCGACTAATGATCTGATTGTTATGGAAGTGCTAGATCCTTTTGCATTGGTGCTAAAATTCCGCTGACCCCGGGGCATTTTGTAGGGTTTGAATTAGTGCTTTGGTGCTGGTCGGGTTTCTGATGTAGATTGGCGGTGGTCTTTCGTTTTTGTGCTGGGCAGGCAGGGGACTCGGTGCTGGCTTGGCTTGTTTGGTGGATTCCTTATGGGCTGATGATTGTTGTTTGGGTGGAGATGTTTTATGGTTTAAGCTGGGAGAAGGCGTCATCTCCATACAGGCATCGTCGGTGTTTTGGGTGGGTTGCTTTAGAGAGTGAATTTCCTCCCGGAGTTGTTTCACCTCTGCTGAAAGCTGTTGGATGTATTCCACGGCTTCGTGGAATTATTGTTCGTAGTCCATGTGTTTTCCTGGATTTTCCATTTTTGTGGTCTTCTTAGATGAGTTTTGAAGAGTTTCAATGGCTCTTCTCTTCCGTTTCAAAAGATATTCTCGGATAGCTGGGATTTGGATGTAGGAATGGGGGAAAAAGGTGGTAGGGCTTTTGAGAGCACTACACACGACCTCGTTTAGATCGTTAACCCGTCCGCCTGAGGTGAAGAGGGTCCTGATTTGGAGACAATTCCGGTAGTGAGTTACCGTATTGGAACAGGGTGATGGTATGTCTGTTGTTATCAGGTTGGGATTGTTAGGAAGGTTTTCTATGAAATTTATCGACAGTTCTAGGATCAGTCTATCCAGTCGTTCGATGCCTGCGGTGTTGTAAAGATCGTTGATACTATGGTATCTATATGCGTTGGTTTTGCGGTGTAAGGCAGTGATAAACCGGAAACATGTTCGTTCAAAAACTTGTAATTTCTCCATTTGGGAGGATGAGATGTGGTACCATAATGGGCAGACATATGTAAGAGTGGGTTTTTTTTTTTTTTGGTTTCGGTAGAAAGGTGGAAATCTTCAAAAAATACTTCTGGACCAGAGGCATGTCGAGTATTTACCGACTAAAACCACCTCCCGCCAGGCTCATATTCCCGTTGATCCTTGCGGAACTTTCTTTTAGATATTCCATCGCGGGTCGGGACGGAGTTTACCTGTTACTCTGCACGTCGCATCCCAACTGCTGCATCATTTCACAGAGAATACCATTTGTTACGAACCATACCTGCTTTGAACTAAGCATGTATTCTATTACTCCTCCCGGAGTAACTATCCGTGTCATATGTCTCTCCAAAATCGTTCGTGCGGCCTCGAATCTCACGCACACTGGGAGTACGTGTTCCGCATTTTCTATTTTGCCTTCGCAATACAAGCAGTATGGGCGATTCACATGCTTATACTTGTGCAAGTATTGCCGAAAGCATCCATGTCCTGATATTAGCTGAGTCAAGTGGTAAATCAGCTCCCCATGTTTTCTTTTCACCCATGTTTCTATATCAGGTATTATGGTGTGGGTCCACCTTCCTTTGGTGGAAGAATCTCACCTTCGTTGCCATTCTCTTAGGCTTGAGAGCTCTAATTGTGACCGCATTCTCCGACGAATCTCTTGGGAGCTTATGCAATGCAGCATTTTCCTTAGCTGCAATGCCAGGTGGCGTGCTCCCGGCCAAAATATTGATAGCATCTTCGGATACCGTTCGGAATGCCAGCCTATGTGCGGAGTTCACTCCCCTCATGTACGACTTATACGGTGTGGCTCCTGCCTATACGTGAGCTGCATACATTATAATGGAGGTGTTGTTACTGTTACAACATTGGATAGCAGTCTCACTAGAACTTTGCATACTCTTGCCGTTTTTTCACTCGTTTTCCTCAGGTGTTTCTTGAAGGTCAACCTGTTGTCGAGTATAACACCAAGATATTAAATATAGGGACTGGATCTGATTATTTGTCCTTCTATTTCCAAATCAAGGTGTTCAACTTTCTTGCAGCTGCTTATTAAAACTGCCTCCGTCTTATGTCCAGCTAGTTTCAGTCCGGCCATATCTAGTCATCATTTAATGCTCTGGATTGCTTGGGAGCAAATATTTTCCAGGTCATCTAGATGTTTAGCTACGGCCACTATTGTCAAATCATCAATGATTCTAACCCCCTCCGGTACATTGACCCTGAGCACACCATCATACATTATATTCCATAACAGTGGACCTAATACAGATCCCTGAGGTACACCCGCTGTTATTTTATACTCCGGTGGTCCCTCACTTGTATCATACAGCAGTCTTCTATCCGAGATATAGTTTGCTAGTATACGCACCAAGTAGGTTGAGACTTGTAGATGGCGCAACGCGATTCCAATTCACCGAGTTAAATGCATTTTTAACATCTAGTGTCACCACCGCGCAATATTACTTTGTACTACCTAGCCATCGTTCACCAGCTATCGCATTGCGAGCGATGTCCACCCCACAGATAGTGCCCCACCGGTTGATCTACCTTTCCGGAACCCATACTGCGATTTAGAGAGCCCCGATGTCCTCTCAGTGAATTGTTCCAGGCGAGTGGCAATTATTCGCGCAAGCAGTTTTCCTGTTGTGTCCAACATGCACAACGAGCGATAAGACGATGGCGCCTCTATATTCTTGACTCCTTTTGGTATAAGCACAAGTCGCTGCCTTTTCCATCGTTTGGGAAATTGTCCTGTTTGAAGGCAGGTTGTGAAGAGACTGCTGAAGACTTCCGGCTTTTTTGTTAAAGCAGTCTTCACTACAGCGTTAGAGATACCATCCAGTCTCGGGGTTTTGTTTTTCTTGACAACCCTTGCAGCCAAGAGCACCTCTTCGGTGGTCACGGGAGGTATCTCCCCTTCAGTCATACTCCACTCCTCTTGCACTCTCAACACCTCATCTCACTGCGGGAAGAGGACAGCAGCGATTCTTGCCATGTCAGTTTTACTTTTTTGAATTTGGCTACTGTTGTTCTGTAGCCCTTTCATGAATATCCTGTAGGCGCTGCCCCATGGGTTGTTATTTAATTCGTCCCTTAGGGAGCAGAACGGGTCATATTTACTTTTGCGGATTACATTCCTCCACTCTTTCCGTTTGTTGACGAATTCCGCATGCAACTGTGGGTAGGTGTTACTATTTCTCGCTCTTTGTTGCAAGCGTCGTAACCTGTTGCATTCCGATCGCGCAGGGGCGATTTCTGAGTTCCACCAATACACTGGTTTGATAGCCCCTGCTGGTTCGAGGTCCTTCTCTTTCCACCCATTTTTCTGGGCTTTCTTCGCCAATTTGCCAGTGATGAATCTCCTGTGCGGTAATATTTCGTACATCACGGCTTGGTGGTCACTATGGGTGTATGTGTCCAAAACTCGACACTCCATACTTCTTGCCAACATGAAGCTTGCAAATGTGATGTCGATTTTGGACCAGCCTCTCTCGTTTATGAAGGTGTCATCAACACCATCATTGAGTAGCACCACATCTAGGACTGCGAAGGCTTCAAGCAGTGCCTCGCTATTAGTCCTTGTGCTTCCCCATTCTACTGCTCAAGCGTTGAAATCTCCAGCAACTATAAGAGGGCTCTTATCTCTAGCTTCTAGTGTTATTCTGTCCAAAAAGCATATTTGAAATATTCTATTTCCCATCTTGGCGGAGCGTAACAACAGTAGAAATGAATTCTTCTGATCTTAGCATAGGCAATTCCTTCCAGCCGCTTGACACTTCTGCATTCCATGGGAGAATTTCCGGTTGTCCAGATAGCCGCTGTTCCGCTGCTGTCTTCCTCAAATGTAATAGTACCAGTGCCAGGCATCCTGTACTGCTCATTGATGAGTACCACGTCGGCACCATATTCCTTAACCGTTTGGGAAAGGAGATTTGTGCGGCTCCACAATGGCTTAAGTTGATTTGAATGTAAGAGTGGGTCTGGTTATTTGTTTGTAGATGAGCTGTTTGACGTTGTGAGAAAGGCCTCTAGATTTCCATAACACTCGTCAGCAGAGGTTAAGTTGTATTGAGGCCTTATGAATGGAATTTTTGATGTGGGTTGGGAATGACCAGTCATTGGAAAGGGTTAATCCCAAATATTTTAGAGTTTTGGAAGGTTTTATGAGGGTGTTATTAAGCTTGAGTTTAATTCTGTTGTGGCAACGTTTGGTGTTGTTTGTGCAGTGAGCGTATTTTCCCTTAAACACTGTTAGCTGGGTTTTGGTTGGGTTGAGGCGAATTTTCCATTTGTTAAAGTATGTTGAGATGAGCGGGAGGAAGTTGTTAATGCGGTTTCTTGTCTCTTTGACAAATCTGCTGCTAGAGTAAATTAAAGTATCGTCAATATGATTTTGCATTGGTTGGGGAATATCGGATGTGTATAGAAGATATAAAAGTGGTCCGAGAATGGATCCCTGGGGAACTCCCGCGGTTATGTTGCGAGTTTGTGAGAGGAAAGAGTGTATTCTGACCACGAATTTCTTACCAGAAAGATAAGGTGCTAGGAGCTTTGTAAGTTGGAATTCAGATAAAATGAGCAGTGCAGCTTATAAAGAAGTCCTGAGATCCAGACACAATCAAATGCTTTGGAAATACCGAGAGATATGTATAAGGTATGGCATTCGTTTTCCAGACCAGTTGTGACATAGTGTGTAAGTTTTAGTAGCGCATGGCAAGTAGAGTGTCGCTCATGAAAGCCAAACTCAGAATTAGGGATGAGAGCGTTATCACTGGCAAACGAGAGAAGGTTTTGGTAGATCTTACATTCCAACATATTGCTTAGGGTGTTTAATAAAGATATTAGACGACAGTTGGAGGTGTTATTGGAACTGCCGGACCTTTTAACGGGGATTACTACCGCCATTTTTCAGTTCTCTGGGAAATGTGAGGCATTTATGATATGGTTAAGAACGACGAGAATGGGAAGTAGATTTGGCGGCGAAGTCTTTTAAATAGAAAGTGACCGGTCGATTTATTGTTGGGTCGTGATTTTATGAACTTGATTAATTCATCTGTGGTTAAAAATGTGCTGGTGTCTGAAGGATGTGTCGTTAAATTCCCCAATGAAAGGGGTGTAAGATGCGGGTAATCTGTGTGAAATATATTCGTTTACAGTGTTTCGAATATTGGGGACTGAGAGGGAATCATTTTGTTGATGGATCTTTGAGAAGTGGTCAGCGAGGCAATTGGCTATGTCCGTGTCAGATTGGATAAGATGGTTGCTGAGTGGGTTGATAAGATGATCGATTCGCGGTTTAAACTTCCCACCAGTTAGTCGGTTGATGTTTTTGAAAAGTTCACGGTTGGGTTTGATATTGTTAAGTGTAGAGGTATAGGTCTAATCCGCGAACTTTTTTAAATGTCCATTTATTAGGGTGGTCAGGAGTTGGATCTGACTTTTAATAAAGGGGCTGAATCTTATATGACGTTTTCGGCGGAGTTGTTTTTTGAGACGCAGCAATTTAGTTAGGGTGCTGGGTAAAGGGTTTCCTAAATGATTTTGAGGGATGGTGGTGGGTGTATTGTTGGTGATGGCATCCTTGAGGGTCTGCTCAATTTTTAGAGCTGCTCACTCGATATCAACAGGGATTAGGTTAAAAGATTCGGGGATTTGCAAGTTAGAAAAACTTTCGGCGACATCTCTATTGACCTTTTTCCAGTTAGTCTTTGAGAAGTTCGGGATTGGACTGTGTGAGTAGAGCAGTTCGAAGGAGTGGACTTCGATCGATTGTGAACGGAACCATGATCAGTGGGAAAGAGGAAGGATACTGTGGGGGGCTCGTTGAGTATACATCAGCCGACTTGAGGAAGAAGTCAATTGTTGACTGCGTCGAGTTGGTGACACGAGTTGGCTGCAGCGGGCTGTCGATATACGTATATGAGTGAGATGAGAGGAAGTCAAAAAGTTAGCAACCGTATTTATTATCCTTGATGTCGTTGAATGCTGTATTTCGAACGTTCCAGTCTCCAGCGATTATGAATGGTGCGGGGAGAGACAGTCTGATTATTTGAGACATGTCAGAGTCAGGGAAGTTTGGTTCTCGTGTTAGGTGGATGTAAACGGATGTTATTATGATTACTTTTTGTTTTCACAAAAAAGTTTAACTGCCGTGTATTCAATATTGAAAACATTGGCGAACCTTATTTCGGTGAATTGAAGTTTATTATTTAGTAGGATGCCGGTACCTGCATGGGATCCAGTATTTTTGGGGTTTGAAATAAATATATAATTGGGGATGGATACTTGGGAGTTGGACTTAAGCCACGTTTCTGAGAGGAGAAGGATGTCTGGGGAGAAGGTTTCAACAAACAACTGTAAGTGTTGCTTACGGATGTTGGAGTATATAGACTCTGCGTTGAGGGCGACTATAGTTAGTACAGACATTGAGGGAAAGAATATGGGAAGTTATAAGTGAGAGAATCTGACCTTTTTTTCGATATCCGACATATGCTTCAATGTAGGAAGCATAGTTTGTAGACTCTTGATGTAGCCCATGATGTTCAGGTTGAGGCCAATGGAGTTGGGGTTGTTTGACGTCGGCGTGTTTGGATCGTTTTTGATGACATTCGCATATGATGTTCCTGACCTTGTAGGTTGTGGTAATGTGTTCTGTGATGTCGATCTGGTTGGTGCCGATTTGTTGATTGTAGTTGGTTTTATTCTTCTTTGGAGAATTCTCAATTTATGAGGGCACTGGGAGAAATTGGCTGGATGTGGACCTCCGCAGTTACAGCATGTCACAGCGATTTCCTTTGTAGTAATTGATCCATCGGGGTTTGTGGTTTGGATTTTTCCCGGTTCTATACCCTGTGGATTGACCTTACATTCTCATCATAAGCTCGGCACTAAAACCGGGAACCGGTCTTGGCCTTATTTAGCAAGTCCTGAGGCTTGTTAAATTTTCCATAATGATTTGTTTTTTCCGGGCAAGGTCATTAGTCTTGCGCCAGAGGCTCCCCGACGCGGAATCGAACCCCGGTCTCCCTCGTCACAGGCGGGTATACTAACCACTATACTATCGAGGAGGAAATAAAAAACCTTGTATAAATACCGCAGCCGAAGATAACGACGTCGGGCGAGGAAATCGCCAACGCCATAAACCACATGCGGATAATTTACACAAAGGGATACCGCAGATGTGTGAAAAGTCTAACGATTCTCGGCATATATCCGGCTACATGTATGTAGGGGTGCACCCACATACTATCTCTACGAACAAAGTGGAATCGTAGAACAAGATAGGGTGCGATCTCCTGGAAAGTGGATATCCCCTGGAAATGAGAGGATACTAAGGGAAGGCGGATTTAAGAGAATAGAAAGAACAACCGGGTGAGCTTCGTTTTCTTCGGAAAAGTTTTAATTAGTTAGTCCAGTAGTATCATTCGCCGCGCGAGGATTCGTGACAGTAAAAAAAAACGGACAGAAGTGTATCGGCGCGAGTGTTCCAATAAAAAAAGAAAAATAAAATAAAATTAAAATCCGAGAAAACAAAATTATAAGTGACTTTTATTTCGTGGACAGTTTTCGGCGGAAAACATCGACTAAAATCCGCAAATTGGTGAACCCGACGTGATCTGTGTATAAATAGTACACAATCTCCCATAGGTAAACAGGACTTTACTACGATCCCGACTCCTGCACAGAGTACCGGCTCAGTCGCCTGCTCCGACGTGCTCTCTCTCACTCGCTCCTCGCTCCGTTCTTCGCATACGAAGTTGATCGTAACAAAGTTACTGAGGAGTGTTTCTAACACAGTACACCAGCAAATAGTGAAGAACAACACCGAACGAAAATCGAATAATGAAAAGCATCAGCCGTTTACCTAGCAATAAACATAGCAATTCCACATCAGTTGAGTGTACTTGAGATGCCAGGACAATCCTTGTTCAATCCCTGTTCAATCCAAGTTGACATGCAGTCTCCACGTGACACCCCTGGATAGGTATTTTGGCACCCGCCAAGTAGTGAACCAATGCATGCAGCGACATCCTAAGACAGGTTGACGCAAGGCTAATAACCTTGCCCGGAAAAACAACTTATTATGGAAACTTTAACAAGCCTCGGATATGAACCGGATACACCACGACGACCACGGAAACGAAAATAGCTGAACGATTTAAGAATTTTCTCATGGAAAGTCCGCGCATTATACAAAGTTCGAGCTGCACAGCAGCTAGCCGATGCCCTCCCCGAATATAAGGTTGACATAACAGCATTACAAGAAATAAGATGTACGGGGAGTGGTGTTATTCAAAGAAACGAGTATGGCATTTATTACAGCTGTCATGCAAAACACTATGTGCTCGGGGTAGGCTTTCTAGTCAACCAGTAACAAGCCTGCCATCATCGGCTTTAATACAATAAACGAAAGACTATTGTTGCAGTTCCGCAACATGTATTATACCATTAATACAGCGACTGGTTTGATGATGAGTGTAAACTTGTGACTGAACGTAAGAATGCTGCATACCGTACAACGCAGCAGTCTCATAGGACGCGGGTATGCGAGGAGAAATACAAAGAGCTCAGAAGAACTGAGAAAAGACTCGACAGACAAAAGAAAAATGCCTGGGAAAAAAGCCTTGTCTGTGAAGTAGAGGAAAGTAGAGAGCGAGGTCCGCACCAGGTGCGGAAGTTCTACCAAATAATCCGCAGTATGACGCGGTACACACCACGCTGCACTTACTGCAAGGATAAAGAAGGTAATCCGATCACCGAAGTGCATTTCAATGAATTGCTAAATGGTCAGCTCACAGAAGAATTGGAAGCTCCACCATTGCAAGATCAAGACCAAATGCTGCCGTCACCAAGCATTGAGGAAACATTAAAAGCCATAAGACAGCTAAAATCAAATAAAACCCCCGGAGCTGATGGCATACCAGCTGAGCTGATCAAACAAAGAGGGACAGCGTTACATCACGCAATTCATGATCATCGTGGTGCACGTATGGGAGCAGAAGGAGATGCCGAAAGACTGGTGTCGTGGAATAATTTGCCCCATATATAAGAGGGGAGATATCACAGTGTGCAGCAACTATAGGGGTATAACATTGCTAAGTACCGCCTATAAGATACTCTCCTCTATCCTACAGGACCGGATAGCCTCATACGCTAAAATCATCATTGGTTTATATCAGTGTCTCTTCATCCCAGGCAAATCAGCAATTGATCAGATATTCATCCTTAGGCAGGCGATGGAAAAATGTCTGGAATTTGAGATTCCATTATATCATCTATTTATAGACTTTAAGACCGCCTACGGCAGCATAGCCAGGGTAGAACTATATAATGCCATGAAAGAGTTCGGCATTCTAAACAAATTGATACGACATTATAGGTTGACCATGACCAACGTAACTAGTCAAGTAAAAAAGCGGGATTGCTGTCCAAACCAATAAACATCATTAATGGACAATGGGACAATCTGGTCTGCCTCCTCTGCAACCTGGCGTTGGAGAAAGCAATCCGTGACTCTGGCGTTAAAACTAGAGAGACTAGTGTCACCAAGTCCAGCCAGATACTTGCCGAAGCAGATGACATCAACATCGTCGGTAGAACCGAACCGGCTGTACAGGACTCCTTCACCCAGATCGAGCAGGCCAGCAGGAGTGCAGATTAATGAGGGAAAAACTAATTACATGGTGGCAACCTCTGCGAAAAGAAGACTGTGGAGTAGGAAGTATTGTGCACCGGCGTACGGCGCTGATTCACTTCTCATCCCCATCATCTACTAAACGCTGCACCGAATGCAAACGAATAATCGCCGAAGGAAGCAGAAAACATCAATCACAGGAGAGAATGAAACACTGGGAGTTACGTTATAAAGGTCCTTTTATTTTCAAAACACAAAACAATTCAAATATTTCACACGTTATAATCCACAAAATTGATGTATACAATTTTTCTTCCACATTTCCGATTCGTCGAGTCTTTTGTTTCCTCTTCAATTTTGCGTACTCGGTCTCGAATATCCTTGAGCACATTCTCTTTTTACTATATTTCAATTTTGACCGTGAAAAGAACTGACACTTCTAAAGTAACAAAACGCAACACTTTTCTTTCCTTTCTCAATTTATGGATCATGAAAAAGAGAACAATCTGGTTCGGCACATAGAATAAAGGACTCGGACACTCGGTTGAATAAGACGCTGGGACTGATGCGACCCCGCGGCGCCACGGGGATCAGGAGACGAACCAACTGCGAGGCTGGATGTTGAAATACGACTCAGCGATATCAAATCGCTGGCTGAGGAAATTCGGCCAGTGGTACTGGCTCTCCTAATTTAAGGATACATTTTCCATCCCAACAGAAACGTGAAGTCTCTCTTTGGGGGTAGGTAACCTGATCTCATAGAGAAGATCATAGAGATACACATGTATGTGTGCACATTGGTTCTCTCATGGAACAAAACCATAAGAACGAATCTGAAAACGAATAAAGGGAATGATGTGCATCAATGAGATGTGAGTTCGGCTAAGTAAGCGTGCCAAATCTCATTCTGTGCTATTTGGGTTTCTGTTTGCCGCTAGGTCATGAGAAGCAGATCCACAAATATGTAGGACAAAGAGATCGTATATATCATTGTCTAACATGTACATCGCAGCTGTAATGATAGCCGCAATGCTGGTTGACATGTTGCTAATTGGTTTTAGTGTATTCACAGGGAATTGGTGTTCATAACATCGCTGCCAAGGGTAAGTATACCATTCCTATTTGCATTTGCCTATGCTGTAGGATTCAATTTATGCCTTAAGACGTAAGACGCGTATATTTACTTTTGTCCCTTGGGTATAGGTCGCCAGCCAATGTGCATGTAAAGGAATTTATTATACACAAGGTGAGGCTGGGAATAGGCGACGCAATGTTTATGACCCCTGTTATGATGGTTACATTGTATGTAAACCAAATTGTTTCGTTTTCAGGAATTCCATAGGGAAAATGCGTGTGTAAGATTGAGATTTGCCTGGCAACCGAAGGTGCCAAATTGGGCTTGGTATTTATGACGCTCGGAACAGAATTCTTATAGGGAATTTTGAATTCGAATAAATGAATGAAGGTAAGAATTCTCTTCCAGGAGCTTTTAGCTAAATACATTTGATAAAACAGAAAACATCAGCGTGCATTTGTGCATCAGTGAAGCATTTACAGGTGCTAATGCGATTGTATTAGCAGAAACCTATGAAAGCTGGGTTGTAGTTATGGGGGTTCTTCGGGTAAATAGACAGTGGGGTTTGGTGAAACCGCCACAAGACCTACCATTGGTCAAACTATCGGAGTAGCGGAGCACGAATTTGAAGTAGTGCAATCCTTTAACTACCTTGGGTCAATAGTATCAGCCGATAACAATATGGTAGAAGAAATACGCGAACGGCTGATCAAGTCCAACAGAGTCTACTATGGTGTATCAAGGCTCTTTAAATCCCAAAATTTATCCAGAGCATGCAAGCTACTACTGTACAAGACTATGGTCTGAACAGTACACATATGTGGATCCGAGACCTGGGCGCTCAATAAAAGGTCTCTGAACTCTGAGCCGCGTTCGAGAGGAAGGTCTTAAAAAGAAGTGTTGGCCCCCTATGTGAGGGAGGACGATTCCGGAGACGCTACAACTATGAGTTGTACGCGATCTACCTTAAAGCTAAAGTTGTAAGAAAAATCAAGCTGTGTAGACTCCGGTGGGTGGGATACCTAGCTCGAATGCCTGCCGGAAGAGTCCTTTGTGGTGGGATGTATGGAGGAGAAAGTGCGGGAGACCTTGTCTGTGATGGAGGGATGGCGTAGACCAGGCCGCCCTAAGCTTAAGAAACCTAAACTGGATGACATCGGCTCAAAATCGGGACCGGTGGAGAGATTTGTTAAATAAAGCCAAGACCGAATCCCGGCTGTAGTGCCGATGATGATGATAAAATCTCTGCATGTTATTGCTGAGGTTAGTCGCTGTAGGTGTTTTTTATTTAATTTTTTTAATTTTATTATTAGGCTTCTCTCGGGAGAGGTGAACCTATAGCGCCGAGTGGGCGCCCCGAGATGCCACCAAATAACTGTTGCAGTTCTTATTGAACAGTTGCAGGTTGTAACGCTCCGGGAACACTCGCATGGGAAGGGAGTTCCACAGCTTCCCCGCTCTGTAACGGAACGAGTTCTGATGTAGGGATCTTCGCGCCGTCGGGAGATGAACCACAAACGGGTGCGATCCGTCGGATTGTCTTGTGGAGCGCATATAAGCCGAATTGCGTGGAACAATGCCAAGAATCTCCGAAGAACAGCACCCGTGATAATATCTGTAAAACAAACAGAGGTCGGCTACGCGCCTTCGATGTGATAGCGACTGTAGTCCCGACGTCAGCGCCGAGTCCCCGATCAGGCGGATCGCCCGTCTCTGTATGCTCTCAAGTAGGTCGAGGGTATGTTTAGAAGCCGAGCTCCAAACATGAGAGCAATATTCGAGCGTGGGTCTAATTTGTGGATTTATATAGGAGAAGAAATTGGGCCGGAGTAAAATATTTCTTGGCTCTAAAAAGATAGCTCAGTTTTCCTGAGGCTGACCTGGCGATACTCGACACGTGTTTATGCCACGATACATTCCCACAGACCGTGACGTCGAGCAATTTTAAACTTTTCCCAGCCTCGAGGGCCCGGCCATTCATCATCAGCTGTGGAACCGATGATCCACTTTTCTATGTGAATGTTGTATATTGTGTCTTCGCTACATTAAAGTCGACAAAACTGGCCCTTCTCCAATGCAGGACCCTATCTAGATCCTGATTCTGAGAGTCAATCTGTCTACATCTCAGCTGATGCGACGCAGATGCACTCATCGGCCAAACACTCGAAAAGGAGGAAACAAGCGTACTATCAGGTTGGTAGCAACTTTTTTTTGAATAAAACAGGGTAATAAAATTTGCCTCAAGTACTACTTTTTTGGCGCGATGTTCAACATGTTTAACAGAGTGAAAAAAAAATTGAATATTCTTCGTCGAAATAACCCATAGTGATTTTCAAGCTTACTTATGGTACTTCCTTATATATTAGATGCACTAATTAAAGTATTTTTTTTACAATCCGTAGGTATTCATTTCACTAAAAAAAAGCGCTACTACAGTTTTCGAGTTGAATATATGGCAACCATGTTTTGAATACGAATAATTGGTGTCTCTAGGCCACAAAAAAACGTTTATAAGTCGAAGGACATTCACTAAGGAAACACCTAGGAAATGCAATTTAATTAAGGAATCAACAAACTCTATCTATTTATGTATATTTTATGCCGAACGGGATAATTGATTTTATTCCTTTTTTTTTTGGGTTTGGATAGTGTGACTGATGGTTACATGTAAGACACCGTTTGATCACGCAACATACGTAAAGGGACGTTTAGAATTTTTTGGGTGATGAGATGTCATGCGGATGGAAAGTTACGAAATATTTTTCGTCCTCGTTTTACTTCTGTAGGTTATGCATGCAATTTTACGCTAAAGTAAGTTGTTTCCATTAATGATTCTCTTCTTACTGTGAACCATTTTACGAGGGGCACTATTTACAATTTAAGCTTTGGCAACAAATGGTGTTCTTCGGTGCTATCTGTCGTTTGACCATAGCCTTCTTCAGAACGTTTTGTTCCTCCAGCTTACATAGACTTAGCTTTTCTAGAATTAAGGTAGTATAAGATTTAAGTTAAGTTAAGTTAAGTTTTTTAAATAAAATTATATCAACAAAAAAAAAAAAAGTAGGTTAAATTTTAAGAAAAAAAACAAAAAAAATTTCGACACAAGGTTTTCAAAATTTTTCTTTGTCATTTAAATTATTACAAGTACTCCCACAAACAAAATTCTGTCGCCGACAGGCAAATTATACAGTCGTTATGTAATGTTTAGCTTAGAGCGTCTGCGTACGACCAGTAAGTTATAATATTAGATAATTAAGCTAGAATTTAAGCATTTTTTGTCTAGCATGTAATTTAGAAACTAAGAGGATAAAAAGAAAATAAAAAAATGTTTCAAAAATGAAAAAAAAAACGTTTTGTTGCTTGAGTGTTGATTTTGCTGTTTACAGTGACTTGAAAAATGTGTCTCGATGAAAAGTGAAAATATCCATCTATCAACTTCCACTTTTGAAGATTAAGCCTCATCATTTAACATTGTTAAGTGCTGGTATAAGGAGTTTGATCATGGCCGCCGTTCGCTCACCGGCGAAAGTTGTGAAGGTGCTCCAAAATCAGATGTTATGCCAGAAAATATTGTTGCAATGTACAATGTAAAGATACTGCATTACTTCCACCACCACATATATAATATTTGTTGTATAAAGATTGTGATGTAAATGACCAACCAAGTCAACGATATGCTTTCAGCCGCAGTCCACAGCGTCAGGTTGTTTTTTAATAATTCAGGGCGACTGTCCGCAGTGCCCGTTTGTTGATGTAAAGAATATTGAGAATATCGGGCGGCAAGTTTGCAGCACCTGCTTGTTGTACTCGTATGTTCTGCTGTGTGTTTTCACCAGTCAGTTAGTATTTAAGGAGAAGCTTCTGTAAAGAACTCCGTAGTCAATCATATGTTATCTCATTCGTCAGTGAGAGCTGATAGAAGACACATACAAATTAAAATTTATTTTTAACAAAATAAATAAATCAAAAATTTAAAATTTAAATTTAAAAAAAAAAAAAAAGTTTGGAAAAAAAAAAATTTGTGAGTGGACAGAAAACAACTTTAGGTTCGATTATTTTTAATTTAACCTATATTTTCTAAATTTATTTTACTATTTGTTTTAATTTTATTCATTTAGAAGGATTTTTTAGGTCTGTTTGTTCCCCTTCTTGGTTTTTTGTTTGTTCCTCTTCTCTTTTCCTTGCGCCCCACGCGTTTCTTGTTTCTTTTTTGTGCTCGATGTTTGCGTACTCGAGATAGATGGACACCTGCTCTGATTGGGCTCATGGCTCTCATAAAGAAATTAAGAGAAGACCTCGAGGCTCTTAAGGCAGAGAACGCTGTTTTGAGAGATAAATTGTCGCGACTGGAAGCCGCACCACCCGCATCCCCGCCCAGTGCCAGTTCAGAGGCTTCTGATTCGGAATCGGAGCTCGAACCCGAGTTGGAAAGCATCACTGAGAGTTCTGACGAATCAATGGACGACGGTGACTCGCGCACCCCCACCCCAAACTCGTCTAGAGCCCCAAAACGGAAAACACCACTTCCAATAATAAGCTGCGAAGGAGGACCCTCCAATATGCGTGTGGCCACCGCCAACGCCGCCCCCCAAACAGTTGTCGAACCCCGCGACAACTCCAACTCATGTGAACGTCGTAGCCTTGCCCACCGCGGGCAACTCCATTAATTAACCCAAAACCAAAGGCTGCTTGTGTTCCCAACACTGTTCAGCCAGAGGTCGGGGAACGCCCACCTGTTTCTAAGAAGAAACAGCAACCCGGAGTCTTCGCACGAGACCTCGATTTAAAAAATTTCATCGGTGACATGAACCGGCTAGGGATTTCTGACTTCAAGGCAAAGACCTTAAGCCCACCCCTAAACAAAATCATAGCCTACGATAGGGAAACCTATCGCAAGGTTAACGACAACCTCAAGGCCAAGGAGGTGAATTATTACACCTTCACTCCGGCCGACGAAAAGTCGAGGACAATCCTCTTAAAACGAGTCGCTGCCTCTTGGGAAAAGGACGACATCGTAACTGCTCTTGAGGCAACATTTCCTAATGTCAAATTCATTGACGTCAAAAAATGCTCTCCCCCACAGCGGTTTGTGAACATCAGTCCGCAAAAATACACCAAGCTTCTCCTTGCCCCAGGAACCGACATAGATTCCATAATACGGACAAAGTCGCTTCCAATCTTGCATCAGCAAGTTGTCTTCGAGGTATTTCATAACAGAGAAATACCTCAATGCAGACGTTGCCAACGTTTCGGGCATGTCTCCCGAAACTGCAACATGAGTCCCCGTTGCGTTCATTGCGGAAAATCCCACGATATTGGCAAGTGCGAACTACCGCTAGCGAAATACGATCCCGCAACACATGTGCTGGATGAAATAACACTGCCAACTTGCTGCAACTGCGGCAACATAGGGCATCCGGCTAGTTATAGAAATTGGCCTAAATATAAGGAAATTACACAAAGATCCAAGGAGACTCGAGCTAAGCAAACAGCCAAGTCAGACTTCGGAAAACAGGCCACACAAAACCTCATCCAAAATGGATTCACATTTGCCGACATGCTTAGGGGACAACAGGCAAGGAATATGAAAGCTCTTCCAACTCCTCCCTCTCAAAAACATATTCAAGTCCCTAAGCGAGCCCCGGTAAAGGCCAACACGACGCCTCAAATTCAAGCGGCGGTGCAAAAGCCTCCGAGGGGGCAATCTTCAATGCTCGAGAAACTACTTAGTTTCTCCCGCTTAATTGAAGATATCCGGCCCCGATATGACAAACTATCAACCGAGACAGAGAGGGAGGCACTCCTTTTCACTGCATATGCAAGACATACCCTCCACAATGGATTCCAAAATTAAAGTTATCCTCTTAAATGTCAACTCCCTTGTTTCGCATTCCAAGCGTATGATAGTCTCTGACTTCATAAAGGAAAACCGGGCGGACGTGGTACGAGGGTCGTCTCTTATGTTTCGGGATTTGGCAACCATAGTGTTGCAATCCGGCAATTGACAGCTCTGTCGTAAAGTTGGACATTTTTGAGGTTATACGCACTCAGAACGTTTTGACATACGAGCGCTATTTGTGTTGTTTACAGTAACTTAAAAGATTCATCTCGGCCCAAAAATGGAATTAAATCGTCAACATTTTCGTGAGATTATTTTTTACAACTTTCGGCGTGGATTAACTCAGCAACATTGCATGGAAGAACTTAATTCAATTTTTGGCGATGAAGCTCCATCAAGGACCAGTGTTGATCGATGGTATGGTGAATTCAATCGTGGTCGTAGTTCACTCCAAGATGAATTTCGGGAAGGTCGTCCAAAATGAGTTGTTGTTCCGAAAACCATTGATGCTGTGCGCGAACTGATATTGGAAGATCGTCATGTGACCTAGCGTGAGATTGAGACAACCTTAGGCGTTAGTGGGACCAGCATACATTCAATATTGCATAAACATTTGACTGTCAAAAAAATTTGTTCGCGTCGGATCCCACACAATTTGTCAATCGCCCAAAAAAAGGCTGGTGTCAATTGGTCGAAAGAAATGCTCAAAAAATATGGTCGCGGTGCTTCGAAACACGTCTATGACATCGTGACAGGTGATGAATCGTGGATTTACGCATATGAGCCCGAAAGTAAACAGCAGTCGACTGTTTGGGTGTTTCAAGATGAGACAAATCCAACAAAAGTTGTTCGCGCACGAAGCACTTCCAAGCAAATGGTCGCCTGTTTTTTCGGAAAAACTGGACATGTCGTAACCGTACCACTAGAACAACGCAGAACAGTCAATTCTGAGTGGTACACAACCATTTGTTTGCCAGTTGTCTTCCAAGAAATCAGGGAAACCAACCGCCGAAGACGGATCACTCTTCACCACGACAATGCGAGCTCTCACACATCGGCTGCGACAACTGCATTTTTGAGCACCCAAAACATCGATTTGATGGGTCATCCGCCGTATAGTCCTGACTTGGCACCGAATGACTTCTTTTTATTCCCGTACGTAAAAAACAAACTGAGAGGTCAACGTTTTTCAGAATGCATGTGTTGGAGATACCTCAATCAGAGTGGCAAAAGTGCTTCGACAATTGGTTCAAACGCATGCAAAAGTGTATAGATCTTCATGGGGAATATTTTGAAAAACAATAAAGTGATTTTCGATGATCAATATTTGTTTTTGTTCTCTAATCCCGAAATATAAAAGGCAACCCTCGTACTTGTAACCGAAACTAGGTTGCATCCATGTCACCGTCCCGTATTCCCAAACTTCTCCATGATTCGAAGCGATCGAACCCTCACTGGCGGTCCCACCATCAACGGAGGTGGCACTTGTATACTGGTTAATAGCGGACTTCGCCATGAAGTGGGTGATTCTAGTTATCGCAAGATGACCAGAAGTCAGAGACAAGAGGAAGGACACATATGTCCTGTCTCGCTAAATTCGGCCTTCTCGCTACCATTTTTTTTTTTTTAAGAACTCCGTAGTCCCCAGTTGTGCCATATGTTGCACAAAGTTTGCTGAACGTTTAGTGTCGTTGGTTAGGTGCTGAATGCTAAATGTCAGAGGTTAACTGTCGAATGCCAAATATTGGATGTTAAACGTTGAATGTTAATTGGAGGTTAAAGGTTAAATGTTGAACGTAAAATATTAGGTTAAATGTTAGATATGGTGTGGGGGGGGGGGGGGGGGGGGGGGGTAAGCGTGGCTGACACATTAACAACGTAATTCAGTGGGAAGGTTAAACTGTTTCCCCGTTGCGTGCTGTTCTCCGTTGTGTATACCGTTGTAGGTGTATGGTTGACCTGTTGGGTGCCGCAGTTATTTTAAATATGGGCTTGGGGCACTTATGCTTGTCATGCAATATTCGTCCACCTGGCTAAAAAGGATAAATTGTTATATCTTACCAGGGTACTCCAACTTAGCCTGTCTGAGTGCCGTTAATCTCCAATCGTAACCGGTCCTCGGTAGCAGGAAAAAAAACCTCCACAGGATGGGACCTCAAATTCAATAAAACAGCTGGTTGTCTTAATTTCGTTATAATTTATTCACCTCTCTATTCCTTAATATGGTTGTGTTATTACAGGACGAAGGGAAAAACAAAACACGTGACACTCCGGACCGTGAAACGAAAACTACAATGTTATTAAAAAGGTCAACGCAATCAAACAAAAAAAAAAACAAAGTTCTTCTCAACTTCTACTCCAGTCGACCATACACCGAAACGCATTCCCTTCGTGGGACGAAATATCAAAAATACTTTTTACGAACAAAGAACAACGATTAAACAAATTCCTTCTTCTTTCCACCCTCACTGCTGCGGCACTTCCTTTTTCTCCAGTACTAATTCTACACTACTGTCATTTTCTTATCTTCTCATCCCATCACTTCGAAACTAGCCAAAGTCACCACCGCCCAAAATAAACTGGGCTTATACGCCGCCAGTATTTATTTTATATATTCTGGTCAAAACATAGGCGATGGGGAAGATACTTACCGATATTCACCATAAATATTAGTAAATTATTATCTTCATGTACTATTATTAGTGTGGAGTAGCATTCCCACAAAGGAATATCTAAACAAAAGTAAACAAGGACAAACATCCCATGTATACGGGGACAAACAAAACCAAACATCCCACAGAAAACGGGGAAAACGGGCCGTGATCAGCCACTACAACTCTCCCATCACACCCCCAGGGGCCAAGCTATTTCTTCCAGCGAAAACCAATCCACGGGCGGGCCCATTTCGCGCACCATCAAACTTTCAAGGACTGCAGCGGAGAGTTCGACCGCCCACACGATCCGGTTAGGACCCACTCGCAAGGGCGAGGTAATCCCGTCCCAACAAACAATCACAATGTCGCCCGGCAGGCGAATTTGCCCCGCTCCAATGCGCTTCTAGCTACCGGACTCGCCTCCGTAACCGGATGAAGGGGTTGGTGTATCGGGGTTGTCCCATTTTGGCGGCGAAAACAACCTACCCTTGCACTTCAAATTGCGTGTTCGCAACTTCGTGACCTGATTCTACCTCCAGCACTTAGGTTTGCCCCTGCAGTTTGCGCTGGGAATGCGCCTACAGTATTGGGCCTGGCTTTAAAAACTTTTTAGTTAGACTCGTAAATCGGTTGCCCTCGACGAAGGTCCTTTATGGAGGACGAAGATTTCGGAGAGAAAACCGAGTCTGGCCAGTTTAATCAGGGGCTCCAAATTTATAAGCATTTACTTTTTGGTCTTATAGCTCGGCTTATCATTTTTGGATGCTGTTTTGGGTTCAAGCGTGCGGACTTTTAGGTTTGCACGTGGTTGAACTTTTTTTTTCGTAGCCCTCCCCCGTATGGGTAGGGTCTCCCAGTGAATTTCGGCCGCAGTATCGACCTTACCAGTGGCACAAGACTAATGACCTTGCCCGGAAAAAGCAAATCATTATGGAAAATTTAACAAGCCTCAGGACTTGCTAAATAAGGCCAAGGCCGGCTCCCGGTTGTAGTGCCGATGATGATGATGATCGACCTTACTAGGTCCCTTTGGCTTGGCCCCCCCGATTGGCTACCTTGCGTTCAACCCTCCCTGTCCCACTACGCGCAAAGCCAACGGAAAAAGGTTCGGGATTTACGGTCGTTCGGAGAAATTCCAAACAACCACCCGGTCCGTTGAACCTGCAATGCCTGGACAGGAAGTCATTGCCTAACACTCCCTCTGCTTTCAACCCTGGCAAGGAGTCTACAACTTGAAAACTGCATGGGATCCCGTGGTGCAACTTGAGACTCGTATGGCAGCGTCCCCTTTACTCGCCCTTGCCAAACAGGGTTTGTAGTGTTGTGGATTTCTGAACATTCACAACCTGGTTTTGGTGAAGGGCCCTCAGCTTCAAAAGACTGACTTCAGCGCCAGTGTCCACAATGAGACGCGTAGTGTATCTACGGCCAATGTCCAAAGGGAATTGGACCATGGGGACCTTGGCTGGCAAAGGCTGAAAACAGTTTTGGCCGATTTGCGTTTTTGGTGCGGTCGGGTTGCGGTTTCCCGACCCGACCTCTGAGAGTTTTCTGACCTCTTCTCTTTTGTTGTCTGTCGACACACTATCGCCGTATGTGTGCGTCGACTGCAAAATTAACACCGCATCGTGCTCCTCCGTTCAGGATTGTTCTGCTTGGGAGTCTCTATAGACTCCGAACTAGCAGCACTGGAGCGGTTTTGGCCTACTATGAGATGTGGACGTGGAAAAGATTTTTCCTCATTGAATCCCACATAATTTGACAAAACCTTAAAAAGGTCTTAGTGTCGATGGGTGCAAACGGATGCTCAAGAAATGCAAAGGCGATGCATCAAAAGACGCATATACGACTATAACAGGTGACAAATTGTTGTTTTACGCAGCGTATGAGCCGGAAAGTGAATGACAGTCAACTGTATGGGTGTTTTGATATGAACCAAATCCAACAAAAGACGGTCGTGCTCGACACACTTCGAACAAATTGTCGCCTGTTTCTACGGAAAAACTGATCATGTGGCAACAGCATCTTTACATGAATGGAGAGTAGTCAATTCTGAATAAAGAAATTCAAATGCATATCTTATTTTGTTTATTTGGGACACTTGTACTTGATGAATTGGCACATTCCGAAAATAAACATCTTAGAAGCTGGAGCGAAGGTATTATTTAAGAAGCTATTGACATTTGATCTTATGTAGTATTCCTGTTTAGAAAGTGTACTTAGAGAAACTAATCCATAAAACCAATTGCAAGGTATAGCAAGCATTATCCTGTGAGTGTTTCACGTTCGTATGTGTATACCTTAGTGCACTGCAAAACCGTCTTCATAAGGCCTTTGCTATTAACAAAAGACACCCTTACCAAGGGCATTAGATTCCTTTAAAAAAAAAATTTACGAAGTGCAATATGAAATTTTCCAACTTTTTCATAAAAGCAAAAATACCAAAACTGAACAGTCTCACCCAAGGTAGTTCACCACTTTATATATTTAATTACTTCCATTTTCCGTTCTTGTATTTTCATTGGTGCTTCCTTTTCTATTTCGCAGTTGACAAAATGGAGCGATACCAAAGCTACAGAAGAAGGAGGTAAGTAATTT
This sequence comes from Microdon myrmicae, assembly GCA_963931805.1. Lineage (NCBI taxonomy): Eukaryota > Metazoa > Arthropoda > Insecta > Diptera > Syrphidae > Microdon > Microdon myrmicae. The sequence continues at coordinate 150,896,248 of OZ007497.1, read as the reverse complement.
GCATGTACATTACGTGAAAAAGTTGTTATATGTTTCCGGCAGACCTATTATCGTTTTCAGATTGAAATATGTGAATTCAAAAGAAATACGACTTGACTTACTGCAAGTGCAAAAAACGCAGGTGTATCTTCAAATGGCAAGCGGACATGAAAATACCTCAGCACATGGCCTTACCTAGAATTCAAATAAAACCAAGTAGCTAAGATTTCAATCTGCTGCGAAGGATAACATGAAAAACTGCACCCCACTGAGGAACTGGTTCAAAAGCCTTTCCACACTTTTACTTGAGTGTACACTTGTGCAGTAGGGATGACACAAATGCGCATCCTTATTTCATTGTGGCCCTTCACTCAGTAAAGAGCCAGAAAATGCCAAAGCCGTGTGCAAACATTTACTAGGTCGATTCCATTCATGAGCTGTCGCCTGCCTCTAATGCAATGTTATAGAAATGAATTCGTGTATTAAATAGTAAAAGGTATTTTCCATTTAGATCTATTTGAAGTATCCGTGAGGGCATTTTAAGCACAAAATTCAACTGAACTTAGCGTCTGGCAAACGACAAAATTCAAACTGAATTGACTTTTCTCGTTTGATGGAGCAACAAAGTGAACAGTCGCATTTCGCATCGATGAGACAGAAAATAATAGTTTGAATTTATCTTTGCTTCTAGGATATATAAGATTATGGGTGTTTGATGGATGTGCCTGTATATTACACTTAATTGAGGACAGGCAGCCATTGACCCAATTTTCGTTAGATGACATGGTATTACCTCCGGATCGGCATCTGCTAGTATCCAACGGAAGGAGGGCACAATAATTCATGCTGAAGGTTACTCGTGTCCTTTTAATCGAAGCTGATAGACTTTTTGTCTTTAAACTTATTAAATACATTGAGGTTGCAAAAAGCTCTTGATGGATGTTTGACAACAATGACCAATCAAACTAATATATAATTATGAATATAAATTGTAAGCCAATAATTACGTTCTACAAAAGCTTTTCTGAGCGATAAATATTCGGTTTTTTGCATTAGTATTGTGCTAAATTGGCAATAAAGGTTGACAAGACCAATTTATCGCTTAACTAGAAATATGTTGTTAGTGCAAAGGCGGTCGCATCAGTCGAAGTACTTATCCGGGCTTTTTCAGAGGAACTTTTTTCATATCCGAATTTCCAGAACTGAGGGAACCATTTCCTGAAAAAATACGATGATAGAGTACTTTAGGAATTACCTTCTTGCCTGTCTCCTCGTGACAAATTTTTGTTCAACATATTCCGTTAGTTGCATTTGACCTTGAAAAAAATTTTTTTCTCAGCTTGACAATCGACTTCAAACGGTTTTGAGTGTTTATAGCATGAATCTTTTCTTCTCAACATCCATGGTATAAAATCATAAATAGCTTTAAGGGGTAATATTATTTATTGTGTCCAAAGACTTACTTCCACAAATCACTCCTCCTCAAGTTTCAGCGGGTGTATCTGACCACAACGCTGTGACCACATTCATTCGCGGCTATCGAGCATCTCAGGCTCATATCAGATACATACCCGATTATGGGCGGACAAATTGGGACAACTTCAATATTACATTGAACGATAAACTCCACCAATTCTCTCTTCCCACTGACAGGAACCTAACGACGGTTGAGATAAACAACGCTACAAAACGACTTCACGAGATTCTAGTTGAAACTTCGAAGACTCATGTCCCGAAGTACAAACTTAAAAAGACCTATCAGATCCCCCAGGACGACCTCACTCTTCGTCTCATCCGGGAGCGTAAAAAGCTCTGCAGAATGAGATATCGTCACCGCTTTACGCAAAGGGAGCCATTATTCACAATATTGGTACACTGATAAAACAGAGAATCCAAAACAATCGTACCCGACAATTGGAAGACAAGCTGAAGGGTATTCAGATGGACCAGAACGTTTATAAAAATGTTAAAAAGATATGTGGCGCTTCCCGCATCACTGGACCAATTATGCACAATGGTGTTGTTGTCAATAACGACACCAATAAAGCAAATATCATCGGAGCGACCTTCGAAAACAATCACAAACTCACTCTCCAAGATGGCGACCCGGAAACTAATGCAATCGTTAGTTCAGAGGTCCACAGTAAGTTGGACGACTTCAACGAGCCAATTGTTGTCTTTAACCAATCTAACAGTGCATACTTCGATGACACACGTGATAATGGTCACGGTTTCATCACACCAAATATCCTACAGAGTCTGGTTAAATCTCGACACCCTAAGAAATCACCTGGTATCGACAACATGTCATACCACTCGTTGCGAAGGCTTTCTGCCTTATTCTTTATAAAGCTCTCCATTCTGTTCAACCATGCTTACAACATGGGGTACTTTGCCCAAGCTTGGAGGCACGCTATTATTTGTCCAATAGCAAAAGTTGGGAAACCAACGTATCACCCCTCAAGCTTTCGCCCTATCTCGCTTTTCACTTGCATCAGCAAAATATATGAAAAATTCATATACGAGAAGCTAAATAATTTTGTCAGTGCCAGGCACATAATACCTGATTTCCAATTCGGATTTCGAAGAGCGCACAGCACCACTATGGCTCTCAATTTATTTCAAAACCACGTCTGCGTGTGGCTCTTTAATAAGGAACCCACCGTTGCGGTAAGCCTAGACATTGAAAAAGCTTTTGATACGACTTGGATCGAAGGCCTCGCTTTTAAACTACTAAATACTGGCCTCAGTAGAACGCTATGTAGCACCATCTACCAGTTCGTTCGAAAGAGAACCTCCCAAGTTAGAATGAATGGAAAGCTTTCTCGAACTGTTCACGCCGCTGCAGGCGTACCACAGGGCTCCATTCTAGGCCCCATCTTATTCAATATTTACACCTCCGATATTCCCCGCCCTGTGGACGGGAGGGTAAACCAAATATGCTATGCGGATGACGTCCTGGTGTACACGTCAACCAAAGGCCCTAACCTCGCAACAAATCGACTCAACCGTCACTTGGACGAACTGTATCAGTATTACAGTCGATGGAAAATCCGACTTAATCCATCCAAAGCACTAGCCATAATTCTGAGTAGTAAACACTCCCAACCTGCTTCTCGATATTCACAGAATACTCGAATAAAAATGGGAGATACTACGATTAGACCACAGGACAAGATGAAATATCTAGGGGTCACTTATACCCCAAAAATGAATTTCATCAAACATGTGACCCACATTCTCCAAAGGGGCTTCGGTCGGTCTAAGCAACTGCACAACATCTTGAAGTGGAGGAACAAAGTTGGCACCAAAATTAAGCTCCTCTGCTATAAGCAGCTAATCCGATCTGGAATATGGTCCTGCATATCTTCGGCTCAAATGGAAAAACTTCGGGTTTTCGAAAGGTAACTCCTTACAAGATGCACCAATCATTTTAGAAGGCCTGACGATCGTCATTACCCCAACTCTCACATATACGAAGGCGCCTCCATTACCCCTATCGACGAGTACTTGCTTCAATTAGCATACAAGTACCTCGAAAACATTCAGAACAGCGAGAACCTACTTGTACGGGACTCTTGCGTTCTTGACCCTTCTCTCTCTAGATCTCTTCGGATCAAACCCCCACTATTTCTTCTTCAGTACAAAACTGAAGAAAGCACCCTTCCCAACAACATTCCCCTCTATAATAGAGGATTCCTGGACCCATCCCATAGGGTCTACTATTAACAAACCAAACACACGAACGCACAGTACAAGACGGCACAAACACAAACATACACACCGATCAAAGCGCAGATTATCAGACGCCAAAGACGTGATCTGCGTTTACTACCGCACCCAAGACCCACCGGTCTTGTATGATTTCTTTCCCACCATCCCTCTATAAAAGTAGTTAGAGAACACCTGGACTAACACTGTCCACACTATCCTTGGATACCCCCCTTTTTTTCTTTTCTTTTCAGATGCCACGAGACCGAGCCCAACATCCTCGCGGATGTGGGTGATTCTGGTTATCGCAAGATGACCAGAAGTCAGAGACAAGATGAAGGACACATATGTCCTGTCTCGCTAAATTCGGCCTTCTCGCCACAATTTTTTTTTTTAAGGGGTAATATCACAGTCAGTAGTGCCATTCATTCTTTCAGTGAGTAGAGACCAATTTCAGCTGCCATCATTTTGTTGATTATTGTGAGTGGTGACATTTTATAAAGTGTTTGTGTTGGGACTCAAGCAGTACTGGGGGAAAGGAACAGCACAGAGGTTTGGATTTTATCTTTTATATTTGTGATGGATGCAACCGTTAGGACAAAGGTTGCGTCCACCGAGACGTGATAATGGTGTCTCGCGAGCCACTGTCCTTAATACGATTCAGTTCAATTATGCGAGTAATCACGTATTTCACTTAGTTGATATTTGTACTAACAAGGGGAAATCAAAGACCAAAACGACTCCAGGGAGTTCATCTTTTATTAGTTGAAATGTTACTTGATAATCCTTTATCTTGTTCTCGTAAATGGCGGTTGTGCAGGCGTTGGTGGTTGGCGGTAGACGGACGGACGCGTGACGGGGGTTGAATGAGGACTGACCAAAAACCGTTGGTCACATTTGGATCAGTGTGACAGCCCGATGATGTCCCTAAGCAGGTGACGCATTGTCAGCTGGCGGTTGACAAGCGTGGTTAGTATAGTGGTCGGGGGTGTACTAGACGATGAATGTACTAGATTCTCCCCGCTGCATTAGGCGAAGTGGGCCAACAGCAACAGTTTCACCGTCAACAGCAACAGCAACATCAACATCAACAGCAACTATCAACACAAAATCGACCACCGAAACAGCAAGCAACACAGCAGCGGCAAAGCAACAATAACAACGAAAAAATAAAGATGCCACCAATCAACATGTAGCGGTTCCGCCAAGCCTTACGGTCTACTTACCTTAAAAACCCCCATAACTACTACCCCACTCCCTTAAGTTTGCTAATGCAACAGTATTAGTACCTGTAAATGCTGCACGCTTTTAAGAGATCAAATCTATGATCTTTAAGTCCCTGTAAAGAAAACTTACCTTCATGCATTCTCTTCGCATACCACTGCTCCTTAAGATTTCTTTATTAGTTTACCAGGAATTTCCAATCAATTTCGGCATCTACGTCGCCAGTCAAATTTCCTTAGATGAATTCCTGTAAACAAAATAATTCGGATTGCATTCAATGTAACCGTCATGACAGGGACCATAAATATTGCGCCGTCTATTTTCGCAGCCGCGTCATGTACCTTTTCATACACATTGCCTGGCAACCTTTTTTGTTTGTCTTATCAATAAACAACCCAAGCACCTGCATATAATTAGCGCAATAGACGCTGAAACCAAATTCTCCAGGATTTCCTAATGCAAATATGAACCCGGTTTCTACTGCAGCCAGAGATGCCATAAACATCTAATTTGCTTTTAGCACCCTTTTCTCCCAACGTCGAAAATAGCGACGAGGCATCGTGTAAACAATGACCCGCATTACTAACGGCGCATTTGGTCATTTTTCCCTTTTGTCTTTGCCGCCTGCCTGTTTCGTTGTTCCACTGCTGTCAAGCACGTGTGAATAGCATCGATCTGAACGATCACCACACATACTACCATGACCTTTATCACAAGATCTGGTTTCCTATACCATCACGAGAGACTTTACGTGTCTCTGGCGTTAGGTAAAAACGATTTCCTTATTGGAGGGGATATCGGTGGAGTCGTTGTCCAACCTTCAAGGCGGTCGGGTCACCGCCATCCAGCGTACCGGCGCTGGTACGGTGTGGTATCTAAGAGTCGTGTCGAAGTGCTTAATCCATATTAGAATTAATTAAAACTAAGTCCGCACCGTGCGCGCTTTAATTACCGATAAAATAAAAGTTATAAATTACAAACGACAAGCCGCAAGTGTTTTCATTTGGTTTTACCTCTGGTGGACGGTATGCTGAGACGATGTACTTGTTTTGTTTCTTTTGGTGGACAGTGCATTTGACTTTCTTTCCCGCGGAACCTTAGTGACAGTAAATTAGTGTGTTTAACTTTTCCTGTGTTGATGTCGCGGAGTTTCGCTTTGTGTTTCCCTCTCGGTGGGCCTGTTTTCCCCTTAATATATTTGCATCGTACTCTTCGGTTCTGGGCGTCTATTGTTATCAGTGTGTTTGGTGACTGTGATTGTTATTTTCGGCGGACTTTCTAACAATCGCGAAATTGTATCGGTGTAACAACTATGATGGAGGAAGAAGGGAATCTCGTGCCCTTGTTAGGTACATACTTCTTCCCCACAAACACCATAGATATTGAGTGTAAGGAATTGGTAAGTCTCTATAAGCTAGCTATAGGAAACAATTTTGTAGTTAAAAGACTGGCTGGTAACAGGCATGCCATTCAAACCTATGCGGTGGCTAACCACGAAAAAATTAAAGAGGTATTAAAAAGAGCCACCGCGGAATTCTACTCGTTCACGCCGAAGCAAACAAAGGGGGTAACGCTTCTATTAAAGGGTGTCGACCCTGGGGTGGAACCGGAGGCTCTGCTCGAGATGCTTCAAAAGTTAAAGCACGATGATCTCGAGTTTATCTCCGTAAAACCATTCACCACAACCAAGACAAGAAGGGAAAACCGCAAGCTACCCTTCTTTTTAGTTCAACTAACGCCCAGCGGCAGAATTGGTGGTCTAAGAAAAATTACAGTCTTGGATCATCAAATGGTCACATGGGACAAATTAAAAAAAGGCAGAGACATCCCGCCCGCTGCCAAAGGTTTGATCACGCGGCGGCGAGCTGTGAAATGCAGCACCGTTGCGTAAAATGCGGAAAAGACCGTGAGGCAGAAGAATGCCCACTGAGAAAAGAAAGGGTAGAAGACAAAGCCCTTCTAAAGTGCGCAGTGAGCCGGAATGAGGGACACCCCGCTAATTCCGAGAAATAATGGCAAGAAGTGTCACTCGGCAAAAAAACACAGAGCCAGCTCGTACTACAACAATGCCCGTAACATCGCAGCGGTCGTACGCACAAGTTGGGTTGGGTGGGAGACCCCCAAACCAAGCTACAACATTGGTAGCCACAAATACTCCCACACAGACTGAAACAACATCGCAAGCAGACGTGGTCACGGTTCTGCTCAATCTGCAGAGACGGATGACACTGCTGCAAAATCAAATAAACGAGATCTACTCGCACTTGCTCAATCTAAACAAAAAGTCAATATAACCCCTCTAACCACAACATCACTAAAAGCTCTTGTCGTGAATGTAAATTCACTAATAAGAATGGAGAGAATAGCCAATCTTTTCAACCTGTTGCAAGATGAACGGCCTGATGTACTTCTGGCGGGGGAAACAAAGTTAAACCAGAGACACAAGATATGGCATAAAAACTACGATATTATACAAAGAGACCGACCTAACTCCACTCAAGGGGGGCGTGTCGCAATCTTTATTAGAAAAGGAATCCATCATAAAGTTATATATAGTGGAAAAGTACGCAGGTTCCGGGTGCTGGAAGCCTCTATCGTACGCATACCCCTTCAGCAAGGAAGGGGCTTGTATGCGATTGCGGTCTATGCACCTGAGGAGCACCAACATAACCTATTTATAGCGGAGCTCCAGACACTCTTTCGATGCTTACATTTGCACCTGGACAAAAACTACTTTATCCTAGGGGGAGATATGAACGCCAAGCATAGAAATTGGGGAAATTATATATCTAATGCCAGAGGAAATCAGTTGGCTGGCTGGTTAGATCAATATCATATTGAATATAGAACTGACCTGCTAGCTACCGAATATCCATCTGCCTAGAGGTAGATCGTTCTTAGATATCTTGCTAATTGACACAGGACTGAGACTACTTAACACCAACAGACGAAACAGAAACTGTTTACGGACGATTGAATACGACAGTGACCACTGTGCATTCACGGCAGTAATAGAGCTTCCGAGCGATCTCGCAGATCTGGAGGAATTCGTGATCCCACAACCCTATAACTACGGGGCAATACGATGGCCGCGGTTCACCAGATCATTAACAAGAGAACTTCGTTCGAATGACTTTAATCTGCCAGTAAACAGAAACCTGACAAATGACGAAATCGACAAATACATCCAACAAATGGACGAAACCGTAAAACGAACAATGGACAAAACAATTCCCAAAACAACAGTTACAGATCACATAAACATGTACAGAAATACAACAATAAACGCACTCCACAAGAAAAAGAGCAGACTGCTATCGAAACTAAATAATTACACAGACAGTTTACAGACAGACAAGACCAGGAGATAATATCACTGAAATCCCGATTAAAAAACCTCCAACAATTACTTAAAGCTAATTATAGATTAGCAACAAATTTGTATTGGAACAACAGAATTCGGGCTATAAGAACTAATAACCCGAATATGTTCCCACAAATAAATAAAATACTCAGGAGAAATAATCAAAACGAGATTCTGTGTCTCCAAATTCCACGTACTCATGTAAACAAGCAGCTGCTAACCAACATTGGTATAGATACAGAGAACGCTATCCCCAATAGTGAGCTCTTCGTGATCGAAGATCCTTTGGAAAAGGTGAACGCTGTGGGAGCTGTCTTTCAGGAAATGTACAAGGTGAATGAAAGCATTTGCCGAAATCACGACCTGGAGGACAGAATTCTACTGAATCACCTGCACCTCCAAAATGAAATTTCACATTGGCAATCGGAGAATACGGGTTTTACCGAACTCAGTGACGATAATCTGTCAATTGAGATTAATGCCAATGGTGAGGCTAATAGCCTTTTAATTGCTAGGGAAGGAATCCAGAGTATCTTCGACTCGTTAAGAAGCAAAAAGTCAGTGGGAATAGATGGAGTACCTAACATTGTACTCAAGAACCTGCCCCCAATGGCAATAGATATATACACGGTCCTGTTTAACAACGCGTTGAATAATGCATATTATCACGCGCGTTGGAAAAAGGCTATCATTCAGCCCATCCCAAAAAAAGGCAAAGACTGTACAAACCCAATGAACATGCGTTCAATAAGCTTACTCCCAAGCATCAGTAAAGTATTTGAAAAGACCATTAACAAGGCTCTGCTAAAATGGGTAGACGACAACATTATTCCAAATAACCAGTTTGGCTTTAAGGCGGGTCATGAAACCACACAAGCCGCAGCTAAACTGGTCTCCGACATACAATGGAATAAATGTAGAAACCAATGCACAGGTGTCTGTCTGATCGACTTAGAAAAAGCCTTTGATACCGTCTGGATCGAAGGGTTATATTATAAACTGGTCAGACATGGCATACATAAGCCTTTACTATATGTACTTTACGATATGTTAAAGGACAGGAGGTTCGTGGTCAAAAACGGTAATGTGACCTCTAATAAAACGTATAATATCAACAATGGCTTGCAACAGGCTACTCTCTCCGATTCTTTTTAACATTTACATTAGCCACTTATTAGATGCACTTCCGCAGGCTATTGCGTACGCAGACGATCTCATCATTTACAGAACAGCTCCGAAAGTTGAGATCATAAATAGTTTAATACAGCGAGACTTCAACAAAGTGCAGCGCTATCGCGACGACTGGAAACTTAAGATCAACTTCCAGAAATGTGAAGCCATCCTATTTAGAACCCCATTATATAAAGCCACGAACGACACAAGGAAAAACTGGCGAAAGCTAGTTATCGTGGGACCGCATGGAGATAAACTGGAAACCAAGAGTTTAGTTAAATACCTGGGCATCTGGCTAGATCAATATCTGTATTCCAACAGACATGTAGACGCTGCTTTAGTCAAAGCTAGAAAATGTTTGGCCATGACAAGGAGGCTATTTCACAGTAGCCAACTTGACAGCAGGGTAAAAGTCATATGCTACATGACGCTAATCAGGCCAATGCTCATATATGCTTGTCCAGTATTGTTTAACATAGGTCCAAATTTGATGGAAAAGATTCGGGTGTTCGAAAGGAAGTGTCTCAGAAGTTGTCTCAGATTATATCGGACACCGGAACCGGACTATAAATAGTATTATTCAAATGAGACTTTATATAATGAAGCCTCCATAAATAGGGTGGATAATTTTATGATCAAATTAATCAGAGGACATATTGCGAGAGCAATAAGCTCGTCCAATGACCTAATTTTCGGTGCTTATTATCCAAACACTCTGAGAGCGTGCGTCGCAACGGGTTTGTTCCACCAGAGGCGTTCCTTGATTTGGACATGAAAGGGCTTATACAGGATAGATCCGGAATTCCGCTGATTTATCATGTAGGTAGATCATCCGTAGACGGACGATTGTGCTACGACCGGGAAGTAACGCGCAGCGAAGAAGAGCTCTTGCGCTTCAGTAGGGCTATCTCCCACAGAGACCGGGAAGATAGTATTAGACAGCGTCAACAGTTCTGGTGCTTGAAAGGCATATAAAGATCTGGATACCAATGCCGGTATAGAATCACACTATCATCAGCCAGGTTACATAGACTTATCATCATCATCATCATCGGCACTACAACCGGGATCTGGTCTTGGCCTTATTTAACAAATCTCTCCACCGGTCCCGATTTCGAGCCGATGTCATCCAGTTTAGCACTCCCAGGCTCTGGGCGTCCTGGTCTACGCCATCCCTCCATCGCAGACAAGGTCTGCCGCGCTGTCTCCTTCAATACATCCTGCCACAAAGGACTTTCCGGGCAGGCTCCTCTGTGCTCATTCGAGCTAGGTGTCCCGCCCACCGGAGTCTACGGAGCTTGATTTCTCTTACAATATGAGCTTCAAGGTAGATTGCGTACAACTCATGGTTGTAGCGTCTCCGGAATCGTCCTCCCTCACATACGGGGCCAACAATTCTCCTTAAGACCTTTCTCTTGAACGCAGCCAAGAGTTCAGAGTGCCTTTTATTAAGCACCCAGGTCTCGGATCCATACATGAGTACTGGTAAGGCCCTTGTCTTGTACAGTAGTAGCTTGGATGTTCTGGATAAATTTCGGGATTTAAAGAGCCTTGATAGACCATAGTAGACTTTGTTGGATTTAATCAGCCGTTCGCGTATTTCTTCTTCCATATCGGCTGATACTATTGACCCAAGGTAGTTAAAGGATTGCACTACTTCAAATTCGTGCTCCACTACCCTGATAGTTTGACCAACGTTAGGTCTTCTCTTCGCAGAAGTTGCCACCATGTACTTGGTTTTTCCCTCATTAATGTGCAGTCCCAGTTTTTGTGCCGCCTGCTCGATTTGGATGAAGGATTCCTCTACCGCCGATTCGGTTCTACCGATGGTGTCGATGTCATCTGCGTAGGCAAGTATCTGGCTGGACTTTGTGACAATAGTCTCTCTTGTTGTAACGCCAGAGTCACGGATTGCTTTCTCCAATGCCAGGTTGAAGAGGAGGCAGGCCAGACCGTCCCCTTGTCGGAGTCCATTATAAATGTTTATTGGTTTGGACAGCAATCCCGCTACTTTTACTTGACTAGTTACGTTGGTCAGGGTCAACCTACAAAGTCGTATCAATTTGTCTGGAATGCCGAATTCTCTCATGGCATTATATAGTTCTACCCTCGCTATGCTGTCGTAGGCGGCCTTGAAGTCTATAAACAGATGATATAATGGAATCTTAAATTTCAGACATTTTTCCATCGCCTGCCTAAGGGTGAATATCTGATCAATTGCTGATTTGGCTGGGATGAAGCCACACTGATATTGGCCAATGAGCTTTAGCGTATGGGGATATCCGGTCTTGTAGGATAGTGGAGAGTATCTTATAGGCGGTACTCAGCAATGTTATACCCCTATAGTTACTGCACAGTGTGATATCTCCTTTCTTATGTATGGGGCAAATTATACCACGACGCCAATCTTCCGGCATCTCCTCTTGCTCCCATACGTGCACCACGATCTCATGAATTGCGTGATGTAACGCTGTCCCTCCTTGTTTGATCAGCTCAGCTGGTATGCCATCAGCTCCAGGGGCTTTATTTGATTTTAGCTGTCTAATGGCTTTTAATGATTCCTCAATGCTTGGTGGCGGCAGCATTCTCGGTCTTGGTCTTACATTGGTGGAGCCTCCAATTCTTCTGTGAGCTGACCATTTAGCAATTCATTGAAGTGCACTTGCCATCGCTCCAGAATGCCTTCAGGATCGGTCATCAGATTACCCTCTTTATCCTTGCAGTAAGTGCAGCGTGCTGTGTACCGCGTCGTACTGCGGATTATTTGGTAGAACTTCCGCGCCTGGTGCGGACCTCGCTCTCTACTTTTCTCTATTTCACAGACAAGGTTTTTTTCCCAGGCACTTTTCTTTTGTCTGTGAAGTCTTTTTTTCAGATCTTCTGAGCTCTTTGTATTTCTCCTCGCGTACCCGCGTCCTATGAGACTGCTGCATTGCCCGGTATGCAGCATTCTTACGTTCAGTCGCTAGTTTGCACTCATCATCAAACCAGTCGTTCCGATCTCTACGACTACTGCCTAAGATGGAGTTGGCAGTACTAATGACAGTATTCTTAAGGCGTGCCCATTTCTCTTCTACGCCCGGCATTCTGGCCCCAGGACTTACTCTCCTTCCGTCGAGCTCTTCGAGGGCGAGTCTTAACGCATGACCAAAAGTGTTGCTGGTGTTCTCATTGCGTAAGGCAGCCGTGTTGATTCGAACCTGATCCGCGGATGCAATACGTCTCCGTAAGGCAATCCGCGCTCGGAAAACTGTACCAACAAGACAGTGATCCGAGTCGACGTTGGCACCTCGGTACGTTCGTACCGTCATCAGGCTCGAAGAGTGGCGGTGATCTATCAGCACGTGGTCAATTTGGTTGCGAGTGGCTCCATCAGGTGATACCCAGGTGGCTTTGTGGATATCTTTACGCGGAAACCTGGTACTCGCAACGACCAAGTTTTTCGATGCTGCCAATTCGATGACTCGTAGTCCATTGTCATTAGTATTCTCATGGGAACCTGCGTAGTGCCTGAAAACCGGCTCCCGACCTATTTTCGCATTCAAATCCCCAAGAACGATTTTCACATTGTATCTTGGGCAGGCATTGAGGGCCCGTTCGACGTTCTCATAGTTTTCTTCTTTTTCGGCGTCAGGTGACTCCTCTGTAGGTCCGTGAACGTTTATGAGGCTTATGTTCTTAAATTTGCCTCACACGCGAAGGGTGCATAGCCTTTCATTTATTGCATTAAAGCCGATGATGGCAGGCTTCAGTTTTTGGCTGACTACAAAGCCTACCCCGAGCACATGGTGTTTTGCGTGATAGCTGTAATAAATGTCATACTCTTTTCTTTGAAAAACACCACTCTCCGTCCATCTTATTTCTTGTAATGCTGTTATGTCAGCCTTATATTCGGACAAGGCATCGGCTAGCTGCTGTGCAGCTCGAGCTCTGTATAGTGAGCGTATGTTCCATGAAAAAATCCTTAAATCATTTAGCCATTTTCGTTTCCGTGATCGTCGTCGTGTATCCGGTCCATATCCGAGGCTTGTTAAATATGCCATAATAATTCATTTTTACGGGCCTGGTTATTAGCCTTGCGCCAACCTTTCTCAGGATGTCGCTGCATGCATTGGTTCACTACTTGGCGGGTGTCAAAGTAGCTATCCAGGGGTGTCACGTGGAGACTGCATGTCAACTTGGATTGAACAGGGACAAGGATCGTCCTGGCCTTCGCCGGGTTGAAGGCAATCAGAGACTTTGCCCTGTATGTTCGCACCCACCCCCCCTTACATAGACTTACCTTTTCAAGAATTAGGGTAGTATAAGATTTAAGTTAAGTTAAGTTAATTTAAGTGCCTTTACATAAAATTAAAAATTAAAAAAAAGGAGGTAAGTTAAGTAAGTTAAATTTTAAGAAAAAAAAAAACAAAAAAAATTGACACAAAGTTTTTCAAATTTTTCTTTGTCTTTCAAATAATTATAAGTACTGCCACAAAGTTCTGTCGCCGAAAGGCAAATTATACAAATGTTAAGTAATGTTTAGCTTAGAGCGTCTGCGAAGGACCAGTAAGTTATTATATAAGATAATTAAGCTAGAATTTAAGCACTTTTTGTCTAGCCTTTAATTTAGAAACTAAGAATATAAAAAGAAATTAAAAAATGTTTTAAAAATGAAAATGAATGGTGTTTACTAGAGCCGAGTAGTGATGTTCGCGCCTGTCCGAACACGGAACTATAACTTTTTATTTCAAATTTATTAGTGGATAAAACCAACCAATCATGTGTAAATATTTAATCATAATTGTCCGAACACGGAGCTATAACTTTTTATTTCAAATTTATTAGTGGATAAAACCAACCAGTCATGTGTAAATAATTAATCATAATTTTCCGAACACGGAAGTATAACTTTTTATTTCAAATTTATTAGTGGATAAGACGAACCATTTATGTGGAAATAATTAATCATAATTTTCCGAACACGGAGCTGAAACTTTTTATTTCAAAATTATTAGTGTATTAAGCGAACCTTATATGTTTTCTGTTTTGAACCTGGAACTGGTACGTTTTAAATTTACTAATTAGTGCTGCGTCTGAACTTTGGTATTAACAATAAAGTTGATTCTTAAAATGTTAGACAGTGTGTTCCCTTTTCATTAGTAACGGCGTGTGGTGAAGCCTTGCTCTACTTCTTTGGTAAACAGATTTCCGTCAGCGTTGGAACTTTCAAGAATACAATAAATCGACAGACGGTATTGGTTTTCGGTCAGAACAACTTACCGGAACCTTAATGAGCCTGTGTCCCAGTGGCACATAACTCATCATCATCATCATCGGCACTACAACCGGGAACCGGTCTTGGCCTTATTTAGCAAGTCCTGAGGCTTGTTAAATTTTCCATAATGATTTGTTTTTTTCCGGGCAAGGTCATTAGTCTTGCACCAGAGGCTCCCCGACGGGGAATCGAACCCCGGTCTCCCACGTGACAGGCGGGTATACTAACCACTATACTATCGCGGAGCCCAGTGGCACATAACTAGCCAGCCGAAAACACGCGAGAAAGCGTAAGAAACCCACAATATCATAAATGCTTCACATTTCCCAGAGAACCGGAAAATTGCGGTAGTAATCCCTGTTAAAAAGTCCGGCAGTTCCAATATCATCTCCAACCATCGTCCGATATCTTTATTAAACACCCTAAGCAAAATATTCGAATGTAAGATCTACTAAAACCTTCTCTCGTTTGCCAATGATAACGCTCTCATCCCTAATGCTTAGTTTGGCTTTCGTGAGCGTCACTCCACTTGCCATGCACTACTAAAACTTACATACGATGTCACAACTGGTCTGGAAAACCAATGCCCTTGTTATATATATATACCCGCAGCGCCAAGTTTTGTTATATATATATATCTATATTATTATATGAAGTTGCTGGGATCCTGTCTACAGCAGTAGTTTGTTGTAAATAAATATGAATATGAATGAATGAACTTTAATGTTTGTTTGATGTGTGGGGTCGTGTTGCACGTGTCGTATGTTATCAAGTTCAATGTGGTAAGAGTCCCTCCCTCTACAATATCCTTGCCTTGCAGTACTAATTTGAGGTGAAATTACAGGGGGAGTGGTCTCGTATAAATTATCCGGACCGTCGCTCTCTTGAGCACCACTGATTGTGGGAGACAGGTAGGCTTAAACAAGGTGCTTACAGTAACGGAGGCGTCAGCCTTGTGGGTAGGTAGCCGTCAATTAGTTGACCTCACTTTTCATTCCATAGACTGCTTGCGGTGCTGGGCTTCCAAGACGTCAGTCCGTGGGCAATTGGGTTAGTAGAGTTCTCTTCTCGAGCACAATTAACCCGTTGGAGTTGTGTCGACCTTCTCTGCGGCCGCGTTGGTGGTCTCCAACCTTTTATTCAAAATCAAACACCCTCTCGTTCGTTTATATTTAATTTCAATTTAGTAATACACAGAAAATTGAAAATACTCGCCTCAGTGTGACATTTAAAAGTTCCACACTTAGTTCGCCATTACATTGCTCGATCTATCCCTCTGGTGGTCCTTTATTTAGTTTTTAATTGGTTCCTTTTGGGTATACTTTTAATCCCAGTTCGTCCTTCTCCTTCTCACAGTTTACACCTTTTTTGATTTTCTTTTTATTCTTCTCCGTTGTCACGAAACAAGTAACAGCGACGGACAACTGGCCACTCGTTAGGCACTGTTATATCACGAAAAACGGCACATAAGACAACGGACCGTGGAAGAACAATTTCATATCCATTACGAATTACATGATACTTTTATGCTAATACTCGACGGATTAATAATTTAATTTAAGCTTATACTTAATAAATTAACATGCATCGAATGAACTTTTACTCGAAAAATCAATCTCACGCCAACAACAGAAAAACGTCACACACACCACCCCCTCTTACTTTCACCTCGTTCTCGATCTGCTTCTCGACTACTGTCCAACTAGCAGTCCCCCAAAAATCCACACCGTCGGTGTTTTCTTTTTTCGCTGTACCTCCACCCTTCGTATTAACGAAGGTCTGGGTTTACACGTGATATTCAACTTGAAACACAAAGCCGCCACATTCAATTAATTCGATTATAAACTACTATCTTTTATATGGCGTGTTTATTTAATAAATTTCAACATTGGAATTATTTAACATGTCGATGTGTCCTTGTGTTTCGTTAAAACTAGGAGTTACTTCCGTAACACCCTACCGTATGCATATCCCTCGATATTTCCAAAGCATTTGATTGTGTCTGGATCTCAGGACTTCTTTATAAGCTGCACTGCTTATTTGGGTTCTTATTCTAATATCACAAAGCTCCTAGCATCTTATCTTTCTGGTAGGAAATTCATGGTTAGAATAAACTCTTCCCTATCACAAACTCGCAGCATAGCCCTGGGAGTTCCCCAAGGATCCATTCTCGGACCACTTTTATATCTTCTATACACATCCGACATTCCCCAACCTCCAGCTAGTGTTGTAATACTAAATTACGCGGACGATACTTTAATTTACTCTAGCAGTAGATTTGACAAAGCGGCAAGAACCCGCGTTAACAATTTCCTCCCGCAGATCTCAGCATACTTTAACAAATGAAAAATTCGCCCCTACCCAACCAAAACCCAGCTAATAGTGTTTAAGGGCAAAAACGCCCACTGCACAAACAACACTAAACGTTGCCACAACAAAATTAAACTCAGACTTAATAACACCTTCATAAAACCTTCCAAAACTCTAAAATATTTGGGAGTAACCCTTTCCAACGACTGGTCATTCTCAAACCACATCAAAAATTCTCTTCATAAAGCCTCAATACAGCTTAACCTCTGCAGACGAGTGTTGTGGAAACCTAATGGCCTGTGGGGGTTCCGCCAAACTTACTTACCCGAAGAACCCCCATAACTGCTACCCAACTTTCATAATTTCCTGCTAATGCAATCGCATTAGCACCTGTAAATGCTTCATGCATGAAGCTTATCAAATTTATTTATTTAAAAGCTTTTGGAAAAGAATTCTTACTTTCATTCATTCATTCGAATCCAAAAATTCCACATAAGAATTCTATTCAAATTTATCACAGATCCCAATCGTATATACGCATTACCTAGGAATTCCTGTAAAGAATTACTCCCACAAGGGCATTCATGCAGGCATCAATGCACCTCTGCATTAGCGACCAAGAACCGAATTCGCGTTTAGTGCAAACACTCACATTAGAGTTCGACACTTGAGTCGCTTTAGACGCCATATACAATTGGCATAGATCTTATACAAACCGTCATTGTATAACCATCTAATTTGCTTCGCAATGACCTGCACCTATTGATACAGCTGCAAGCACTTTACCCCGAAATGCTCCGTTGTTTGAATCTCCAAACAATCATCGACTTCGCGCATAGCCGCCGGATTGAATTCAAAGCATAAACAATGCAAATATAGAATCCGTTTCTTACAACGAATTACCCCGCATATACAAATGCAAGCAAGGGATTTGGTTCGGCCACCAACCCAAGATACGATAAACAATTTTCAATGTATAAAGTATCGCAACCCATTAGCACCTTTTCCCAATGTCTATTCATCTATTTACACAAAGGCATCACTCATCTAAGACTTTTATGATGCCCTCGTCCCATCTTTTCTTTTAACACCATTTCTTCGATGCATCGTCGTCTATTTATTTAGAAGCGATGCACATCATAAACCATGATCTCCCGCATTCCTTTGTCCTTGCCGCTTGTTTGCTTTGTTTTTCCATTGCCTTCGCGCATGAGTAAACAACACAGCTATAAACGATCACACACATACCACCATGACCTCCATTACGAGATCTGGATTTCTATTCCACCAAGAGAGACTTTACGTTTCTCTGGTGGTAAGTAAAAACATATCCTTAGTGGAGAGGATATCTACCACCACACCACCAAACTTACCCCAAACGAGGGTTGAATCATGGATTCCAATTACATCCGCCGACCGAGCCGGTCGTGTCGCTCCCGCTCCCCGGTGCGCACGGGGACGCGAATATAATATAACCAGAGTCGAAAGTGTGTGAGATTTTAGCCAATCATCAGTTTTACGTTACATTATTGTTCGCCGCGTCATTTTGTACTGTGCCTTATAACCGTTAATTAAACTCATAATAAAGATAAGAAGGACGAAATTTATTGTAAACAAGTGTACTTAAATTTCCCCATGTTAAAGGAATCTTGAACTAATAAATCAAACCTTAGTGTTTAATTTTCCGTGCTGCAATATCCTGTGTTTGATTTTTCCTCGTTGTCTTGACGAACAGTTTTTCTTCTCTCGGTTTTGTTTCAGCGGAACTTATAGTGATTATGGCGGGAGATGGGAACCCGGTGCAGTACGCCTGCACAAAATACTTCTTCCCCACAGGCCTCTCTCTCAAAGTCAAACAGTTCATCTACAAACAGATAATCAGACCCACTCTTACATACGCGTGTCCATTATGGTACCACATCTCACCATCCCAAATGGAGAAATTACGGGTTTTTGAACGAAAATATTTCCGGTTTATCACTGGCTTACACCGCAAAACCAACTCATATATATACCATAGTAACAACGATCTTTACAACACAGCAGGCATCGAACGACTGGATAGACGGATCCTAGAACTGTCGATAAATTTCATAGAAAACCTTCCTAACAATCCCAACCCGACAGTAACAGACCTACCACCACCCTCCTCCACTACGGGAACTCACTTTTTTTTTTTTATTAGACTTCCCTCGGGAGATGCGAACCTATAGCGCCGAGTTGGCGCCCCGAGATGCCACCAAATAACTGTTGCAGTTCTTTTTGAACAGTTGCAGGTTGTAACGCTCCGGAAACACTCGCGCGGGAAGGGAGTTCCACAGCTTCCTCCGCTCTGTAACGGAACGAGTTCTGATGCAGGGATGTTCGCGCCGTCAGGAGATGAACCGCAAACGGGTGCGATCCATCGGATTGTCTTGTGGAGCCCATATAACCCGAATTCCGTGGAACAATACCACGAATCTCCGAAGAACAGTACCCGTGATAATATCTGTAACACAGACAGACGTCGCCTACGCGCCTTCGATGTGGTAGCGACTGTAGTCCCGATGTCAGCGCCGAGTCCCCGATCAGGCGGATCGCTTGTCTCTGTATGCTTTCATGTAGGTCGAGGGTATGTTTAGGAGCCGAGCTCCAAACATGAGAGCAATATTCGAGCGCGGGTCTAATTTGGAATTTATATAGGAGAAGAAGTTGGGCCGGAGTAAAATATTTCTTGGCTCTAAAAAGATAACTCAGTTTTCCTGAGGCTGACCTGGCGATGCTCGACAAGTGTTTATGCCATGATACATCCCCACAGACCGTGACGCCGAGCAACTTCAAGCTTTCCCCAGCCTCGAGGACCCGGCCATTCATCATCAGCTGTGGAACCGATGATCCACTTTTTTTTGTGAATGTTGTATATTGTGTCTTCGTTGTATTGAAGTCGACGAGATTGGCCCTTCCCCACTGCAGAACCCTATCTAGATCCTGATTCAGAGAGTCAATCTGTCTACATCGCAGCTGATGCGACGCAGATGTACCAATTGGCCGAACACTCGGAAAGGAGGAAACAAGCGTACTGTCATCCGCAAAACTGAACACTTTGTTATCCGTTGTCTCCAACAAATTATTTATGTGCAGTAAAAACAAGGTTGGACCCAAAATAGAATCTTGGGGCACCCCCGAATTAACAGGATACAGATCTGAACACTCGCCGTCCACAACAACCCGGATCGATCGATTCTCAAGGAAGCTTTTCGTCCAGTCGCAAAGCTGTTGGGAAAGTCCATATGAACGAGCAATGCCCCGTACCAGACGCAGTCAAAAGCCTTGGAGATAGCCAATGCGACCGCCCTTGACTCACCATGCCGTTCAATCGCAGATATCCATGTACCGGTTATAAGTGTCAAAAGGTCTTTCGTGGACCGCCTGCCACGGAATCTGTATTGACGATCATCCAGAAGTCCGTTGCACTCCAAATGCTTAACTAACTCTCTATTGATGACTTTTTCCAATACCTTAGATAAAATAGAACCGGCGATAGTTCTGGAGCACAGTTCTTAAGGACTATTGCTGGTATTCCCTCCGGGCCGGTTGCCGTACTACAATCCAGTTCACGTAGAATGCGTTGAATAGTGCGCGGACGAAATCGCACATCCCGCATCAAAGACCGTACCGGCGAGATCACAGGTGGCTCCAAAAGGCCGGGATCGTGGTTTGAATTCGAGGAAAATAAATTCGCGAACACATTAGCTTTATCCTTTGAATTCGTGACTAACGTCCCGCTGTCTGTCACCAACGGAGGGAAAGAGGAGGATGTGAAGTTACCGCTGACAGCTTTTGCCATTGACCAGAAGGAGTGCGAACCAGTTGGGCACCGAAGCTTATTGATCACCCTGTCGTTGTGAGCCTTCTTCGCGGTATCAATCGCCTGGTTGCACGCGTTTCTGATTCTAACAAAGTTCGTTTGTGTTAACATCGGTGGGATTGGAGCGCCATTGCGTAAAAGCTCTGTTTTTTGCATCTGTAATCAGCTCGCATTTTTTATCGAACCAAGGTTTATCAGACGAACTTCGTTTGATGGAATGTGGAATATACATCTCCATCCCCAGAAGAATAATCTCTGACACCGACTCCGCGCAAGCGTTAACATCGGAGTTTCCGAAGCACATCTCCGACCATAGAAAGGATGCGAAGAAATCTCGCAAATCGTCCCAGTTAGCAGCCCCATACTTCCATACATGGCGAAGCTGCCTAGGCCGGTTATTCGTTTGATATGCAAGTGCTTGCGCGACAGATACCAAGCAGTGATCTGAGTTTCCCGGTGACGCAGAAACCTCTACGGTATAAATACTCGGTTCGGATGTCAAAAACAGATCCAGGGTGCTCGCATAATCGCCTCGGGCATCCGGTATTCGCGTTGGCTCCCCCACGAGTTGAGTCAAGTTGTGGCCTACAGCAAACATCTCCGCCAGCCTCCCAGCCTCGTCGGTTCTGTTAGAATGTAACAACCAGTCGGAATTGTGCACATTAAAATCGCCATGGACAATAATTTCAGAAGCTGGGTGGTTGATCTGTATCCAGTCGACGGTATATGAAAGATGTTCGAAAAATGTCGCCGGTCGATCGTCATTCGGGGAGCGGTAAAGACAACAAAGAAATTTAACGGAATTCCTCAGCACGACCCTCAACCATATGATGTCCATATTATTGGGTTCCAACGCCTCCATCCTCTGGCAAGCCAAATTGGACCGCACGAAGACGCAGAGTCCGCCCTTAAAACGGAATCTCGAATGTAAGTCGTATCCTGAGCAACGAAGATATGTCGAATCAGTTGACGAATCGACCTGGGTCTCAGTTAGGGCGCTTACATTCATATTGGTGAAATCGATGCCCCTGATGTTACAAAATGCCGTCACCAGTCGAGCCCGGTTATGTGATGACGAACCTCTTAAACTTCCGTTATTTATCATGATATCTGCATGATGTTCCCCCTGACATAGTCCCCCCCGGAGATACGAATGGGAGACTAGTTTACCTCCGGAATTCTTTATATCATAAGTAGTTGTCTCCAAATCAGGACCCTCTTCACCTCAGGCAGACTGGTGAACGATCTAAACGAGGTCGTGTACCACAACACCGAACAAGCAGCCGGTCAATTCAAGTACAGCAACATCCAACCGTTCTCCAAGATTCTTACTTTTAACCGAAGAACCGAATGGCACCCGTCTCCTCCAAGAACATACCTGACCATATCCCTTACTACCCTCAATCAAAACAAGATATCCCACATCCATATAAATCAAAATTGTGAATATTATTTTTAAGTCATCAAATTGTCACTATCATTGCAATACCAAATATTGTAAATTGTAAATAGGATTAGATTAAATTAGATTAATTTATGTTAAGTTGTGTTAAGTAATTTTAAGTAGGCTAAGTTAAAATAAACAGAGTTCCTGGTTTTTTGCTCACCTTTTCCAGGAAAAACAAAATTACCAATGTATCTAAATCCCATTAAATCCTAAGCACATGTAAAAAAAACTGTTTGAAAAATGTTAACAAATAACATGTAAACAATTATTATATAACCAAAACACAGTCGATCTTACACAATACCCACTCCTTTCCCTTTGATATATACGCCCTGACCGAAACCAACCTCATCCCCAGTATCAACAGCCTAGAACTGTTCCCCCCCTCCCTAACAGTTTTTCGGGACGACGATGTCCATCATTCCTTGCCTGACACCCCGTGCCGAGGCGTGTTGCTCGCCGTCCAAAACGGACTAACATCTTCTCTTATCACCTTCTCCTCTTCACCCTACCTCGACTATGTCGCTATAAAAGTTGAACAACCCTCAAAGTCCTTGTATATCATTTGCTTCTACATCCCACCTTCGCAAGCTACCGAGGCATACGAACTCGCTATTGCTGCAACCGACTGCTTAACGGAACTGAGTTCTTCCCAAGACGACATTGTAGTCCTGGGCGATTTCAATCTCCCCCATCTCCAATGGTCGTTGTCAGCCCACAGCACACCCACTCCCCTCCCCTACCAATATTCTTTCAATTTCCGAAAAGCCAATTTCCGGCGCATAAATGAGTACCTCAGCAATACCTTACCCCGCTTAAATGATATTAGTGTTGCGCCATATCCCTATTTGTCCCTTATTCCCGAAACAGGTTATTATTCTCATCGCCCCCTTGGTATAACCGCAGACTCCGCACACTCCGTAACAAGAGAAATAAGTTGTGGAACATTTTCTTAAATACGCGTTCTCCTCTGGACTATTCCAACTATCTCGGTCACTTTTACCAATTCACCGAGCTTTATAGCTCCCTTTACCACAATTACCTTGCCAAAGCCCAACTGAATCTGATCAATGACCCCAAATCCTTCTACAACTTTATCAACTATAAACGGAAATCAGATGCCTATCCCAACTCTCTTTTCTACGACTCAACTACTTCATCTGACTCCCAAACCATAGCCAATCTTTTCGCGTCCTTCTTCAAACTATCCTTCACGGACGACTCGTTCGAGCCTAACCCCTCCTACTTTATGGGCATGTTTCAATTCTCCCTTGGCCCACTCATCCCTCTGCACATACAACAACACCAAGTTAAAGAAAAACTTGAACAACTTAAAGACGATTTCAGTCCCGGCCCAGACGGACTCCCTGCTATCTTCTTAAAAAAATGCTCCTCTTCTCTCTCTCTCCCGCTCGCGTCAATCTTCAATCTATCCCTTGCACAAGGTCTATTTCCCGACTTTTGGAAATCCTCCTACAAAACCTCCATACATAAAAAGGGGCCTAAAATCGATATATCCAATTATCGTCCCATTGCCAAGCTTTCGCACATTCCTAAACTGTTCGAAGGCCTTCTATACGAAGCGTTACGTTTTCGCTGCACCCCCATCATCTCTCCTAACCAGCACGGCTTCCTCTCCGGCAGGTCCACTACTACCAACCTTGTAGAATTCACATCTCACACACTCCTTGCCCTAGAGAACGGCGATGAGGTTGATGTAGCCACTACCGACCTTAGCAAGGCCTTCGACAAGATTTCCCATAACCGCATTCTCTTTAAATTATCTTCCCTCGGTTTTGAACCGCTGTTGATTAAGTGGATCTCATCCTACCTTAACTCTCGAACCTGTCGGGTGCGATTTAGATCCACCCTCTCCGATCCTTTCTCTCCAACCTCAGGTGTCCCCCGGGGCAGTCATCTCGGCCCCCTACTATTTATCCTTACCATAAACGACATAGGTTCGAGCATCAATCACTCCCTCATCTCGCTTTACGCGGATGATACCAAAATCTTCAAGACAATCCGCTCTCCCCTTGACTCCTCACTTCTCCAATCGGATCTTGACAGCTCTTCGACATGGTGCCAAAATAACTGCCTAGATTTGAATATCGTCAAATGTCACACAATCCCCTTCTCTCGGAAACGCTCCCCCTCCCAGCCACGTTCCTATCTCTTGCTAGGCCAACCGATAACATCGGTTGAATCAATCTGCGACCTGGGCGTCCTATGTGACAAGGAACTTAGATTTACCGCACATATCGATAACACAATCCTAAAAGCCAACGCCGCCCTTGGCTTTGTAAAACGCTGGTCGAAGGAATTCCTAAACCCCTACGTCACCCGATCCCTCTACACAACTTTTGTCCGGCCACTACTCGAATATGCCAGTCAGGTCTGGTCCCCGTATCAACAGTCTCACATTCGTAGGATCGAGGACGTTCAACGTCGTTTTTTGCGCTTCGCCCTCCGTGGACTGAACTGGGAAAACCCACTCATTCTCCCACCATACACAGACCGGCTCCTTCTAATCAATCTTAACACGCTTGAAGAGCGCAGAATCCATGCTGACATCATCTTTATCCATCGCCTTCTGTCAGGTTCAATCAATTGCCCATGCTTGCTCTCCTCTTTATCATTTTATACAAACCCCCGTAATGTGCGGAACCCTCGTCTGTTTTACGTGCCCACTCATCACACGTCTTACGGCGTTAACGAGCCCATCTCGCGTATGCTACGACATGCCAACTCTTTCCCCACCTCCTTTGATTTCAACCTCTCCACTCCTGCCCTCAAACGACGTCTCAGAATAAAGCCGTCCTAACCCCACCCACCTCAATTTCAAATCTCTCCCCCAGCTCTCCAGCACCGACCCATACCACTGTGTAGACGTACCCCTCACTGTCACACCTCAAGCCCTCTTCTCCTTCCGTGTTTTCTTGTTTTTTCTTCTTTTGTTTTTTTTTTAATTATATATATATATATTTTTTTTTTATTTATTTGCTTTTTTTTTTTTTTTTTTAACTACTAAACTAAAGTTAGTCTGTAAGTTGTTATATTATATTAGCTTAAGTTGCTTGGATTAAGCCTAAATAAATAAATAAATAAATCTATTATAAGTTAACTGTATTACTTATTGTAACACTTAATTTTTGGTCAAATAAATGCAGTAAGTAAGAAAAAAGGTCAGCTGCTTCCTTCCCGTTTTCATGCCAGATGTCGAGCCAGTCGCCTGTGTGTTGAACTTATTTTTGGTTTTCCCTTTTGCGTTGTCTTAAAAAACGCGCTTGGTCGATGGTTTAACTCAGTTTCCTGACCGTGTAGGTCGATGGTTTTTCGATTCCCTTCCATCCTTGATTTAAGGCTCATTCCAATCACCAGATCACCAGACACCTGTTTCAGAGTTAGCATAAAATCCTTTCGATGAAAATAATGAAACATTCAAATAATTCCTGCCTTACATAGTTGACACAACCTGAAACAATTCAATGTTGATTGAATATATGCATCCCTAAGTTTGTGTATATTCAGTGGATCTACTATTTACCAGTCATGCTCAGCCACGAAGAGAAATAGATGTGTTTTCAAACAGTTTCTATTTCACGTATCGTCAACCAGAGCCACAAACGCACCTTTCGTATATTTAAAGTACGTGCAAATGAAACCAACTCGAACAGCAGATGCGTACCTAACATACAAGAAAAGCTCCCAACTGTAATCAGTTAAGCCCAACAAGGAGTAATAACCCCCGTCATGTCTGAACGTTGAAGTTTCGCATACTTTAAACTGACTGTTCGAGTTCAGACAACGAGAAATCCTTAAGGGAAAGCCAGAGTCACCAGCAAAAAGCGGTCAGGGCGATGTTCCTATAAAAAGACTAGAAAGTACTCGTCGCCACCACCACAGCCATGAGGGAGTGCATTCTCTGTGTTCCGGCATAGTTTTCACTTTATGTGTTGCATCGTCCACCAATTCCTCAATCGACCAGCTCGGGGCAACGAACCCTTAGTTCATAGGGCACAGAGGTGACGGAGCAAGTACTCTAACAACCCTTCAGCCATGGAAATGCAATTGTATTGATTGACCTGGAAACATGCTTGGTAGGCACTTTCGCGTTCGCTGATTTTGACACAGTTTCCCGAGTGCTTTTGCTATTTTGTATTTTCGTCTTGCTTTAGTTTTAACTTCTGCTCGTTTTGTTGTTAGTTTTATTTCAGATATTAGTTTTTGTTGCTATTGTTGTCGGTGGTGTTAGTGTTATATTTTTGGATATTCCATATTCCCTTTGAATGGGGTGGGTCAGACATAGACGCGTGCTGCACGGAATGTGGCGTTGTCATTAATCTTCACAATTAATTTGAGTGGGGTATTGAAGCCGCATATATCTAGTTCCGGAGGTAATCAAATTCTACAAATTATTTGCAGAACTGTATGAGAGGTATTTGCAATCAGGGTACTTGATTTGTTTTAATTAACGTACTGTACATATATATATTCTTTCTGGCAGCGAATAATTGGTAGGTAAGGTCGTGTCTGTATCGATGAATTCAAATTAGTAGTACGACCTTTCTAGGACACAATACATATTTTAATAATAAAACGTACCAGGTCTTTGTGGCTTTGGAAACGGAAAGCAATCACATTAAATAATTTGTGTAGATAGATAAATATTATATGTATGATTTGGGTGGCAATATCAATAGCATTTCGATTGCTGTAACTGAAATCCCCGATTATTTAATTATATCTTTCTACGTCCAAGAATTTGTGACAAGGTCCGCGGGGAAGAATAACAGCTGCATCGTGTTTATTGAGTCTTTTGTTTACAATTTGCTTATAGTAAACTGTATAAAATCTTACAAAATTGTTTAATAACAAGGACAGTAATGTATAGCCACGATGCAGCGATTTTCTCATTTTAAATACCCACAATGCTTGTGTTTTCAATTTTTCAATTATTTATGTTACTATTTTTATTTATTTACTTCCTTTTTTATAATCTTTGTGGCGTTCGCGCCGAGTGATCCTACACCTCAGAACCACTTCACCTGAAAAATAGGAATTTACCAAAAGCTACAGGACGGGGTACACAGGTGTAACCAAAAGGGGCGTACACCTAACCTGTAAAAAAAAAGAAAAGCCGCATTCCAGCCACCACAAAACATTTTGACGGTCGCCTAGTACAGTCCCTTGCAAACCTACTTTAGGTGATAAACTCACCAAACACATAACATGCAGGCGACATACCTAAAATATCAGAAAGCATAACATCAATTTCAAAGAGCAACGTAGTTGCAAACTTTTGAAATCGATTCCATAAGCAAGCGCGGGACACCTGCACAACGATCTAGCGATCTGACAATGCAGTACCGCCAACGAGAATATCGTCCCGTCGCACAAGCGTGCGACACATCTCCAATATAATACAAACACGGGAAATCCAATCCATGCCCATAAAAAGACACATCAAGTCGTTCACATATCAATACAGGCGACCGCGTATAATTAAATATGCATCCAGGAGAGAACGACACCCATAGCGCCTACCCCAGTGTAATAATGAATAAAGTACTCACAGGCAAGGGTACGGTGTGGCGACCAACATGGATTCCGGACTCTGTGATGACTTACACAGCCCAAGGCAACGGTGTGATCGCATCCTTGGCTGTGTAAGACATTTCCACGCAAAGAAATGATCTCCGCATGAACTGGTCTGCGGAGAAATGGCTGTTGCTGTGTGGGGGTGTGCTAAATCAACCCCTAACGTACAAGAGCACAGCCCAGCGAGCGACCAGTTGGCGAGAGATTACCACAGCGTACGCAACGAGCAACGTGTTTCTATTGAAAGTTTAGTGAATCTTGATTCCGCGCGACAACATACATACATTTTGAACTCCACCGTTTAAATAGTTTTTGGATTAAACGCCACAACCGTGTACTCAAAATAAACGTTCTTCTCGGCAAGTTAAGTGAATCTTGAAAAAAAAAAAAAAAAATTGTGGCGAGAAGGCCGAATTTGGCGAGACAGGACATATGTGTCCTTCATCTTGTCTCTGACTTCTGGTCAGCTTGCGATAACCAGAATCACCCACATCCGTGAGGATGTTGGGCTCGGTCTCGCGGCATCTGAAAAGAGAAGAAAAAAGGGGGGGTATCCAAGGATAGTGTGGACAGTGTTAGTCCAAGTGTTCTCTAACTACTTTTATAGAGGGATGGTGGGAAAGAAATCATACAAGACCGGTGGGTCTTGGCTGCGGAAGTAAACGCAGATCACGTCTTTGGCATCTGATAATCTGCGCTTTGGTCGGTGTGTATGTTTGTGTTTGTGCCGTCTTGTACTGTGCGTTCGTGTGTTTGGTTTGTTAATAGTAGACCCTATGGGATGGGTCCAGGAATCCTCTTTTATAGAGGGGAATGTTGTTGGGAAGAGTGCTTTCTTCAGTTTTGTACTGAAGAAGAAATTGTGGGGGTTTGAGAGAGAGAAGAGTCAAGAACGCAAGAGTCCCGTACAAGTACGTTCTCGCTGTTCTGAATGTTTTCGAGGTACTTATATGCTAATTGAAGCAAGTACTCGTCGATAGGGGTAATGGAGGCGCCTTCGTATAGGTGAGAGTTGGGGTAATGACGACCGTCAGGCCTTCTAGAATGATTGGTGCATCTTCTGAGGAAATCTTTCCATTTGAGCCGAAGATATGCAGGACCATATGGGAAAGGCGTACGATGTTCCAGATCGGATTATCTGCTCATAGCAGAGAAGCTTAACTTTGGTGCCAACTTTGTTCCTCCACTTCAAGATGTTGTGCAGTTGCTTAGACCGACCGAGGCCCCTTTGGAGAATGTGGGTCACATGTTTGATGAAATTCATTTTTGGGGTATAAGTGACCCCTAGATATATCATCTTGTCCTGTGGTCTAATCGTAGTATCTCCCATTTTTATTCGGGTATTCTGTGAATATCGAGAAGCAGGTTGGGAGTGTTTACTACTCAGAATTATGGCTACTGCTTTGGATGGATTAAGTCGAATTTTCCATCGACTGTAATACTGATACAGTTCGTCCAAGTGACGGTTGAGTCGATTTGTTGCGAGGTTAGCGCCTTTGGTTGGCGTGTACACTAGGACGTCATCCGCATAGCATATTTGGTTTACCCTCCCGTCCACAGGGCGGGGAATATCGGAGGTGTAAATATTAAATAAGATGGGGCCTAGAATGGAGCCCTGTGGTACGCCTGCAGCGGCGTGAAAAGTTCGGGGAAGCTTTCCATTCATTCTAACTTGGAAGGTTCTGTTTCGAACGAACTGGTAGATGATGCTACATAGCGTTCTACTGAGGCCAGTATTCAGTAGTTTAAAAGCGAGACCTTCGATCCAAGTCGTATCAAAAGCTTTTTCAATGTCTAGGCTAACCGCAACGGTGGGTTCCTTATTAAAGAGCCGCATGCAGACGTGGTTTTGAAATAAATTGAGAGCCATAGTGGTGGTGTGCGTTCTTCGAAATCCGAATTGGAAATCAGGTATTAGGTGCCTGGCACTGACAAAGTTATTTAGTTTCTCGTATATGAATTTTTCATATATTTTGCTGATGCAAGTGAGAAGCGAGATAGGGCGAAAGCTTGAGGGGTGATACGTTGGTTTCCCAACTTTTGCTATTGGACAAATAATAGCGTGCCTCCAAGCTTGGGGAAAGTACCCCATGTTGTAAGCATGGTTGAACAGAATGGAGAGCTTTATAAAGAATAAGGCAGAAAGCCTTCGCAACGAGTGGTATGACATGTTGTCGATACCAGGTGACTTCTTAGGGTGTCGAAATTTAACCAGACTCTGTAGGGTATTTGGTGTGATGATACCGTGACCATTATCACGTGTGTCATCGAAGTATGCACTGTTAGTTGGGTTAAAGACAACAATTGGCTCATTGAAGTCGTCCAACTTACTGTGGACCTTTGAACTAACGATTGCATTAGTTTCCGGGTCACCATCTTGGAGAGTGAGTTTGTGATTGTTTTCGAAGGTCTCTCCGTTGATATTTGCTTTATTGGTGTCGTTATTGACAACAACACCATTGTGCATAATTGGTCCAGTGATGCGGGAAGCGCCACATATCTTTTTAACATTTTTATAAACGTTAGCTTCAGCTTGTCTTCCAATTGTCGGGTACGATTGTTTTGGATTCTGTTTTATCAGTGTACCAATATTGTGAATAATGGATGGCAATAATGGCTCCCTTTGCGTAAACCGGTGACGATATCTCATTCTACAGAGCTTTTTACGCTCCCGGATGAGACGAAGAGTGATGTCGTCATGGGGAATCTGATAGGTCTTTTCAAGTTTATACTTCGGGACATGAGTCTCCGAAGTTTCAACTAGAATCTCGTGAAGTCGTTTTGCAACGTTGTTTATCTCAACCGTCGTTAGGTTCCTGTCAGTGGGAAGAGAGAAGTGGTGGAGTTTATCGTTCAATGTAATATTGAAGTTGTCCCAATTTGTCGGCCCATAATCGGGTATGTATCTGATATGAGCCCGGGATGCTCGATAGCCGCGAATGAATGTGGTCACAGCATTGTGGTCAGATACACCCGCTGAAACTTGAGGAGGAGTGATTTGTGGAAGTAAGTCTTTGGACACAATAAATATGTCCAGAATTGAGTTACCTCGAGTACCAACCGTAGGTGCGACTATTTCGCAGTTGAGGGCATACATGTTTGCGATGTACCATTGGTACAGTTTTGTGGCATTTGGGCAAGAGACAGAGTTGTTCCAGTGGGGATATCTGGAGTTAAAATCGCCGCCTATGATGAAGGGTGTATGCCCCGAGGTCCTTATTAGTTTGCCGATATCTTCGGGATTAATTGGGCCATTATTGGTTTTATGCGAGTGGTATACGGAGTACATATTCACTCTACCATTACTAGCCAGATGCAGTTCAACTCCAGATACCTCTATCGACTCTAGGTGTGGGAGGTCAATAGCTTCATGGCGAAGTCCGCTTTTAACCAGTATACAAGTTCCACCTCCGTTGATGGTGGGACCGCCAGTGAGGGTTCGATCTCTTCGAATCATGGAGAAGTTTGGGTATACGGGACGGTGACATGGATGCAACCTAGTTTCGGTTACAAGTACCACGTCCGCCCGGCTTTCCTTTATGAAGTCAGAAACTATCATACGCTTGGAATGCGAAACAAGGGAGTTGACATTTAAGAGGATAACTTTAATTTTGGAATCCATTGTGGAGGGTATGTCTTGCATATGCAGTGAAAAGAAGGGCCTCCCTCTCTGCCTCGGTTGATAGTTTCTCATATCGGGGTTAAGTGAATCTTGATTCTGCGCGACGGCCTTTATACTTTTGGAACTTTTGCTGTGTAAATTTTTTTTAAAACAGATTAAGTTACGTTTACGAATAACAATACATTTTGTACGATAGTGAAGCCTAGATTGTTAAGAATTAAAATTCTATGTTCGCAAAATAAGTTACGTTTACGAATAACAATACATTTTGTACGATAGTGAAACCTAGATTGTTAAGAATTAAAACACTAAGAATTAAAAGACTAAGTTCGGCATAAGATAAATTTGGTTTAGGAATAAAACAAATACTTTTTGTACAATAAAAATAGTTTTGCGTAAGAAGTGAAATTCTATGTTTGACGTAAAATAAGATTCTTTTATTATTTTGTACCATACTGGAATAGTTCCCAATAAAATAAGTGCGTAACAACGAGTAGACGAAGGTGACCCGATGGTTTTTTTCCTGAGCAACAAGACACCATTGAACACAGTTTAGTCAGAATTTGACGAACGTTGGTGAAGCGTGGGACGTCTTGGTGAACCTGTGTCGGGCCGACACCCTACCAGGACATTAAATCCCATATCTTTGCTTCCGGCTTAGTTGTATTTTGTATCTCTATATCTAACAATTATGTTCAAAATTGTAGAATTTGCCTTACCTTAATCCTACGTTGATCTTGTCCATAGTAAGCATATTGTCACGTCCGTATTCATGTGTTTCAGGATGTTTTGTCTTTTATTTATTTACTGCATTTATTAGACCGAAAACTTCGCACTGGATGCAATCAGCGAATTCGCAACTGAATGCAGCCCTTAGCAACCAAAGAATAACAAATATCAACAACCAGCTGACAGACAATAAATTCTTTGGTTGTCAAGGAAAATAACAAACTGTTCACATTCTTCGTTAACCATTTCAAGCGACACGGTTCGCATTAATTCTAAACCGTGGAAATCAAGTTAATCAGATTAAATAAAGGAAGCTTGTATTAAACAATAACCAACACGTTTTCTTGAGGAACCTGGACGAGGGTTATTGCTGGGAATTCTAGGTATTCGGTTCATTTTTCCTCTTAATAACTCAATTGGATTCAGGCATCAATGTTGCGCACGTCATTGCGTTGATAAATCCAGTGTCTCGTGGTCGTGGACAGCTTCTCGACGTCAGCAGTCGAACCCCCGTTCTCCATCTGTGGAAATATTCCCCGACGACATTCCTCGGTCGGCAGAGATCAAAACATTTGGGTCCTTCGAGCCGGATCTAGTGTGTGGATCCAATTCACCTTACAGCTCGCAGCATACGAAAAGAAGCATTTTGCCCAGTCTCCAGCCGATCGCAATGAATATCGCACAGAACAATAAATATCATCTCACCAACGTCAACATTGCTTTTTAAATAACACTCGCGGGTACTAATTAATTTGCTGCTGCACAACCAATTGGGAGATTGGTGTCTATCCGTGAAAGTGCAACGAAATAGTAACTAATGACAGCGATTAATTAATGTTTTATTATCCATCCGGACGAACAAAACGTTTCCCCGACGACATTCCTCGGTCGGCGGAAAAGTCACATTAACTGCTAACTATAATAGTTATAGCGACAACGGACCATCGCAGCAATACGAGGATTTTGATTGTGAATCCATACCGTCGCCAGATTAGTGGCGCACTAGCCGCTGCTCCGAACGCAGCCCCCGTCCAGCTTAAGGACCTGAAGCCACCAGATTAGTGGCGCATTAACCGCTGCTCGAAACGCAGCCCCCGTCCAGTTTAAGGACCTGAAGCCGCCAGATTTGTGGCGCATTAACCAGCTGCCCCAACGACAGCCGCAACTACCACTGCTCAGACGAGCAGCCCCCATCCAGCCTAAGGACCTACAGCCGCCAGATTAGTGGCGCATCAACAAGCTGCCCCAGTGCATCTACCTACAACCGCCCAGGTTCTCAGGTAAGAGAATTTTCAATTAGCAATAAATTACCACCGCCAAGTTCGTGGCGCAAAAAGAAGCTGCCCCCAGCAGTTACTTACCACCACACCGCGACAAGTTCGCGGCGCAACCGGAGCCAGTCTGTGGATCCAATCCACTGCTGCCAGCTCGCAGCATATAGAAGGCCGCGAGACATTGCCGTCCAGACGCGAAGACCCACCGTTATCAAGTTCGTGATAACAGTTAGCTCAGAGCCCAGAGCGCAGAGCAATGTCAGTGAAGTCAAACACGACAGCTACATTGGCGGAGCAACTCATCAGCGCCCAGTTAACCGCACATGAAGAAATGATGGGAACTTTCACTAAGTTCACCAAGAGAGGGCCACCGACGTTGGCCACCGTGAAGGCGCAAGAACGAAACCTCCATCGGAGTTGGAACGAGATGCGGAATCGGCATGAAGATCTCATATGCCTGATCACTCCATGGACGGCCATCCGTCAGCGAGCGGTTCATCGACCAGGCCGAAGAAACATATCTTGGTGAGGCCACGGAGCTTGCTGAGGTACGGCACGCACTGATCGCCAACCGCCCAACCGCTTATGAGACTGCGACGCACACCATGTATCCACCCAACAGTCGTTTGCCACCATTGGTGGCGCAACCACCTTGTTGGCTGGGAACTCCTGCCATCCCTGGCATGAGTATGCCACTTGGCCATTCCCCCAGAGCACCAGCGAGGAACGATGCAAAGACAGTTTATGCACCAAAGAAATCCTCTTCTGCAACCGTACCCAATGAGATGTTGTATTGCCAGTTGCATGAAGAAGAGTTTTTGCCCATTTTGACGGACATCAAGGAGGCAACAGCAGCTGCCATTGCACCCGCACCAGACCAGAAAGATGCCCAACTACCGAGACTGCTCGAGGCTCAGTCCGCGCTCGACCCAGTCTCCCGCATTAAGGCGAACGACGCCAACCAAGGCAATGAGGCCCAACGACGGCCCCCTGTGGCATCAGCGGTCCTCAGTCCGACAGCGCATAGAAGAGAACCGCCCACACTCCCAGTGAGTACGCATCAGCAAGCCGCCTGCCCACCGACAGGTGAGGCGGGATAAGAGCGTTGGTCGTCCAGCTCCGAGCGCCGTCGTGACGAGGTAGTATCGTGATGGACGACTGGGCCTTAGCGGTGTGGCAGCGGGCGCCCCCGACTCCGTGAACTGGGATGAACGATGTCCGACGGCGGAGACGCAGACGCTGCGCGAGAGGATCGGATATAACCGTTACCTCGGAGCAGGGGTCCATCGGGGCACGGGCCTCCACCCGGCGTTGGTCCCCAGATTTGTTGATGACGCGTGCAGTAGCAAGGAGGGTGTCCCGCGGCTGATAGATTCGGGGCAGTGTCCACGTTTGGACATGGCGGAGATGCTGGCGCACTGGCGTGGAGCAGGGTATGGTGTCGTCCTTGACAATGTCGGCACCGACTGGTGGAGTGGCAGTCGCGGAGCAAATGCCCCCCCAAGCAATTGAAACGTAGCGTTCGTTGGTTGACATGGAACCGACGCTAGTCCGAACTGAGCTGCTTAAATTCATCACAGAAGCCTAGATAGTGTGATGAGCTTCAAAACGGACAGATAAGCCCGGGGCTCTGGATTGGAGGTGAGTCGGTGTAGACCGAGAGATGCGTCCTTTGAATGTTTGGCTGGTGATCGCTCTTAGTTCGATGAGTGTGCTCGATGTTGCTTCGGGGCAACTCCATGGCCTTTCGATTTGGTGTTGGTCGATGACGCCGGCATTGTTGATACTAATGGATTTCCTTTTTTACCGCAAATGGGTGGTGATACTTGTGCCACGAACTTGGCAGAGGGTTGTTATACAACTGACTCTTCTTGCGCCGCGAGCTTGGCGGCGGCCTTATTTACAGCAGTGGATTGGATCCACAGTCTGGATCCGGCTCGAAGGACCAATATTTTAGCATTTGCCAACCAGCAAAAGGTATTGTGTTAGTGGGCCAAAAAATGGCGCCAAGAACAATGATTAGTTCTCTTGCCGTGCAACGATGATAGTTGCCGTTGACTGAAATAAGTCGGAATTTAAATGCTGTAAAAAAAGGAAAAGAATACCTTCATTTGAATGCCGGCAGAACCCCCAGAAATAATCCTCCAGATAATGTAAGTCGCTTGGTTAAAGATTTATTATAAATTAGTTTCTTTATTTAATTGATGCGTTTGATTTACAGAGATTGCGAACTGTGTCGCCAAAAGCTAACGAAAAGAAGGGTTTATTTACTAAAATTTGCTTGACAACTAAAATTATTCGTCTGTCAGCTGGTTGCTGACATTTGTTATTTTTGGTTGCTCATGGCTGCATTCAGTTGCGAATTCGCTAGTTGCATACAGTGCGAATCCGCAATAATTGCACTACTTCAAATTCGTGCTCCGCTACTCTGATAGGTTGACCAAGGTTAGGGCTTCTATTCGCAGAAGTTGCCACAATGTACTTAGTTTTCCCCTCATTAATGTGCAGTCCCAGTTTTTGTGCCACCTGCTCTATCTGAGTGAAGGAGTCCTTTACATCTGAATCGGATCTACGGATGATGTCGATGCCATCTGCGTAGGCAAATATCTGTCTGGACTTGGAGAGAACGGTCCCTCTAGTTGTAATGCCAGAGTCACGGATTGCTTTCTCCAACGCCAGGTTGAAGAGGAGGCAGGCCAGACCGTCCCCTTGTCGGAGTCCATTAAAGATGTTTATTGGTTTAACTCTCTGCTTTCCGGTTAACTCACGTATTTTCAAAGTTTTATTTTGGGTCTACGTTACTTTTTCGTTTGTTGCGTTACGCGGTTTGACCTACACGTTTCAGTGTTCTATCTCGACTGACTTTCTTCTCTAGGGAATGATTTCATTCAACCCTCGTTTTCTTTCTCCTATGTGGTGACTATCTCTCCTTTTGCTTACCCTGGGTGATGACTTTCTCTCACTCGATAATCTCTCCACCAGGGAAGATCGCGCTCACACATACAGACGCGGGGTTTGCCGTCCATGAGTTAACCAGGAATTTTCATATTTCTGTTGCGTTGCTTATGCAAACAATCGAATATGTGGTTTACTTTAGGCGATCATGGGATAATGGCAATTATCAGTGTTTACTTTACCCTATGGGAACAGCGTTTTCGTTTATTGCTGTTGCTCCGCAATGGCCTTTGTTTAGGCGAAGTGCATTGCGGCAGGGACAAAGGTTTTGTCGACGGATTGGTTTTCCGGCAATTCGCTTATCGCCTGGGATGTGATGTTTGTCGACATCTGGCGCAGCTGTGCCAACCGTTAGTGTGTATCCAGTTGATGGATCGATACACAATCTCTATGCTGGGTCATGTCCTTCGATCGCTGTGCAGGCGTAGGAAAATTGTTCGGGACTTGTGGCCCACGTATCTGTGGATGCGTGGGGTTGTTGACTCCAGGATGAATGTCACCTTTTGTTCAGGTGAAAAGGTGGATCTTGGAGACACGTGTCTGTGGGCACGTGCAGTTCGGATATAGGTGACTATGTTCCTTGGTGGAACGAAGACATCTCAGCCTAATAGTGATTTGGGCCGTTTCGTGGAACCACCACACTTCTGTGACGTTTCCCATTAACGCCACTGCTCGACTTTTCCAGGTACGACACGAAAACTTCCACCTAAAACACATAAACCCCGGAAAACATTTACTCACCTTTCAGTTATCTGCTTAAAATGTCTCCTAACCACCTAAGCCATATTTTCGCTAATTCAATAGCATTAGCACCAAGAGACATTTACCCCAAGGGCATGATTGCATGAAACGGATCATGTGCCTATAAAGCAATTCGGTCGTAACACCAAACAACCGGTATAAACTCAAATCATATCGGCGCCCATATCCTTTGTCGAATGCTACAGCACACAAGCAGGAGATAATCTTGTTTTACGTCTTTGCTGCGACAATATCGGTCGCCAAACCTAGCGACAAGCAAATGCATTGGCATCAATAAGCATGCCCCTGAAATTCAATTCGGTTACGACACTACATAACCACCAAAAATCCTCAAACTTGTCCATGCACACAAATAAGAAAGACTTTTTCCACACACGTGCATGGCAAGTCACATCCATAGACCCATCGGTCGATCTTTCAAGCGAGAATGCACAGCATACCGCACCATTGGCTACCGAAGGGAATCGACTGTTGCATAATGTAAATGCGCACATGACAAACCGACCCTTTGAAGACGCCAGCGATGTGTGTACGATCATCGTAAATGCTGTACGCAGTTGCTGATCGGGTGAGCGTCCCAAGTTCCCTGTCCTGTGTAGCGTGCCCAGCTGCAAGCAGCTCGTTTAGCGTTTCCTTGTATGGAACACGGTTCGCATGCTCATGGACACACAGCATGAACGTGTGAAGTAACCACATCTGCGTGTGTGTACACCCTTTGCTGGGACCAAAGTGGCGGTTCATCCCCTATTGGTCGACGAACAAAATGAAATTTAATTTCCTGCATAAGCTAATCGCTCAGGCTCCTCGATAGTATAGTGGTTAGTATATCGGCCTGTCATGCGGGAGACCGGGGTTCGATTCCCCGCCGGGGAGTCTCTGGCGCAAAACTAATGACCTGGGCCGGTAAAAACAAATCATTATGGAAAATTTAACAAGCCTCAGGACTTGCTAAATAAGGCCAAGACCGGTTCCCGGTTGTAGTGCCGATGATGATGATGATGATGATAAGCTAATCGCAATTTGGATTCCGTGGAGTCAAGTCGCGCCCTCCACGTAAAACGTCGATAGAGTCGAGTACAGTCGATGCACGGGGTGTTTACAGGAGCCGAGTAGTGATGTTCGCGCCTCTCCGAACACGGAACTATAACTTTTTATTTCAAATTTATTAGTGGATAAAACGAACCAGTTACGTGTAAATAATTAATTATAATTCTCCGAACACGGAACTATAACTTTTTACTTCAAATTCCTTAAATTTCTAGACATTTTTCCATCGCCTGCCTAAGGGTGAATATTTGATCAATCGCTGGTTTGCCCGGGATAAAGCTACACTGATATTGACCAATGATGACTTTACCGTATGAGGCTATCCGATCTTGTACGATAGAGGAAAGTATCTTATAGGCGGTACTTAGCAATGTTATACCCCTATAGTTGCTGCACACTGTGATATCTCCGCTCTTATATATAGGACAAATTATTCCGCGACGCCAATCTTCCGGCATATCCTCTTGCTCCCATACGTGCACCACGATCTCACGAATTGCGTGATGTAACCCTGCCCCTCCTTGTTTGATCGGCACACCTGGTATGCCATCAGCTCCAGGGGCTTTATTTGATTTGAGCAGTCTTATGGCTTTTCCCAGCCACTTTTCTTTTGTCTGTGGAGTCTTTTTTCAGATCTTCTGAGCTCTTTGTATTTCTTCTCGCGTACCGGCGTCCTATAAGGCTGCTACATTGCCCGGTATGCAGCATTCTTACGTTCAGTCGCTAGTTTGCACACCAGTCGCTCCGATCTCTGCGGCTACTGCCTAAGATGGAGTTGGCAGTACTAATGACAGTATTCTTAAGGCGTGCCAATTTCTCTTCTACGCCCGGCATTCTGGCCCCAGGACTTACTCTCTCCCCGTCGAGCACTTCGAGGGCGAGTCCTGGCGCATGACCAAATGTGTTACTGGTATTCTCGTTGGGTAAGGCAGCCGTGCTGATTCGAACTTGATCCGCGGATGCAATACGTCTCCGTAAGGCAATCCGCCCTCGGAAAACTATACCAACAAGATAGTGATCCGAGTCGACGTTGGCACCTCGGTACGTTCGTACCGTCATCAGGCTCGGGAAGTGGCGGCGATCTATCAACACGTGGTCAATTTGGTTGCGAGTGGCTCCAACAGGTGATACCCAGATGGCTTTGTGAATATGTTTACCCGGAAACCTGGTACTTGCAACGACCAAGTTTTTTGATGCTGCCAGTTCGACGACTCGTAGTCCATTGTCATTTGTGTTCTCATGCAAACTATGGGAATCTGCGTAATACCTGAAAATCAGCTCCCGACCTATTTTCGCATTCAAATCACGGAGAACGATTTTCACATCATATCTTGAGCAGGCATTGAGGGCCCGCTCGACATTCTCGTAGAATTCTTCTTCTTCGTTTTCAGGAGTCTGGTCTGTAGGCCCGTGAATGTTTATGAGGCTTATGTTCTTAATTCTGCCTCGCACGCGAAGAGTGAATACCCTTTCGTTTATTGCATTAAAGCCGATGATGGCAGGCTTCAGTTTTTGGCTGACTAGAAAGCCTACTCCGAGCACATGGTGTTTTGCATGACAGCTGTAATAAATGTCACCCTCGTTTCTTTCAATAACACCACTTCCCGCCCATCTTATCTCTTGTAATGCTGTTATGTCAGCCTTATATTAGGACAGGGCATCAGCTAGCTGCTCTCGGGCTCTGTATAGTGAGCGGACGTTCCATGAGAAAATTCTTAAATCGTTCAGCCATTTTCGTTTCCGTGGTCGTCGTCGTGTATCCGGTCTATATCCGAGGCTTGTTAAATTTTCCATAATAGTTTGTTTTTCCGGACATTGTTATTAGCCTTGTGCCAACCTTTCTCAGGATGTCGCTGCATGTATTGCTTCACTACTGGGCGGGTGCTAAGGTAGCTATCCAGGGGTTTCACGTGGAGACTGCATGTCAACTTGGATTGAACAGTGACAAGGATAGTCCTGGCCTCTATTCCCATATTCCCAGAGTGTGCGCGTAATGGCTTTCATAAAGTCGAGGCTCTCAGGGCCGAGAACGCCGTCCTCAAGAAGAAATTCTCGGCATTAGAAGCTATCTCACCCTCATCCCCGTCCTCACCTCAGCGATAGTTCTGACGCCTCAATGGACAACGATGACACACGTATCGCTGCCCCAAATTCATTATGGCCCCAAAGCGCAAAACACCACTGCCAATATTAAGCTGCGAGGAAGAACCCCTCCAGTAATCGTATCGGTACTGGTTGCATGCCAACACCACCCCATTATCATCATCATCTATCCCTAAAAAAATGTCGATCGCCCCGATAACCCCAAATACGCAAACTGTCGTACCCCCGCAGAAGTCTAAATTATTCGCCGATATACTCAAAGGAATGCAGACAAAGAATATGAAAACTCTCCCAATACCTCTTCAGCAAAAACATGTTCAAGTCCCTAAGCGATCCGCTGTACAGACCAACACAACGCCACAAACTAAGCGACGGTACAAAAGCCCCCAAAGGAGTAAACCACAATGCCCGAAAAACTATTTAGTCTCTCCCAACTGATCGAAAATATTCGACCCCGATAAGAAAAACTAACAAGTGAATCTGAGAAGGATGCAAACCTTTTCATGGCAGATATAAGACACCTTCTAAAATGGATCCCAAAATTAAACTTATCCTTATAAATGTCAACTCCCTGGTTTCGCTATCAAAGCGTATGATCGTCTCTGACTTCATTAAGGACAACCGGGCGGTCGTGGTTCTCGTAACCGAAACTAGGTTGCATCCATACCACCGTCCCGTATTCTCAAACTTCTCCATGATTCAAAGAGATTGAACTCTCACTGACGGTCCCACCATCAACGGAGGTGGCACCTATATACTAATTAATACCAGACTTCGCCACACATCTACTGATCTCCACGTTTTGAGTCCATAGAGATTTCCGGGGTTAAACTGCATCTCACTCGTATTGATTGAGTGATTATATACTCCGTATACCACTAATGGCCGCATTAATCCCGGAGATAGCAGCAAATTTAACAAGGTCTTCGGGGCAAACACCCTTCCTCATAGGTGGCAACTTTAACTCCAGACATCTGCACTAGAATAAGTTTATCTCTTGCCCAAATTGCAAAAAAATGTTACCAATGGTACACCGAATACTCTCATACCCTCAACTTTGAAATATT
The DNA here is from genome assembly GCA_963931805.1 of Microdon myrmicae. NCBI lineage: Eukaryota > Metazoa > Arthropoda > Insecta > Diptera > Syrphidae > Microdon > Microdon myrmicae. Next base: position 150,854,779 of record OZ007497.1, on the reverse strand, counting down.
CGCACCTATCGTTGACACACACGGTGATTTAATTCTGGACATCTTTTTTGTGTCCAAACATCGACTTGTATTTCTGTTGCGCGTTGCTTTAGTGTGCGGTGAACGCCGAATATACGTCTGCCTTCAGTTGCAGTTCCGCGAATGTACTACCGTTAACTCGCGTCTAGTGAAAGGTTTTTCTTCGGGTCGAAACGATACTTTATCGTTCTACAGCGCTGTGCGGATTACCTCCTCGTCGGGGTTCTCTAAGTGGACTGTGGTCACTTTCTCTGGGGATGATCCTATTCACCCCATAGTTTTCTTTTCCCTTTCGCTGATGGTGACTTTCTCTCAATCGAGAATCTCTCCACCAGGGACGATCGTGCTCACACATACAGACGGGGAGGTTATTGCCTGGTTGCTGTGGATCTTCCTGTGATCGTCAGAATTTCACACCTCTGATGCATCGGTTATGCACACAATCGAATGTGTGATTTACATTAGGCGATCGTGGGATAATGTTTACTTTGCCCTATGGGAACAGCATTTTCGTTTATTGCTGTTGCTCCGCAATGGCCTTTGTTTAGGCGAAGTACATTGCGGCAGGGACAAAGGTTTTGTCGACTGTTGTATAAAGGTAGCCAGTAGTTATATAAAGGCAAGGGGGCGTCGCTGGGATCCAGTCCAGAACGCCAGTGTAATATAAATGAAGCCTTATATATTGATATTGTGGAGGGGATTGCGGTTCCGATGTAATATTGATAATAAGGGACATCAACAGCCAGGCCAGTATGGCATATACAAAACGTTACACAAAAATATATATGAATAGTGTTGTGGCCTTAAAAGGCTGGTGCGCCTGTGTGATACATAAATATAGTGTACAATAATTTTGCAGAGTCAGACCGTTGTATCTTTCATGTAGAATCCCCTAGTATAGTTAGACCATTATATGATTCATTGTCGCAATGGCATCTGTAATTCCAATCTAATATTTGTGTGGCAAGTTTGATTTAGATTTTTCTAGCTGTTTTTCATGATCACAGGTATCGGGGTCACTCCACACAATAGAACAAACCGCTTCTCCATACAGTTGCGGTAGGCGCCGTTCGTTAGTTGCCAAGTATAGTTTATGGACGTGGAAACCTGTACTACGCCGGACCCGTTGCAACACCCCCGTTCTGGCTATAATCAATTGGAATTACGCAACAATCTTACCGCCAATTTCCGCCTTATAGATTACCAGGTTGTGGTCACCAAACACGCACCATTCCTTGTTCCACATGAAAACTCACGTACATCTTTCACAAACTAAGGCTTTAATTTCAATTTAATAACAAAAATTGAAGACCTTCATGGACTGCTTAATAATAGTAACAACTTAAGAAACACTATACATTAGAACAGTTAAAGATTCCTCCATGGAACTAACGCATAAAAATAATTAATTAACAAAACTAAAAAACATCCTCCATGGATGGAGGTTCACTTGAATCTCCTCTTTCTAGCTTCTTGCAATCTGTTTCAAAGACACTTTTTCTCTCTCTCTCCCCCATGATCTCACCACCTCCTCGACAAGAAACTTGCAACAATACCACAACTCAACCACACAGGTTGTGCACCTGTTCGCAACTAATCAACATTGTCGAACGTGTTCATTAACGATATAATTAACTTGATTTATTCATCTTTAAAGTGTAATATTAAAATATTTACTTTCAACTTATACTCCTTCTTGGTGGGGCACTGGTAGTAGGAGAGGCCATTGGATTGCTTTTCCGGCAATTCGCTTATCGCCGGAGATGTGATGTTTGTCGACATCTGGCGCAGCTGTGCCAACCGTTTGTGTATATCCAGGTAATGGATCGATACACAATTTCTGTTGGTGAGTCATGTCCTTCGATCACCGTGTAGGCGTAGAAAAATTTTCGGGACTTGTGGCCCACGTATCTGTGGAACCGTGGGGTTGTTGACTCCAAGATGAATGTTACCTTTTATTTCAGGTGTAAAGGAGGACTTTTGAGGACACGTGTCTGTGGGCACGTGTAGTTTGGATCTAGGTGAGTACGTTCCTTGGTGGAACGACGACATCTCGACCTATAGTGGTTTGTGTGGTTCGTAGAACCGCACAGTATCATCTACCACTTCGTACTAAACAGAACCTTTCAAGTTCGAGTGAATGGAAAGTTTCCCCGAACTTTCATTGCCGCTACAGGCGTACCACAAGGTTCCATTCTTGGACCCATTCTATTTAATATCTCATCATCATCGGCACTACAACCGGGATCCGGTCTTGGCCTTGTTTAACAAGTCTGAGGCTTGTTATATTTACCCTAATAATTTGTTTTTCCGGGCAAGGTTATTACCCTTGCGCCAATTTAATATCTACACCTTAGATATTCCTTGTCCTGTGGAGAACCAGATAAGCTGCGCGAATAACGTCCTAGTGTGCACGTGATAGAAAAGCCCTAAACTCGCAACAAATCGACTCAACCGTCACCTGGACGAACTATATCAGTATTACAGTCGATGGACAATTCGACTTAACCCATCCAAAGCAGTAGCTATAATTCTGAGTAGTATACACTTCCAACCTAGTTCACGATATTCGCAGAATATTGAAAACAAATAGGATGTACTACGATTCGACCGCAGACAGGATGAAATATATTGGGGTCATTTATACCCCAAAAATAAATTTCATCAAACATGTGACCCACATTCTCCAAAGGGGCCTCGATCGATCTAAGCAACTGCAAAACATTTTGAAGTGGAGTAACAAAGTTGACACGAAGGTTAAGCTTCTCGGCTATAAGCCGCTATACCGATCTGGAATATAGGACGCCTTTCCCATTTGGTCTTGTATATCTTCGGCCCAAATGGAAAGACTTCGAGTTCCAAAAGTAACCTCCTCATAATATGCATCAACTACTCTAGAAGGCCTGACGGTCGCCATTACCCCAACATCATGCAAATATCATGATAAATAACGGAACTTTAAGAGGTTTGTCATAGCATAACCGGGCTCGCTCTCGAGCCTATGCCCACGCTCGACTGTTGACGGCATTTTGTAACATTAGGAGCATCGGTTTCACCAATACGAATGTGAACGCCGTCCACCAATATTTGCAAACAACGAAACCGGATATCCTTGCCCTAACTGAGACCGAGGTCGATTCGTCAACCGATTCGACATATCTTCGTTGGTCAGGATACGACTTACATTCGAGATTGCGTTTTAAGGGCGGAGTCTGCGTCTTCGCGCGGTCCAATCTGGTTTGCCAGAGGATGGAGGCGTTGGTACCCAATAATATGGACATCATATGGTTGAGGGTCGTGCTGAGGAATTCCGTTAAATTTCTTTGTTGTCTTTACCGCTCCCCGAATGACGATCGACCGGCGACATTTTCCTAACATCTTTCCCATACCGTCGATTGGATACAGATCAACCACCCAGCTTCTGAAATGTTGTTATATTCTAACAGAACCGAGGAGGCTGGGAGGCTGGCGGAGATGTTTGCTGTAAGCCACAACTTGACTCAACTCGTGGAGGAACCGACATTGCGATTGTGCGAACACCCTGGATCTGTTTTTGACATCCGAACCAAGTATTTATACGGCTGAGGTTTCTGCGCCACTAGGAAACTCAGATCACTGCTTGGTGTCTGTCGCGCAAGCACTTGCATATCAAGCGAATAATCGGCCTAGGCAGCTTCGCCATGTATGGAAGTATGGAGCTGCTAACTGGGACGATATGCGAGACTTCTTCACATCCTTTCCATGGTCAGAGCTGTGCTTCGGAGACTCCGATGTTAAAGCTTGCGCGGAGTCGGTATCAGAGATTATTCTTCTGGGGATGGAGATGTATATTCCACATTCCATCAAACGAAGTTCTGATAAACCTTGGTTTGATAAACAATGCGAGCAGATTACAGCGGCAAAAAATTTAGCTTTTAGACAATAGCGCTTCAATCCCATCGATGTTAACAGCCGGCCCGGACGGAATACCAACAATAGTCCTTAAGAACTGTGCTCCAGAACTATCGCCGGTTCTTGGCAGACTCCTCCGCTTATTTTATGCACATAGGACCTTTCCTGCCTGCTCGCTCGAGTTCAGCCAATCCCAAAGATGGGAAAAAAGTGTCTCCCACAAAATTACCGTCCGATAGCATTACTCTATATTTTATCTAAGGTGATCTTTCTTCTATTCAACGCATTCTACGTGAACTGGATTGTAGTACGGCAACCGGCCCGGACGGAATACCAGCTATAGTCCTTAAGAACTGTGCTCCAGAACTATCGCCGGTTCTATTTTATGTAAGGTAATGGAAAAAGTCATCAATAGAGAGTTAGTTAAGCATTTGGAGTGCAACGGACCTCTGAATGACCGTCAATACGGATTCCGTGGCAGGCGGTCCACGGGAGACCCTTTGACACTTATAACCGATATATGGACATCTGTGATTGAACAGCATTGGGAGTGAAGGGCAGTCGCATTGGATATCTCCAAGGCTTTTTACCGCGTCTGGTACGGGGCATTGCTGAGCAAACTCCGTTAATATGGACTTTCCCAACAGCTTTGCGACTGGACGAAAAGCTTCCTTGAGAATCGATCGATCCGGGTTGTTGTGGACGGCGAGTGTTCAGATCTGTATCCTGTTAATTCGGGGGTGCCCCAATGTTCTATTATGGGTCCAACCTTGTTTTTGCTTCACATAAATGATTTGTTGGAGACAACGGATAACAAGGTGTTCAGTTTTGCGGATGATAGTACGCTTGTTTCCTCCTTTTCGAGTGTTCGGCCGATTGGTGCATCTGCGTTGCATCAGCTGAGATGTAGACAGATTGACTCTCTGAATCAGGATCTAGATAGGGTCCTGCAGTGGGGAAGGGCCAATCTCGTCGACTTCAATGCAGCGAAAACACAATATACAACATTCACAAAGAAAAGTGGATCATCGGTTCCACAGCTGATGATGGATGGCTGGGCCCTCGAGGCCGGGGAAAGCTTGAAATTGCTCGGCGTCACGGTCTGTGAGAATGTATCATGGCATAAACACGTGTCGAGTATCGCCAGGTCAGCCTCAGGAAAACTGAGCTATGTTTTTAGAGCCAAGAAATATTTTACTCCGGCCCAAGTTCTTCTCCTATATAAATCCCAAATTAGACCCGCGCTCGAATATTGCTCTCATGTTTGGAGCTCGGCTCCTAAACATACCCTTGACCTACTCGAGAGCATACGGAGACGAGTGATCCGCCTGATGGGGGACTCGGCGCTGACGACGGGACTACAGTCGCAATCACATCGAAAGCGCGTAGCCGACCTCTGTCTGTTTTACAGATATTATCACGGGTACTGTTCTTCGAAGATTCGTGGTATTGTTCCACGCAATTCGGCTTATATGCGCTCCACAAGACAATCCGACGGATCGCACCCGTTTGTGGTTCAACTCCCGATGGCGCGAACATCCCTGCATCAGAACTCGTTCCGTTACAGAGCGAGGAAGCTGTGGAACTCCCTTCCCACGCGAGTGTTCCCGGAGCGTTACAACCTGCAACTGTTCAAAAAGAACTGCAACAGTTACTTGGTGGCATCTCGGGGCGCCCACTCGGCGCTATAGGTTTGCCTCTCCCGAGAGAAGTCTAATAAAAAAAAAAAAATAATAAATAAATAAATAAATAAAAAATAAAAAATAAAAAAAATAAAAATTAAATGTCCTTGGAAAAGGAAATGGGAGGTGGGTTGCAATTATTGGGGGTTCTTCGGGTAAGCTTAAAAGAACCCCCACAATATAAGTGACGTTTGCATTATAAACCGGCTGTAGTAGATATGTTTTAAAATTTAAAAAGTGAACAATTGTAAAACAACGGACTTGAAGATACACCCTCACACTTAAAACAACTGTATGTTAATAATAACATGAATTGCTGTTGATAATTTTTTCAGACGAAGGAAAAAAGCTTCACTTCGTAAGTCCAGCTAGGAGAAGATCTGTTTTTGCCCCGATCCTAAGTAAGATTAAGAATAATGCCGGCGATTCTGACAGCGAAAAGAAGGGCGATGGCCATGTTTCAATACAAATTGAAGCGGCGAAAAGGGTTAAGGTATGTTTTCCACAAAAATTTCAAAACAGTTTCTTCTACACCTAACTCGATACCTATTTGATAGCGTCATAGTATCCACGGGATGATGGAAGAAGAGAACATCATTCGACCTCATCAAGAAATTCGTCAACTTACATTGGAAGAGAAGAAATTTCTACTGGCTGTAGAACGTGGTGACATGGCTGGAACAAGAAGGTAATTTAATGATGCTGCCAACAACAAAGTCAATAAAATTCTTTTTCAGAATGCTTCAAAAAGCACAAGACACAGACTACATCAACATCAATTGTGTCGATCCATTAGGTCGCACAGCTCTGTTAATGGCCATCGATAATGAAAACCTAGAAATGGTCGAATTGCTTATCGGTTACAATGTCGACACTAAGGACGCTCTTCTTCATTCGATTTCAGAGGAATTCGTTGAAGCCGTCGAAGTTCTCTTAGATCACGAAGATATCAACTTTCAAAACGACGGAAGTCATGTGAGTAATTGAAATTGGAATACGTATTAACAACTCTAGCTAATCACATTTTACACAGAGTTCAGATTCATCGCCGGAAGATACATCTACTTTTACTCCAGATATAACGCCATTAATTCTAGCAGCTCACCGGGATAATTATGAAATCATCAAAATCTTGTTAGATCGTGGTTCTGTCCTGCCAATGCCTCACGATGTCCGGTAGGACGAACAAACCCATTAAAATCTTCCTTAATCACAATGTCGTTCTGATGTTAGGTGCGGCTGCGATGAATGTGTTCAATCTCGACAAGAGGACTCCCTCCGCCATTCAAGATCACGAATCAATGCATATCGTGCACTAGCTAGTCCAAGCCTTATTGCCTTATCCTCTAAGGATCCTATTTTAACTGCCTTCGAATTATCTTGGGAACTGAGGAGATTAAGCTTTTTAGAACACGAATTTAAGGTCTCAATCGAATTAATCCTGAATTACTTTTCACCTTGAGCCCTTTTTATTTTCTAATTTAGAACGAATATCAGGAACTGAGAAAACAGTGCCAGGATTTTGCCACCGCTTTGTTGGACCACACAAGAACATCACATGAACTTGAAATTTTACTTAATCACGATCCCACCGGCCCTGTGTACGAACATGGGGAGAGAATGCATCTGAACCGCTTAAAGCTGGCGATTAAACTAAGGCAGAAAAAGGTTAACAATATTTGAAATTTTCAAACAACAACTTACAGAACTACTTTTTAGTTTGTGGCCCATTCGAACGTACAACAACTGCTCGCTAGTATTTGGTATGAAGGATTACCAGGCTTTCGGCGAAAAAATATGGCATTACAAGCTATGGATATCATTCGGATTGGTAATTGTATTGCAATCCTTGTTGTGATTTTATTACTGAATTGAAATTTCTTCTTCAGGGATTCTATTTCCCATATTCTCACTCGCATATATTCTTGCTCCATATTCAACGATCGGACAAACAATGAGAAAACCTTTTATAAAATTCATTTGTCATAGCGCGTCGTATTTTACATTCCTATGTAAGTAAGGCTCTTTTCTAAAAGCAGAAGCCTCATTTTTGAGAACATTCTTCCTCTTGCAGTTCTTTTAATGTTGGCGTCACAGCGTATCGAAACATTTATTGGCTTCTGGTTCTGGCAAGAATCAGCGACTATAATACCTGATGAAGAGGTTCCTACTAAACGAGGGGCTAAGCCCACATTCATCGAGTGGCTAATTCTAGCTTGGGTTAGTGGTATGTAGGCTTAAACGCTGAACTCCTATAAATTATATCTGATCTATAACACTTTAAAGGTCTCATTTGGAGCGAAGTGAAGCAATTGTGGGACGTAGGACTACAGGAATACCTCAACGATATGTGGAATGTAATCGATTTTGTGACCAATTCACTGTATGTAGCTACCGTTGCACTACGTGTGGTATCATTTTTTCAAGTAAGAACATCACTTCAAAAACAACAATGTTGTTTTATTAACCCGAGTACTTTAAGGTGCAAAAGGAGATGACTGTCGACAGGTTGGCAGCTGATTTACCACGCGAAAAGTGGGATACATGGGATCCCATGCTCATTTCGGAGGGACTTTTCAGCGCAGCTAATATATTCAGTTCTTTAAAATTGGTTTACATATTCTCGGTGAATCCACATCTAGGCCCCTTGCAAGTTTCTCTGTCGAGAATGGTGATGGATATTATGAAATTTTTCTTTTTATATGTGCTGGTGCTCTTCGCGTTTGGAAGCGGCTTAAATCAATTACTCTGGTGAGTATTTTTAGATTGTATTTTTACTGTGGCGTCTCGTATTGAACAAAAAGGACTGCTTATGTTTTTACGACTGCTTATGATTTTACGTTTTTTTACGATTGCTTTGAATATAAATATGCCCTCCCGTCGGTCCCTGCATTACTTAGATCTTCTCCTTCTCGAAATATTGTTGCATATCATCTTCGGTAAGAATTGTTCTGTCTATTGTCGCTTCGACTTTCTCTACTGTAGTGGTCCCAAGTAATGAGACTGCCCAGAAGATGGGGTTTCGGAAATTTATTAATAGAAGAATAATGCAACGAATGTTTTGAAATGTTGAGGATGTATTTATGCAGCAATCTTTTGTATGACAATGATCAAATTTCAACACCGCATAGGTCTCCTGAATTTCAAAAAAAAAAAACACTCGCACGTGCAGTGATTGCCTTCTTCAGAATGTCTGAGATAAAAAAACCAAAAATGTCCGTTGAACTAGACTAGGCGTACTTCAAATGCAATGACACAGGATTATGCAAAAATCCAACAAAGTGGTCGTTTCGAAAAAAAATGCTTGAAAATCTGACAGGTTTTTGCATCACAAATTGACATATTCTGTTCTATCAAAAAACTGGACGGTCACTATATGGAAAAGCCAACACTAAACACGCTGCAAAAAGACTCAAAAAAAAAAAACATAAAGAGTGGCGGGAGGTCGATTTAAACGAGACCAGAACAAATATGCCGTTCGTCTCAAGATATCTAAAGAAGAAAAGGGGGAGGTATTTAAGGACAGTCTCTACAGGGTTAGTGTAAATGGTCTCTAACTACTTGAATGGAGGGATGGTGGGATAGAAATCATACAAGACCGATAGGTCTGGGGTAGTAAACGGAGATTACGTCTTAGGTGTCTGATAATTTGCGTTTTGGTCGGGGTGTGTGTATGTTTGTGGCGTCCTGTACTGTGCGTGTGTGTGTGTGTGGTTTGTTAACAGTAGACCTGTGGCAGTTCCGCCTAAACCCACTGTGTCATCATCATCATCATCATCATCGGCACTACAACCGGGAACCGGTCTTGGCCTTATTTAGCAAGTCCTGTGTAGTGCTCCAAAAAGCCCTACCACTTCTTTCCCCCATTCCTACATCCAAATCCTAGCAATAATACACTAAAACCCAAAATCCTATCAAAACCCGAATTAACCCAAACATGGTCCAAAATTCGCAATAAACGAATCAAATATTCCTTTATCGCTTAATATTTGCCTCCACGACAAAATTTAATCCAAAATCCGATTTAAAATTAAAATTCACAATAAACGAATCTAAAATTCGTCTATCGTTTTACATTTGCCCCACGGCATCATCAAAACTCAAAATCCAGAGATCGTTATCTCTATCTGAAAATTTCCATTAAGAAAAACAAATAGAAAACCAAAATCCAGATACATTCCCACATCTGCGAAATAGTTTCGTAAGAATTCAAGAAATTGAATTCTTATCTAAAGTAAACACTGAGTATCTCACTCAGGATACCCAAAAATCGAGATTGTTGTATGAAAATGTGTATTTTCGGGATACAAATCTCGATTTGTTTTCCTTTATAAAGAAATAGTAAAGTGATCTCCGGGCCGCAGTTAAACATCATTATTGACCCGATAGGACATACTCTAGAAGAAAGGCCGCAGTATAATATCGTCCATTGTCCCTGGGGAAAGAAATCCAGGAGAAGGGCCGATCTTTAATTTGAAATTATGAAACGCATATACTTGAGGAAAACAAAGCAAACCTTGTTTTCATTTTCTGGCTAACAACTGGTGAGTAGAGCAGTGATACCCCCACAAAGATAAAAACTGCAGATTAGGAGACAAGGACTGAGGCCAAATCAAGGACGTTGCTCTTCCCTCTGGATCAGAGGAAGCACGGCGACGACCCTTTTGTAGGACGGTTTTTTCAGGAGCCGTCTATTTTAAGAGATCCCACATCATTTTCAGGATAAGGAGACTCGCTTCCTGAAACTGAACCCCTACAGAACATCAGAACTGTTTCTAACCTGAAGAACCCCCATAACTTCGTCCCAACCTTATAAGTTTCGCTAATGCAATCGCATTAGCACCTTAAATGCTTCACGCATCAAATAGATCAAATTTATATAATCTAAAAGTACCTGTAAAAGAATTCTTACCTTTCATGCATGTAGTGCTCCAGAAATCCCTACCATTAATATGCTCCCCCCTCTAAATAAATATCCCATAATCCTAAACAATTCCATAACCAGTATCGAGCAAACATAGCAGCTGCTCGAAATAACAAACACCCATATAATCTAAACGATTTCCGAATCGTTATCGAGCAACCAGCAGCTGCTCAAAATAACAAGCTCTTATCCATCCTAATCCGAAAACGCTGGCAGCAGATTGATACAATCAGCAAAATCCATATCGAGCAACAGTGGCATCTGCTCGAATATGATTGGCCAAACCAACTTTCATGTGTTTCAGGGTTCAGATATAAAAAGGAAAACTAAGATGTTTTCAGGGCGTGAGTATTGCAACAAATTATAATTACAAAAACAAAACTATACAAACACTCGCAAACACGTGTAATTTTCGCTGGATGGCCTAGTCGAAATCTGTCTTCACAGATGCCAGACAACGATCCGATCGCTACCCGGGAATATCTTTTGGAACGGAGAGAAGAGCCATTGAAACTCTTCAAAACTCATCTAAGAAGACCACAAAAATGGAAAATCCAGGAAAACACATGGACTACGAACAAAAATTCCACGAAGTCGTGGAATCCATCCAACAGCTTACAGCAGAGGTGAAGCAACTCCGGGAGGAAATTCACTCCCTAAAGCAACCCACCGAAAACAGCGACGATGCCTGTATGGAGATGACGCCTTCTCCCAGCTTAAACCATAAAACATCTCCACCCAAACAACAATCATCAGCCCATAAGGAATCCACCAAACAAGCCAAGCCAGCACCGAGTCCCCTGCCTGCCCAGCACAAAAACGAAAGACCACCGCCAATCTACATCAGAAACCCGACCAGCACCAAAGCACTAATTCAAACCCTACAAAATGCCCTGGGTCACCGGAATTTTAACACCAATGCAAAAGGATCTAGCACTTCCATAACAATCAGATCATTAGTCGATCATGATAGGGCAGTTAAAAAACTGTTAGAGGAACAATATCAGTTCTTCACCTTCCAGCATCCGAACAGCAAACCAGCTACCTTTATTATAAGGCACATCGATCCCGAATGGACCAACGAAGAAGTGGGACTGGAAATCGCTAGGATATGTCCACAAATAAAGATCAATAAGCTGGACTATTTCCAAACACCATACATGAGGACAAACAACGTAAAAAACCTCCGGATCATACAAATCCCACCTAATCAAGACAATCAATCAACTTAAACAAATTAAATATTTGTTTACCCAAAAAATCGCAATCGAAAAGCACCACAGACAAGAACTTCTTCATTGTAAGCGATGCCAAAACTCACGACACTTGGCGGTCTCATGCCACCAGCAAAGACGTTGCGGCAGATGCGCAGAGGAACACGAGCTCGAGGAATGCAAGGTAAATCCACAAGGTCTGGAACCTGAAACAGTACAAACCATCAACGCTGATGGATCCATTACCAACAAAAAGATCACAGTAAAATGCTGTAACTGCGGAGGCCCTCATCCGGCAAATTTTTCGCAATGCCCTCAGAGGCTAAAACTTCTGCAAAGGAGGAATTTAGAAACAACAATTATATCAACATCAACGAAACCAACAGTATTGCAGGAAACAAAGTCAACCCGACCCGGAATATCGTACGCAGATGCAGCAAGAGGAAACCTCAACACTATCACTCCCCCTAACAACAATACTAAAAATTTCAATCTGGACATCATGGGTTACATCCAAAGCTTACAAGCCATGCTACCTTCGCTGAGGAGGATGTCAGAAACAGAAAAAAAGGTCAGATTCTTTCACTAATAACTTCCCATATTCTTTCCAGCTCTCTCTAAACTAACCATTATCTCCCTCAACACAGAATCCATTTACTCTAATATACGTAAGCAACACCTCCGGTTGTTTGTTGAAAAGTTTTCCCCAGATATCCTATTCCTTTCAGAGACCTGGGTCAAACCAAATTCCCGAGTTTCCATTCCCAATTATACTTTAGTTTCTAACCCCAGAACTAATGGATCTCATGGAGGTACCGGCCTCTTAATTCACAAAAAATTTCAATTCAGTGAAATTAGATTCACCGATATATCCAGCATTGAATACACAGCAGTAAAACTTTTCTGGGAGAACAATAAAGTGCTCGTCTTAGCATCCATTTATATTCACCCTTCACGACAACCAGATTTCCCAGACACTGACATTTCGCACATTATCCAACAGCCGTTCCCGCTCCATTTATAATCGGAGGAGACTGGAATGCTCGTCACACAGCATTCAATGATAATAAATGCAACAAATATGGTCGCCAATTGCTAGCCCTCCTCCAGTCTTATCCATATACTTACATTGACTCCCCATTACAGCCAACTCGTGTCTCTAGCTCAGCCAGGTCAACAATCGACTTCTTCCCCAAGTCCGACTATGTTTATTCAGCGGGTCCACCTACAATCTCCTTTATATTTCCTTCTGATCATGGTTCCGTTCACACCACGATCCAAATCCCCTCTCTCGATCCACTATACTCGTCAAACTCTGTCCCAAACTTCACCAAAACAAATTGGAGAAATGTCAATAGGGACATAGCGATAAGTTTCTCTGACTTGTATATCCCTGAAGCATCTAACTTACTCCAAGCATTCCTCATAACTATTTAGGAAAGTCTTTGCCCAGCATCCTAACCAAATTATTGCGCCTTAAAAAGCAGCTCCGCCGAAAACTTCACACAAGATACAGCCCCTTTATTAAAAGCCAAATCCAACTCCTATCCACTCTGATAAATGAGCAGTTGAAAAACTTCGCAGATGAAAACTACATATCCAGACTTAAAAATATCAAACCAAATCGTGATCTTTTCAAGAAGGTCAACCAATTAACTGGTCGTAAATATAAACCCCGAATTGACCATCTCATTAACCCAATCAGTAATAATATTGCCCAATCCGATTCGGACATAGCAAATTGCCTCGCAGAACACTTTGCAAAGATCCATGAGCAAAATAATTCTCTCTCAACTCCTGGCTTCGAGAACACAGTAAACGAATACATCTTAAACAGATTATTCCCATCTTTTACTCCTTTCATCGGTGAATTTAACGACACAAACCTAGCTTCACACCCCTTAGACACTACAAATTTCCTAGCTGCAGAGGAATTATCCGAGATCGTAAGATCAGTAAATAACAAAAAGCCAACTGGATTAGATGGAATCCCACGCCTTCTATTTAAAAGGCTACGCCCACCGAATCTACTTCCCATCCTCATTCTTCTTAATCACATAATTAATGCATCGCACTTCCCAGAGAACTGGAAAACTGCGGTAGTAATTCCTATTAAGAAGCTCGGTAGTAGTAATAGCCCTTGCAATTATCGTCCAATATCCCTATTAAGTACACTAAGTAAGATACTGGAACGCAAGATCTACCAAAATCTTCTTTCATTTGCCAATGAGAATGCCCTCATCCCTAACTGTCAGTTCGGATTTCGTAAGCTACAATCCACATGTCATGCTCTACTAAAACTCACACACGATGTTACAACTGGTCTCCAAAACCAAAGCCCTACTGTGTGTATATCTCTCGATATTTCTAAGGCGTTTGATTGCGCCTGGATCTCAGGGCTTCTGTACAAACTGCACTCCATATTTAATCTAAACTCTCAGACAACAAAGCTCTTCGCCTCTTATCTTTCTGCCAGAAAATTCGTTGTGAGAATAAATTCTTCCGTCTCAGAAAACCACAACATAACCGCGGGTGTTCCCCAAGGCTCTATTTTAGGGCCAATTTTATATCTGTTATATACCGCGGATATTCCTCAACCCGTATCTCCTAATGTTGTGATGCTGAATTATGCTGATGATACATTAATTTACTCTAGCAGCAAATTTGTTAAGGCTGCAAGGAACCGCATTAACAACTTCCTCCCTAATCTATCAACATACTTTAATAAGTGGAAAATTCACCTTAACCCAAATAAAACGCAGCTCATAGTGTTCAAGGGCAAACACGAGCACTGTACAAACAACACTAGACGCTGCTACAACAAAATTAAGATTCAACTGAACAACACTCTGATAAAACCCTCCAAAACCCTAAAATATCTAGAAATCACTTTTTCTAATAACTGGTCTTTTTCCTCCCACATTAAAAATTCCCTTCAAAAAGCCACAATTCAGCTTAATCTCTGTAGAAGAGTAATGTGGAAACCTAATAGTCTCTCTCACAAAGTCAAACTGCTCATTTACAAACAAATTATCAGGCCCACACTCACGTACGCGTGCCCATTGTGGTGCCATATCACTCCCTCCCAAATGGAGAAATTACGAGTATTCGAAAGAAAATGCTTTAGGTATGTCCCTGGCTTACATCGTCGTCCTAACTCCTATAAGTACTATAATAACGTCGAACTCTACAATACCGCTGGTATTAAGCGCCTCGATAGACGATTCCTCGAGCTGTCTATCAAATTTATCGAAAACCTACAAAATAATCCCAATCCCATAATAACCTCGCTCTTAGAGAACCCTCTAGATATCAGAACTAACTATCCAAACTGTCTCCACACCAGAGCTATCTTCGCCTCAGGCAGACTGGTAAATGATTCAAATGAGATCATATACCACAACACCGAAGTTACCCCTAACCAGTTCAAATACTGTAACGTTCAACCATTTTCTAACATCCTACGTTTTTCCAACGAACAACCGGAGAGAAATACTCTACCTCTAACCCATAACTGACCTCATTCCACATCCTTTAATTCATATATCTCATTAATTATAAAACTTTGTTTATGAGTTTATGAAAATCATACTGTAATCAGACTAAATTAGGTTAAGTTATTTATATAATTAGGATTAAGTTTAGATTAAGTAAAGTTGAAAAAACAAATTCCTGGTTTTCTGACCTTTTCCAGGAAGATAATACCACTAAATTTATAAACACGCATCTATTTTATATCTCATAAAATATTGTGTGGAAAATGTATATATTATTATAATAATTACATGTAAGCAATTGTTACGAAATTAATTTTAAGTCACTGTATTTCTTAAATGTACAAATTCTAATTATGGTCAGTAAATACAGTTTTGAAAAAAAAAAGTTTTCAGGTAGCTTTCCAATTTTGCCAGTCGAGCACGATCATTCGATCATTGTCGTTTGTGTACATAGCACCTAAACAAATAAACACAGAAAATAGAATATAATAAAATTACTTCACAAATCGATCGGAAAGTATTTAATTTCATTCATAAGAACAACTACGCATGCTACGCTCTTCCCTCGATCTTAGAGGAAGCACGGCGCAGCATAACATGCATCTCTTCGCATATAAATTCCCTACAAGAATCCTTTCCATTATACAGGAGCATAAAACAAAATCTATTCGGTGCCTTCGGTTGCCAGGCAAATTCCAACCTTCCCACACCTGCACCGCAATCTCCCCCAGCAAAAACATTTCCTTCCCAAGGATAATTAATGCTTTCAATGCATTACCTGGAAATGCCTGCAAGGAATTTTTCCTACAAGGGCATTCATACATGTATCAATGCATCTCTGCATTAGCGACCAAAAACCGAATTTTCAATTAGTGCAGATATTCACACTATAGTTCGATCCTGGCGTTGCCATAGATGCCATGCATAATTGACACAGATGGTATACACAACCGTCAATGTGTATCCATCTAAATTACTTTCCGAAAACTTGCAACTATTCAGCTGCCAGCACTTCTCTCGGAAATACTTCTTTGTTTGAATCTTCAAACAATCACCAACGGCGCGCTTAGCCAGCGGATTGGATTCAATAGCATAAACATATGCAAACAAAAGAATCCGATCGGCAGAGAGGCGATATACGATCTCTATTGTATAAATTATCGCAATCCCCTTTAGCATCTAATGAGTGGCTGCTACTTACTCATCTGACCCTCATTACCGAACAATGCCTTAGGTCGTTTCCCCTTTGTTCTACATATTCTTGGATCCGTTTACCATTGACCTTCTCACATAAGCAAACACAAACCCAATTAGCATCCAATGAGATTCGGCTTGTTTGCTTAGCCGAACTCACATCTCATGGATGCACATTATGCCCTTTCTTTGTATTTAGATATGTTCCCATGGCTTTGATCCATAAAAGAACCAATGTACACACATACATGTGTACCGTGACGATCTCCTCTATGAGATCTGTTTGTTAACCAGAGAGAGGCTTTACGTCTCTCTTGGAATAGGAAAATGCACCCCTTAATTAAGATATCCAGTTTCACTGGCCGAACTTCTTTTGACAACGAATGAATATCGTAGAGTCTTATTACATCGATATCGTTTGTGACGATAGTAAAGAACCTGTGATTCGAACCGACGCTGTCACGGTTATATTCACTAAAATATAAAACCAAAGCTCAACGCATCAGGCCGCATGTGCGAATTCGATTTCTAAACTCAAGTACATTCAACTGATGTGAAATGCCTTATTATTGCTATGGTATACGGCTTTAATGGATGTGCTTTTGGTGGTGTTGTTCTTCTCTAGTCGTATGTGTATCTGCTAGAAACGCCACACATCCGCCGACCACCACGATCGTGCTATCTCCTGCTCCCCGTGCCGACGCGGGGACGCATATATCCGAAGTCGAGTCGGGAAAGCGCGCTTTAATTCAAGTGACTTTTGATTCATGTGTTGTTTAATTAGTTAATCAAAAAAGTATCCATCAGTGTGTAAAAATAAAATGAACCATTTATTCCATTAAACAGTGCGTTTTATTTCCGAACATCTGCGGTGGACAACTTGCCTCTTTCGAACAATTCGTGGACGTTGCGTTGTGAAGTTTCGCTTGTGTTAATGAATAAATGAACGGCGTATTAATGAAGAAACTTAATTCACTACCGGCTCACTGGGCAGTCGGGCAAAAACAACATTTTTTTATAAGGACTTGTTTATCTAAAGAAGTTCTGACATTTTTTTCTGTTTTTTTTTTTTGCCTATGCCTTTTTCATATGGGAAGGTATTGTCTCAGCATTAAATCTTCCGAAAAATGTATAATACTCGTTTAATTAAAACATAAATAAAAACAAATAGATAAATAAACAAGAATAGTAAAACGCAAAATCATCATGCAGAGCTTCTCAATATTCTGAATGAAGATGAAAACACTTTTTTTTTTAATTTAGTGTTTGTGTTTCTACTTATGTTAACGATACCCTTATTTCTGTTTTTACTTAAAAATACTGAAGTCTGGTACTATCGACCTGTGGGGGTGACGAAAGTATTGCGCCAGACACGGGCGCGCGGTTCACATTCTTCCCCACCGATGTTGGAGCCGTGGTCACTTGGCTGGTTGGCTCTTCTTAGGTCTCGAGGTCGTTTTGAACGAATTTTTGTCGTCCAACAATTTCATCATTTGTTCCATTAGTTATTTGTGTTTGCCTACTATGGTTTCGTATGATTTTCGATAAAATGTCGAATAACTTGAGATCAAACACTGGTAGTATATTCCCTTGTTGTTTTATTTCATTCACTATTATTATTTTTTTGATTGTTTACAGTTTCATTTTATCCGACACGAGCTGGCTAAAGGCAGCCGAATTGAGTTTCGATATTTTAACCGCGGTGCACATTATGAAAATCCGACAATAAAAACTGGCTAACCTTTCTTTTTGCTTTGGTGCGAGCGTGTGCATCCGCATGCATACGCTGCGGTCGTTGAGTCGCGACCGATCTGGCCGATATGAAATGGCTCAATAGAAAAGGGATGAAGTTGGGTAATTTTATTTTTCGCACTTGACAACCAAAAGAAAACATACTTCTGCTCTCTCATCGCCACATCCGTCGATGTGTGGTGAATTTGGTTGTGTATGCATGAATTAATGTAGTTCTGAACGGCACCCAGTGACCTTGTAGCGGTTCTGTTGGAAGTGGGTGGCAAGTCAATAATTAAGAACAACGGTTAAAACACGAGGATATATATATTTGTCTTATTACAAATGTAGAGTATGTATAATAAACGTCTGTTCTGTATGGATGGTGCTATGCAACTGTTCATTCCTCTGTCTCCCGACATTGGCTTGGTGGTAACGAAACGCGATAGTTCTACTTGTCGGTAAGGTCGCTATCTCTACAATCTCCCCCTCGGAAAGATGTCCTCCCGAGCTTGGATCTTTTCGCATGGATAGCCCTTGAAGCATCTTGGACCGGTGAATCTCATGTTGATTCCTTCCGAGTGGTTTTGTCAAAATATCTGCCATATTTTGATCCGTAGTCACGTATTTCAGTTTAATTCTTCCATTTGCAACATTTTCCCTCACGTAGTGGTGTTTGATTGCAATATGCTTCGTTCGGCTCTTGCTGATGTAACTCTCTGCGTGTGCTATCGCAGATTGACTATCGCTCAGAATGATCGTCTTATCCCTGGCGAGTTCGTTCAGTCCAACTGAGTTCAGAAAATTTCTCGTCCATATGACTTCCCTTGCGCAATCCGCTAAAGCCGTATATTCTGCCTCCATTGTGCCCAAAGCGACTGAAGTTTGTTTCGTGCTTCTCCAAAGTATTGGTACTCCTGCCAATATTACCACGTATCCACTGATACTCTTCCTGTCCAATGTTGATGTGGCCCAATCTGCGTCACTGTACGCCATCAACTCCTTTCCTGTGGTTTTGTAAATCAATTCCAACTTTTTGGTTTCTTTCAGGTATCTCAGTACTCGCATCGCAGCGCTCCAATGTTGTTCGTTGTGTCGAGTACAAAACTGAGCCAATTTAGCTACGTGAAATGCTACGTCCGGTCGTGTTCGTTGGGAAATGTACAGAAGTCCTCCGATGAGTTCTCGGCACGGCCGATCGCTTTCACTTTCCTCATCCTGTTCCTCCAGGAATGTTGGTCTCACTTCCATAGGTGTTTGGAATCCTTGTTACACGCAACGCCTACCCTCCCCTAATACTCACCCTTTTTGGGGGCCACCCCCCACCATTAACAGGATTCACCTTCATGTGAAGCCCCATATGTTGATTAATCCAAATCAATATATCCAACCCAATGAGTACCTGTAAAAGTACATTAGCTACAAAATGCATATACGGGCAAATCATGGAATCCAGATACCATATCTGAGAAAAATCCATGATGGCACAAAGAAAATAATGTACTGCTCAAAACAGAGAATAATTCTATGGTAACGAAGCAATAAAGTATACAAAATATCTTTGCCATCGTTGACCATAAATGAACACTTGTGTAAATACAAGATTCTAAATTGTATACACGCATCCACACAGTCAGATCTCGCAGATCATAAACATTTTCAATGTTTATTATTTTCAAGAAATGTACTGCAAAGCATACCTCATGGGTATCAAAAAGGATCTATTGTGAGTAAACAATGGATGGATGTATATTTCGGTATACACGATCAATACAGAGATAAGGGTGTGTCGATGTATGAACGTCGTCCGGTTTGGACATTCATAAATTAAAGGAGTCTGATACTATCCATCGTCCAAAGCGGACTTCAAATATAAAACCCGTCGCGTTGTATATTTGATATTCAAAAAAATAAAGATTCGAATACCAATCGTTGTCCTAGACGGACGTAATTTAATAAAGCCAGTCGCGCTTTAAGTTCATTTAAATAAAAATCGAAAAGGAGTCGTTGTTGTCGTGTGCCGTGTGTGCAATTTCAATTAAACAAGCCTTAGAGCTTAAGATAAAATTAAAACTAATGTTTATTAAATTAATTGTGTGTTAGTCCTGTGCCTTTGTTATCTTCAAAACTAAAGTAGTGTATTTTATTGAACTACGTGTGTTTTCATTCTGTGTGTACATATATAGTTTAGTGCACAATTTCTTTAACATCCTTTGGCGTTCTGTAGTCCAAACCGCTCTACTAATTTATCAATGTAGTTTTCCTGCGAAAGTGATATGCTTCCCTCTCGATTTTCGTGGAAATCTACTCCCAATAGGTTTGTCAACTTCCCCAAGTGTTTGACATCAAAGCATTTGTTTAACAAGTCTCCTACGTGTTTCCGGGTAGCCTCGTTTTCGACAATTGTCACCATATCGTCGACGTAAACTGTCAGCAATGCTCGTCCTTTGGTAGTCTTTAGTTCGTAAACGCATGGGTCTACCTTGTTTCTGATGAATCCCTTTTCAATCAGTGTTTCGTTCATGTGCTCGTTCCAGCACCTTCCACTTTGTTTCAATCCGTAGATTGATTTATTCAACCAACACACTTTGTTTTCGTCACCCTTTTTGACGAAGCCCTCTGGTTGTAACATGTATACATCTCGTTCCAGCTTGCTGTGGAGATAAGCGCTCTTTACGTCGTATTGGTCAATAATCCAGCGCTTTTCAACTCCAGCCGCTATCAGCAAGCGTATTGTCTCGAAGTTTGATACGGGTGCGTATACTTCGTCGTAATCGATGCCTTTTCTTTGCGAACATCCTTTGGCCACGAGTCTCGCTTTCCACCTCAGTGCGTCACCCATTGTTTTCTTTGCGTAAACCCATCTGCACTTTATCGGTGTCACTCCGCTTGGTGGATCCACGAGTTTTCAAGAATTGTATTTTATCAGTGAGTCATATTCACCGTTCATCGCTTCCTGCCAGTGTGCTGATTCTGGAGATTTAATTGCTTCTAGATAAGACGATGGTATCTCCTTTCCGTTGACGGCTGATAAGTTCGCTTTATAGTCTGGGGTTTCTCTGTTCAGCTTTGTCCTTATCTGTTTCCGAAATTCTCCCGGATCAAGTTCTAATGCTGGGCGTACGGTTTCCGCCCCGTCCGTTTCCTCTGCATTATCAGCAATCTCGATTTCTGAATAGTTTTGGTCCTCAAATTCATTTTGTGCGATACTCGTTCTTTTTCGTGTTCGGGACCTTTCCTTGGTCTTCCTCGCCTTGTTCGTGTCGCTCGCCCCTCGGTATCGATTTCGATCACGTTCGGTGTTGACGGTACTGGTTCATTATCGTCTTCGTCCAGCTGTATTACCTCCGTTGTAGATGATTCCGCGACTGTGTCCTCCTCATCTCCGTCGAGTTCTCCTTCACTCTCATTTTCCCTTGGCTCCTCGGTTTGAACTGTTTCTGGGCAATTTTCTTTTGTTCCCTCGTCCGGGTTAGCTACTTTGGACTCGTCGTGGTAGTGTGCTTCCTTGAAGACGCAGTCTCTCGATTCCTCGATCCGTTGTTCGTCTTCTAGCCACACGCGGTATCCACGTCCTCTCTTAGCGTAACCAATGAGTCTTCCTCTCTTCGCTATGGGGCTGAGTTTAGATTTTCTCTTTGCTTTGGGTATGTGCACGAATACCTCACATCCAATCTCCCGGAAGTAACTCACGTTCGGCTTCTTCCCAGTCCCAATTTCGTAGGGCGTCCTCTGGTTGTCGTGAGAATTTGTAACTCTGTTTCTTATGTATACAGCTGTGTCCGCCAGTTCAGCCCATGCCGCCTTTGGCAATCCTGTGTCGTGTGGCGTTGCTCGTAATAGGTCAAGTACCGTCCTATTGAGCCTCTCTGCTACTCCGTTTTGCTGTGGCGTATGTATCATCGTTGTCCCATGGATGATACCCTTTTCCCGACAATATTGTTTCCAAATGTTTGAACAAAACTCTAGGCCATTGTCAGTTCTAAGTCACTTTAACTTCTTGTTCGTCTGGTTTTCCTCTTCGGTTAACCATTTCTTGAATTTCACAAAAGCTTGGCTTTTGTATTGTAGGAAACTCACGTATGCGTATCTGCTTGCATCGTCTATGATGCTCATCATGTATCTGTTTCCTCCCCAACTTGCCTCATCCACTGGTCCCATCAAATCTGCATGTACCAGGTCGAGTATGAGGTTTGTCTTGCCATTTTCGTCCCTTGCCAAATTGCGTTTCGGTAATGGTTGTCTGGTCGATTTGCCGGCTAAGCAATCATCGCATTGCGTCGGATTCTCATTGCTTACTTTCATATCGATCACCACTTCTTTCTTGGCCATCTCCAGGATTTTGTTTTTGCTCACGTGCATCATTCTCCGGTGCCATTTGTCAAGCGCTAAGGTTTTCACGTTGACTTCCTTTGATATGGCATTCAACGATGCGCTTTTTCGTCCTGGTTCAGTGTCCACTATGTACAGCCTTCTCTGTAGTCGTGCCTTGATCAGTGACTTGCCTTCTTTGCTCAGAATGGAACATCCGTCTTCGTCGAAGATGACTTTCTTCTCATTTTCGATTAGACTTTTCACTGACAGGACACCATAGTCCAGTCCCGGAGCTAAAATTGTGTTTCTAGCTTCGAACTCAGAGATCTCAGTAGGAGCATTCTTTATCCTTATGCTCGCAGTTCCTCGACCCAAAGTTGGCGTTGTACTCCCGTCTGCCATTGTAATTTCATCATCGTCACTCTTACTTACTTTTGAGAAATAATTCTCGTTCGGTGTCATGTGGTGCGTCGCGCCGGAGTCAATGATCCAGCTGTCTCGCCCTATCCCCATTGGGCCGCATGACGTTCTTAATACCACTATGTTCGAGTTTGCAGGGTCGTTTTGCTTTTTTTTTTCGTTCTGGACAGAATCTAGCAATATGTCCAGGTTTCTGGCACACATAACATACAGTTTTCGGGTTGGCTTTCTTCTTATCAAACGGTTCCTTATTCTTCTCAGGGTTGGCCCCGTGTTTCGGTTCTGCCTTCGTATGTTTCTTTTTGCTAAAGGCCATTAATACCGTTTCTTTACTTGCGCTGCTTTCTCGGCGTCTTGCTTCCTCAGCAAGTAGCCTCATTTTTACAGTTGCACTCTTGAACTCATCTGCGGGAAGATTACACAAATTCGACGCTACGTTGTCGTAATCGGTGGATAAGCCGCACAGTATTATCATCGCGATGTCGCTGTCATCTATGACATCTCCAACACTAGACAAATCGCCTATAGTTTTGTTGATCTGTCCCAAGAAATTTTCCATGTTTCCACTGTCGTTCATCTTGTGATTGTAGAGTTCTCTTCTCAGTTGCACTGTACGAAACTTGCTGTCCCTCTGTGCGTAGAGGTTCTGCAGTTCGTCCCAGACTTCCTTCGCCGATCCTTTGTTGCGAATGTGCATTTGCTGTTCGTCGCAAATCGCAAGCGCAATCTTGGCGTGAGCCCTGCTCTGTCTGGATACGTATTGCTTCTTTTGAGCTTCGGTTGAATTGTCCGCTGGTGAGTCCTCTCCTGGTTCTATAACGAGCCCTAAAAATAAGCTTCCATCAGTGTCATCTGCATCTGATATGACCAGGTGGCATAATTCGATCCATTTAATTTATCGATCGAAGACTTCTGATCCGTTCCCATCTTGCTCATAATATTCTCCTCGATACCTTTTCGATTGTATTACAAAGCGCTGGAACCTTTCACTCACTATCACCAAAAAACGATTCGTCTATTGATTGCCACGCGTGTAACTGTTCACTTCACTTGCGTATCACTGGGCCCATAACCATTGTTGGAAGTGGGTGGCAAGTCAATAATTAAGAACAACGGTTAAAACACGAGGATATATATATTTGTCTTATTACAAATGTAGAGTATGTATAATAAACCTCTGTTCTGTATGGATGGTGCTATGCAACTGATTCATTCCTCTGTCTCCCGCCATTGACTTGGTGGTAACGAAACGCGATAGTTCTACTTGTCGGTAAGGACGACGTTTCTACTTGTCGGTAAGGTCGCTATCTCTACAGGTTCCACCAAGCCACACGGTACATTTACCTTAAAAACCCCCATAATCATCACCCAAGACGCATAAGTCTTCGCCAATGCATTCGCATTCGGCACCTAAAAATGCTTCACGCATTATATAGATCAAATCTATGATCATTAAGTCCCTGTAAAGAAAACTTACCTTCATGCATTCTCTTCGCATACCACTGCTCCTTAAGATTTCTTTATTAGCTTACCAGGAATTTCCAATCAATTTCGGCATCTACGTCGCCAGTCAAATTTCCCAAGATGAATTCCGGTAAACCAAATAATTCGGTCTACATACATTGTAACCTTCATGACAGGGATCATAAATAACACGTCGTCTATTTTCCCAGCCGCGCCATGTGTACAACAATGTTCCCTATATACACATTGGCTGGCGACTTACACCCTAGGGACCAAAGCAAATACGCATTCCGCGTCTTTTGCATCAATCAAATCCTACAGCATAAACCAATGCAAATAGGAATTCAATACCTACCCTTACTAGCGATGCCATAAACACCATTTTCCAGTAACCTAGCTAAAACCAATTAGCACATTTCCACATCGCATCATTGTCTCTTTGTTTAGCTGCGACGCACATGCATCCGACGATTTCGGTTTTGTTTGCTTTACCGAAATCGTATCCCATGAATGCTCTTTATTCCCTTTCCTTGTTCTAGGTTCGCTTTTCATCCATGAAAGGACCACCATTATAAAGATTAGCGAGTGATCTCTGCACGAGATAATTATCGCTGAGTCTCATCCCAACCACCGCTCGCGACGGTAGGTTTCTCTCCCGCACTCCGCAAACCGTGGAGATGCGTAATATATATATAATAATATACCTCGGAGTAGTGTTCGTGCCTGTAAAAATTGTTTCCTTAATTAAATACATAATATTCAATTATATCATAGTTTTTACTTTGCAACCGTGTTCCAAAAGTAATCCTTTTTGTATCAATGGAGATACAATTAAGTAAATCGAATAAAAATAAACTGAGATAAATCCTGTTTTTATGTTTTCATCCCCGGCCGGTGTTTGTTTTGTGTTTTCTCTTGTTGCGACGACGGGCCAATTATCAATATGATGGAGGAGGAAGTGAACCGTGTGCCCGTGTATTGGCACAATACTTCCTCCCCACAATCTAATTCGGTAATATGGTGATCTCAGAGTACATTGATCTGTACGAAGACAGAACTGTGAAAGAGGGGAAAATTAAGCTGGCGCTATTCACCTGCGAAAAGAGAGCATTGATCCCAGCGAATGAAGTGTCTGGGGAAAATGGAAAGGACGCTGACTTGGCTAGGGAAATCTGATCATTTGATCAGACTATGCCGTTGCTAACCGTCATGATACGATTTCCTGTGGACATCTCATGGGTTAGCGAAATGGGATTGCCGTGTGGCAAAAAGGTAGATAAACTCAATTATGCATTATCTGCATAGGATAATGAGTTTAGCTATGCGTCCGTTTAACATGTTTTACAGGTGTAATAGCTTATAAGATGAATGGGTAGAAATGACGCGCTGAAAGCGGTCGAAATAAGGTATGGAATTGTGGGTTCGTTCTCCATGTGGTATAGAGAACCCCCACAGACCTACCGCACATACTTTGCAATCGTACGTTTCTGAAAAACTTTATCATTTAAGATCATAACTAAATACAAAGTATAATTGAAATAAAAGTACAGTTAAATTTGGCATCTTTATTTCCAGGTACTACGCCGACTTGGAGAAAAAACGCTGTCCCGAAGTATCTTCAAATGCAGTACTCAATGCTAATGGAACAGCTGATCCTAATGCATGCATAGTTTGGCGAAGATTTTCAAAGTCAGCTATCTAATAAATATTTTTATTAATGCAATATTCATTACTCATTAATTTTTCTGTAGCCTTTTCGAGACAACGCAAACATTGTTTTGGGCCGTTTTTGGGCTTATCGACCTAGATAGCTTTGAACTCGACGGTATCAAAACATTTACTCGGTTTTGGGGAATGCTAATGTTTGGAACATATTCCGTCATAAACATTGTAGTCCTGCTAAATCTCTTAATAGCAATGATGAATCACTCCTATCAACTTATTTCTGTAAGTATATAAATTACTATGACTTCTTAATTGGCGAAAAAGTCGTGATAAGTGCCATTACAAAATTGTTTTATGAAGTCACATTTGTTGCAATGAATATCAAAGTCTTCACCCGCTTATTCTATTCCTTTTGAAATACGCACATTATATTCATAGTGAGTCTTCATCACTTCACTTCGGAACGTTCATGCAGTCAGACATACTGATCGTGTGCTCGTGTACAACCAAGATTGAAAAAAAAAAAAAAAAAAATTTAATTCGTAGACGTTAAGTCGTCGACGATCGACCGCGTTCACATCGAACCTTATGTGATATATTGCGTTTGTTTGTGAGCATTGCGACAAATTATAATTACAAAAAAAAAAAAAAACACGTGTAATTTTCGCTGGATGCCGTAGTCGAAATCTGTCTTCACAGATGCCAGACAACGACCCGAGCGCTACCCGGGAATATCTATTGGAACGGAAGAGAAGAGCCATTGAAACTCTTCAAAACTCATCTAAGAAGACCACAAAATTGGAAAATCCAGGAAAACACATGGACTACGAACAAAAATTCCACGAAGCCGTGGAATACATCCAACAGCTTTCAGCAGAGGTGAAACAACTCCGGGAGGAAATTCACTCTCTAAAGCAACCCACCCAAAACACCGACGATGCCTGTATGGAGATGACGCCTTCTCCCAGCTTAAACCATAAAACATCTCCACCCAAACAACAATCATCAGCCCATAAGGAATCCACCAAACAAGCCAAGCCAGCACCGAGTCCCCTGCCTGCCCAGCACAAAAACGAAAGACCACCGCCAATCTACATCAGAAACCCGACCAGCACCAAAGCACTAATTCAAACCCTGCAAAATGCCTTGGGTCACCGGAATTTTAGCACCAATGCAAAAGGATCTAGGACTTCAATAACAGTCAGATCATTACTCGATCATGATAGGGCAGTTAAAAAACTGTTGGAGGAGCAATATCACTTCTTCACCTTCCAGCATCCGAACAGCAAACCAGCTACCTTTATTATAAGGCACATCGATCCCGAATGGACCAACGAAGAAGTGGGACTGGAAATCGCTAGGATATGTCCACAAATAAAGATCAATAAGCTGGACTACTTCCAAACACCGTACATGAGGACAAACAACGTAAAAAACCTCCGGATCATACAAATCCCACCTAATCAGGACATCAAGCAACTTAAACAAATTAAATATTTGTTTACCCAAAAAATCGCAATCGAAGAGCCCCACAAACAAGAAATTCTTCATTGTAAGCGATGGCAAGAATCAGGACACTTGGCGGTCTCATGCCACCAGCAAAGACGTTGCGGCAGATGCGCAGAGGAACACGAGCTCGAGGAATGCAAGGTAAATCCACAAGGCATGGAACCTGAAACAATACAAACCGTCAACGCTGATGGATCCATTACCAACAAAAAGATCACAGTTAAATGCTGTAACTGTGGAGGCCCTCATCCGGCAAATTTTTCGCAATGCCCTCAGAAGCTAAAACTTCTGGAAAGACGGAAATTAGCAACAACTATTAAATCAACAACAACAACAACAACAACAAAAACGAAACCAACAGTATTGCAGGAAACGAAGTCAACCCGACCCGGAATATCGTACGCGGATGCAGCAAGAGGAAACCTCAACACTACCACTCCCCCTAACAACAATACTGAAAACTTCAATCTAGACATCATGGGATACATCCAAAGCTTACAAGCCATGCTACCTTCGCTGAGGAAGATGTCAGAAATCGAGAAAAAAGGTCAGATTCTTTCACTAATAACTTCCCATATTCTTTCCAGCTCTCTCTAAACTAACCATTATCTCCCTCAACACAAAATCCATTTACTCTAATATACGTAAGCAACACCTCCGGTTGTTTGTTGAAAAATGTTCCCCAGATATCCTCTTCCTTTCAGAGACCTGGCTCAAACCAAATTCCCGAGTTTCCATTCCCAATTATACTTTTGTTTCTAACCCCAGAACTAATGGATCCCACGGAGGTACCGGCATCTTAATACACAACAAATTTCAATTCAGTGAAATTAGATTCACTAATATATTCAGCATTGAATACACGGCAGTTAAACTTTTTTGTGAGAACAATAAAGTGCTCGTCTTAGCATCCATTTATATTCACCCTTCACGACAACCAGATTTCCCAGATGCTGACATTTCTCAGATAATCCAACAGTCTGTTCCCGCTCCATTTATAATCGGGGGAGACTGGAATGCTCGTCATACAGCATTCAATGATAATAAATGCAACAAATATGGTCGTCAGTTGCTAGCACTCCTCCCATCTTATCCATATACATACATTGACCCCCCTTTACAGCCAACTCGTGTCACTAGCACAGCCAAGTCAACAATCGACTTCTTCCTCAAGTCCGATGATGTTCACTCAGCGGGTCCACCTACAGTCTCCTTTATATTTCCTTCTGATCATGGTTCCGTTCATACCACGATCCAAATCCCCTCTTTCGACCCACTCTACTCGTCAAACCCTGTCCCAAACTTCACCAAAACAAATTGGAGAAAAGTCAATAGGGACATAGCGATAAGTTTCTCTGACTTGTATATCCCTGAAGCATCTAACTTACTCCCTATTGAAATCGATCACGCATCTTTAAGAATAGAGCAAATTCTTAAGGAGGCTCTCAGCAACAACACCCCGACAACCATTCCTCATAACTATTTAGGAAAGCCTTTGCCCAGCATCCTAACCAAATTATTGCGCCTTAAAAAGCAGCTCCGCCGTAAACTCCATACAAGATACTGCCCCTTTATTAAAAGCCAAATCCAACTCCTATCCACTCTGATAAATGAGCAGTTGAAAAAATTCGCAGATGAAAACTACATCTCCACACTTAAAAATATCAAACCAAATCGGGATCTTTTCAAAAACATCAACCAATTAACTGGTCGTAAATATAAACCCCGAATTGATCATCTCATCAGCCCAATCAGCAATAATATTGCCCAGTCCGATACGGACATAGCAAATTGCCTCGCAGAACACTTTGCAAAGATTCATGAGCAAAATAATTCTCTATCAACTCCCGGCTTCGAGAACACAGTAAACGAATACATCTCAAACAGATTATTCACATCTTTTACTCCTTTCATCGTTGAATTTAACAACACGAACATAGCTTCACACCCCTTAGACACTACAAATTTTCTAACTGCAGACGAATTATCCGAGATCGTAAGATCAGGAAATAACAAAAAGTCAACTGGATTAGATGGAATCCCACGTCTTCTATTTAAAAGGCTACGCCCACAGAATCTACTTCCCATCCTCATTCTTCTTAATCATATAATTAATGCATCGCACTTCCCAGAGAACTGGAAAACTGCGGTAGTAATTCCTATTAAGAAGCCCGGTAGTAGTAATAGCCCTTTCAATTATCGTCCAATATCCCTATTAAGTACATTAAGTAAGATACTGGAACGCAAGATCTACCAAAATCTTCTCTCATTTGCCAATGAGAATGCCCTCATCCCTAACTGTCAGTTCGGATTTCGTAAGCGACAATCCACATGTCATGCTCTACTAAAACTTACACACGATGTTACAACTGGTCTCCAAAACCAAAGCCCTACTGTGTGTATATCTCTTGATATTTCTAAGGCGTTTGATTGCGTCTGGATCTCAGGGCTTCTGTACAAACTGCACTCCATATTTAATCTAAACTCTCACACAACAAAGCTCTTAGCCTCTTATCTTTCTGACAGAAAATTCGTTGTGAGAATAAATTCTTCCGTCTCAGAAACCCGCAACATAACCGCGGGTGTTCCCCAAGGCTCTATTTTAGGGCATTTTTTTTTTTTTTTTTTTTTCAAAACTGTATTTATTGACCATAATTAGAATTTGTACAATTAAGTAATACAGTGACTTAAAATTAATTTCGTAACAATTGCTTACATGTAATTATTGTAATAATATATACATTTTCCAAACAATATTTTAGGGGATAAAAGATAGATGTGTGTTTATAAATTTAATAGTATTATCTTCCTGGAAAAGGTCAGAAAACCAGGAATTTGTTTTTTCAACTTTACTTAATCTAAACTTAATCTTAATTATATAAATAACTTAACCTAATTTAGCCTGATTACAGTATGATTTTCCTAAAGCCATAAACAAAGTTTTATAATTAATGGGATATATGAATTAAAGGATGTGGAGTGAGGTCAGTTATGGGTTAGAGGTAGAGTATTTCTCTCCGGTTGTTCGAAGGAAAAACGTAGGATGTTGGAAAATGGTTGGACGTTACAGTATTTGAACTGGTTAGGGGTAACTTCGGTGTTGTGGTATATGATCTCGTTTGAATCATTTACCAGTCTGCCTGAGACGAAGATAGCTCTGGTGTGGAGACAGTTGGGATAGTTAGTTCTGATATCTAGAGGGGTCTCTAAGAGCGAGGTTATTATGGGATTGGGATTATTTTGTAGGTTGTCGATAAATTTGATAGACAGTTCGAGGAATCGTCTATCGAGGCGCTCAATACCAGCGGTATTGTAGAGTTCGACGTTACTATAGTACTTATAGGAGTTAGGACGACGATGTAACCCAGAGACATACCTAAAGCATTTTCTTTCGAATACTCGTAATTTCTCCATTTGGGAGGGAGTGATATGGTACCACAATGGGCACGCGTACGTGAGTGTGGGCCTGATAATTTGTTTGTAAATGAGCAGTTTGACTTTGTGAGAGAGACTATTAGGTTTCCACATTACTCTTCTACAGAGATTAAGCTGAATTGTGGCTTTTTGAAGGGAATTTTTAATGTGGGAGGAAAAAGACCAGTTATTAGAAAAAGTGATTCCCAGATATTTTAGGGTTTTGGAGGGTTTTATCAGAGTATTGTTCAGTTGAATCTTAATTTTGTTGTGGCAACGTCTAGTGTTGTTTGTACAGTGCTCGTTTTTGCCCTTGAACACTATGAGCTGCGTTTTATTTGGATTAAGGTGAATTTTCCACTTATTAAAGTATGATGATAGGTTAGGGAGGAAGTTGTTAATGCGGTTTCTTGCAGCCTTAACAAATTTGCTGCTAGAGTAAATTAATGTATCATCAGCATAATTCAGCATCACAACATTAGGAGATACGGGTTGAGGAATATCTGAGGTATATAACAGATATAAAATTGGCCCTAAAATGGAGCCTTGGGGAACACCCGCGGTTATGGTGTGGGTTTCTGAGACAGAAGAATTTATTCTCACAACGAATTTTCTGGCAGAAAGATATGAGGCTAAGAGCTTTGTTGTGTGAGAGTTTAGATTAAATATGGAGTGCAGTTTGTACAGAAGTCCTGAGATCCAGACGCAATCAAACGCCTTAGAAATATCGAGAGATATACACACAGTAGGGCTTTGGTTTTGGAGACCAGTTGTAACATCGTGTGTGAGTTTTAGTAGAGCATGACATGTGGATTGTCGCTTACGAAATCCGAACTGACAGTTAGGGATGAGTGCATTCTCATTGGCAAATGAGAGAAGATTTTGGTAGATCTTGCGTTCCAGTATCTTACTTAATGTACTTAATAGGGATATTGGACGATAATTGCAAGGACTATTACTACTACCGGGCTTCTTAATAGGAATTATTACCGCAGTTTTCCAGTTCTCTGGGAAGTGCGATGCATTAATTATATGATTAAGAAGAATGAGGATGGGAAGTAGATTCGGTGGGCGCAGCCTTTTAAATAGAAGACGTGGGATTCCATCTAATCCAGTTGACTTTTTGTTATTTCCTGATCTTACGATCTCGGATAATTCGTCCGCAGTTAGAAAATTTGTAGTGTCTAAAGGGTGTGAAGCTATGTTTGTGTTGTTGAATTCACCGATGAAAGGAGTAAAAGATGGGAATAATCTGTTTGAGATGTATTCGTTTACTGTGTTCTCGAAGCCAGGAGTTGAGAGAGAATTATTTTGCTCATGGATCTTTGCAAAGTGTTCTGCGAGGCAATTTGCTATGTCCGAATCGGACTGGGCAATATTATTGCTGATCGGGTTAATGAGATGGTCAATTCGGGGTTTATATTTACGACCAGTTAATTGGTTGATGTTTTTGAAAAGATCCCGATTTGGTTTGATATTTTTAAGTGTGGAGATGTAGTTTTCATCTGCGAACTTTTTCAACTGCTCATTTATCAGAGTGGATAGGAGTTGGATTTGGCTTTTAATAAAGGGGCAGTATCTTGTATGAAGTTTACGGCGGAGCTGCTTTTTAAGGCGCAATAATTTGGTTAGGATGCTGGGCAAAGGCTTTCCTAAATAGTTATGAGGAATGGTTGTCGGGGTGTTTTTGCTGAGAGCCTCCTTAAGAATTTGCTCTATTCTTAAAGATGCTTGATCGATTTCAGTAGGGAGTAAGTTAGATGCTTCAGGGATATACAAGTCAGAGAAACTTATCGCTATGTCCCTATTGACTTTTCTCCAATTTGTTTTGGTGAAGTTTGGGACAGGGTTTGACGAGTATAGTGGATCGAAAGAGGGGATTTGGATCGTGGTGTGAACGGAACCATGATCAGAAGGAAATATAAAGGAGACTGTAGGTGGACCCGCTGAATAGACATCGTCGGACTTGAGGAAGAAGTCGATTGTTGACCTGGCTGAGCTAGAGACACGAGTTGGCTGTAATGGGGAGTCAATGTAAGTATATGGATAAGACTGGAGGAGGGCTAGCAATTGGCGACCATATTTGTTGCATTTATTATCATTGAATGCTGTGTGACGAGCATTCCAGTCTCCTCCGATTATAAATGGAGCGGGAACGGACTGTTGGATAATCTGCGAAATGTCAGTATCTGGGAAATCTGGTTGTCGTAAAGGGTGAATATAAATGGATGCTAAGACGAGCACTTTATTGTTCTCACAGAAAAGTTTTACTGCTGTGTATTCAATGCTGGATATACCGGTGAATCTAATTTCACTGAATTGAAATTTTTTGTGAATTAAGATGCCGGTACCTCCATGAGATCCATTAGTTCTGGGGTTAGAAACTAAAGTGTAATTGGGAATTGAAACTCGGGAATTTGGTTTGAGCCAGGTCTCTGAAAGGAAGAGGATATCTGGGGAAAACTTTTCAACAAACAACCGGAGGTGTTGCTTACGTATGTTAGAGTAAATGGATTCTGTGTTGAGGGAGATAATGGTTAGTTTAGAGAGAGCTGGAAAGAATATGGGAAGTTATTAGTGAAAGAATCTGACCTTTTTTCTCTATTTCTGACATCTTCCTCAGCGAAGGTAGCATGGCTTGTAAGCTTTGGATGTATCCCATGATGTCCAGATTGAAGTTTTCAGTATTGTTGTTAGGGGGAGTGGTAGTGTTGAGGTTTCCTCTTGCTGCATCCGCGTACGATATTCCGGGTCGGGTTGACTTCGTTTCCTGCAATACTGTTGGTTTCGTCGTTGTTGTTGTTGTTGTTGATTTTATAGTTGTTGCTAATTTCCGTCTTTCCAGAAGTTTTAGCTTCTGAGGGCATTGGGAAAAATTTGCCGGATGAGGGCCTCCGCAGTTACAGCATTTAACTGTGATCTTTTTGTTGGTAATGGATCCATCAGCGTTGACGGTTTGTATTGTTTCAGGTTCCAGGCCTTGTGGATTTACTTTGCATTCCTCGAGCTCGTGTTCCTCTGCGCATCTGCCGCAACGTCTTTGCTGGTGACATGAGACCGCCAAGTGTCCTGATTCTTGACATCGCTTACAATGAAGAATTTCTTGTTTGTGGGGCTCTTCGATTGCGATTTTTTGGGTAAACAAATATTTAATTTGTTTAAGTTGCTTGATGTCCTGATTAGGTGGGATTTGTATGATCCGGAGGTTTTTTACGTTGTTTGTCCTCATGTACAGTGTTTGGAAGTAGTCCAGCTTATTGATTTTTATTTGTGGACATATCCTAGCGATTTCCAGTCCCACTTCTTCGTTGGTCCATTCGGGATCGATGTGCCTTATAATAAAGGTAGCTGGTTTGCTGTTCGGATGCTGGAAGGTGAAGAACTGATACTGTTCCTCTAACAGTTTTTTAACTGCCCTGTCATGATCGACTAATGATCTGACTGCTATGGAAGTCCTCGATCCTTTTGCATTGGTGCTAAAATTCCGGTGACCCAAGGCATTTTGCAGGGTTTGAATTAGTGCTTTGCTGCTGGTCGGGTTTCTGATGTAGATTGGCGGTGGTCTTTCGTTTTTGTGCTGGGCGGGCAGGGGACTCGGTGCTGGGTTGGCTTGTTTGGTGGTTTCCTTACGGGCTGATGATTGTTGTTTGGGTGGAGACGTTTTATGGCTTAAGTTGGGAGAAGGCGTCGTCTCCATACTGGCATCGTCGCTGTTTTGGGTGGGTTGCTTTAGGGAGTGAATTTCCTCCCGGAGTTGCTTCACCTCTGCTGAAAGCTGTTTGATGTATTCCACGGCTTCGTGGAATTTTTGTTCGTAGTCCATGTGTTTTACTGGATTTTCCATTTTTGTAGTCTTCTTAGATGAGTTTTGAAGAGTTTCAATGGCTCTTCTCTTCCGTTCCAAAAGATATTCCCGGGTAGCGCTCGGGTCGTTGTCTGGCATCTGTGAAGACAGATTTCGACTACGGCATCCAGCGAAAATTAATTTGCTTGTGTTTGTATAGTTAAAATTTCCTCTTTTGTTTTTTTGTGTTATTATATATATATATATATATATTATTATATTTTTTTTTTAAATATTTTTTTTGTTGGCTTTCTATTGCACTACACAATTTAATAGTGCACTTAACACA
Source organism: Microdon myrmicae (assembly GCA_963931805.1). Lineage (NCBI taxonomy): Eukaryota > Metazoa > Arthropoda > Insecta > Diptera > Syrphidae > Microdon > Microdon myrmicae. The sequence continues at coordinate 150,819,709 of OZ007497.1, read as the reverse complement.
CGTAAACATAAACACGTGTAAGCACGTTTCTGTGAACGTCCGCACTGCACGAGATCTCGACTGTTTGTGCTATTTTAGGGCAAATTTTATATCTGTTATATACCACGGATATTCCTCAACCCGTATCTCCTAATGTTGTGATGCTGGATTATGCTGATGATACATTAATTTACTCTAGCAGCAAATTTGTTAAGGCTGCAAGAAACCGCATTAACAACTTCCTCCCTAACATAACAACATATTTCAATAAATGGAAAATTCACCTTAACCCAAATAAAACGCAGCTCACAGTGTTCAAGGGCAAACACGAGCACTGTACAAACAACACTAGACGCTGCCACAACAAAATTAAACTTAACCTAAACAACACTCTAATAAAACCCTCCAAAACCCTAAAATATCTGGGAATCACTTTTTCTAATAACTGGTCTTTTTCCTCCCACATTAAAAATTCCCTTCAAAAAGCCACAATTCAGCTTAATCTCTGTAGAAGAGTAATGTGGAAACCTAATAGTCTTTCTCACAAAGTCAAACTGCTCATTTACAAACAAATTATCAGGCCCACACTCACGTACGCGTGCCCATTGTGGTACCATATCACTCCCTCCCAAATGGAGAAATTACGAGTATTCGAAAGAAAATGCTTTAGGTATGTCTCTGGGTTACATCGTCGTCCTAACTCCTATAAGTACTATAGTAACGTCGAACTCTACAATACCGCTGGTATTGAGCGCCTCGATAGACGATTCCTCGAACTGTCTATCAAATTTATCGAAAACCTACAAAATAATCCCAATCCCATAATAACCTCGCTCTTAGAGAACCCTCTAGATATCAGAACTAACTACCCCAACTGTCTCCACACCAGAGCTATCTTCGCCTCAGGCAGACTGGTAAATGATTCAAACGAGATCATATACCACAACACCGAAGTTACCCCTAACCAGTTCAAATACTCTAACGTCCAACCATTTTCCAACATCCTACGTTTTTCCAACGAACAACCGGAAAGAAATACTCTTCCTCAAACCCATAACTGACCTCATTCCACATCCTTTAATTCATAAATCCCATTAATTATAAAACTTTGTTTTGTTTATAGCTCATTTTATAATAATCAGACTAAGTTAGGTTAAGTTATATTTATATTTATATTTAGGGTTAAGTTTAGATTAAGTAAAGTAAAAATAAGAAATTCCTGGTTTTCTGACCTTTTCCAGGAAGACAAAACCCTACTAAATGTACAAACACACATCTAGCCTGTAACTCTTAAAACATTGTTTGGAAAATGTATTATAATAATAATTACATGTAAGCAATTGTCACGAATTTAATTTTAAGTCACTGTATTACTTAAATGTACAAATTTTAATTATGGTTAATAAATACAGTTTAAAAAAAAAAAAAAAAACATAGTGAGTCTTATTTTTGTTTACATTGAATTGGAGTAGTTAACGAGACATTGATGGTTGATGTTGCTTTTAATATTACTAATTAAATCCATTCTTATCGAGTACTTCAGAGCGTACAGACGTTTGCTCATAGCATAGTTGAAACTCGTGTTTGTGAAAGTCTGTAACACACGTGGGTGAAGTGCATGTGTAAAAATACTTTTAGTAATACTTTTAGTAATAAAACAGTGAAAACAGTGAAAACTAACAGTAACGCATGCTGGGCGACGGCCCCAGTGATGACCAACAATTCACGATAGAGCGTAAAAGAAGAGCCACCGACGATTTATAGAGCGCAACAAAGAAGCCAACAACCATGGAGACACAAGCTATGGACTATCTAAAAAAGTATCTGGAACCCGTGGATGATATCAATACACTTTGACTCCAGATGAAACAACTCCACGAGGAAATTCGCTCCCTAAAAACAACCAATAAAATCAGAGATGACGTCTGCACGGAAGAAACGCCTGCTCAACACCCCGGACTAGCCCCATCATCTCCAAACCAACAATTGTTGTCCCCCGAAACACCATCGCCCCAACAAAAGAGAGTCGGGAATCAAATGCCTAACAGGCACGACAAAAATACAAGACCACCACCCATCTATATTAAAAATATAAAAAGCATCAAAGAACTAATTAGAATGCTTGAAAGTACCTTAGGCCACCGCAATTTCACCACAAACACAAGAGGAGCTTCGACTTCCATCACAACAACAACTTTAGCGGATCACAATAAGGCGGTAGAAAAACTTGCGCACCATAAGCTTGAATTTTTCATTTTTCAACATGGACAGTTGAAACCAGCAACTTTCATCTTAAGGCATATCGATCCAGCATGGACTAATGAGGAACTTGCAGCAGAAATAGTCAGGATCTGTCCGGAACTGAAAATAAACAGGTTGGACTACTTCCAAACACCATATATGCGGACTAACAAGAATCTGCATTTACGTATCATACAAATTCCTCCAACTGATGTCACCAGGCTCAAACAAATAAAATATCTGTTCACGCATAAAATTACGATTGAGGAACCACATAAACAAAACGTCCTTCATTGCAAAAGATGCCAAGGTTCAGGACACTTGGCGGCCACATGTCATCTAAGCGTACGATGCGTAAAGTGTGCAGAGCAACATCAACCTGGAGAATGTAAGGTCAGCCCGCCTGGGATGGAACCAGGAACAATCCAAACAACAAACCCCGATGGATCCATTACAACGAAGAAAATCACAGTGACATGCTGTAACTGTGGAGGACCCCACCCTGCCAACTTCTCGCAATGTCCTCATAAGCTGAGGATTCTAGAAAGGCGAACAACACCCATGGCAACGAGCAAATCTTCACCAACCAAAACAACATCACATCAATCAATAAATCCTACAAGTCCAGGAATGTCATACGCTAAGGTTGTCAAGGATTCCCTTAACATGACAAGAAATCACCAATCCAACAGTAACGATCTGAATCTGGACATCACAGGATACATAAGTAGCTTACAGACGATGCTGCCCACGTTGAAGCACAGCACAGAAATAGAAAAAAATGGTCAGATTTTATCTCTTATAACTTCACATATCCTCTCCCTTAATGGCTAATTTAACCATAATTTCCCTCAACGCAGAGTCCATATATACCAATATTCGCAGACAACACCTCCGATTGTTCGTTGACAAGTTTTCTCCAGATATCCTCCTCCTCTCAGAAACTTGGCTTAAACCAAACTCCCAAGTATCTATCCCGAATTATACACTTGTTTCTAATCCACGAACCACTGGACCTCGTGGAGGTACTGGAATTCTAATACACAAGAAATTCCAATTTTCCGAAATTAGGTTCACCAATATAAATAATATTGAGTACACGGCAATTAAAATCTTTTGCAAAAGCAACTAATTGCTTGTATTGTCGTCCGTATACATTCACCCTTCTCGAGAACCAAACTTCCCTAGTTCCGACATCACTGAGATAATCCAACAGTCTCTACCTGCACCTTTCATAATAGGAGGAGATTGGAATGCTCGGCATACTTCCTTTAACGACACGAACTGCAATAAATACGGTTGCCAACTTCTAGCACTCCTTCAACTCCATCCATATATTTGTGCGGACTGTCCATTACAGCCAACACGTATCTCCAATACTACTAAATCAACCACAGATTTTTTCCTAAAATCCGTAGACGTCTACTCACCTAACCTCCCTACAGTATCCTTCGAATTTCCTTCCGATCATGGGTCCGTCCACACCACTGTCCAAATCCCAGCCCTCGAACCATGTTACTCATTCAATCCGATCCCGAATTTCTCCAGGACAAATTGGAAAAGAGTCAATAGGGGCATTGCTGCCAGTTTTACAGACTATACTTTGTCAGAGACTTCAAATCTACTACCTGCTGAAATTGATCAAGCAGTCTTAAGAATAGAGCAAATACTAAAAAATGCCCTCTTCAGCCACACACCTACATCCATCCCTCATAATCATCTAGGAAAACCTTTACCCAACATCCGTATAAAACTGTTACGCGTAAAAAAACAACTTAGACGAAAACTACATAGCAGTTACTCCCCTTTTATTAAAAATCAAATCCAACTCTTGACTACCCTGATAAATGGACAACTAAAACAATTTGCCGACCAGGCTTACACGTCTATACTTAAAAATATTAAACCCAATCGTGATTTATTCAAAAATATCAACAGACTAACGGGTCGAAAATACAAACCTCGCATCGATTATATTATCAACCCTACTAATAATCACCCAGTCCAATCAGATATTGACATAGTAAACTGTCTAGCTAATCACTTTTATCAAATCCATCAACAAAACGACTCCCTCTCAGTCTCCAATTTTCAAGATACTGTAAACGACTACATCTCACGCACAATGATCCCATCCTTCACCCCTTTCATCGCGGAATTCAACGAAACAAACAAAGCGTCTCATCCTCTGGATAATGCGACCTTCCTAACAGCAGACGAATTATCTGAATTTATAACATCACGCAATAACAAGGAGTCGACAGGCTTAGATGGAATTCCAAACCTTCTTTACAAAAGACTTCTCCCGTCAAATCTAGTCCCTGTTCTCGTTCTTCTCAACCATATAATAAACGGATCACATTTCCCAGATAACTGGAAAACAACGGTTATAGTCCCTATCAGTAAGTCCAGTCCTTCCAACAACCCCAGCAACTATCGTCCGATTTCGTTATTAAACACATTAAGCAAGATATTGGAATGCAAGATATATCGAAATCTCCTTTCATTTGCTAATGACAACGCTATTATCCCAAATTCCCAGTTTGGCTTTCGCTCACAACACTCCACCTGTCATGCTCTGTTTAAACTAACGCACGATGTCACAACTAATCTTCAAAACCAAAGCCCGTCGGTCTGTATCTCTCTCGACATATCTAAAGCATTCGACTGTGTTTGGATCTCAGGACTGCTTTACAAGCTGCACTACATATTTGCATTAAACACCCATACTACCACACTTCTTACTTCCTACCTCTCTGGTAGAAAGTTCATGGTCAAAATAAATTCTTCTATCTCCCAATCGTATAATATAACCGCAGGGGTTCCGCAGAGTTCAATTCTTGGACCACTATTATACATCGTTTATACTTCAGACATACCGCAGCCTCAATTACCCAACACCGTAATGTTGAATTACGCTGATGACACCATAGTCTACTCCAGCAGCAAGTTTGTAAAAGAGGCAAGAAACCGCAAAAATAACTTCCTCCCAAATCTATCAACATACTTCAATAAATGGAAAATTCGCCTAAATCCTGATAAAACCCAACTTATAGTGTTTAAGGGTAAAATGAGCACTGCACAAACAACACAAGGCGCACCCACAACAAAATTAGACTCAAACTAAATAACACCCAGACAAAACCTTCTAAAACTTTAAAATATCTGGGAATAACCTTTTCCAATGACCTTTCATTCTCCACCCACATTAAAAATACTTTACGTAAAGCCACAATACAACTGAATCTCTGTAGAAGAGTGATGTGGAAACCCAACGGTCTCTCTCACAAAGTCAAACTGCTCATTTATAAACAAATAATCAGACCTACACTGACATATGCGTGTCCACTGTGGTATCATATAACACCAGCCCAAATGGAGAAGCTACGCACTTTCGAAAGGAAATGCTTCAGGCTGGTCACTGGCCTCAACCGACAACCCAACTCGTATAAGTATTACAATAACAGCTTGCTATACAATGCCGCTAATATTGGCCGTCTCGATAGACGCTTCCTAGACCTGTCTATCAAATTTATTGAAAACCTCCCAAATAATGCCAACCCCATAATAACTTCACTACTACCAACTCCTCTAAATAACAGGGCTCACTATCTGGATTGTCTCCACACCAGAAGTCTCTTTACCTCTGGAAGACTGGTTAATGACTCCAACGAGGTAGTGTACCATAACACCGAACTGGCACCCAATCAGTTCAAATACTGTAACATACAACCACTCTCCAACGCCCCCCCACAGTATCCTTCCTCTTTCCCTCTGATCATGGTTCCGTTCACACTTCGATCAAAGTTCCCTCCTTCGAACTGCTCTACTCACACAGTCCTGTCCCGAACTTCTCCAAGACTAACTCGAAAAAGGTAAATAGAAATCTCGCCGAAAGTTTTTCTAACTTGCAAATCCCCGAATCTTTTAACCTAGTCCCTGCTGATATCGATCGAGCAGCCCTAAAATTGAGCAGACACTCAATTATCCTCACCAGCAATACACACACCACCATCCCTCATAATCATCTAAGAAAACCTTTACCCAGCATCTTAATTAAATTGCTGCGTCTCAAAAAACAACTCCGCCGAAAACTTCATATAAGATTCTGTCCTTTTATTAAAAGTCAGATCCAACTCCTGACCACCTTAATAAATGAACATATAAAAAAGTTCGTGGATCAGACTTATACCTCTACACTTAACAATATTAAACCCAATCGTGATCTCTTTAAAAACATCAACCGACTAACTGGTCGGAAGTTTAAACCGCGAATCGATCACCTTATCAGCCCACTCAGCAACAATCTTATCCAATCCGACACGGACATAGCCAATTGCCTCGCTGACCACTTCTCGAAGATCCATCAACAAAATGATTCCCTCTCAGTCCCTAATTTTCGAAATACTGTCAACGAATATATTTCACACAGATTACCCGCATCTTATACTCCTTTCATCGGAGAATTTAACGACACAAACAAGGCGTCACATCCTTCAGACACCACCACATTTTTAACCACGGATGAACTCATCAAGTTCATAAAATCACGACCCAACAAAAAATCTACCGGTATAGATGGAATACCACACCTTCTATTTAAAAGACTTCACCCGCCAAATCTACTTCCCATTCAAGTCCTTCTTAACCACATCATAAATGCTTCTCATTTCCCAGAGAACTGGAAAATTGCGGTAGTAATTCCCATTAAAAAGTCCGGCAGTTCCAATAACACCTCCAACTATCGTCCAATATCTTTATTGAACACCCTAAGCAAAATATTGGAATGTAAGATCTACCAAAACCTTCTTTCGTTTGCCAGTGATAACGCTCTCATTCCTAATTCTGAGTTTGGCTTTCATGAGCGACACTCTACTTGCCATGCGTTACTAAAACTTACACACGATGTCACAACTGGTCTAGAAAACCAATGCCCTACCGTATGCATATCTCTCGATATCTCCAAAGCATTTGATTGTGTCTGGATCTCAGGACTTCTTTATAAGCTGCACTGCTTATTTGGTCTAAATTCCAATATCACAAAGCTCCTAGCATCTTATCTTTCTGGGAGGAAATTTATGGTCAGAATAAATTCTTCCCTCTCACAAATTCACAACATAACCGCAGGAGTTCCCCAAGGATCCATTCTTGGGCAACTTTTATATCTTCTATACACATCCGATATCCCCCAACCTCCACCTAGTGTTGTAATGCTAAATTATGCTGATGATACTTTAATCTACTCTAGCAGTAGATTTGTCAAAGCGGCAAGAAACCGCGTTAACAACTTTCTCCCGCTCATCTCAGCATACTTTAACAAATGGAAAATTCGCCTCAACCCAACCAAAACCCAGCTAACAGTGTTTAAGGGCAAAAACGTTCACTGCACAAACAACACTAAACGTTGCCACAACAAAATTAAACTAAATCTTAATAACACCCTCATAAAACCTTCCACAACACTAAAATATTTGGGAGTAACCTTTCCAACAACTGGTCATTCTCAACCCACATCAAAAATTCTCTTCAAAAAGCCTCAATACAGCTTAACCTGTGCAGACGAGTGTTATGGAAACCTAAAGGCCTCTCTCTTAAGGTCAAACAGCTCATCTACAAACAGATAATCAGACCTACTCTTACATACGCCTGCCCATTATGGTACCACATCTCACCCTCCCAAATGGAGAAATTACGAGTGTTTGAACGAAAATGTTTCCGGTTTATCACTGGCTTACACCGCAAAACCAACTCATATAGATACCATTGTAACAACGACCTTTACAACACCGCAGGCATCGAACGACTGGATAGACGGATCCTAGAACTGTCGATAAATTTCATAGAAAACCTTCCTAACAATCCCAACCCGGTAATAACGGACCTACCATCACCCTCCTCCAATACGGGAGCTCACTACCGTAATTGTCTCCAAATCAGGACCCTCTTCGCCGCAGGCAGACTGGTTAACGATCTAAACGAGATCGTGTACCACAACACCGAACTGGCACCCAATCATTTCAAATACAGCAACATCCAACCATTCTCCAAGATCCTTACCTTTAACACAGAACCGAATGGCTCTCCCCTCCTTCTAGAACTTACCTGATCCTATCCCTTACTATCCTCAATCCCAACGAGAAATCCGACATCCATAACTAAAAATTGTAAATATTATTTTTAAGTCAAATTCGAATTGTCACTATCATTGCAATATCAAATATTGTAAATTGTATATAAGATTAGATTAAGTTAGATTAAGTTATGTTAAGTAATTTAAAGTAGGCTAAGTTAAAATAAACAGAGTTCCTGGTTTTTTTCTGACCTTTTCCAGGAAAATCAAAATTACCAATATATATAATTCCCAGTAAATCTTAAGCACATATAAAAAGAATTGTTTGAAAAATGTTAACAAATAACATGTAAACACTTAATATGTAACAAATCTATATAAGTTAGCTGTATTACTTATTGTAACTATTCATTTTTGGTCAAATAAATACAGTTTGGAAAAAAAAAAAAAAAACCACTCTCCAACATCTGCGTTAACCATCAATCCCTATATTCCCCAATTCACATTACATATTTAACTTATTATAAAATAAATTAGGTTAAGCTAGAATGAGTTAGAGTTAAGTTAAGTATTAGATTAGATTAAATTAAAAAATAAAAATCCTGGTTTTCTGACCTTTTCCAGGAAAACTGTTAATATTAAAACCTATAATACTCGAATAGTTATTCACACATTCAGTTATGTTTGAAAAATGTGTAATGTATGCATGTAAACAATTGTGTCACTAGAATCATAAGTTAGCTGTAGTACTTAATGTAAACATTGATTATTGGTCAAATAAATACAGTATGTTAAAAAAAAAAAAAAAAAAAACTCATTAAATTTAAAGTAGCATAGGGAACCGTGAGCATAACATTAATTTTGTTGTATACGGTCTCCCAAAAAGGGACGATATGTTCTTAAAATTGAAAATCTCAAAGTATTTGAGAAAAAAGCAAAACCTATTTTATCTTAAAGTACAATTATTTTAGAGTCAAACTACACTAAAGGGAAATGGCAACTAGTGACATTTCAACCATTTTAGCTCATCGTTATTGGGAAATCCAATATATCGTGCCTTCTTGGGAAACTCTATGCAACAAAACTTACTTGATGCCTACGATTCCACATATCACTTTGTATTTAATCATCATCATTGGCAGCACAACCGGGATCCGGTCTTAGCCACTATGAGCACATTCTACACGATCTCGCTTTTTTATTTTTTTTATTAGACTTCCCTCGGGAGATGCGAACCTATAGGGCCGAGTGGGCGCCCCGAGATGCCATCAAATAACTGGTGCAGCTCTTTTTGAACAGTTCCAGGTTGTAACGCTCCGGGAACACTCGCGTGGGAAGGGAGTTCCACAGCTTCCCCGCTCTGTAACGGAACGAGTTTTGATGCAAGGATGTTCGCACCGTCGGGAGATGAACCACAAACGGGTGCGATCCGTCGGATTGTTTTGTGGAGCGCATATAAGCCGAATTGCGTGGAACAATACCAAGAATCTCCGAAGAACAGTACCCGTGATAATATCTGTAAAACAGACAGAGGTCGGCTACGCGCCTTCGATGTGATAGCGACTGTAGTCCCGACGTCAGCGCCGAGTCCCCGATCAGGCGAATCACTCGTCTCTGTATGCTCTCAAGTAGGTCGAGGGTGTGTTTAAGAGCCGAGCTCCAAACATGAGAGCAATATTCGAGCGCGGGTCTAATTTGGGATTTATATAGGAGAAGAAGTTGGGCCGGAGTAAAATATTTCTTGGCTCTAAAAAGATAGCTCAATTTTCCTGAGGGTGACCTGGCGAAGCTCGACACGTGTTTATGCCATGATACATTCCCACAGACCGTGACGCCGAGCAATTTCAAACTTTCCCCAGACTCGAGGGCCTGGCCATTCATCATCAGCTGTGGAACCGATGATCCACTTTTCTTTGTGAATGTTGTATATTGTGTTTTCGCTGCATTGAAGTCGACGAGATTGGCCCTTCCCCACTGCAGGACCCTATCTAGATCCTGATTCAGAGAGTCAATCTGTCTACATCTCAGCTGACGCGACGCAGATGCACCAATTGGCCGAACATTCGAAAAGGAGGAAACAAGCGTACTATCATCCGCAAAACTGAACACTTTGTTATCCGTTGTCTCCAACAAGTCATTTATGTGAAGCAAAAACGAGGTTGGAACCAAAATAGAACCTTGGGGTACCCCCGAATCAACAGGATACAAATCCGAACTCACCGTCCGTAACAACTCGGATCGGTCGATTCTCGAGGAATTCCTCGTCCAGTCGCAAAGCTGTTGGGAAAGTCCATATGAACGAAGTTTGCTCAGCAATGCCCCGTGCCAGACGCGGTCAAAAGCCTTGGAGATATCTAATGCGACCGCCCTTGACTCACCATGCCGTTCAATCACAGATGTCCATATATCGGTTATAAGTGTCAAATGGTCCCCCGTGGACCGCCTGCCCCGGAATCCGTATTGACGATCATTTAGAAGTCTGTTGCACTCCAAATACTTAACTAACTCTGTATTGATGACTTTTTCCATCACCTTAGATAAAATATAGAGTAATGCTATCGGACGGTAATTTTGTGGGAGACACTTTTTTCCCGTCTTTGGGATTGGCTGAACTCGAGCGATTTTCCAGCAGGCAGGAAAGGTCCTCCGTGCACAAGATAAGCGGAAGAGTCTGCCAAGAACCGGCGATAGTTCTGGAGCACAGTTCTTAAGGACTATTGCTGGTATTCCGTCCGGGCCGGTTGCCTTCCTACAATCCAGTTCACGTAGAATGTGTTGAATAGTGCGAGGACGAAATCTCACACCCTGCATCGAAGTCCGTGCCGGCAAGATCACAGGTGACTCCAAAACGCCGGGATCGAGGTTTGAATTCGCGGAAAATAAATTCACGAACACATTAGCTTTGTCCTTTGAATTCGTGACTAACGTCCCGCTGTCTGTCACCAACGGACGGAAAGAGGAGGATGTGAAGTTACCGCTGACAGCTTTTGCCATTGACCAGAAGGAGCGCGAACCAGTTGTGTTGACGTCCAGCGCCGTGCTTCCTCTATCGAGGGAAGAGCGGGGACCTTTTATTATTCCTTTATTAAATCTTCTTTCATCAATTCTCGTTTTGTTTTATTTCAATTCTTGATATAAAGTTGTCCGGTTTTGAATTGAAAAATGTTTCTTTTCTTTTATTGTGTGTTACTTTGTTTATTTTTATTACAGCTTCTCCTTTTTTTTTAAATAACAAAACTCAAACTACTTCTCAACTTCCTCAACTCTTTGATTGGCAACCAACTAACTGAACTCAACTCCAAACTCAAACTGATTTTACAAATGAATTTTTTCTCTACTTATAGAACATTATGTTCTAATTTACTGGAAATTATAACATGAACAAAACAAATTTTCTCAAAGTATTCCTTTAGTTTCTGTGACTTTTAAATTGAATAAAATTTGAACGAAAATCAAAGTGCTCTGTTTTGAAATAAAAAGGGGCGAGTTATGAAAAGGGGCATGTTATTAAATGTGCTGTAACTGGCAATATTGTGAATATTTATGAATGGTATGTATTAAGTAAGAATGTAATATATGTTAAGGGAAGTTTTTAAGGATGTGTAAGGAGATTAAGTGTTAAATTCAATAATGGGTAGTATTCTGGAATACAACAGTTGGGCACCGAAGGAGCTTATTGATCACCCTGTCGTTGTGAGCCTTCTTCGCGGTATTAATCGCCTGGTTGCACGCGTTTCTGATTCTAACAAAATCCGTTCTGTTAACATCGGTGGGATTGGAGCGCTATTGCTTAAAAGCTCTATTTTTTGACGCTGTAATCAGCTCGCATTTTTTATCAAACCACGGTTTATCAGACGAACTTCGTTTGATGGAACGTGGAATATACATCTCCATCCTCAGAAGAATAAACTCTGATACCGACTCCGCGCAAGCGTTAACATCGGAGATTCCGAAGCACGCCTCGGACCATGGAAAGGCTGCGAAGAAATCTCGCAAATCGTCCCAGTTAGCAGCCCCATACTTCCATACATGGCGAAGCTGCCTAGGCCGGTTATTCGCTTGAAATGCAAGTGGTTGCGCGACAGATACCAAGCAGTGATCTGAGTTTCCCAGTGGCGCAGAAACCTCTACAGTATAAATACTCGGTTCGGATGTGAAAAACAGATCCAGGGTATCCGGCACTCACGTTGGCTCCCCCACGAGTTCAGTCAAGTTGTGGCTAACAGCGAACATCTCCGCCAGCCTCCCAGCCTCGTCGGTTCTGTTAGAATGTAACAACCAGCCGGAATAGTGCACATTAAAATAGCCAAGGACAGCAATTTCAGAAGCTGGGTTTCGATGTTGGATGTTCGAAAAATATCGCCGGTCGATTGTCATTCGGGGAGCGGTAAAGACAACAACGAAATTTAACGGAATTCCTCAGCACGACCCTCAACCATATGATGTCCATATTTTTGGGTTCCAACGCCTCCATCCTCTGGCAAACCAGATCGGACCGCGCGATTCTGGCTGACTCCGCCCTTAAAACGGAATCTCGAATGTAAGTTGTATCCTGAGCAACGAAGATATGTCGAATCAGTTGATGAATAGACCTGGGTCTCAGTTAGAGCAACGATATCAGGTTTCGTTGTTTTTCGTTTACATTCGTATTGATGAAACCGATGCCCCTGATGTTACAAAATGCCGTCACCAGTCGAGCGTGGGCAGAGCCTCGAGAGCTAGCCCGGTTATGCGATGATGAATCTCTTATGGTTCCATCATTTATCATGCTATCTGCATGATGTTCCCCCTGACATAGTCCCCCCCGGAGATCCGAATGGAAGACTAGTTTACATCCGGAATTCTTTATATCAGAATGTACCATCATGACATATCTCCGTGCCAGTCCGGGCCATCAGCCACATATCCGAAACACCGTCGAAGATTTCTCTCGGCGATATCGCGGAATGTACAGTATCGCGGTATCTCACCTTGGGACCGACTACCACCTAACCAACCTTTTCTCGAACCGGTCCATCAGCCAAGCTCCGAAAGATGGCCAGGGATTTCTCTCAACCATTTCACGGAGCCTAAAGCTTGATGGGGTGGTATTTCACCGGGCGCATAGGGCGTTGGGACCCCGGCTACCACTCGGCCTTTGGTCGCCTCTTACGACAAACCGGCCTAGCTGTGAGTATATTCTAACGCCCTACTCACAGGGTATAATTAAACAATATCACCTTGAGTCAGGTTATAATTCTCGCACACTACACGGAGAGAGTCACAAATGCAAAAATTACATTAGTACAGTATATGAATTCATTTGCATTTTCTTTTATGTCATGATTTTGTTAATGTTATTTGTTTAATGATATTTTTTCTATGATAATGTTTTATGTGATTTATGCGCACTGTCCGATGTCTCGTTGCTTACTGTCACCAAAAACGATTACTTCTGTTTCCTGTGTGGTGAGGATTTCCCGGTTTCTTACTGTTGGCGATGATTTTGACGATTCCGATGCTATTGTTGCCGCCATAATCTCGTGCGTGAAAAACTTCCCTTTACACATCTGGGTCGCGCTTGATGATATTTCGAAAATAAGATTGTTTGCACTTATTTTTATTCTGGTAAACGGATATGAGTATATAAATTCAACCCTGCGACACCCTATCACCTTTTCTTTTTCCCGTAATCAAATTATTCTACTTTACCGCAGGAGAGTCGTCGTGTTTCTCCGAAATTAATGTTATTAGTGCTCGTTATTTTTGACATGTTCTTTGCTTTTGTCCTCTCTGTTATCACAGATCAACATCAATTCTTTAGTACTGTTCTCTTGATCTGTCCCGTTTTTCTTGCGTCACAACAACAAAACGTAGTATATACGTTGTTGGTAGTTCTAGGGTTGTGACACAAGCTAAGCCACTAAGTGTTATACAAGAATGAATTGTACTGAATACATTCTTGCCACCTCTGCAACTGCAACACCGGCCGAACGTCTCTGGTGGGGGGAGGCGTTTAGGGGGATCTGAAAAAACAAAGAAAGGTTGGAAGCAACTTCTTTTTGAAATGACACAAGTATCTTCCTACTCTATATAAATATATTAAGAAATGAGAAAAGTGCCTACGCAATCCTTGAGCTCCTGAAGAGAACTCAAGCGCTTTATAATAAAAAAAATGAGTGGCAGGACGCGGATTTAAACGAGACAGGGGCAAATTTGCCCTTCATCGTGCCTTTGGCTTCTGGTCATCTAGCGACAACCAGAATCACCCACATCTGTGAGAATATTGGGCTTTGTCTTAAGATGTCTGAAAAGGAAAAAGGGGGGAGGTATCTGAGAATAGTTGTGGGGGTAAAAGTATGGTTGCCAACGTATGACAATAAGTTCACTTCCTCCCCAACTATAGTTCACTGTAGTTCCAAGTCGCCAAAAGAAGAGGGAAGAAATAAAATATCCTTGGTTTGGTTTAGTTGTTCGTTTCTTTTTATTTATTCTCACTAAACTATTCGGCAGCAATGCATTCACAATTCGACTTATATTTGCTGCAACTGGAGTTGCTTACAGGGTATTCTAAAAACTATATTTACATTTGATGATTAGGTTAGATGTTCGCTATACATCTAAACTAATTTAACTGATAAATCACGAAGTTATCCATAAACCACTATATTAACATCCGGCCGTATTCATTCGAACTCGACTATAGCGCAGGCAGACACACTTGACTAACTATGCGGCGGCGTGACTGACCGCGGTGATGATTGAATAGCGGCTCGACTCCTGGTTTGGGCGCCGTTTGGCGGGTGGCTACCGACTGACTATAGTGTATGTGTGCACCTTGGCGGCTGTGACTCGACTATAGCGCGGGCAGACACACTTGACTAACTATGCGGCGGCGTGCCCGACCGCGGGGATGATTGAATAGCGACTAAAACGTATGCGCGTACCTTGGCGGTTGTAACTCGACTGACTTATTAAAGGCAAGAAAAAGGTCATCGCGTCGTGTCAGCGGAGTCATAGCTAAATAAACTCACTGCCACTTACTGGGAATTCGAAAAGGGTTGGTATGCTGGCATAGGGAATTTAGTTCCAGAGAATCACTGCCGTACAGGCTGAGTTAAATTCCTCTGTCGCCATGTATACGGGGAAATTGGTTTGGAAACACGACCAAGTATGGCCATGAGTTGTCGGTTAGACAAAGGAATATGGGTCTTGGTCGTGGCGATGGTTGTTTCGCGGAAATGCAACGCATCGTGCTGGTGACTTACCAGTAAGGAGAATTGGTATTGGGTAGGATGGGAGCCGAAATGATTTTCGGGGAAACTAAATGTTGCTTGGTTACAAGCGAGAAAATGGTTTAAGCAAGAAGTGAGCCGGAATGATTTTTGGGGGAAATTAGAGCTGCTTGGTTGCAAGCGAGGAATATAATTTAGGATAGGAAATTAACTGAAGTGGTTTTTGGGAAAAATGTATGTGGTTTAATGTAGTTGACGGAGATGATTAATATTCCATTGTAGGTTTGAATATGCATTTTATTACAGCTTGGAAAATGGATTCTTGGTAAGTTTGGGGATGTATGCGATTGCAAATTTAGGGACGGATGCTGTTGCATATTGGTTTGTGTTTTTTGCATGTTTTTGAATGGATTACAGGTTGGGTTATGGTGACGCGCTGTTGGCGGTCGAAGTTAGGTAGGAATTGTGGGTTGGTTCTCCATGTGATATAGAGAACCCCCACAGAATGGCCTTTAACGACTTGTAACAAGACCGGTAGATTACGCCTTTGGCGTCTGATAATCTGCGCTTTGGTCGGTGAAAGCGTGTTTCTGTGGTGTCTTGTACTGTCCGTGTGTGTGTGTAGTGCGCTAGCTGTAGACCCCATGGGATGGGTCCAGGAATCCTCCATTACAGAAGGGAATGTTGTTGAGAAGGGTGTTTTTTCAGTTTTGTACTGAAGAAGAAATTCTGAAGGGTGAAGAACGTAAGACTGCCGTACAAGTAGTATCTCGCTGTTCTGGATGGTTTCGAGGTACTTGTATGCTAAGTTTAGCAAGTACTCGTCGATAGGAATGATGGAGGCACCTTCATATAGGTGAGAGTTGGGGTAATGGGGACCGTCGGGCCTTCTAGAGTGGCTGGTTCATCTTCTGAGGAGTTTCCTTTCGAAAACTCGAAGTCTTTCCATTTGAGCCAAAAGTATACAAGCCATATGTGAAAGTTTAGTTTAGTTTAATGAGGCTACCACCATATTTATTAGCTTAATTCAAGTAATATAATATAAGCTTAATTCAAATAAATAAGCAGGTTAGAGAGGAAAGTGTAAAAAACGCCACTTAAGATTGGTGGTGAGAATGGTTTAGGAGGCGGCGCTTGAGAGTATAGTTACAGAGGTCAAAGTCGAACAGGGTAGAACTGGAGTTGACATTTCTCAGCATCCGCGAAAGGGGTTCGTTGAAGCCATAAGAGGTGCGGTGAAAGGAAATGAAGAGAAGGCAGGGATTATGCGTATTTCGAGGATTTGTGTTCAGAGGAATTAAGTTAAGGAGGTAGACGCAGTCGAACGAGCCGGAGAAGATTCGATGAGTGAACACTATGTCAGCCAGGACCCTACGCCCCTCAAGGGTTCTAGAGTTGATTTATTTGAGGCGAATAATGTACGGGGCAGAATTAAAGGATTTTCCCATCCTAGCCCTCGGTGATTGAACCGAAGGAAGCGACGTTCAATGCTTTCGATTCTACGGATATGGGTCTTGTGATAAGTGGACCATACCTGGCTAGCATATTTTAGCAGTGGGCAGACGAAGGTAAGGTAAAAGGATCGAGTAACGTACGGGTCTAAGAATTCCTTAGACCATCGTTTCACGAATCCGACCTGATCGGTTGCCGCCCAGGGGAACCGATCAAGTTCCTAAATGATTCATGTAAGATGAACCGAAATGGTTTGGTAAATATGATTTCGTATGATGCCATGGCAAGATGATGATCTTTCCGTGGATTTCTATTTCAGGTAAGAAATGATTTACGGAGAGCTTTGTACTGCTCTTATATGGGTAAGAGGCTATGATCGGTAATTTATTGAAGGTTGGGAAAGGGGAGTTGGGTAGGACGACGGGTGGTTCTTGGGAGAAGCTTAAAGGACCCCCACAATATCACGTTAAGTTTCTCATACTCATACGAACACTCCTGTCTAAACTCTTGGAACGTCTTTACCAACCAGCAACTTATGCCTGATACATTGAATTCAGACCTCAACAAAATATATCAGTGGGGATTATCTAACCGAGTAGAATTCAATCCCTTAAAAACCCCCTAAGCAAATATACTGTCGATGAACGGCACTTGCATCGGCGAAGCCAAGGAACTTTCAATCATCGGCACTCGAATTAATTCGACTCTTAATTGGAATGACCACATATTTTAAGCTGCGAAAAGTGCAGCCGAATGTATGGGGTTCCTTAAGAGATGCAAAAGATACTTCACTCTATTTAACCTGGCCACTATTTACAAGGCGTATCATCATCATCGGCACTACAACCGAGAACTGGTCTTGGCCTTATTTAGCAAGTCCGGAGGCTTGTTAAATTTTCCATAATGATTTGTTTTTTTTTTTTTTTTTTGGCAAAGTTATTAGTCTTGCGTCACTTGCACCCTGACGGGGAAACGAACCCCGATCTCCCGCGTGACAGACGAGTATACTCACCACTATACTATCGAGGAGTCCAAGACGTATATTCGTTCAAAAATTGAGTTCAACTCCCATATTTAGTCAGGGGATTCAGCCGTAAGTCGATCAATTCCCTCGTTAGAACACAGGCGCAACGTATCATGCCTATCTCTTTTCTATAGGTACGAGTATTACCACAGTCGTTGCTCAACTGAACTTGCTGAATGTGTTCCGCCCCTTCAGACATTTTCCCGCGATACCCGTCAGTCTGTGAATGCGCATCAGTTCACGTTGGAAGTGGACTTCAGGCGTACAAATAAACACAGAGAGTCATTCTTTAGCCGAACCACACGAATGTGGAATGTTCTGCCTGATCATGTGTTTCCTGGTCGTTGTGATGTCCAGACATTCAAGACCAATATACATCGACACCTCCTTTCCGTATACACCTCCTCTCCATCCGCTCGCACTGTGCTTTTGTGCGCGCGTTAGTGTAAAAAAAAACTGGAGCACTTTCATCATCCAATAGTCGTAGACTATAGTCATACCCTCACGTGCTAGACCTTCAACGACGTGTTCCTCTTCTTTCTCGCTGCCATGGTCTTCAATCGGTTTATCACAACACTTCTTGAACAATATTAATGATTTTTACAAATTAGTTATAATTAAAATTTCCATTTTTTTTTTGCAATTTCTAACGATGTAAATGAAAAAATGTTAAGTAACCCTTTTTTATTGTATGTTGCAACTAGGCACACAGTTAAGGCCCACCTTGTATAAATAAACAGATAGGTCGTAAATGAAAGTAAAAAGTGAAGTTAAAAATTACGAAACTCTTCAGGTAAGAATATGTAACAATTTCATTAATTTATTAGGTGATTGTTATAAATTCGACATCTAACCCTTTATATGCTTCATTAAGTTTCCTAATTCTGATGGCGATCATGACTTTTTCGGCAGTCCAATAGATCATACGAATTGTGTTTCATTTTCAATGATTTGTCTAGGAGCGCGCTGATGTAGAATGGAAATTTGCTCGCTCTAAACTTTGGATTAGTTATTTCGAAGAGGGAGGCACCTGTCCTCCACCGTTTAATATCATTCCAACTCCTAAATCCATTTGGTACGGTTTTAAGTGGGCTCGCAGAATCTTCTGCAGTGGATCATCAGCAGCTAGAAGAGAACACCTCAAAACAATCAGAGTAAGTAACGAATTGTTCCTAACTAGAACTTTGAAACATTCTTTAACTCTAATACTGTTCTCCTTTGAAGAGGAAAGCCCAACAGGCAAACGATCGAGACTTCAAATATCAAGTAAGTTGTTGTGCTTTACCACAGTCACAACCCGGTTGATACTTAACTATAAATCCTCTCTTACTTCCCTAGCAAATAATGCGAAATTTAGTCAGACGATACGTGACTGTAGAGCAGCGTAAAGCGGAATCCCAAGGCGTAACTGAGGATGATGTAAACGAAATAAAACAGGATATCTCAGCATTCCGTTGCGAATTGGTGGAAATATTGAAGAACAGTGGTATGGATACGAATGTCACAGCTGGACAAGGCGGTGGTAACTAAATACATAGAAAGTACAAATTGTATTAAATTAATATCTAGGTGATATCTTTCTAGGGGGTGGGGGTAAAAAAAATCGCCAGAAAGAGCGACGTCTCATGAAGGGTTTCAACATCGCTCCACCAGGATCTACTGGCTCATTAGCTCCAGTTGCTGAATTTTCAACATCTTTGGATCAGTATGAACCACAAGGGGACATATTAGGTTCCACCTTGACGAACATCTTCACTCCAACCTTTATGCAAAAGAAGTTAAATCCTTGTTGCCCTAACAATTCATGTGCGTCGAATTTGTTGAAAGATTCACCAAACAATCTGCCAGTCACAAATAAATTCAATAAGACGGTCGTCAAAACGTATAACAAACGCTTAGCAGGACATAAAAAGCGTTGGGGTATGTATTTTGTGAATACGTAATATGATAAAAAGTAATGGTAACTTTTTAATATCGCTGAATTTATAAATATGGGGCAAGGATAATAACCTTGCCCGTAAAAATGAATTATTATGGAAGTTTAATAAGCCTCGAGACTTGCTAAATAAAGCCAAGACCAGATCCCGGTTGTAGTACCGATGATGATGATGAATTTATAAATCAGATTTTCAAGCATGTTTTTTTTTTATTCTTGGTACACATTTTCTTGAAGTATCTTAGCATTTGCAGTCATTTTAAAGATTTAGTTCACTTTTGACAGTCGAAAAAGTTATACATATTTTGATGTGCTTGGCGTTTTTTCCTCACTGCTTGTTTACGGTTTTTGATAGAAAACAAAACCATTATTTTACCCCAGTAAACATATTGTTGCGAGCTTAGGGTTCGCTGGATTAATTATTTTTAATAAATAAGAGCCGTTAAATCGATTTTGAATTAATGTAACACTTTATTAGTCCGTTAATAACAACCGATACTTTTACCGTACACTTAACGATTTCTTCACTTATCGCTTCCGTACTTATCGCGTCTTTTACTGCTTACTTCTTCCTCTCTGATCTGCGTGTGACGTATTAATACCGTTTCCTCATTCTGATTCGGTGTTTCGTTTCCGTCCGTTCCATAGCCTCGAATTTTCTACTGCTCATAGTCTCCAGTTTCCCAGTACTTTCTAGAATATCCTAGTACTTTGTTTTGGACTTTCTAGAATATTCTAGTACTGATTGCACTAGAATATTGCAATCTTGCAATATTGTCGCCATTCACCTTAAGACCGCAACAGTATGCCTACTCTGGCCGTAGGTCAACGCAAGGCGATGGGAAACGAAAAATTGTGGGCAACAGATTCAGGTATCAGGCGCAAACCGATTCAAGGTGATGAAAACTTTAACATTGTGAGAAACAAATATTGGCGCCAGGCGTAAGCTGTTTTAGAACTGCGTACAGCAATATCAAGCAACGTTAGAGTATAGGTACGAGTATGCAATGGGACAAAATGTGGGAATTGCCGAATAGCCCTGTGAGTAGGGCGTTAGAATATACTCACAGCTAGGCCGGCCTGTCGTAATAGGCGACTAAAGGCCGAGTGGTAGCCGGGGTCCCAACGCCCTGTGCGCCCGGTGAAATACCACCCCATCAACCTCTAGGGTCCGTGAAATGGTCAGGAGAAATCCCTGGCCATCTTTCGGAGCTTGGCTGATGGACCGGTTCGAGAAAATGTTGGTTAGGTGGTAGTCAGTCCCAAGGTGAGATACCACCCCTTTACGCTGTACATTCCGCGATATCGCCGAGAGAAATCTTCGACGGTGTTTCGGATGTATGGGTGATGGCCCGGACTGACGCGGAGATAAGTCATGATGGTACCTTCTTATATAAAGCATTCCGGAGGTAAACTAGTCTCCCATTCGGATCTCCGGGGGCACTATGTCAGGGGGAACATCATGCAGATATCATGATAAATAATCGAACTTTGAGAGGTTCGTCATCGCATAACCGGGCTCGCTCTCGAGGCTCTGCCCACGCTCGACTGGTGACGGCATTTTGTAACATCAGGGGCATCGGATTCACCAATATGAATGTAAACGTCGTCCACCAGTATTTGCAAACAACGAAACATGATATCCTTGCCCTAACTGAGACCCAGGTCTCGTCAACTGATTCGACATATCTTCGTTGCTCAGGATACGACTTACATTCGAGATTCCGTTTTAAGGGCGGAGTCAGCCAGATTCACGCGGTCCGATCTGGCTTGCCAGAGGACGGAGGCGTTGGAACCCAATAATATGGACATCATATCAATGGCAAAGGCTGTCAGCGGTAACTTCGCATCCTCCTCATTCCCTCCGCTAGTGACAGACAGTGGGACGTTAGTAACTATCGCCGGTTCTTGGCAGACTCTTCCGCTTATCTTATGCACGGAGGACCTTTCCCGCCTGTTGGAAAATCGCTCGAGTTCAGCCAATCCCAAAGACGGGAAAAAAGTGTCTCCCACAAAATTACCGTCCGATAGCATCACCCCCTATTTTATCTAAGGTAATGGAAAAAATCATCAATACAGAGTTAGTTAAGTATTTGGAGTGCAACAGACTTCTAAATGATCGTCAATACGGATTCTGTGGCAGGCGGTCCATGGGAAACCTTTTGACACTTATAACCGATATATGGACATCTGTGATTGAACGGCATGGTGAATCAAGGGCGGTTGCATTGGATATCTCAGAGGCTTTTGACCGCGTCTGGCACGGGGCATTGCTGAGCAAACTTCGTTCATATGGACTTTCCCAACAGCTTTGCAACTGGACGAGGAGCTTCCTCGAGAATCGATCGATACGGGTTGTTGTGGACGGCGAGTGTTCGGATCTGTATCCTGTTAATCTGGGGTGCCCCAGGGCTCTATTTGGACTCCAACCTTGTTCTTGCTTCACATAAATGTTTTGTTGGAGGCAACGGATAACAAAGTGTACAGTTTTGCGGATGATAGTACGCTTGTTTCCTCCTTTTCGAGTGTTCGACCGATTGGTGCATCTGCGTCGCATCAGCTGAGATGCAGACAGATTGACTCTCTGAATCAGGATCTAGATAGGGTCCTGCAGTGGAGAAGGGCTAATCTCGTCGACTTCAATGCAACGAAAACACAATATACAACATTCACAAAGAAAAGTGGATCATCGGTTTGTCGCGGTTCTTTAATACATTCCCAAAGAACCGTCCATCCTCTTAATTGAACCACCTTCCAAACCCACCATACCTACCTGCAATTTTGGGCAGCGTAAGCTACCCTTCATTCTCTTTCACCTGAAAGTTAAACCTCATTAAGGCATGCATCACATTGAATTTGTCTGTTTATGAACCGTACCATATCTCCATCGGCTCGGCTTGTCAGCAATTATAAAAGATAAATACTAGCTGGCCAGCGTAATTGTTGACATAGCCGTAGCCGATGGTTTCTTGCTACGGTTCATATCCATTTATTGCCCCAGTCCCAAGGTTCGCAACACTTGCGACCAATTTCCTTTGTCGGTTATCTACCGATCATGGGATTTGGGCAATAGTATGATTGACGTTAGACAATCATACCCCAGATAATGCCGAACGATGCTCCGGCCTGTAAAACAAACAAAAGCTACCATAGCCTAGGCCATAGGCGAACAAACCATCGGTTTGCTTATCGCCACGAAAAATCTATAGCCTACAATGGCATTACCCATGAACGCCTAAGTAAACACGATGTGCAGATCATCGTCACCCTTGAAATAGCGTTTTTGTGTATCTTGAAGCAAAAACCTATTTCGTTCTCAGGCGCAGGTCATCTAAGATTTATGACCCTCGAAATAGCGTTTCTGTTTATTTAAGACACGGCCTATTTCTTCCTTCGGTGATTTTTCGCCATCGCTTATCTCAACGACGCCTGCAGCTCCCAATACCAATTCATTACACCATCCCATGTTTATTTAGGACACACGAACCTATTTCTCCCTTCGGCGACTACGCTATCGCGTACCACATATTGCCTGCTATTCATTCCATGTGTATTCAGGTCTTTCTCGTCGTTGCCGATGTCCAGACTGAAGGGCAACGTACTTGTGCTATACGCACACATACATAATCCTCCCCTATTGATGAAATTCGCGGGCATCGAACTGAAAAATGTAAATTACATTGGAGTCAGATATCATCGTCACGAGAGTGCACACGCACTATACGCGCCTGTTCAGGTTTTCCACAATATACAAAGTCGAGTTTGTAATCGAGTACACCTTAATGTAAAAGCATATCGGTTGTTATGATTAACGGAACTAATAAAGAAAATTTCAAATATTTAATAAGGAAACTCGTGCGTTTTATTTCCCCGGTAATCGTTGTGAAGGATTAATCCAGTGTGTTTGGTTTTGCTCCTTTTCCTCGCGGAACAATTTAGTGCACCGTCTATAGCTGTGGGGTATTTCGCTTAACCTGCGTCCGTGCTGACGCTCCTGGTAAATACCACCCACAGGTTCCACAGCTGATGATGAATGGCCAGGCCCTCGAGGCTGGGGAAAGTTTGAAATTGCTCGGCGTCACGGTCTGTGGGAATGTATCATGGCATAAACACGTGTCGAACATCGCCAGGTCAGCCTCAGGAAAATTGAGCTATCTTTTTAGAGCCAAGAAATATTTTACTCCGGCCCAACTTCTTCTCCTATATAAATCCCAAATTAGACCCGCGCTCGAATGTTGCTCTCATGTTTGGAGCTCGGCTCCTAAACATATTCTCGACCTACTTGAGGGCGTGCAGAGACGAGCGATCCGCCTGATCGGGGACTCGGCGCTGACGACGGGACTACAGTCGCTATCACATCGAAGGTGCGTAGCCGACCTCTGTCTGTTATACAGATTGTATTACTGTTCTTCGGAGATTCTTGGTATTGTTCTCCGCAATTAGGCTTATATGCGCTCCACAAGGCAATCCGACAGATCGCAACCTTTCCCCAAGTGCAAAAAGGAACAATGAACAATTTTAAAACTCATAAGTGTGATTAGTGCGTGTTATTTTTCCTGGATATCCTTGGTGAACCGCTGGTGAATTTGATCAAACGCGACCTTTGATCAAAATTGACATTCATCTCAATTTAAAAAAAAACTATTAGAAGCTAGTGACCTGAAAAGTGAACACACAGAACAACTGCGCAGCAAATTGTGAAAGTGCAAACATTAAAACAATTAAAGGGCAAGTAGAGCCCCACCCCATCAGTTCGCAGCGCTAACTAGCACCCAGTGGAAGTGACGAGTGCTAACATCACCGGAAGCAGCCGAGGACTACCGGAACAGGAACAACACCATCTCCGGACCAGCATCAACAGCACCAAACAACAACATAACCAGGTATTTTTCAAAAAAAACATTTTTTTTTTTTTTTTTTTGTTCTCTGGTGTAAGCTCCTTCTGAGTGAAATTTAAAGTATCTTCATTTTCCTTCAAATACTTAAATATTTATACATACAATTAATTCTTAGACCACTTAACCATGTTAAAAGAGACAAGAACATCTAATATTAACAAAGTGCCTTTTACGTATACATTATTACCTTGGATTGTTCCATATTTTTTGTTCCTTCCAAGATAAAAAATACTCTAAATATTTTTCTGTGGCACGATACATTCATATTGTTAAAAAAGAAGGAAACATAATGAAATAATAATACGCTGATATAAATAATATACGTATGAAATCATAGAATTAATTATTAAGGTTGTGTTTTAAGCAGAAATTAATTAACGGTTTTAAGTGCAAATATTCACACACAGTTCTCATTTGTTAAAACGATCTTCTATTGTAAACGTGGACAGCTTGTTCGAGGCAACTATTCTACCAGTGTAAGAAAAGAGTATAACTGGCTTATCTAGTTAAAAGTTGTTAATTCCAATACAAATTCCGAAACATTTTCGTCAATAATCAAAATTCGTAACGTATTTATGAAAGAAGTGATATTTATATGGATGCACATATGTCCGGAAATATGTACATTTGTATGAGTGCGTTTCTTTTTCTTTTTTTTTGTAGTCTATTAACGACTATCTATTTCTTCTCAAATCATAAGAACTAAAATTATTCCCAAATATATCATGAAATATACGAAGATGTTTCAGAAAGGCAACTGTCATTATCATCAGAAATTAATAAACGTAAATATATATATACTGTTATAGTAGGAATTCAAATAACAAAGCCTCCCACAATATTTGAAACTATTAATAAAAAATTTAAGAAGTATTGCACTAAAAAAAAACGATATAAATAACACATATCATATTTTGTCGTACGTAAATAACCTGATACTTGTGATACTTAAAACATACGACATAAATGATAGATTAGTGAGTTATTAAAAAGACAGCACAATTTACCTATTGGAATTCTTTAAGTTTAATGATATTTTTTTTTATTGCCGTAAATATGTCATGGTATGTTTCCATTAATTACTTAATTATTACAACTAATTTGATAATATTGTAAGCCCCTTCAGGGTATTAAGTAGCGCACAACCTTTCCGCACGCACACGACTCCTTACAACTCGCTCAACTCTTTTTCAAGTACACCGAACCCCTTTTCGATTCTTTTCGCCTTTTTTTTCTCAACCCTTACACCAACTTCGACTCCCCGTGGCTCCATTTGACTCCGCCCAACTCCTCGCGTCCTCTTGCGACCAATTTCTACGTCCTACGTAGCTATTTAGACCCGATTTAACTCTTTCCTCCCAATTCTATCTCACGCATTACACGATGGCCCGTACTCGGAACGCCCCACCCCAAGAGGATCAAGAACAACTCGAGTCCCTCGAGTTTTTCGACGCCTCCAGCGCCGACTTCCCTGATACACAAGTCACTACCGACCACGAAGTGACAGCACAACCCGCTCCCCTGGCATTTCACGATGCCCCCAGTGTCGTTAACCGACCCAACCCTGCCAATATTAATCTGCCCCCGGTTGACGAGGACGACCCTGAACTTTGGTTTGCTGAGACTCTACCCGACGCTCTGGACGAGCCCGGAAGTTTGCTGCAACAACGCTTGGCGGCCGAAACCAACCTTTCGGGAATGAGACCGTCCCTTTTCCTGACCCATTTACGCTCTATAGCAGGGACCAGGATCTCGGACGACCTAATACGGCCTCACTTTTTGAGATGTCTCCCCCACCATGCCCATTCGGCACTCGTAGCCCAGCCCAATCAGAGCTTAGGCTATTTAGCTAAAATTGCGGACGCAATTATGGAAAGCTCAGACCAGCAATCTGAGCCTCCAGCGTACCAAGTAGCGGCGGTTTCTCAACACGTCGCTCAACCTACACGGCATCCTTTTCCGCCATTAACAGCCCCACCGACGGCTCCGGTGCGTCAACCTTCTCCGTCATCACATCTCAGAAGGCCTGCCTCAACCAATGTCACACAGCGGACCCAAGAGGACAGGCCCAACGAATTCCGCCCGAGAAGTTTTCCTGCTCAGGTCGCCATTTCTGACCTTCGTGCGATACAGACCTCAGTCCTCCTCGAACTAAATCAAATTCGCGCGGAGGCGAGAACCAACAAACGAGGCGCTCAGAACCGTGCCGTATCTAATCGTCCCTTGGATCGGCAACAACCTCCCCAAAATGCCCCTCAACGGGCTAACTTTCGCCGAACACTATCTCGGTCTTCACAAAACGGCAACATTCAGAGGTAAAATACGCCCAACAACGTCGCCTCTCTCCCTTTGTGGGCCAATCACCAACGATACGGTGATCGCACATTTAATTGCAAGGCGCCCTGTGGTTGGACGCAACCAGCCACCAATCAGGGACGACCTTTAGCAATAATTTTGCCGACCGATACCCTCGCGCAACCGGCCGGCACCCCTGCTATAAATCGCCTAACCATCCGGGATTCTAAACTGAATATCGCTTTTACTGTCGATACCGGCGCCGATATTTCAGTCCTCCCGCGATCGTTTGCTCCGCGTAACCGCGTGCCCGCCGCGCTTAAATTGTCAGCTGCGAATAATACGCCGATACTTACGTACGGACGTAAAAAGCTGACACTACAACTGGGTCTTCGACGTCCGATCACTTGGCGTTTCGTCATTGCGGACGTGAATGAACCCCTGATAGGTTCCGACCTATTAGGCGCACATAATCTGTTGGTCGATTCGACCCATAACAGACTAGTGGCTCCAACCGCACCCCCCTTGCCCACGTCGGCATCCTCAGCGGTAACTTCAAGGGCCACAGAGTGCACAGACCCGTTTCAAGCCATGGTACAGGAATTTGTTAGCACAACAATTCCTCTACCTAACCAGCGTCGACACAAAGCCACGGTGTTTTATCACATAGAAACACGTGGCCTCCGGTGAGCCAGCGTCCACGTCGACTGGCTCCCGAAAAATTACGTGCGGCGCGCGCGGAATTCGAGAACATGATTGAATTAGGTATCTGCCAACCGTCGGACAGTCCCTGGGCAAGCCCACTTCACTTAGTGAAGAAACGTTCTGGTGAGTGGCGCCCATGTGGCGATTACAGGCTATTGAACGCAGCAACTGTCCCGGACAGATACCCTATCGCACACCTCTACGATTTTTCGTACAAGTTACGAGGGTGCAATGTCTTTACTACCCTGGATCTCACCAGGGCATACCACTAAATTCCGGTGGCACCTGAAGACATCCCCAAGACCGCAGTCATTACACCTTTCGGACTCTTCGAGTTCAAAGTGATGACTTTCGGCCTCAGGAATGCCGCACAGACATTCCAACGTTATATCGACACGGCTTTACGTGGTCTAAATTGCTGCCATGCATATCTTGATGATATCCTCATCGCCTCCAAAGACCATGCCGAACATAAACGCCACTTACGTCAGGTCCTAGAGCGCCTCCGTGAATTCGGTCTTGTCATCAACCCAGATAAGTGTCAATACACCAAGGAGCAAATCACCTATCTGGGTTATGTCGTTGACAACCAGGGCATTCGTCCACTACCAGACCGTGTGGAGGCCCTCATGAAGTATCCCCGGCCTACTAACGTGAGTGAGCTTCGTCGATTTTTGGGCATGCTTAACTTCTACCGCCCAACACTAAAGAACGCTGCCCAAGTTCAAGCTCCCCTAAATGAGTTCTTAAGAGGAGCTAAGCGTAATGATAAGCGCCCCATTAATTGGACAGAAGTCTCGGATCGAGCATTCCAACTGTCCAAAGAACAATTGGCAAATGCCACCTTACTCCGATACCCCCTCGAGGTAGCGGCACTTTCTATCCAATGCGACGCATCGGATACGGCAATCGGAGCCATCCTTGAACAGGACATTGAAGGCCGACCGGAACCACTTGGTTTCTTTTCAAGGAAGCTGAGTCCCACTGAGCGACGTTACAGCGCCTACGACCGTGAATTACTCGCGATCTACAGCGCTGTTAAATACTTCCGTCATATGATAGAAGGCCGCTCACTCTCCATCTTAACAGACCACAAGCCATTGGTCTATGCGTTCCGGAAGAAGTCGGGAAATGCCTCCGCCCGACAAGAGCGTCAGTTAGATCTCATTGGGCAATACACCACGGAGATCAAGCATATCTCCGGTAAACAGAACGTCACGGCGGACGCCCTTTCTCGAATTGATGCGATTCATTTGCGTACCGCCTTGAATAACACTGACCTTGCCCTAGCTCAAGAGGAGGACGAACAGCTCAAGTCCCTCCTAACTGCCGATACGGCACTAGAGCTTAAGAAAATTACCCTTCGCGACCCTTTGGGCGAAATCTGGTGTGATGTTTCCACTGGAACCGCTAGACCTTACATTCCCGAGAAACTTCGTAAGGGCGTGTTCCAGGTTTACCACAACCCAGCCCATCCCAGCGGCCGAGCAACAGCCGCTGCTGTCCGTCGCAAATTCATTTGGCCCCGGATGAACAAAGATCTCACCGGTTGGGCCCGTGCTTGTCTCCAGTGCCAGCGCTGCAAAGTAGCACGACATAATGTACTGGAGCCAGCGCAATTCAAGCTTCCCACGGCACGCTTCGCCCATGTCCACATAGACATAGTGGGACCGCTTACTCCATCAAGAGGATTTTCTTATATCCTCACTATGATGGATCGCTGCACGCGATGGCCAGAGGCGACACCTCTCAGGGCAGTTACTGCCGAATCAGTCGCCAAGGCTTTTTACTCAACTTGGGTCACACGCTTCGGTGTACCAGGCACCTTAACTTCGGACCGAGGTCCACAATTCGAAGCGACAATATTTAAGCAGCTAACAAATCTCCTTGGCTGCCAAAGAAGTCGTACCACCGCCTACCACCCGCAATCCAATGGAATGATAGAGCGCTGGCATAGATCCCTCAAGGCCTCACTCATGTGTCATAACGACACCCAATGGTTCGACGCCCTGCCCACTGTCCTCCTCGGCCTGAGGACAAGTATTAAGGAGGACCTGTGAGCTTCGGCAGCAGAGCTCACCTACGGTACTAACCTCCTTCTTCCAGAAGAACTCTTCCTGGACGGCGAAACACCGCGTGACCAACTTCGCGATTTGGGGCATCTCCGTGATCTGCTACGTAAAGTTAGAGCAACACCAGTAGCCAGGCACGGCTCCAAAAAACGATTGGTGCATCTGCGTCGCATCAGCTGAGATGCAGACATATTGACTCTCTGAATCAGGATCTAGATAGGGTCCTGCAGTGGAGAAGGGCTAATCTCGTCGACTTCAATGCAACGAAAACACAATATACAACATTCACAAAGAAAAGTGGATCATCGGTTTGTCGCGGTTCTTTAATACATTCCCAAAGAACCGTGCATCCTCTTAATTGAACCACCTTCCAAACCCACCATACCTACCTGCAATTTTGGGCAGCGTAAGCTACCCTTCATTCTCTTTCACCTGAAAGTTAAACCTCATTAAGGCATGCATCACATTGAATTTGTCTGTTTATGAACCGTACCATATCTCCATCGGCTCGGCTTGTCAGCAATTATAAAAGATAAATACTAGCTGGCCAGCGTAATTGTTGACATAGCCGTAGCCGATGGTTTCTTGCTACGGTTCATATCCATTTATTGCCCCAGTCCCAAGGTTCGCAACACTTGCGACCAATTTCCTTTGTCGGTTATCTACCGATCATGGGATTTGGGCAATAGTATGATTGACGTTAGACAATCATACCCCAGATAATGCCGAACGATGCTCCGGCCTGTAAAACAAACAAAAGCTACCATAGCTTAGGCCATAGGCGAACAAACCATCGGTTTGCTTATCGCCACGAAAAATCTATAGCCTACAATGGCATTACCCATGAACGCCTAAGTAAACACGATGTGCAGATCATCGTCACCCTTGAAATAGCGTTTTTGTGTATCTTGAAGCAAAAACCTATTTCGTTCTCAGGCGCAGGTCATCTAAGATTTATGACCCTCGAAATTTTCTGTTTTTTGCGTTTCTGTTTATTTAAGACACGACCTATTTCTTCCTTCGGTGATTTTTCGCCATCGCTTATCTCAACGACGCCTGCAGCTCCCAATACCAATTCATTACACCATCCCATGTTTATTTAGGACACAGGAACCTATTTCTCCCTTCGGCGACTACGCTATCGCGTACCACATATTGCCTGCTATTCATTCCATGTGTATTCAGGTCTTTCTCGTCGTTGCCGATGTCCAGACTGAAGGGCAACGTACTTGTGCTATACGCACACATACATAATCCTCCCCTATTGATGAAATTCGCGGGCATCGAACTGAAAAATGTAAATTACATTGGAGTCAGATATCATCGTCACGAGAGTGCACACGCACTATACGCGCCTGTTCAGGTTTTCCACAATATACAAAGTCGAGTTTGTAATCGACTACACCTTAATGTAAAAGCATATCGGTTGTTATGATTAACGGAACTAATAAAGAAAATTTCAAATATTTAATAAGGAAACTCGTGCGTTTTATTTCCCCGGTAATCGTTGTGAAGGATTAATCCAGTGTGTTTGGTTTTGCTCCTTTTCCTCGCGGAACAATTTAGTCCACCGTCTATCGCTGTGGGGTATTTCGCTTAACCTGCGTCCGTGCTGACGCTCCTGGTAAATACCACCCACAGGTTCCACAGCTGATGATGAATGGCCAGGCCCTCGAGGCTGGGGAAAGTTTGAAATTGCTCGGCGTCACGGTCTGTGGGAATGTATCATGGCATAAACACGTGTCGAACATCGCCAGGTCAGCCTCAGGAAAATTGAGCTATCTTTTTAGAGCCAAGAAATATTTTACTCCGGCCCAACTTCTTCGCCTATATAAATCCCAAATTAGACCCGCGCTCGAATGTTGCTCTCATGTTTGGAGCTCGGCTCCTAAACATATTCTCGACCTACTTGAGGGCGTGCAGAGACGAGCGATCCGCCTGATCGGGGACTCGGCGCTGACGACGGGACTACAGTCGCTATCACATCGAAGGCGCGTAGCCGACCTCTGTCTGTTATACAGATTGTATTACTGTTCTTCGGAGATTCTTGGTATTGTTCTCCGCAATTAGGCTTATATGCGCTCCACAAGGCAATCCGACAGATCGCACCCATTTGTGGTTCATCTCCCGACGGCGCGAACATCCCTGCATCAGAACTCGTTCCTCTACAGAGCAGGAAAGATGTGGAACTCCCTTCCCACGCCAGTGTTTGCGGAGCGTTACAACCTGCAACTGTTCAAAAAGAACTGCAACAGTTATTTGATGGCATCTCGGGGCGCCCACTTGGCGCTATAGGTTCACCTCTCCCGAGAGAATTCTATTAAAAAAAAAAAAAAATTGCAATTTTGTTGTTACACAAAGTAACATTTTGCCCACCAAGGTTATGAGAATAGAAAAATGTTTTGCAGTAATAGCAGAGGCCATCCCAAGGTAACGGGAACTGCTGGATTGCGTGCAGCAATAGATCTCTATAGACCTATGCATGTAACATATGCATTGTGATGTTTGGATTTTAGGAATGTTCGATAATTGAACGTTTGGTTCAATTTGTTTGCCATAGAATTCAAGGTTGATTTGGAGATATGGATTAGGGTGTAATATGTATGTGGGAGGGAAATGGTAGGGCTTCTTGAAGCACTGCAGTACCTTATGATCCTGATACAATATGTGCATTCGCTCGATCAGATATCAATATGGATGCATTAGCAAGAGTTCTGTATAGGCATATACACGTAACAACATCTTGCTATACAACACACGGCACAAAGTATATAATATATACTGTATTCTATTATAATGTAAACATTGGATGCTTGTTTATTGTAAATGCAAATCTCCTCCTTAAACCCATCTTAAAGTTTTAGAATGCATCATTTTCTCATGGTAGTCCATTTTTCACCAATTAATCTGTTTTCTTGTTTTTAGGTACAATCATAGAAGCCGCTAAAGTTGGTAATGTTTCAAAAATATTAGGTCGATCAAAATCGGAAGACTCAGTTTGTAGCTCAGTAGCTTCCACTCCCATTCACGGCTTACACGTAGCATACGCACAAAATTGTGTCACCTACCGGGGTGACTCAAATCTAAATGAAACGAATCACTGCCACATTAACAACAACGGATCAACTTTCTTTCACACGACAACAGGTAATAAGAATTGCATATTTAATACTTCTAAAAATAAATTTATATCATTTTTAAGGACTGACCGCAATAGCAGCATTAAAAAAGAAGCGGAAGAAATTTTCATCCAGCAAGAATACCAGCCCAGTGACAGATTCCATAACAATAAGTGTTCCCGAAACTTTAAGCGATAAGGTAAATTTTAAATCTTAATTTTTAATTAACAAGCCATTTATTTGGTATTATTTTTTAAATTTTACTGGCACTCTATGTAACGAAATCCCAGCACAAGTGAAACAAATTACTTTGTTCTTACAGCTCCTTTCTTGGTTGACCCTAGTGCTCCGCAAAGCAGTCTCCTGGGCCCCGTTCCCTTTACCTTAACTATAAACGATATTGAAAGGGTCAAGTGTCCAATGACCTTTGTACTGGTGAAAACAAACTTTTCACAGCTATTTCTTCACCCCAAAGTTTCAATCTCTGTAAGCAAGACCTCTGTTATTTTTCTACCTGGTCCCCTAAAAAACTGTTTTGAACTCAACGTCGAAAATCCAAGCATTCGTAAACTTGATCAGGTTAGCGCATCGAATAACCTCTACAGATTTATATTTTCAACAAACAATTTTATTGTGTATGTGTGCATGTGTGTGCCGTCTTGTGCTGTGCGGTTTAGGAACCCTGTATTATAGAGGGGAATGTTGTTGGGAAGGGTGCTTTCTTCAGTTTTGTACTGAAGAAGAAATTGTGGTGGTCGGATCCGAAGAGATCGAAAAAGAGAAGGGTCAACGATCGCAAGACTCCAAGACCAAGGACACCACTTGACATTGCAGTTAAAGAAAACGCTGCATTGCATAAGGTCTCCCAAGAGAATCGTCGGAAAATGCGTTCCCAATTAGAGCTATCAAGCCCACGAGGATGGCAACGAAGGTGGGATTCTTCCACCAAAGGTAGACGGACCCACAACATGATACCTGAAGTAGAAACATGGGTGAAAAGAAAACATGGCGAGCTGAATTACCACTTGACTCAGCTAATATCAGCACATGGATGCTTTCGGCGATACTTGCAGAAGTATAAACTTGTGAATCACCTATACTGCTTGTATTGCGAAGGCAAAATAGAAAATGCGGAACACGTACTCACAGAATGTGTGAGATTCGAGATCGCACGAACGATTGTCGAGAGACATATGAGACGGACATATACTCCGGTAGGAGTAATAGAATATATGCTGAGTTCAAAACAGGCATGGTCCGTAACAAATGGTATTCTATGTGACATGATGCAGCGACGAGCGGAGAAACAGGTAAACTCCGTTCCGCCCCGCGATAGAATATTTAAAAGAAAGTTCCGCGAGGATCAACAGGAATATGTGCCTGGTGGAGGTGGTTTTAGTCGATAAAAATCCAGCATGCCTCTGGTTCGGTCCAGAGCTATCTTTTAACGATTTCCACCTTCCTACCGAACCCCAAAAAAAAACCACAGGACTGCATTCTAGGCTCCATCTTATTTAATATCTACACCTCAGATATTCCTCGCCTTGTGGACGGGAGAGTAAACCAGAAACGCTATGCGGATGTCGGCCTAGTGTACACGTCATTCAAAAGCCGTAAACTCGCAACAAATCGACTCAACCGGCACGGGGACGAACTATATCAGTATTACAGTCGATGGAAAATTCGCCATAACCCATGCAAAGCAGTGGCTATAATTCTGAGCAGTAAACACTCCTAACCCACTTCTCGATACTCACAGAATATTCGAATAAAAATAGAGGGTAGTACAATTAGACCACAGGACAGGATGAGATATCTTGGAGTCATCTATACCCCAAAATTGAATTTCACAAAACATGTGACCAACATTCTTTAAAGGGGCCTCGGTCGGTCTAAGCAACTGTAAAACCTTTTGAAGTGGAGAAACAAAGTTGATACCAATGTTAAGTTTATCTGCTATAAGCAGCTAGTCCGATATGGAATATCGTACCAAACACTCTTAGCTGGGTTTTGGTTGGGTTGAGGCGAATTTTCCATTTGTTAAAGTATGCTGAGATGAGCGGGAGGAAGTTGTTAACGCGGTTTCTTGCCGCTTTGACAAATCTACTGCTAGAGTAGATTAAAGTATCGTCAGCATAATTTAGCATTACAACACTAGGTGGAGGTTGGGGAATATCGGATGTGTATAGAAGATATAAAAGTGGTCCGAGAGTGGATCTATAGCGTTTGAAATAATAGTGAAGGAGAACGTGTGATTCGAACTGACGCTATGACAGTTTGAATCACCAAAAATTAAACCTAAGCGTTACCCATCAGGCTACTGGGCGATTTTAGAATTCGATTTTCAAACTCGACTATACTCCACTGATGTGAATTGTTATGTTATCGCGATGGTATACGGCTCTGATGTATTCTCTTATTCAATTTTCGTTCGGTGTTCTTCACTATTTTTGCTTGTGAATTGTGTGTGCATCTGTTAGAGACGCCACAGATCCTTGGGGAACTCTCGCGGTTATGTTGTGAGCTTGTGTGAGGGAAGAGTTTATTCTGACCATGAAGTTCTTACGAGAAAGATAAGATGCCACGATCTTTGTGATGTTGGAATTCAGACCAAATAAACAGTGCAGCTTATAAAGCAGTCCTGAGATCCAGACACAATCAAATGCTTTGGAAATATCGAGAGATATGCATACGGTAGGGCATTGGTTTCCCAGACCAGTTGTGACATCGTGTGTAAGTTTTAGTAGAACATAGAGAAGTGTCTCTCACGAAAGCCGAACTGAGAATTAGGGATGAGAGCGTTATCATTGGCAAACGAGAGAAGGTTTTGGTAGATCTTACATTCCAATATCTTGCTTATGGTGTTTAATAAAGATATCGGACGATAGTTGCAGTATTATTGGAACTGCCGGACTTTTTAACGGAAATTACTGCCGCCATTTTCCAGGTCTCTAGGAAATGTGAAGCATTTATGAAATGGTTAAGAAGGACGAGAATGAGAAGTAGATTTGGCAGGCGAAGTCTTTTAAATAGAAGGTGTGGTATTCCATCTGGATCGGTCAATTTTTTGTTGGGTCGTGATTTTATGAACTTGATTAATTGATGTGTGGTTAGAAATGTGCCGGTGTCTGAAGGATGTGACGCCTTATTTGTGTCGTTAAATTCCCTAATGAAAGGAGTATAAGATGCGGGTAATCCGTGAGAAATATATTCGTTTACAGTGTTTCGAAAATTAGAGACTGAGAAGGAATCATTTTGTTGATGGATCTTTGAGAAGTGACCAGCGAGGCAATTGGCTATGACCGTGTCAGATTGGATAAGGTTGTTGCTGACTGGGTTGATAAGGTGATCGATTCGCGGTTTAAACTCCCTACCAGTTAGTCGGTTGATATTTTTGAAGAGATCACGGTTGGGTTTGATATTGTTAAGCGTAGAGATATAGGTCTGATCCGCGAACTTTTTTAAATGTTCATTTATAACTCCTGAAGTTGGATCAGACTTTTAGGACAGAATCTTATCGGCAGAGTTGTTTTTTGAGACGCAGCAATTTAGTTAGAATACTGGGTAAAGGTTTTCCTAAATGATTATGAGAGATGGTGGTGGGTGTATTGCTGGTGAGGACATCCTTGAGTGTCTGCTCAATTTTAGGGCTGCTCGATCGATATCAGCAGGGATTAGGTTAAAAGATTCGGGGATTTGCAAGTTAGAAAAACTTTCGGCGACATTTCTATTGACCTTTTTCGAGTTAGTCTTGGAGAAGTTCGGGACAGGACTGTGTGAGTAGAGCAGTTCGAAGGAGGGGACTTTGACCGAGGTATGAACGGAACCATGATCAGAGGGAAAGAGGAAGGATACTGTGGGGGGCTCGTTGAGTAGACATCAGCGGACGTGAGGAAGAAGTCGATTGTTGACTGCGTCGAGTTGGTGACACGAGTTGGTTGCAGTGGATTGTCAATGTACGTATATGGGTGAGATAAGAGGAGGTTCAAAAGTTGGCAACCGTATTTGTTATTCTTTATGTCGTTGAATGTTGTACGCCAAACGTTCCATTCTCCACCGATTATGAATGGTGCAGGGAGAGACTGTCTGATTATTTGAGATATGTCAGAGTCCGGGAAGTCTGGTTCTCGTGTTAGGTGGATGTAAATGGATGTTAATATGATTTCTTTTTTGTTTCCACAAAAAAATTGAACTCCGTGTATTCGATATTGAAAACGTTGGCGAATCTGATTTCGGTAAATTGGAGTTTTTTGTGTAGTAGGTTGCCGGTACCTCCAAGTGATCTGTAGCGGTTCCGCCAAACCCCACGGTTCGCTTTCCTTAAATACCCCCATCCCTACAACCCAGTCTGCATAAGCTTTCGCTAATGCAACCGCATTAGCAGCTTAAATGCTTCATGCATTAAATAGATCAATCTATAACCTAAACGTACCTTTAAGAGAATTCTTACCTGCATTCATTTATTTGAATTCAAAAATTCGTCTTGAGAATTCTGTTCCAAACAGCATATCCCTGGAAAAGAAAACTTATCGGTTCACATATCATGTAACCATCCCAGCCAGGGATAATTATCATTGCGTCGCCTATTCCCAGCCTCATTCATGTGTACAACAAATCCCCTTTCATACACGTTGGCTGGCGACCTACACCCAAGGGACCAAAGCAAATATACGCATCTCGCGTCTTAAACCAATTAGCACCATGTGCGTGGGCATTGCGGCTATCGTTACAGCTGCAATGCATAGATTAGACAATGATCTACCCAATTTTTTTTTTTTTTTTTATATAACGCTGTCTTTATTGACCATTATAAGTTTAGTTACATAAGTTTACAGCTAACTTAACTAAGTTGTGACAATTTTACTTACAATGTCTAGAACATTTTTTCAAGTAATATTTAATTTGAGGTCTTACGTCTAAAGAGACCTATTCCAGATGCAATTTATTAGTAGGACTCCTGGAAAGGTCATGAAAACCAGGATGGATTGTCTATGTTTACAATAAATATTCTTAAAACTACTTATCTCTACCTCAATCTAGCTTATATCTAAGGTAGTTAAATAAACTCACATTTAGCAATGTAGAACAATTTAGCCTCGTCTTAAGCTTAAGTTGAGATTTCATACTTTACATACCCTAAGGAGGGAAGGGAGCGGCAGAGGGAAGTCTCTCCACCGACTGCTCGTTAAAGGAAAGAACACGAGAAAAGGGTTGAATGTTTGAGTATTTGAAGTGGTTAAGATCGGTTACCCTGTTATGGTAGATGATTTCGTTCGCATCATTTACTAATCTTCCTGCGTAGAAGAGGGCCTTTAAATGGAGTGCATGAAGAGGGTTTGGATTGGCTGACAGGTTTTCAATGAATCTTATCGACAATTCCAGGAACCTTCTATCCAATCTCTCCAGGCCGACGGAGTGGTATAGCGTAAGGCCTCTGATATATTTGTGGGAGTCGCGCTGTCGACGTAGCCCTGTGATTAGTCTGAAACACTTCCTTTCGAAGATGCGAAGTTTTTCCATTTGAGAGGGAGAGATATGAAACCAGATGGGACAAGCGTAAGTAAGTGTGGGCCTGATGATTTGTTTATAAAGTAGAAGTTTGACTTGTTGAGAGAGACCATCTGCCTTCCACATTACTTTCCGACAAAGGTTCAGCTGTATTCCCGCTTTGCGGATGACATTGTTTATGTGAGTCGTGAAAGAGAGATTATTTTCGAAAGTAATGCCCAAGTATTTTAGTGATTTAGATGGTTTTATGAGGGTGTTGCAGAGGTTGAGTTGGATTTTTGAATGGTTACGTACCGTGTTATTGGTACAGTGAACGTTTCTACCTTTAAATACAATCAGTTGAGTTTTGTTGGGGTTTAGGCGGATCTTCCATTTAAGGAAGTAGGAGGAAAGAATTTGGAGGAATTCATTTACGCGGTTTCTGGCAGATAATACGAGCCTGCTGCTGGAGTAGACAAGGGTATCGTCTGGGTAGTTGAGGATTCGAGTATTCGGTGAGAGGGGTTGAGGAATATCAGATGTGTATAGTAAGTATAAGAGGGGACCCAGAATGGATCCTTGGGGGACTCCTGCTGTTATTGAGTACGTCTGGGAAAGGGTGGAATTTATCTTGACCATGAATTTCCTATTTGATAGGTACGAGTAGAGAAACTTGGAAGTGTGATTGTTGAGGCGATACGTGGAATGTAATTTGTACAGAAGACCCGCAGTCCACACGCAGTCGAAAGCCTTGGATATGTCAAGGGAGATACACACAGTGGGGCACTGGTCGTTAAGAGCCATAGTGATGTCGTGAGTAAACTTGAGGAGAGCGTGACATGTTGAGTGTTGTGCACGAAAACCGAATTGGAAATCAGGGAGTAATGAGTTAGTTTCCGCGAAGGAGAGTAGGTAATGGTGAATTTTTAATTCAAGTAATTTGCTTAAATTATTAAGTAGTGAGATGGGTCGAAAATTGGCCGCCATCAGGGATGCGCCTGATTTTTTAATGGGGATGACTATGGCAGTTTTCCAAGACTCCGGTATGTGACCAGCATTTATTATGTGGTCTAGCAGGGTCATGATGTATAGTCGATTTGAAGGGTTGAGGTTTTTGAAAAGCACATGTGGAATTTTGTCCAAGCCGGTTGAGTTTTTATTGCTACGAGAAGATATCATTTGGTTAAGTTAAGAAGTTTGTATCGGTGGGTTGAGATGCTCTATTGTCATTATTAAATTCAGTTATGAATGGAGTGAATGAGGAGATTAGTTCATGGGATGTATAACGGTTGACCACTTCCTCTAACTCGGAGTTGCCTAGGCTATCATTTTGCCTATGCACTTGGGAGAAGTGTTCCGCTAAATAGTTTGCTATTTCAGAATCACAGTACAGAATATTATTTCTGGGACCAATTAGTCTGTCTATTGAGGTGTGTATTTTTCGTCCTGTAAGGCGATTGATGTTTTTGTAAAGATTACGGTCGGGTCTGATACTATTTAAAGTGGAGATGTAGTTCTGCTCTACGAAAGCATTTAACTGCTGGTTAATGAGGGTAGACAATAATTGAACCTGTACTTTCAGGAGGGGACAAAATCTTCGAAATAGTTTTCGGCGGAGCTTTTTTTTAATGAGATGAGCTTGAGGGTGAGATATGGAAGTGGTTTACCTACAAAGGAGTGTGGCATCCTTGTAGGGGTATTAGAATACAGGGCTTGCTGTAAGATCCCTTCCATCTTACTAGCTGCTTCTTCAATTTCGTTAGGATCCAAGTTATTCGTATCTGTGATGGGAAGCGTTTGAAACATATCGCCAACGGTTTTGTTGACCTTTCTCCAGTTAGTTCTGGAGAAATTATGGACTGGGTTGAGAGATTGAAGCGGATTTAAGAAGCCAAGGTCAATTATCGAGTGGATGGAGGCATGATCCAAGGGGAAGAAGTGCGACACAGTAGGGGGAGATACAGAGCGTGGGATCGCAGGTTTTAAGAAGAAGTCTATAGTTGATTGAGTAGAGCTGGAGCAATGAGTAGGTTCCGTAGGGGAGTCGATATAGACGTAGGGGTGAAGAGGTAGGAAAGCAAGCAATTGTTTGCCAAATTTATTGCAAGCGGTGTCGTTGAAGGCGGTATGACGGGCATTCCAGTCGCCTCCGATGATGAATGAGTGGGGGTGGGATTGACGGAATATTTCATCGAAGTCTGAAGATGGGAAGTTAGGGTACCTCTTGGGTTGTAAATAGATGGCTACTAGAACCAAGACTTTATTGTTGTCACAAAGCAGTTTGACAGCAGTGTATTCGACACAGGAGATGTTGCTAAATTTGACTTCACTTAATTGGAATCTTTTATGAATAAGGATACCGGTACCTCCTTTTGCACCGTCAATTCGAGGAGTTGAAACAAGTTGGTAATTAGGAATAGAAATGCGAGAGTTGGGTTTGAGCCAAGTTTCACAAAGAAGGAGGACGTCTGGAGAAAACTCCTTCACTAGCAGTCGGAGGTGATGCCTCCGTATGTTTGACGAAATGGAATCTACATTGAGGGCAACTACACTTAACTTAGACATTTTGGGATAATATATGTGAGGTTATAAGAGAAAGTATCTGACCTTTTTTTTCGAAGTTACTTAATCCATTTAGCGTCGGTAAGAGAGCATGCAACTCTCGGATGTATCCCATGATGTCGAGTCCTAGGTTTGTTCCTGGTTGTGATGAGGGTGCGTTGTTTCCTCTGGTAATTTCCGCATAGGATTTCGATTTCGTTGTTGTAGTAACTGCTGCTGTTGGTTGCGTAAGTTGGCCAGTGTTGTTTTTGATTGGAGGCACTCTCTGCTTCAGTAAGCGGAGCTTGTGCGGGCATTTTGTGTAGTTTGCAGGATGCGGTCCTCCACAGTTGCAGCATTCGACTGATAGTTCCTTCATGGAGATGGAGCCATCAGAATTTTCAGTGTGTATTCGTTCTGGGACCTCCCACGGTGCTTTTACTTTACACTGGTTAGGCTCATGTTCCTGCGCGCATTTTACGCATCGTCTTGGTAGGTGACACGAAATGAGAGATGGCCTGATAGCTGGCATCGCTTGCAGTGGAGAAGCTCCTGCTTGTGAGGTACCTCTATCTGAATTTTGTGGGTGAAGAGATATTTAATCTGTTTTAGCTTGTTAGTGTCTTCGGTTGGTGCCAATTGGATGCTCCGTAGGTTGAATATGTTGCTCACCCTCATGTGAGGAGTTTGATAGTAGTCGACTTTGGATATTTTCAAGTCAGGACTTAGTCTAGTTAATTCAGCGCTTATTTCTTCATTAGTCCAAGCAGGGTCGATGTGCCGTATTATAAACGTTTTCGGTTTGAGATCCGCCCTGAGGAAGGTGAAGAACTCCAATTTATTTGAGATAAGCGCTTTTTCAGCTAGCGCGTGGTCTTTTAAAGAGGAGAGTGTTACGGACACGTTGTCACCTCTCGATCTGGTGGTAAAATTCCGGTGCCCCAGGGCGCTCTCCAGAAGATGAATAACTTGTTTGATGTGATTAACTTTTTTGATGTTGATTTGTGGTGGCCTCTCGTTCTTTGGAACTCTTCCATTGGAAGCGGCGTTATTTATTTGGGGTTTCGGTTGGTGTTGACTTCCAGACATTTTTTGGATACTGGAGATTTTTTGTGTTGGCTTGGCAGCTGGTGCTGATAGATGAGACGGTTGCTCCTCCATGTCAGACTCGTCCAACATTTCAGGAAAATTTGCAGAGCTGCTTTCCAATTCGTCGATTCTATTGGTTAATTCTTTGATAAGCTTCTCCTGGGCCTTGATGTGATCCAGGTCCTGCTGGAGTCTTCCTGTGTTAAAGTCATATTTTCCATATTTTCCAAGATAGCTGCCGTCTTTTTAGGGGGGTTGCGAAGAAAGTCGATAGCCGATGATGCTGTACTCCTGATCTACCCGATCCCGTTGTCTTCTTATATTTCGGGATCTCCTTTTCATCAGCGGCGGCAAGAGCAAACAGAAAACCAATTATCATCCAAGGAGATTCGGTTTGTTTGCTTTACCGAATTGGCAT
Source organism: Microdon myrmicae (assembly GCA_963931805.1). Lineage (NCBI taxonomy): Eukaryota > Metazoa > Arthropoda > Insecta > Diptera > Syrphidae > Microdon > Microdon myrmicae. Next base: position 150,777,169 of record OZ007497.1, on the reverse strand, counting down.
CCCATGAATACACGCTATGCCCTTTTCTCTGTTTAGATTCTTTCCAATTGCTTTGATCCATAAAATAACCAGTGCACACACACACAAGTGTACTGTGGCGATCTTCTGTATGAGATCTGTTGGTTAACCCAAAGAGAGATTTTACGTCTCTCTCGGAACAGGAAATGCACCCTTAATTTAAGAGAGCCAATTTCACTGGCTGAATTTCTTTTAACAACGATTAAATATCGTTGAGTTCTTTTACATCCGCCAATCGAGCACGTCGTGGTCATTGTCGCTCCCCCTCTCCGTCACCACGGCGGAGAAACGTAAACATACGAAGTCGTGTTCAGCGTCGCGTTTAAAGTTTAACTTGTGTTCCAGACTTTCTGTAACTAATATTAAAAATAAAAAGAACCTTCATTACAAATTCCAACGAGTGTTTAATTTCTCGTGCTGCAGTGCCTAGCAGTTTCCTGAGTGTTTGTTTTATCGTATCATTGTTTTTCTAGTGAACAGTTTGTTGCGGCGTCGCTCAGAGTTGTGTCCGGTGAACAGTTCGTGGGACGAAGTAGAAACCCGTGTCGTACGCCGGCACCACGACTTCGTACCCCACAGATCCAGTAGTTCCGGGGTTTAAATAAATATATAGTTGGGGATGGATGGTCGGTAGTTAGGCTTAAGCCGCGTTTCTGAGAGGAGAAGGATGTCTGGGAGACATCCGTAAGTGTTGCTTACGGATGTTGAAGTATATGTATTCTGCGTTGAGGACGATTATAATTAGTTCAGCCATTTAGAGAGAGAATATGGGAGGTTATGAGTGAGAGAATCTGACCTTCTTTTTCGATATCCGACATATGCTTCAACGTAGGAAACGTTTGTAGACTCTTGAGTTAGCCCATGATGTCCAGGTTGAGGCCAATGAAGTTGGGGTTGTGTGATGTCGGCGTGTTTGGGTTGTTTTTGATTATATGTACGTATGATGTTCCTGGCCTTGTAGGTTCTTGTAATATGTTCTGCGTTGTAGATTTGGTTGGTGCGGATTTGTTGGTTGTACTTGGCTTCATTCGTCTTTGGAGAATTCTCAACTTATAAGGGTACTGGGAGAAATTAGCTGGATGTGCACCTCTGGAGTTACAGCATGTCATTCCTTAGTGGTAATGTATCCATCGGGTTTTGTGGTTTGGATTTTCCTTGTTCCATACACTGTGGATTGACTTTGCATTCTGCTGGTTGATGTTCTTCGGCACATCTGCCGCTGCGTGTACTTAGGTGTCCCAAGCCTTGGCATTTCTTGCAATGGAAGATGCTTTGTTTATGGGGCTCCTCGACACTGATCTTATGTGTAAGCAAATACTTAATTTGTTAGAGCTTGTTAGTGTCTTTATTTGGAGGGATTTGGATAATTCTTAGGTTCCATATGTTATTTTCTCGCATCTACAGGGGTTTCGAAATAGTCTAGTCTGTGGATTTTCAGGTCTGGGCAAACCCTGAAAATCTCTGAGGCTACTTCTTCATTGGCCCAAGTTGAATGTTGCTGGTTTGAGCTGCTGATGTTGGAAAGTAAAAAATTGGTGTCGTAGTTCCGCAAGTTTTCTAACGGTCTTGTCGTGACCAACCATAGTTGTTGTTGCAATGGAGACAGAGGAGCCTTTAGTGTTTGTAGTGAAGTTACGATGTCCTAGGGCATTTTCTACTATTATGATTATTTCCTTGAAGCTGGTCATGTTTTTGATGTAAAATGGTGGTGGCCTAACATTTTTGTGCTGAGCAGGCAGGGATTTTTGAATATAACTGTTCTGAAGTTTTAGAATCTAAACCTTGATTTTAATGACCGTAGTTTGGACTAAGTTGCATAAATGTGGATTTTTGGTCTGCCAAAAGCAAGATTCGGAAAGATAGTAGTTCACCAAGCTTATAATATGTTGTATATATTTTCCCATTTTTAATCTATATTTCGCTAAGAGTATAAAGCTGCTTTTTTCATATTATTATTTTTCTTTTTTACTAGGCTCTTAAACGCGTATCCAGTTATCCAGCTGGAACTGGGGCAGTTACCAAAGGAATTATCAAACCACGTCGACATGAACAAACACAAAGTCAGCATGATTCCGTCGAAACATCGTCGGATTACATCCTATCAAATGAAATTCAATTAGATCCATCCAACACATCTGTCAACTCTCGGGAACCATTAATCAGTGCATCGAGTGTTGCAGCTAACTAAAATAGAAACACTCACACCAGATCTAATGTTGCCTTAATTTAGCCAAAAAAGCGGTTAAGAAAAATATATACAACACCAAAGAAGCACATAAGTATTACACAACGAAATTTAGAAAAACACACTCTAGAAGTTAATATTAGTAGTTTATAGTTTAGAGGATAATATTCAAACAAAAAATGCAAAGAAACAACACAAACATTAGAAAACGCCCAATATCGTCGAAACATATCGGTAAATTAAATGCACAAAAGTGTAACGAATGCCTTAAGATAACCATAAATATAATCGTATATCAAACAAAAAATATTTATTCGTTAAAAACACATTAGAAATTGTATAAATGTTTTAAAAGGGATATCATTTTTATACACACCCAATTTTTATATCATTTACAAGGTGATTTTTTAAAAGCGAAAAAAGTACAGCAAATATGTTTGCACTTGATCCCAATGTATTTAATATTTTGGAATTGTTCGTAAAATGAATACAGTAAGATTTGTTGATAACACTAATCGACAAAAACTGGTTAGATAATTTTTTAATAACTACATACATTTAAAAGTTCGAGATATCAAGAATAGTAAAACTATTTGCTTTAAATCGGTTTTATTATTTAATGTTTTCCGGTGCCAGCTACTAGGAAATCATGTCTAAATCTAAAACCAATACATACCTATTTAAAATTGTTGTGATTTCTTATATTCAGCGTTATATCTGAAAATTTAATACTATGCTGAATATTTTATGACCTGGCTCTTAAAAGCGAATGGTAAACGTGGTCTATCTGGAGTATCAGTTAAACCACGTCGACAGTGATAAACACAAAGATTCTACCCGAAGTCTGCTTTTTCTAAACATTCGTATTATCGAAAAACAAAACTTCAAATATTAATTTATAAGCATTGGGAGGAGCAAGACAAGCACCTGATGTCTTCAATACGAACGACACCCCATTGTGTTTGCTTTTGAATCACACCTAATACTTTTCGAAACTGCTATATGATCAATTTTTAATGAATCTGCCAGTGTCTGATATGAGTGGCCTTCATATTCTCCAATTCATCAATTCCAAACTTCTCCTGGTACTTGAGTCGTAAGTTTTTTTGAACTCAATAAAAACCTGGTGAACCGTGTCTCCGTATTCCCACTTCTTTTGCAACAATTACCTTACTGTAAACAGTTGGTAGCTTGTTGACCGGTTCCTGCGCAATCCACACTGGTAGTCTCCCAATATTTCTCCTGCATATGGTGGTTTTTTCTTTCTTTTTTTCGGTGGTAAAGTGGAAATTTTCAAAAGATACCTCTGGACCGATCGAGAGGCATGCTGGATTTTTATCGACTAAAACCACCTCTCGCCAAGCACATATTCCCGTTGATCCCCGGGGAACTTTCTTTTAGATATTCCGTCGCGGGGCGGAACGGAGTTTACCTGTTACTCCGCTCGTCGCGTCGCAACTGCTGCATCATTTCACAGAGAATACCATTTATTACGGACCATGCCTGTTTTGAACTAAGCATGTATTCTATTACTCCTTCCGGAGTAACTGTCCGTCTCATATGCCTCTGCAAAATCGTTCGTACGATCTCGAATCTCACGCACTCTGTGAGTACGTGTTCTGCATTTTCTATTTTGCCTTCGCAATACAAGCAGTATGGGTGATTCACATGCTTATACTTGTGCAAGTATTGCCGAAAGCATCTATGGCCTGATATTAGCTGAGTCAGGTTGTAATTCAGCTCGCCATGTTTTCTTTTCACCCATGTTTCTATATCAGGTATCATGGTGTGGGTCCATCTACCTTTGGTGGAATTTTTGGTTGCCATTTTCTTAGGCTTGAGAGCTCTAATTGTGACCGCATTCTCTGGCAATTCTCTTGTGAGACCTCATGCAACGCAGCATTTTCTTTAACTGCAATGTCAAGTGGTCTCCTCACGGTCAAAATATTTATGGCACCTGCGGATACCAATCGGAGCGCACAGCATACTCTTAGTGATGCCAGCCTATGTGCTGAGTTCACACCCCTCATGTACGACTTATACTGTGCAGCTCCTGCCGATATGTGAGCTCCATACATTATAATGGAGGTGTTGACACTTGTTATGAGTTTCTCTATGTGGGGCCGGGGTCCTCCAACATTGGGTACCAGTCTCGCTAAAACTTTGCATACTCTTGCCGTTTTTTCACACGTTTTCCTCAGGTGTTCCTTGAAGGTCAATCTGTTGTGGAGTATAACACCAAGATATTTAATATAGGGACTGGATCTGATTATTTGTCCTTCTATTTCCAAATCAAGGTGTTCAACTTTCTTGCAGCTGCTTATTAAAACTGCATCCGTCTTATGTCCAGCTAGTTTCAGTCCGGCTATATCTAACCAGCATTTAATGCTCTTGATTGCTTGGGAGCAAATATTCTCCAGGTCATCTAGATGTTTACCTACGGCCGCTATTGCCAAATCATCTGCGTACCCAATGATTCTAACCCCGCCCGGCACATTGACCTGAGCACACCATCATACATTATATTCCATAACAGCGGACCTAATACAAAACCCCGAGGTACACCCACTGTTATTTTATATTCCTGTGGTCCCTCATCTGTTTCATACAGCAGTCTTCTATCCGAGAGATAGTTTGCTAGTATACGCGTCAAGTAGGGTGAGACTTGTAGATCGCGCAATGCTTCTAGAATTCGATTCCAATTCACCAAGTTAAAGGCATTTTTACCATCTAGCACCACCACCGCGGAATATTTCTTTGTACCACCTAGCCATCGTGCTCCAGCTATCGCATTGCGAGTGATGTTGGACCCCACAGATAGTGCCTTACTGGTTGATCTACTTTTCCGGAATCCATACTGCGGTTCAGAGAGCCCCGATGCCCCCTCAGTGAATTGTTCCAGGCGAGTGGCAATTACTCGCTCAAGCAGTTTTCCTGTCGTGTTCAACATGCACAACGGGCGATAAGACGACGGCACCTCTGGATTCTTGACTCCTTTTGGAATATGCACAAGCCGCTGTTTGTTCCATCTTTGAGCAAAATGTCCTGTTTGAAGACAGGATGTGAAGAGACTGTTGAAGACTTCTGACTTTTTTGTTAAAGCAGTCTTCACTACAGCGATAGGAATACCATACAGTCCCGGGGTCTTATTTTTTTATAACAACCCTTGCAACCGAGAAGACCTCTTCGGTGGTCACGGGAGGTATTTCTCTTTCAGTAATGTACCATTCCTCTTGGGCTCTCAACACCTCATCTGACTGCGGAAAAAGACAGCATCGATTCTAGCCATGTCACTTTTACTTTTTTGCATTTGATTGCTGTTGTTGTGTAGCCTATCGGGCGAGAACCTATCGAAAACGAAAATCATGATCGACGCCCAAGGACAGTCGTACAGATGACAACATCCGCGCAATTTTTTTCGACCCAAAGGGAATTTTAATGATTGATTTTTTTCACGAGCAGCGAACAGAGAATGCAGCTTACTACTGTCAGTTGTTACAGTGGACAAAAGCCGCATATCGAAAGAAAAGACGAGGTATGCCATTCGAGATGTCATCCTTCTTCATGACAACGCCAGGCCTCACACCGCGTGCTTGACAAGGGATACATTAGAAGAAATGGGATGGGAAACCCTCGAACACTCTCCTTGTCTCCCTGTGACTATTTTTTGTTCGCACCCTTGAAGGAATCACTTGGAGGAAACAAATTCGATAGTACTGAAGAAGTCCAGAAGCACATGCGCAATTGTTCAAAAACTCGCCCTAAATCTTTCTACGAACAAGGGATACTAAATCTTCCAAATCGGTGGCAAAAGTGTATAGATCACGCAGAAGACTATAGTGAAAAATGTTCATAGTATAGTTAGCGTGTAACAACATTCAATAAATATATAAAAAGAAATTACCGTTTTTATTTGATTTACCCTCGTATTATCTATGTCCATATATACAAGGTGGCGCAAAATTAATCATCCAATTTTGTTCATGAATTACTTTTTTACTAAATAAAAAAAAAAATGATTTTGAGTGATGGACATCTTTATTTGGACCTTTACAATTTTTTCTGTGGAAAAGATGATATCCGCCTATTGGCTGCCGCCAGTGTTGATACACATTTGTACCCGTTTTATCGCATTTTCCATGACTTTCGGCAAAATTTCCGGTGATAACTGTTCGCATTCCTGTCGAATATTCTCCTTAACGGCTGCGATTGTCTGAGGCTTGTTGTCATAAACCCGCGACTTCAAGTAGCCCTAAAGAAAGAAGTCTGGGATGGTTAAATCGGGTGATCTTTCTGGCCATGCCAAATCGCCAAAATGGGAGATTACGCGACCAGGAAATGCTTCCTTCACAATATCCATTGTGACTCGTGCTGTGTGTGTGGTTGCATCGTCTTATTGGAACCACATGTTCACCAATCCCCGATCATCAAATTCCGGCAGTAAGAAGTCGTTTATTGTGGCTCTGTAGCGTTCGACGGTAACAGTGACTGTATTGCCGATGGTGTCCTCAAAAAAAGACGGTCCAATTACTCCGTACGCCCATGAACGCCGCACCAGACAGTGGCTTTGAGTGGATGTAATGGCTCCTCGTGCATCACACGCAGATTTTCAGTGCCCCAGAAACGAAGATTGTGCTTATTGACGTAACCGCTTATGTGGAAATGCGCCTCGCCGCTCATGATGATTTTCGACACAAAATCGTCCCCTTCGTTGTTGAGATTAAGAATGGCTTGACAGTAATTCACACGCAACTGACGGTCAGCAGGCATTAACTGATGCACGGTTTGCACTTTGTACGAGAACACGTGTAAATCTTCCACTAAAATTCGCTGTAGGGTCTAGTGATCCCCAATTGTGTGGCCCGTCGTCTGGTTGATGTTTCTTCGTTTTCAGTGACATTGGCAGCCACAGCCGCGATATTCTCGGCCAAACGACCGGTTCGGTGGCGGCCACGCCCTGCATGGTCTCCTGTGGTTCCAGTCTGTTCGAGTCGAGTAGCTAAGCGCCGGAATGTTTGCCCAGTTGGCGCGCACGATTACGTAATCGACGTCGATTTCTGCGCTGTGCAGACACTTCCGACCGATTATTGGTCAAAAAAATCAACACAATTATTCCAGGCTCTTGCGGAGTATACCGTTCCATTGCTTATCTGTTTGTATACTGCAGCTGTCTAGTTTACAAATGTCAAATAGCATAACGTCAGTACGACGCCATTTGCAAAAATTATAACATCCGATGGGGTGATTAATTTTGCGCCACCTTGTATATATTTATATATATAAATATGATATTCAATCTTTTAGTTTATCAATATCGAGCTTTTGGCTCATCTCCCGTGACTCGACATGTCGGTTTGCTGTGACCCGACTCCTAACTTTACGTACCACTAGAAGATGGTCGAAGTTGCAATCTGCTCATCTGTGCGATCTAACGCCAATAATGTTCTAATAGTATCTTTTATTTATGAGGATGTGATATATTTGATTACACATTACGCCGTCGCGTGATATCCATGCGACCTTATGAATTCTTTTGTGCTTGAACGTCTGCTTTCCACTACCAGATCTTTTGAAGTTGCAAACGTGATAATTCGAACTCCATTATCGTTTGAGTCGTCATGTAGACTTTCTTTGCTTATAGTTAGGTGGAAATTATCTTTGTTTCCAGTTAAGGTCCCCGAGTAAAATTTTAACATGGAATGATGAATCAAATACTTCTTCTAGGGTCTCATAGAACGTGTCCTTTGTTTCTTCGTCGGTAGATTCTGTTGGTGCGTGTACATTTATAAGTACATAATTATACCACGTGCCCTGTCCTGATACCGACATTCGGGCATTGATGGATTTCACGTCATGGAGCATAATGTTATTACTTATGATTATATGTATCCATACCTTCACACACGATGCGAATCCGCTGGTTTCGATTATTCTGTGTGGGAGTCAGACGTCCTGAGCGCGGCGATGTCCATTTTATTAGTGGTGTAATGATGGTTTATGACGCAAGGCTAATAACCTTGCCCGGAAAAACAAATTATTATGGAAAATTTAACAAGCATCGGGACTTGCTAAATAAGGCCAAGACCGGATCCCGGTTGTAGTGTAAGAAAGAACGGATGGAGAGGAGGTGGATAAGGAAAGGGTGTGTCGATGTATATCGGTCTTAAATGCCTGGACTTTAAACCGATGAGGAAACACATGACCAGGTAAGGTTAAGGAATGACTCTCGCCTGACGATGCGCCCAACCAAATATGGGAGTTTAAATCCATTTTGGGACGAATATACGCCTTGTAAATAATGGACAGGTTGGATGGAGTGAAATATTTTTTGCTGCTCTTAAGGAACCTCATACATTTGGCCGCACTTTTCGCAGCTTCAAATATGTGATCGCTCCAATTAAGAGTCGAATTAATTCGAGTGCCGAGGATTGATAGATTCTTGGCTTCGTCGATGCAAGTGCCGTTCATCGACATTATATTTACTTTGCGGTTCGCCTTTGACGACAGGAGACAGAACTGAGTTTTTAAGGCATTGAATTCTACTCGGTTAGATAATCCCCATTGATAGATCTTGTTGAGATCGGAATTCAATGTATTAAGCATAACATGCTGATTGGTATTGACGTTCGAAGAGTTTGGTAGGGAATGTTCGTATCAGTATAAGAAACTCAATGTGCTGTCATCGGCAAACGAGTGGATTGGGTTGTAGGTAATGGACAAGAGATCATTTATAAAGATGAGGAAGAGAGTGGATGAGAGTGGGAAAAACCTGCATTAATTTGATGGGAGGCAGATTGGCACCATCAAGAACCACTTGGATTGAATGGCCAGAAAGATAGTCTCTTATCCATTGGATCAGGGAATTGTCCACTCTATATTAATGTAATTTTGATGAAAGGGCTCGATGCCAAACTCTGTCGAGGCCCTCGATTTATCCAGTGAAATAATCTTACTTTCTCCGAAGTAGTGGATGGAATGACCACTTTTCGGTAAGGTACGCCATCAAATCGCCTGTGGAACTGTTGCTATGAAAGCCATATTGCCGGTCATTGAGGAGGTCATTTGATTCCAGATATTTCGAAAGTTGACGATTAATCAGTGTTTCCATTGCCATCGAAAGAAGAGAAGATAGCTATGGCTATGGATTGATAAGATGGGATGGACAATTTGTCGCCCTTTTTGGGAATTGGCTGAATGTTCGCTGAATTCCATATATTTGAGAAACGGCCAGTAAAATAAGACAAATGGAAGAGTTTTCGCAGTGGTTTAGCGAGTGCAGAAGAACATCTCTTCAAGGGGATTGGGGAATGCCATCGGAACCAGCGGATTTGTTTGCGTTTAGCGTTTGATACGCAGTCAACAGTATGCGCACGGAAGTGAATATTGCTCATGGTGTGCTGCTTATGCTCAATTTCAAAATCCACCTGCCCTCGCCATAACCATGTATTTTATTTTGTCTTCGTCGATTTCCAAACCTAGATCTTTTGTCAGTTGAATTCTGATTTCACCGTTTTTAATTACATTTTCCAAATCATCGCCCAAATTATTGATGCCATCCGCATACGCGAGCATTTTTACAGTTTACTGATATAAAATGTGTGAGAAATTTGTGAATGATGCTTCGCTCGAACTCTATTGTAGAATATCGACTTTTTGTTTCCCGGAGAAATTTTTTTTATGTTATCTATTTTTATTTACTTTATATATTTGTAAATATTTAAAGACATGTACTTTTTTGTCTTCTATTATATTATGAAAAGCTCAATAGGTGCTCAGTTTTGAAGAATCCAGGGTCTTGAGGTGCCTACGATTTCACTCCGGCTTCCTCGAACCTTACCGACTGCGCCAATTTATATTATATGTAATTCTTCTTAATTTTTTATTTGATATGTTTAATTTTATTGATTTGGGTTTCTAAGTTTTTTTTTAACTTCTCCCAGGAAAGGCTAACCTATAGCGCTATCAGCGCCCTGAGATGCCTGGCGTGCTATCTTTTCTCGACAGGGTCCATCAGCCGACCTCTGAAAGAAGATCAAGAATTTCTTAACTATTTCATGGTGCCTATGGCTTAATCGGTTGGCGCAAGGCTAATGACTTTGCCCCGAAAAACAAATTATTATAGACAATTTAACAAGTCTCAGATATGGACCGGATACCGGTGGAGAGAGTTGCTAAATGAGGCCAGGATCGGATCCCGGTTGTAGTGCCGATGATGATGATGATGGCTTAATGGGTGGTGTTTTCACCGGACGGCTGGGCTTTGGGACCTTACCTAGCACTCAGTAATTATGCCGAACTGCACAATAGCAAAAGTCGTCAGTTAAGTATCCTATAATCCTCTTTCTTCTCATTATTGTTTTTCTTTCCTTCTGTTTATTTGTTTGATTTCGTTGATTAATTTTGATTACCCAATTCCTTTTTTTTATTTTAATTTATTAATAAGACTTTTCTTTATGCGTAAATTTTCTTTTCTTTCTTTTATCGGCTTTCTTATTTGGAGTGTATTATTAATTTAATATTTGTTGTCACCGTTTTTTTTTCTTCCTTTGATGTCTATTAAATAACTACATTTAATTTAATGTAATTTACTATTTATTGGCCTGTATGAACCCGAAAGTTCATGACCTCACCGACTTGACTCCGCCATTGTTCCCTGTCCTGTGCGCTCTCCTTCCACGTTCGACCATCCGATCCGATCTCCTCGAGGTCAAACCTAACATTGTCCTCCCATCTCCGTCGCGACGGCCCTGTCGGTCTCTTTCCCGTTGGCTTACCGCCAATAATTCTATGCACGGTCCTATCGTTGCCCATTCGCCCCACGTGTCCGCCCATCTTAATCATCGCGACTTGAATTTTCTCACTAATGTAGGTTTGCGGTATAGTTCTTACAATTCCTGGTCGTGGAGTTTTCTCCATTGTCCTGCCTCCTCGTCATATTTGCCGCTAAAGATACCCCTTAGGACTTTATTCTCGAATACGCGGAATTTGTTTTCTTCCCGTTTTGTGAGAGCCCATGTTTCGCATCCGTATAGAACAATCGGCATAATTAGGGTTCTATAGACACGCACGGAGCTTTATATTCGGTGATAGCAGTTTGGATTTCAGCAGTTTACTGACTGCATGCCAACTAGCGTTGCCGGAATGCAGTCTTTTGTTAATTTCCTTCGACATTTCGTTACTGGCAGTCAGTATTGTTTCCAGGTATTTAAATTGTTTGACATTTTCAAATATCTTACCCCTGATGTTTATGTGTGTTCTCTGAGGTCCACTTGCTCTGGCCATAATCATGTATTTCGTTTTGTCTTCATTTATTTCTAGGCCCACCTCTTCTGCCGCTTGCATGCTGATTTCACTGTTTTTACTTAAAGTTTCTAGATTATCGCCCAAAACGGCGATGTCATCCGCATATACGAGCACTTGGGTGACCCCGTTCAGGGATGATCCGGCCATGTTGTCGTCTTGTACCTTTCTGATGACGTACTCGAGGACAAGATTAAAGAGAGATGGTGAGAGGCCATCGCCCTGTTTTAGTCCGTCCCGGATATCAAATGGTTCTGAGAGGTGGTTTTCTATTCTAACTCGCCCTTTGTTTTCATTCATGCAGATTTGAATGAGAGCGGCATATTTTTTCGAGATTCCCAGCTCAACTACAATATGGTAGAGTCTTTGCGACTGAGTCGTAGGCTTTTTTGAAGTCAACGAACAGTTGGTGAACCGTCTCTCCTTATTCCAACTTGTTTTCCAACAATTGCCTTACTGTGAACATTTGATCCTACGGAATCCGCATTGGTAGTCTCCCAATATGTCTTCTGTGTAGGGTGTGATTCTCGCCAGTATGACATTTGTTAGTGTTTTGCATGTGGCTGGGAGCAATAAAATTCCTCTGTAATTTTCGCAGTCAGATCTGTCACCCTTTTTGAAAATGGGAACGACTATTGAGGTATTCCATTCTTCCGGAATGACTTCCTTATCCATATTGTTTTAATCAGTTGGTGGATCTTTTGAGCGGTTACCTCTCCTCCGTGCTTCACAAGCTCTGCCGGTATGCAGTCGACTCCGAGGCCTTGTTGTTTTTCAAATGGTTTATTGTGCCTACAACTTCATCGAAATAGGGGTCTGGGATCTGAGGCTCGGCTGTATGTACGTCTGGTGCATTTATATGTGGTTGATGGGTGCGCACATTGACCAGGCTTTTAAAGTACTTTGCTCTGGAATTTTCTAGGATTCCTTCGATCCTAGTCTTCTCCCATTCGCGTTTTTTTCGGTTTGAAAAGTCTCGTTGTCTTATTCCGAATTGTCGCGTATCTTTCTGCGTTGACTTCATCATATCTTTCTAAGTGAATCACTCTGAGGCGTTTCCGTTCTTCGATCTTCGCCCTGCACTCATTGTCAAACCAAGGTTTGGATTTAATTGTTTTCTTAAATCCTAATACCTTTTGGGCTGTTTGTTTGATTGTGTCTCTGATCGATGCCCATTTAGTGCCCAGATTATTGGATTACTCTTCCTCACTACTCCCATTCTCTAGGATGCTAAATCTATTTGTTAGCTCCTCTTGATATTCAGCCCTTTTCCGAAGGTCTTTTAGTTTATCAATGTCGAACTTTTTGATCGTGTTCCGTGATTGCCCATGTGGGTTTGCTGCGAGCCGACTTCTAATTTTGCCCATCACTAAAAAGTGATCGGAGTCGCAATCTGCTCCTCTATATGATCTTATATCATCGGAACTACAACCGGGAGCTGGTCTTGGCCTTATTTAGCAAGTCCTGAGGCTTGTTAAATTTTCCATAATGATTTGTTTTTTCCGGGCAAGATCATTAGTCTTGCGCCAGAGGCTCCCCGACGGGGAATCGAACCCCGGTCTTCAGCGTGACAGGCGGGTATACTAACCACTATACTATAGCTCCTCAATAGTATACTGGTTAGTATACCCGCCTGTCATGCGGGAGACCGGGGTTCGTTTCCCCGTCGGGGAGCCTCTGGCGCAAGACTAATGACCTTGCCCGGAAAAAACAAATCATTATGGAAAATTTAACAAGCCTCAGGACTTGCTAAATAAGGCCCAGACCGGTTCCAGGTTGTAGTGCCGATGATGATGATGACACTATCGAGGAACACCTATATGATCTTACGTCAAGGATATTCGAGTAGTGTCTTTTGTCTATTCGGAAGTGATTTATTCGGTTACGCGTTATGCCGTCGGATGATATCCATGTGGCTTTATGGATTTGCTTGTGCTTGAACGTCGTGCTTTTCACTACCAGATCTTTTGATGCTGCGAACGTGATAATTCGAATCCCATTATCATTTGAAACGTCGTGTAGGCTTTCTTTACATATAGTTGATTGGAAGATGTCTTCCTTTCCAATTTTCGCATTGAGGTCCCCGAAGAGGATTTTAACATCGAATGATGAGATCCCATCGAATACTTCCTCTTGGGTCTCGTAGAATGTGTCTTTCGTTTCTTCGTCCGTAGATTCTGCTGGGGCGTGTACGTTTATAAATACATACTTGTACCATGGTCCCTGTATTTTTATATATTTTTAGCACCGACATTCGGTCATTAATAAATTGCACATATATCACATGGGGCGTAATCTTCTTGCTTATGATGAAGCCAGACCCAAGGTTATGTGTATCGGTACCTCCACACGCCAGTGAAAACCCGTTGGTTTCGATAACTTGATGTGCGAGTCGGACTTCCTGAAGTGCGACGATGTCCATTTTATATTGATTCGCGTTTTCTACGACCGTCTGTATCGCGCCTGGTTTATATAACGTTCGAACATTCCACGTCCCGACGCGTCTATCCCGCATTTTCCGTCTTTCCTTACGTCTTCTTTTTGCCGAGTCGGTGTTTTCTTGATCATTTGTTCCCTTATGGTAATGTCGACTCATCACACCTACGCCTACCGGGTTTTTCGTGAGATTGTTTTTTGTATATTGATTATTCATTTTTGTTCCCACGAGTCCTGGGGTTTCAAATAGTCCGCCACATCAGGTCCCCTCTTTGATATGGTAAGGTGTGCTTACTGCTCTGATTCGACCTGGTGTCAGAGAGGCGCCGGTATACCCCTAGCTGCAAACCATCCAATCGGCACGGCGATGCGCAACACCCTGGATTAGGGGTGATAAATCTTTGTGTGTTACTCCTCACTAGCCCGTCTGACATGGGTGGCCCTACTGGAGGCGTATGCTTCCGTTAGCATAGCCAGAGTGATTCATTGTAGTTTAAGCCCCCGCACCACGTCAAGGTTTCTACCAAGCGGGGGAATTTAATGTAATTTATTCTCCGATATTATTTCTTGTCGTATTGTTTTTAATTGAATTTTTTTAGTCTCCTTTTACTTTAACTTCGTACACTTTTCAGTACGACCATGTTTTTGACCGGCAGTTGGTTGTTTCACGGGTAAACAACCTTAAAGAAACTGGTGATATGAATAAAAATAATCTTGACTTCCACGCACAGTGTTCTGTGGTCCAATCTCCTCACCGGTCTGCCTGCTAACATGCAGCTGCTGTTGGATTTTCTGATCGTTCTGTGAAGAAAAGCCTTCCTGGAGAACTACACCTTCATCTGTATGAATTAAGTGTGGTATAGCACCTTAATCCAAGCCGTTTTATTGCTCGAGAAAATCCATCTGAAGCGATTCTTGTCATGTCGACGCACTTATTTTCTTCAGCGATGAAGTTCACTTCATGAAAGATGGGGCCTGTCGTTATCCTGGTGAAAAATGACACCCTTTCGATGGACCAACTCTGGCCATTGATCACTGTATTTAATCTGTCCAGTACACATCCGAATTGATCGTTTGATTCCTTGGAAGCAGCTCAAAACCACACCTCTCCAATCCCACCAAATTGAGAACAAAATCTTCTTTCGTGGATATCAACTTTCGATGTGGATTGTGCTGGCTCATCAAGCCTGGACCAAGATCGTTTTCTATTGACGTTACTGTAATCAACCCATTTTTCATCGCCAGTGATGATTCGTTTCAAAAAAGGATCGGATTCCTTACGTCTAAGATGCAAACCGCAAGCGTTGATGCCCTTCTTTAAATGAATTTCCTTCAAATCACGTGGAAATCAAAAATTAAGCTTTTTAACGAGTTTCATATGGTTTAAATGTTTCTCAATCGCTGTATGTGACACCTTTAAATTGTTTGCTATCTCTCGTACAGTTACATGGCGATCCGACTCAATTATGGCTATAATCGATCATGCTCATCTGGTCGACCTGATCGTTGTTCATCTTTCAGTGAAAAATCTCCGGAGCGAAATTTGTCAAACCAATTCCGGCATTGTCTTTCTTTTAAGGCTTCTTCGCCATACACATCACGCTGCGTTCTCTCCTTTACGGAAATAAAAAAGTGAAATATGACGAAACGTTTTCGTTTTTGCACTCCATATTAAAACTGAGGCGAAACTTATACGTTTTCACAAAAATATGCGCTTCTAAAGCAAAGTAAGACTGACAGCTAACAAATGTCAAAAGGGAACAAATATTTCATTGACAGAATTAATGGCTTCTGGCCAAAGACATCTATGTGTGAAATTGGCAATTATTTAGTTGCCAACCTGATATAATACCTAATTTCTTACCAAAATATTATACTTGTGCAAGATATTTCATATCATCCATTCATTTATTTCGTAGCGTTGTCCCCAATAAAGCACAAATAGTTTGAATACACGCTCAACACCTCGATCAACAATAAACTGCCAAGGCGAATCTAATAAAACCCACTGCCAACAATTTGTGTTCATTTACACACGGGAGTTAGGCTTTCGTTTTTTTTACGAATAGCAATTCTAAGCTGCTCGTAAAATTCTAGTAATTACATTTAGTTAAAAGGAAATATTTAAATAAAAACCGATTACACATTTAAGGCAACAAAAATCCAAATATTCTGTTATAGACTAGACAAATATATTAAAACTACGGAATTAGATTCATTACTTAATTTAAAACCAAGATATCTTTTACAATACAAAAGAAAATTACCGTAAGTGTTCTGAAAATGTTAAGTAATTTTAGTTTACTATTATGAATTGAAATTAGGCATTATAGCAAGTATAGCACATTGCGTAGGAATTGCTGTTGCACCAATGTTACCGTAGATTGAATTTATGTAATATCATTTAATAAATACAAATAAAAATACATACAATTTGTTGTATAAATGTGTTCAGTGGACCTGCGAGAGGGTTAATTGAATGTAAAATAAAACATTTCGATTGCTTTTATTTAAGAAGTTTTAGTTCCCGACCCGAGTTGGAGAAATTGGCCAAAAGACGGACCCTTATACCCAATTGAGTTGCGTCTGTAATACGCAAAACACCTTCTCTGGTACTCTAGCTATCTTCATCAAAAATTAACAGTAACCCCAATTTTTACCTGAGACTTCAAACTTAAGAATTTCGTCTGTAATATTAACCGATGCTTTAAGGCAATGACTTCAACAAAATTGTAACTTACTATAAGAAAACTTATAAGGTCAACATCCGTCACAAGACCAATAGTACACATTCACCACAGAATACACATCCACCACGGCCTTGTTGAGATAAAAACGATGCCAATTAATGATGTTAAAATATTGTGGCGAGCTGGCAAGACTCCAAAACAAAGTACTGGAATATTCCGGAAAGTACTGGAAAACTGGAGACTATGAGCAAAAAGAAGTGAGAGGGAAAAACGATGTCTCCAGTGACAGATGCGTCATTTTTGACAGAGGAGCAAACAGTGAAAGAACGGTTGTCAAGAGCAGAAAAATAAAGATTTGATAGAAAAATGATTTCACGGCTTATTTTGTGTGAATAATTAATCCAGCGAACCCTAAGCTCGCTACAATATATTCTTCTACATAAAAATTTACGATTCAAACCACGGAAAATACAGTATGGTAAATATATCGCAGGTTTACAGGTGCCAATATCGATGCCCTAATTAGGACAAAGTGACGCATGGCTAACAACCTTGCCCGGAAAAACAAATAATTATGGAAAATTTAACAAGACTCAGACTTGTCAAATTAGGCCAAGGCCGGATCCCGGTTGTAGTGCCTATGACGATTTTCATAATTAGGGCAAAGTTGATCGCAAGCTAACATTTGTAAAATGTTTTTAAGGTATTTCACATCAATAGGATACTGACAATGTGGCCATTCACTCGCCGATCGTTCATTCATTCAGTCATATTCATCGTGTGGTCGTTCATAAATACAGTTGAATTCGTCGGCGATCTATCGCGATTCACATCGAACCTTGTAACTTTGGGTAATGTTTGTGCTAATTGCAAAAAAAACAACAACAAAAAACCATCAGACACGTGTAATTTTCACTGGATGTCATAGTCGACATCTGTCTTCACAGATGCCAGACAAGAGTCCGAGCACTACCCGGGACTACATATTAGAACGAAAAAGAAGAGCCATCGAAGCCCCCATCAAATCAAATACCCGCTTAAGCCAGAGTAGTAACAACAACGAAATTAACCGCGAGAAATGAAAGAACCCCCCCAATCTACATCAAAAACCTGACCAGCACCAAAGCTATAATTCAAACCCTGCAAAACGCCCTGAATCACCGAAATTTCAGCACAAATACAAAAGGATCTAGGACTTCCATAACAGTCAGATCATTAGTCGATCATGACAGGGCAGTTAAAAAACTGTTAGAGGAACAGTATCAGTTCTTGACCTTCCAGCATCCGAACAGCAAACCAGCTACCTTTATTATAAGGCATATCGATACCGAATGGACCAACGAAGAATTAGGACTGGAAATCGCTAGGATATGTCCACAAATAAATATTAATAAGCTGGCCTACTTCCAAATACATGAGGACAAACAACATAAAAAAAACCTCTGGATCATACAAATCCCACCAAATCAAGATATCCAGCAACTTAAACAAGTTAAATATTTGTTTACCCAAAAAATCGCAATCGAGGAGCCACACAAACAAGAAATTCTACATTGCGATGAGACTCAGGACACTTGGCGGTCTCATGCCACCAGCAAAAACGTTGCGGCAGATGCGCAGAGGAACACGAGCTCGATGAATGTAAGGCAAATCCACATGGTTTGGAACCAGAGATACGAGGGTTGCCTTTTATATTTCGGGATTAGAGAACAAAAACAAATATTGATCATCGAAAATCACTTTATTGTTTTTCAAAATATTCCCCATGAAGATCTATACACTTTTGCATGCGTTTGAACCAATTGTCGAAGCACTTTTGCCACTCTGAATGAGGTATCTCCAACACATGCATTCTGAATGCAGCAGCCGCTTCTTCAGGTGTCGAAAAATGTTGACCTCTCAGTTTGTTTTTTACGTACAGGAATAAAAAGAAGTCATTCGGTGCCAAGTCAGGACTATACGGCGGATGACCCATCAAATCGATGTTTTGGGTGCTCAAAAATGCAGTTGTCGCAGCCGATGTGTGAGAGCTCGCATTGTCGTGGTGAAGAGTGATCCGTCTTCGGCGGTTGGTTTTCCTGATTTCTTGGAAGACAACTGGCAAACAAATGGTTGTGTACCACTCAGAATTGACTGTTCTGTGTTGTTCTAGTGGTACGGTTGCGACATGTCCAGTTTTTCCGAAAAAACAGGCGACCATTTGCTTGGAAGTGCTTCGTGCGCGAACAACTTTTGTTGAATTTGGCTCATCTTGAAACACCCAGACAGTCGACTGCTGTTTACTTTCGAGCTCATACGCGTAAATCCACGATTCATCACCTGTCACGTTGTCATAGACGTGTTTCGAAGCACCGCGACCGTATTTTTTGAGCATTTCTTTCGACCAATTGACACGAGTCTTTTTTTGGGCGATTGACAAATTGTGTGGGATCCAACGCGAACAAATTTCAAGTCAGTCAAATGTTTATGCAATATTGAATGTATGCTGGTCCCACTAACGCCTAAGGTTGTCTCAATCTCACGATAGGTCACATGACGATCTTCCAATATCAGTTCGCGCACAGCATCAATGGTTTTCGGCACAACAACTGATTTTGGACGACCTTCACGAAATTCATCTTGGAGTGAACTACGACCACGATTGAATTCACCATACCATCAATAAACACTGGTCCTTGATGGAGCTTCATCGCCAAAAATTGAATTAAGCTCATCCATGCACTGTTGCTGAGTTAATCCACGCCGAAAGTTGTAAAAAATAATCTCACGAAAATGTTGACGATTTAATTCCATTTTTGGGCCGAGATGAATCTTTTAAGTTACTGTAAACAACACAAATAGCGCTCGTATGTCAAAACGTTCTGAGTGCGTATAACCTCAAAAATGTCCAACTTTACGACAGAGCTGTCAATTGCCGGATTGCAACACTAGGGTTGCCAAATCCCGAAACATAAGAGGCAGCCCTCGTAGTACAAACCGCTAAAGCCGATGGATCCATTACCACAAAGAAGATAACAGTAAAATGTTGTAACTGTGGAGGGCCACATCCATCAAATTTCTCTGAATGCCCTCAGAAGCTAAAACTTCTGCAAAGACGGAAATTAGCAATGTCAACAGTTAAACCAACAACAACGAAACCAACAGTATTGCAGGAAGTTCTCATCACAATCATTCCCAAACGCGATAGATCGCCTGATACCGGGGACAATTGCTTGTCCTCGGATAAAAAACTTCGTTCCACTATGTATCCAACAAGTGGGCTTGGTAAAAACCCCTACTGTAATAAATTCACTCCCCTACAATGCCATCCAGATACAGATAATTCTGAAATGGACGAAACTGATTCGCCAATAATCAGAAAAGTGTATGTGCCACCAATCAAAGTGCTGCAAAAATCACCAGAATATGTGCATAGCCTCATGAAAAAGCTTAATATATCCAGTTATTTAATAAAAAAATTAACAATTGGTATAAAAATAATGTTCGGAACTATTGAATCATTTAATATTGTGTTAGAAAAACTAAAAGAGGATAACTGTCAATATTTTTCTCATGATATTAAAAGTGCTAAAACTTTCAAAGTTATTTTGTATGGACTGGATGATATAAAAACTAATGAACTCAAAGCTGAACTCATTTCGCTCGGCTTAAAATGTTCTGATGTTAAAAAAATTGAAAAACAATATGATCATTTTTTTTTTTTTTTTTTTTTAAACTGTATTTATTAACCATAATTAAAATTTGTACATTTAAGTAATACAGTGACTTAAAATTAAATTCGTGACAATTGCTTACATGTAATTATTATTATAATACATTTTCCAAACAATGTTTTAAGAGTTATAGGCTATATGTGTGTTTATACATTTAGTAGGGTTTCGTCTTCCTGGAAAAGGTCAGAAAACCAGGAATTTCTTATTTTTACTTTACTTAATCTAAACTTAACCCTAAATATAAATATAAATATAACTTAACCTAACTTAGTCTGATTATTATAAAATGAGCTATAAACAAAACAAAGTTTTATAATTAATGGGATTTATGAATTAAAGGATGTGGAATGAGGTCAGTTATGGGTTAGAGGTAGAGTATTTCTCTCCGGTTGTTCGTTGGAAAAGCGTAGGATGTTGGAGAATGGTTGGACGTTACAGTATTTGAACTGGTTAGGGGTAACTTCGGTGTTGTGGTATATGATCTCGTTTGAATCATTTACCAGTCTGCCTGAGACGAAGATAGCTCTGGTGTGGAGACAGTTGGGATAGTTAGTTCTGATATCTAGAGGGGTCTCTAAGAGCGAGGTTATTATGGGATTGGGATTATTTTGTAGGTTGTCGATAAATTTGATAGACAGTTCGAGGAATCGTCTATTGAGGCGCTCAATACCAGCGGTATTGTAGAGTTCGACGTTACTATAGTACTTATAGGAGTTAGGACGACGATGTAACCCAGAGACATACCTAAAGCATTTTCTTTCGAATACTCGTAATTTCTCCATTTGGGAGGGAGTGATATGGTACCACAATGGGCACGCGTACGTGAGTGTGGGCCTGATAATTTGTTTGTAAATGAGCAGTTTGACTTTGTGAGAGAGACTATTAGGTTTCCACATTACTCTTCTACAGAGATTAAGCTGAATTGTGGCTTTTTGAAGGGAATTTTTAATGTGGGAGGAAAAAGACCAGTTATTAGAAAAAGTGATTCCCAGATATTTTAGGGTTTTGGAGGGTTTTATCAGAGTATTGTTCAGTTGAATCTTAATTTTGTTGTGGCAGCGTCTAGTGTTGTTTGTACAGTGCTCGTGTTTGCCCTTGAACACTATGAGCTGCGTTTTATTTGGGTTAAGGTGAATTTTCCACTTATTGAAGTATGATGATAGGTTAGGGAGAAAGTTGTTAATTCGATTTCTTGCAGCCTTAACAAATTTGCTGCTAGAGTAAATTAATGTATCATCAGCATAATTCAGCATCACAACATTAGGAGATACGGGTTGAGGAATATCTGAGGTATATAACAGATATAAAATTGGCCCTAAAATGGAGCCTTGGGGAACACCCGCGGTTATGGTGTGGGTTTCTGAGACGGAAGAATTTATTCTCACAACGAATTTTCTGGCAGAAAGATATGAGGCTAAGAGCTTTGTTGTGTGAGAGTTTAGATTAAATATGGAGTGCAGTTTGTACAGAAGCCCTGAGATCCAGACGCAATCAAACGCCTTAGAAATATCGAGAGATATACACACAGTAGGGCTTTGGTTTTGGAGACCAGTTGTAACATCGTGTGTGAGTTTTAGTAGAGCATGACATGTGGATTGTCGCTTACGAAATCCGAACTGACAGTTAGGGATGAGGGCATTCTCATTGGCAAATGAGAGAAGATTTTGGTAGATCTTGCGTTCCAGTATCTTACTTAATGTACTTAATAGGGATATTGGACGATAATTGAAAGGGCTATTACTACTACCGGGCTTCTTAATAGGAATTACTACCGCAGTTTTCCAGTTCTCTGGGAAGTGCGATGCATTAATTATTTGATTAAGAAGAATGAGGATGGGAAGTAGATTCTGTGGGCGTAGCCTTTTAAATAGAAGGCGTGGGATTCCATCTAATCCAGTTGACTTTTTGTTATTTCCTGATCTTACGATCTCGGATAATTCGTCTGCAGTTAGAAAATTTGTAGTGTCTAAGGGGTGTGAAGCTATGTTTGTGTTGTTAAATTCACCGATGAAAGGAGTAAAAGATGGGAATAATCTGTTTGAGATGTATTCGTTTACTGTGTTCTCGAAGCCAGGAGTTGAGAGAGAATTATTTTGCTCATGGATCTTTGCAAAGTGTTCTGCGAGGCAATTTGCTATGTCCGAATCGGATTGGGCAATATTATTACTGATTGGGTTAATGAGATGGTCAATTCGGGGTTTATATTTACGACCAGTTAATTGGTTGATGTTTTTGAAAAGATCCCGATTTGGTTTGATATTTTTAAGTGTGGAGATGTAGTTTTCATCTGCGAACTTCTTCAACTGCTCATTTATCAGAGTGGATAGGAGTTGGATTTGGCTTTTAATAAAGGGGCAGTATCTTGTATGGAGTTTACGGCGGAGCTGCTTTTTAAGGCGCAATAATTTGGTTAGGATGCTGGGCAAAGGCTTTCCTAAATAGTTATGAGGAATGGTTGTCGGGGTGTTGTTGCTGAGAGCCTCCTTAAGAATTTGCTCTATTCTTAAAGATGCGTGATCGATTTCAATAGGGAGTAAGTTAGATGCTTCAGGGATATACAAGTCAGAGAAACTTATCGCTATGTCCCTATTGACTTTTCTCCAATTTGTTTTGGTGAAGTTTGGGACAGGGTTTGACGAGTAGAGTGGGTCGAAAGAGGGGATTTGGATCGTGGTATGAACGGAACCATGATCAGAAGGAAATATAAAGGAGACTGTAGGTGGACCCGCTGAGTGAACATCATCGGACTTGAGGAAGAAGTCGATTGTTGACCTGGCTGAGCTAGAGACACGAGTTGGCTGTAATGGGGAGTCAATGGAAGTATATGGATAAGACTGGAGGAGGGCTAGCAATTGGCGACCATATTTGTTGCATTTATTATCATTGAATGCTGTGTGACGAGCATTCCAGTCTCCTCCGATTATAAATGGAGCGGGAACGGACTGTTGGATAATCTGCGAAATGTCAGTATCTGGGAAATCTGGTTGTCGTGAAGGGTGAATATAAATGGATGCTAAGACGAGCACTTTATTGTTCTCACAGAAAAGTTTTACTGCTGTGTATTCAATGCTGGATATACCGGTGAATCTAATTTCACTGAATTGAAATTTTTTGTGAATTAAGATGCCGGTACCTCCATGAGATCCATTAGTTCTGGGGTTAGAAACTAAAGTGTAATTGGGAATTGAAACTCGGGAATTTGGTTTGAGCCAGGTCTCTGAAAGGAAGAGGATATCTGGGGAAAACTTTTCAACAAACAACCGGAGGTGTTGCTTACGTATGTTAGAGTAAATGGATTCTGTGTTGAGGGAGATAATGGTTAGTTTAGAGAGAGCTGGAAAGAATCTGACCTTTTTTCTCTATTTCTGACATCTTCCTCAGCGAAGGTAGCATGGCTTGTAAGCTTTGGATGTATCCCATGATGTCCAGATTGAAGTTTTCAGTATTGTTGTTAGGGGGAGTGGTAGTGTTGAGGTTTCCTCTTGCTGCATCCGCGTACGATATTCCGGGTCGGGTTGACTTCGTTTCCTGGAATACTGTTGGTTTCGTTGTTGTTGTTGTTGTTGTTGATTTTATAGTTGTTGCTAATTTCCGTCTTTCCAGAAGTTTTAGCTTCTGAGGGCATTGGGAAAAATTTGCCGGATGAGGGCCTCCGCAGTTACAGCATTTAACTGTGATCTTTTTGTTGGTAATGGATCCATCAGCGTTGACGGTTTGTATTGTTTCAGGTTCCAGGCCTTGTGGATTTACTTTGCATTCCTCGAGCTCGTGTTCCTCTGCGCATCTGCCGCAACGTCTTTGCTGGTGGCATGAGACCGCCAAGTGTCCTGATTCTTGACATCGCTTACAATGAAGAATTTCTTGTTTGTGGGGCTCTTCGATTGCGATTTTTTGGGTAAACAAATATTTAATTTGTTTAAGTTGCTTGATGTCCTGATTAGGTGGGATTTGTATGATCCGGAGGTTTTTTACGTTGTTTGTCCTCATGTACGGTGTTTGGAAGTAGTCCAGCTTATTGATTATTATTTGTGGACATATCCTAGCGATTTCCAGTCCCACTTCTTCGTTGGTCCATTCGGGATCGATGTGCCTTATAATAAAGGTAGCTGGTTTGCTGTTCGGATGCTGGAAGGTGAAGAACTGATACTGTTCCTCTAACAGTTTTTTAACTGCCCTGTCATGATCGACTAATGATCTGACTGCTATGGAAGTCCTAGATCCTTTTGCATTGGTGCTAAAATTCCGGTGACCCAAGGCATTTTGCAGGGTTTGAATTAGTGCTTTGCTGCTGGTCGGGTTTCTGATGTAGATTGGCGGTGGTCTTTCGTTTTTGTGCTGGGCAGGCAGGGGACTCGGTGCTGGCTTGGCTTGTTTGGTGGATTCCTTATGGGCTGATGATTGTTGTTTGGGTGGAGATGTTTTATGGCTTAAGTTGGGAGAAGGCGTCGTCTCCATACTGGCATCGTCGCTGTTTTGGGTGGGTTGCTTTAGGGAGTGAATTTCCTCCCGGAGTTGCTTCACCTCTGCTGAAAGCTGTTTGATGTATTCCACGGCTTCGTGGAATTTTTGTTCGTAGTCCATGTGTTTTACTGGATTTTCCATTTTTGTAGTCTTCTTAGATGAGTTTTGAAGAGTTTCAATGGCTCTTCTCTTCCGTTCCAAAAGATATTCCCGGGTAGCGCTCGGGTCGTTGTCTGGCATCTGTGAAGACAGATTTCGACTACGGCATCCAGCGAAAATTAATTTGCTCGTGTTTGTATAGTTAAAATTTCCTCTTTTGGTTTTTTGTGTTATTATATATATATTATTATTTTTTTTTAAATATTTTTTGTTGGCTTTCTATTGCACTACACAATTTAATAGTGCACTTAACACACGTAAACATAAACACGTGTAAACACGTTTCTGTGAACGTCCGCACTGCACGAGATCTCGACTGTTTGTGACAATATGATCAATTTACTGATTTTTTTTATCTGATTCAGTTTGAAAATGGAACAATTAAATTAAGTGAACTTAAAAAAAATTATCGCTCAATTTTTCATACCCAAGTGAATTGGAACTTCCAAAGGAAAATCAAAGGTAAGGTGACACAATGCTTTAATTGTCAAATGTTTGGACATGGTGAGAGAAATTGTCACATAAAAACATATTGTGCTACTTGCGCTGATTCACACAAAACAAGCGAATGTTTTTTTTTTAAACTGTATTTATTAACCATAATTAAAATTTGTACATTTAAGTAATACAGTGACTTAAAATTAAATTCGTGACAATTGCTTACATGTAATTATTATTATAATACATTTTCCAAACAATGTTTTAAGAGTTACAGGCTAGATGTGTGTTTATACATTTAGTAGGGTTTTGTCTTCCTGGAAAAGGTCAGAAAACCAGGAATTTCTTATTTTTACTGTACTTAATCTAAACTTAACCCTAAATATAAATATAAATATAACTTAACCTAACTTAGTCTGATTATTATAAAATGAGCTATAAACAAAACAAAGTTTTATAATTAATGGGATTTATGAATTAAAGGATGTGGAATGAGGTCAGTTATGGGTTAGAGGTAGAGTATTTCTCTCCGGTTGTTCGTTGGAAAAGCGTAGGATGTTGGAAAATGGTTGGACGTTACAGTATTTGAACTGGTTAGGGGTAACTTCGGTGTTGTGGTATATGATCTCATTTGAATCATTTACCAGTCTGCCTGAGGCGAAGATAGCTCTGGTGTGGAGACAGTTGGGATAGTTAGTTCTGATATCTAGAGGGTTCTCTAAGAGCGAGGTTATTATGGGATTGGGATTATTTTGTAGGTTTTCGATAAATTTGATAGACAGTTCGAGGAATCGTCTATCGAGGCGCTCGATACCAGCGGTATTGTAGAGTTCGACATTACTATAGTACTTATAGGAGTTAGGACGACGATGTAACCCAGAGACATACCTAAAGCATTTTCTTTCGAATACTCGTAATTTCTCCATTTGGGAGGGAGTGATATGGTACCACAATGGGCACGCGTACGTGAGTGTGGGCCTGATAATTTGTTTGTAAATGAGCAGTTTGACTTTGTGAGAGAGACTATTAGGTTTCCACATTACTCTTCTACAGAGATTAAGCTGAATTGTGGCTTTTTGAAGGGAATTTTTAATGTGGGAGGAAAAAGACCAGTTATTAGAAAAAGTGATTCCCAGATATTTTAGGGTTTTGGAGGGTTTTATCAGAGTATTGTTCAGTTGAATCTTAATTTTGTTGTGGCAACGTCTAGTGTTGTTTGTACAGTGCTCGTTTTTGCCCTTGAACACTATGAGCTGCGTTTTATTTGGATTAAGGTGAATTTTCCACTTATTAAAGTATGATGATAGGTTAGGGAGGAAGTTGTTAATGCGGTTTCTTGCAGCCTTAACAAATTTGCTGCTAGAGTAAATTAATGTATCATCAGCATAATTCAGCATCACAACATTAGGAGATACGGGTTGAGGAATATCTGAGGTATATAACAGATATAAAATTGGCCCTAAAATGGAGCCTTGGGGAACACCCGCGGTTATGGTGTGGGTTTCTGAGACAGAAGAATTTATTCTCACAACGAATTTTCTGGCAGAAAGATATGAGGCTAAGAGCTTTGTTGTGTGAGAGTTTAGATTCAATATGGAGTGCAGTTTGTACAGAAGTCCTGAGATCCAGACGCAATCAAACGCCTTAGAAATATCGAGAGATATACACACAGTAGGGCTTTGGTTTTGGAGACCAGTTGTAACATCGTGTGTGAGTTTTAGTAGAGCATGATATGTGGATTGTCGCTTACGAAATCCGAACTGACAGTTAGGGATGAGGGCATTCTCATTGGCAAATGAGAGAAGATTTTGGTAGATCTTGCGTTCCAGTATCTTACTTAGTGTACTTAATAGGGATATTGGACGATAATTGCAAGGGCTATTACTACTACCGGGCTTCTTAATAGGAATTACTACCGCAGTTTTCCAGTTCTCTGGGAAGTGCGATGCATTAATTATATGATTAAGAAGAATGAGGATGGGAAGTAGATTCTGTGGGCGTAGCCTTTTAAATAGAAGGCGTGGGATTCCATCTAATCCAGTTGACTTTTTGTTATTTTCTGATCTTACGATCTCGGATAATTCGTCTGCAGTTAGAAAATTTGTAGTGTCTAAGGGGTGTGAAGCTATGTTTGTGTTGTTGAATTCACCGATGAAAGGAGTAAAAGATGGTAATAATCTGTTTGAGATGTATTCGTTTACTGTATTCTCGAAGCCGGGAGTTGATAGAGAATTATTTTGCTCATGAATCTTTGCAAAGTGTTCTGCGAGGCAATTTGCTATGTCCGTATCGGACTGGGCAATATTATTGCTGATCGGGTTAATGAGATGATCAATTCGGGGTTTATATTTACGACCAGTTAATTGGTTGATGTTTTTGAAAAGATCCCGATTTGGTTTGATATTTTTAAGTGTGGAGACGTAGTTTTCATCTGCGAACTTTTTCAACTGCTCATTTATCAGAGTGGATAGGAGTTGGATTTGGCTTTTAATAAAGGGGCAGTATCTTGTATGAAGTTTACGGCGGAGCTGCTTTTTAAGGCGCAATAATTTGGTTAGGACGCTGGGCAAAGGCTTTCCTAAATAGTTATGAGGAATGGTTGTCGGGGTGTTTTTGCTGAGAGCCTCCTTAAGAATTTGCTCTATTCTTAAAGATGCTTGATCGATTTCAGTAGGGAGTAAGTTAGATGCTTCAGGGATATACAAGTCAGAGAAACTTATCGCTATGTCCCTATTGACTTTTCTCCAATTTGTTTTGGTGAAGTTTGGGACAGGGTTTGACGAGTATAGTGGATCGAAAGAGGGGATTTGGATCGTGGTGTGAACGGAACCATGATCAGAAGGAAATATAAAGGAGACTGTAGGTGGACCCGCTGAATAAACATCGTCGGACTTGAGGAAGAAGTCGATTGTTGACCTGGCTGAGCTAGAGACACGAGTTGGCTGTAATGGGGAGTCAATGTAAGTATATGGATAAGACTGGAGGAGGGCTAGCAATTGGCGACCATATTTGTTGCATTTATTATCATTGAATGCTGTGTGACGAGCATTCCAGTCTCCTCCGATTATAAATGGAGCGGGAACGGACTGTTGGATAATCTGCGAAATGTCAGTGTCTGGGAAATCTGGTTGTCGTGAAGGGTGAATATAAATGGATGCTAAGACGAGCACTTTATTGTTCTCACAGAAAAGTTTTACTGCTGTGTATTCAATGCTGGATATACCGGTGAATCTAATTTCACTGAATTGAAATTTTTTGTGAATTAAGATGCCGGTACCTCCATGAGGTCCATTAGTTCTGGGGTTAGAAACTAAAGTGTAATTGGGAATTGAAACTCGGGAATTTGGTTTGAGCCAGGTCTCTGAAAGGAAGAGGATATCTGGGGAAAACTTTTCAACAAACAACCGGAGGTGTTGCTTACGTATGTTAGAGTAAATGGATTCTGTGTTGAGGGAGATAATGGTTAGTTTAAAGAGAGCTGGAAAGAATATGGGAAGTTATTAGTGAAAGAATCTGACCTTTTTTCTCTATTTCTGACATCTTCCTCAGCGAAGGTAGCATGGCTTGTAAGCTTTGGATGTATCCCATGATGTCCAGATTGAAGTTTTCAGTATTGTTGTTAGGGGGAGTGGTAGTGTTGAGGTTTCCTCTTGCTGCATCCGCGTACGATATTCCGGGTCGGGTTGACTTCGTTTCCTGCAATACTGTTGGTTTCGTTGTTGTTGTTGTTGTTGTTGATTTTATAGTTGTTGCTAATTTCCGTCTTTCCAGAAGTTTTAGCTTCTGAGGGCATTGGGAAAAATTTGCCGGATGAGGGCCTCCGCAGTTACAGCATTTAACTGTGATCTTTTTGTTGGTAATGGATCCATCAGCGTTGACGGTTTGTATTGTTTCAGGTTCCAGGCCTTGTGGATTTACTTTGCATTCCTCGAGCTCGTGTTCCTCTGCGCATCTGCCGCAACGTCTTTGCTGGTGGCATGAGACCGCCAAGTGTCCTGATTCTTGACATCGCTTACAATGAAGAATTTCTTGTTTGTGGGGCTCTTCGATTGCGATTTTTTGGGTAAACAAATATTTAATTTGTTTAAGTTGCTTGATGTCCTGATTAGGTGGGATTTGTATGATCCGGAGGTTTTTTACGTTGTTTGTCCTCATGTACGGTGTTTGGAAGTAGTCCAGCTTATTGATTATTATTTGTGGACATATCCTAGCGATTTCCAGTCCCACTTCTTCGTTGGTCCATTCGGGATCGATGTGCCTTACAAGCGAATGTAATAACGCTTCAGTAAATAAATGTGCCAACTGCAACGGCAATCATAAAGCTACTGACGTCACATGCACCAGTAGATCTAAATACTTAGAAATAAAAGAAAGATCATCTGGAAGATCCAAGATCCATCCAAGAACTCATTTCGCTGCATCAACTCAAATTTCTAATCATCAAGCTTGGCAAAAACCGATTTCGTTTGCCTCTATGAGTGATTTTCCTACGCTTCCACAGCCACAGCGACGACTGGGACTGACCAATGCTCCGAGCAAAAGCTTTCCAAATTCAAGCCCGTAAATTCAAAGTTTACCACCAACACCCACGCGGCGCTTCTTCATCAAACAATAACAATAATTTACCCAACAACAATTCACCACTCTTCACAATCGAGGAACTAAATTCCTTGTGCATGGAAATGATCTCAAATTCATCAGTTTGTAAAACGAAAATAGAACAATTTAATGTGATCGCGCATTTAGCCACTAAGTTTTTATACACTAATAATGTTAAGTAAAATGGCAGATACACAAATAAAAATAATTACTTGGAATGCTAAAGGCATACGCAATAAATTTCATGATTTTTTTTTTTTTATAAAACGCTGTCTTTATTGACCATTAAAAGTTTAGTTACATAAGTTTACAGCTAACTTAACTAAGTTGTGACAATTTTACTTACAATGTCTAGAACATTTTTCCAAGTAATATTTAATTTGAGGTCTTACGTTTAAGGAGATCTATTCCAGATACAATTTATTAGTAGGACTCCTGGAAAGGTCATGAAAACCAGGATGGATTGTCAATGTTTACAATAAATATTCTTAAAACTACTTATCTCTACTTAAATCTAGCTTATATCTAAGGTAGTTAAATAAATTCACATATAGTCATTTAGAACAAATTAGCCTAGTCTTAAGCTTAAGTTGAGATTCCATACTTTACATACCCTAAGGAGAGAAGGGAGCGGCAGAGGGAGGTCTCTCCACCGACTGCTCGTTAAAGGAAAGAACCCGAGAAAAGGGTTGAATGTTTGAGTATTTGAAGTGGTTAAGATCGATTACCCTGTTATGGTAGATGATTTCGTTCGCATCATTTACTAATCTTCCTGCGTAGAAGAGAGCCTTTAAATGGAGTGCATGAAGATAGGGATTTGATGCATTGTGGCTGGGGAGGCTAAGGGAATTGATGAGAGGGTTTGGATTGGCTGACAGGTTTTCAATGAATCTTATCGACAATTCCAGGAACCTTCTATCCAGTCTCTCCAGGCCGACGGAGTGGTATAGCGTAAGGCTTCCGATATATTTGTGGGAGTCGCGCTGTCGACGTAGCCCTGTGATTAGTCTGAAACACTTCCTTTCGAAGATACGAAGTTTTTCCATTTGAGAGGGAGAGATATGGAACCAGATGGGACAAGCGTAAGTAAGTGTGGGCCTGATGATTTGTTTATAAAGTAGAAGTTTGACTTGTTGAGAGAGACCATCTGCCTTCCACATTACTTTCCGACAAAGGTTCAGCTGTATCCCCGCTTTGCGGATGACATTGTTTATGTGAGTCGTGAAAGAGAGATTATTTTCGAAAGTAATGCCCAAGTATTTTAGTGATTTAGATGGTTTTATGAGGGTGTTGCAGAGGTTGAGTTGGATTTTTGAATGGTTACGTACCGTGTTATTGGTACAGTGAACGTTTCTACCTTTAAATACAATCAGCTGAGTTTTGTTGGGGTTTAAGCGGATCTTCCATTTAAGGAAGTAGGAGGAAAGAATTTGGAGGAATTCATTTACGCGGTTTCTGGCAGATAATACGAGCCTGCTGCTGGAGTAGACAAGGGTATCGTCTGCGTAGTTGAGGATTCGAGTATTCGGTGAGACGGGTTGAGGAATATCAGATGTGTATAGTAAGTATAAGAGGGGACCCAGAATGGATCCTTGGGGGACTCCTGCTGTTATTGAGTACGTCTGAGAAAGGGTGGAATTTATCTTGACCATGAATTTCCTATTTGATAGGTACGAGTAGAGAAACTTGGAAGTGTGATTGTTGAGACGATACGTGGAATGTAATTTGTACAGAAGACCCGCAGTCCACACGCAGTCGAAAGCCTTGGATATGTCAAGGGAGATACACACAGAGGGGCACTGGTCGTTAAGAGCCATAGTGATGTCGTGAGTAAACTTGAGGAGAGCGTGACATGTTGAGTGTTGTGCACGAAAACCGAATTGGAAATCAGGGAGTAATGAGTTAGTTTCCGCGAAGGAGAGTAGGTAATGGTGAATTTTTAATTCAAGTAATTTGCTTAAATTATTAAGTAGTGAGATGGGTCGAAAATTGGCCGCCATCAGGGATGCGCCTGATTTTTTAATGGGGATGACTATGGCAGTTTTCCAAGACTCCGGTATGTGACCAGCATTTATTATGTGGTTTAGCAGGGTCATGATGTATAGTCGATTTGAAGGGTTGAGGTTTTTGAAAAGCACATGTGGAATTTTGTCCAAGCCGGTTGAGTTTTTATTGCTACGAGAAGATATCATTTGGTTAAATTCCTGCGGTTGCAAAAAGAAGTTTGTATCGGTGGGTTGAGATGCTCTATTGTCATTATTAAATTCAGTTATGAATGGAGTGAATGAGGAGATTAGTTCATGGGATGTATAACGGTTGACCACTTCCTCAAACTCGGAGTTGCCTAGGCTATCATTTTGCCTATGCACTTGGGAGAAGTGTTCCGCTAAATAGTTTGCTATTTCAGAATCAGAGTACAGAATATTATTTCTGGGACCAATTAGTCTGTCTATTGAGGTGTGTATTTTTCGTCCTGTAAGGCGATTGATGTTTTTGTAAAGATTACGGTCGGGTCTGATACTATTTAAAGTGGAGATGTAGTTCTGCTCTACGAAAGCATTTAATTGCTGGTTAATGAGGGTAGACAATAATTGAACCTGTACTTTCAGGAGGGGACAAAATCTTCGAAATAGTTTTCGGCGGAGCTTTTTTTTTAATGAGATGATTTTTTTTTTTTTTTTATAAAACGCTGTCTTTATTGACCATTAAAAGTTTAGTTACATAAGTTTACAGCTAACTTAACTAAGTTGTGACAATTTTACTTACAATGTCTAGAACATTTTTCCAAGTAATATTTAATTTGAGGTCTTACGTCTAAGGAGATCTATTCCAGATACAATTTATTAGTAGGACTCCTGGAAAGGTCATGAAAACCAGGATGGATTGTCAATGTTTACAATAAATATTCTTAAAACTACTTATCTCTACTTAAATCTAGCTTATATCTAAGGTAGTTAAATAAACTCACATATAGCAATGTAGAACAATTTAGCCTCGTCTTAAGCTTAAGTTGAGATTTCATACTTTACATCCCCAAAGGAGGGAAGGGAGCGGCAGAGGGGGGTCTCTCCACCGACTGCTCGTTAAAGGAAAGAACCCGAGAAAAGGGTTGAATGTTTGAGTATTTGAAGTGGTTAAGATCGGTTACCCTGTTATGGTAGATGATTTCGTTCGCATCATTTACTAATCTTCCTGCGTAGAAGAGAGCCTTTAAATGGAGTGCATGAAGATAGGAATTTGATGCATTGTGGCTGGGGAGGCTAAGGGAATTGATGAGAGGGTTTGGATTGGCTGACAGGTTTTCAATGAATCTTATCGACAATTCCAGGAACCTTCTATCCAATCTCTCCAGGCCGACAGAGTGGTATAGCGTAAGGCTTCCGATATATTTGTGGGAGTCGCGCTGTCGACGTAGCCCTGTGATTAGTCTGAAACACTTCCTTTCGAAGATACGAAGTTTTTCCATTTGAGAGGGAGAGATATGGAACCAGATGGGACAAGCGTAAGTAAGTGTGGGCCTGATGATTTGTTTATAAAGTAGAAGTTTGACTTGTTGAGAGAGACCATCTGCCTTCCACATTACTTTCCGACAAAGGTTCAGCTGTATCCCCGCTTTGCGGATGACATTGTTTATGTGAGTCGTGAAAGAGAGATTATTTTCGAAAGTAATGCCCAAGTATTTTAGTGATTTAGATGGTTTTATGAGGGTGTTGCAGAGGTTGAGTTGGATTTTTGAATGGTTACGTACCGTGTTATTGGTACAGTGAACGTTTCTACCTTTAAATACAATCAGCTGAGTTTTGTTGGGGTTTAAGCGGATCTTCCATTTAAGGAAGTAGGAGGAAAGAATTTGGAGGAATTCATTTACGCGGTTTCTGGCAGATAATACGAGCCTGCTGCTGGAGTAGACAAGGGTATCGTCTGCGTAGTTGAGGATTCGAGTATTCGGTGAGACGGGTTGAGGAATATCAGATGTGTATAGTAAGTATAAGAGGGGGCCCAGAATGGATCCTTGGGGGACTCCTGCTGTTATTGAGTACGTCTGGGAAAGGGAGGAATTTATCTTGACCATGAATTTCCTATTTGATAGGTACGAGTAGAGAAACTTGGAAGTGTGATTGTTTAGACGATACGTGGAATGTAATTTGTACAGAAGACCCGCAGTCCACACGCAGTCGAAAGCCTTGGATATGTCAAGGGAGATACACACAGAGGGGCACTGGTCGTTAAGAGCCATAGTGATGTCGTGAGTAAACTTGAGGAGAGCGTGACATGTTGAGTGTTGTGCACGAAAACCGAATTGGAAATCAGGGAGTAATGAGTTAGTTTCCGCGAAGGAGAGTAGGTAATGGTGAATTTTTAATTCAAGTAATTTGCTTAAATTATTAAGTAGTGAGATGGGTCGAAAATTGGCCGCCATCAGGGATGCGCCTGATTTTTTAATGGGGATGACTATGGCAGTTTTCCAAGACTCCGGTATGTGACCAGCATTTATTATGTGGTTTAGCAGGGTCATGATGTATAGTCGATTTGAAGGGTTGAGGTTTTTGAAAAGCACTTGTGGAATTTTGTCCAAGCCGGTTGAGTTTTTATTGCTACGAGAAGATATCATTTGGTTAAATTCCTGTGGTTGTAAAAAGAAGTTTGTATCGGTGGGTTGAGATGCTCTATTGTCATTATTAAATTCAGTTATGAATGGAGTGAATGAGGAGATTAGTTCATGGGATGTATAACGGTTGACCACTTCCTCAAACTCGGAGTTGCCTAGGCTATCATTTTGCCTATGCACTTGGGAGAAGTGTTCCGCTAAAGAGTTTGCTATTTCAGAATCAGAGTACAGAATATTATTTCTAGGACCAATTAGTCTGTCTATTGAGGTGTGTGTGTGGCGAACGTACAAATTCCCCACAGGAAAAGTCCAGACCAACTTGAGGTACCGCACTTACCTGGACAACATCACGTCCACAGACGCGGTCCCAAGCCCAGCGGGGGCCGCCAGTAACCCAACGTTGAGTCGACAGCAGAAGGCAAGGAACTTAACGTCCCCAAAGCCTCTAATACCGAGCTAAACGCTCCATACCTAAAACCTACGACCTGAAACAAGGAGAAACATCCATGCATCCTTCGACGTGTGCAATCGCAAGCTAAGTGAATGCCAGCACCACAAGTCGGCAACCCTGAACATCTGCACGGGATGCAGGGAATTGTAATCAAAACAATTAACCGACCAACTGACGTGGTGCGGTTGATCTAAACATTAGATCAATACTTTGTTTGGAGTTTTACGAAGGCCAGCTGCAATAAATAAATACGGCACAGCATTGCGCCGTTGCCACTGTCCGCCAAGCAGAAATGCATCAGCGGAATGTTTGTTTTTCACACCATGTGAAAACTCTCTTGGATTTCAAATCCAATAGATACCAGCGGACTAGACGTCCAGGCGATCGTCAACACCAGATGGTCGACCTAACCAAGCAGCGTGGGAATAGAATCCACCGTCAACAACGACGGTGAAGCTT
The DNA here is from genome assembly GCA_963931805.1 of Microdon myrmicae. Taxonomy (NCBI): domain Eukaryota; kingdom Metazoa; phylum Arthropoda; class Insecta; order Diptera; family Syrphidae; genus Microdon; species Microdon myrmicae. The sequence goes on along the minus strand of OZ007497.1, from coordinate 150,741,651 downwards.
CCATATGTATGCGTGAGAATTTTCTCCTTACAGGAAATTGTGTCTGCACAACTGCAGATACAAAACACACAGATACTGGAAAAACAGTATCCGATAGGTTGCAAGAGAGGAGTTTTTTTTTATCGAGCATCGGTCCAGAGGTGTCGTCACAGAGAAACCCTACGAGGAGGTCAGTCCGCGCTGCGCAATATTTCGCTACAGAAACAGGACGAGAAGGTTTGATTTTACGTACAGTGGTTAAGACGCGTTCAAGTGTATTAAGTCCTTGAATTTTCTGTCGTTACAACCGAACGAATGATATATATTTTTAAAATCGGATGTTTTTCTAAAAGAAATAAACAGTATATACGGGTAAAAATATCTTATTGTAATAGTGGCGAACTAAAATAAATTAGACCAAAAGAAATCCAACGAAACGAAACATTTGTGTGAGAAATACATGCGCTGGTTTACTAAAGGCAGCTTAAACTAAGAGTTATCAACTGTACATGTTATATAATAAGTTAATTAATTAAGTGGTTGAATGAATCGAATGTGTACTTAGAAGCTAAAATTTTAAAACATACCTAACATTAAAATTATAATAAAAAGGAAATGTTCGCAGTGTTTTTATTGTATGGTTGTGTTCTTTCCGTGTCGGTTGGTGAACAGGTTGTTCCTTTTGTTTGTGAACAGTGTTCGGTGGAACACTTCGACTAAGACCAAATTCCGCCAAAGTGGTGACCGCGAACGTGAATTAAATCGTGAACACGCACGTGAAATTTTAAAACAGTAAACCGCGTAATAACAATTATATATAAAAGTGAATACGACCGAAAACGAACGCGACTTAAAACGCAGACAGTGCCGAAAAATCACAAAAATAAAACAGTTCCGGAAACAACACAAAGTGCCAAAAAACAACACAGACAGTACCAGTAGAGGAAGAGTTCCAGTACCAGTGCCAGTGCGAAGTGACCCAAAAACCACCGAATAGCAGCCATCCTCGCCACGAAGCAGGACCCACCTCGACGCCCACGAACGCAGATTCAAGCAGGACAAACCGCAAGTTTTTGAAAAAAATTTTCTTTTCTTTTAAAATATATTTATTCCTTTTTTTTCCCTCTCCCTTGAGCTCCCTCTGAGCCAAGAAACGTAACGTACATAGAGCTCCTTCTGAGCCGAAAAGTGAAAAGCCAATTTTGAAATTTACAAAGCTCCTTCTGAGGCAAGGCAAAAATCAGTGTAAATTTATAAAACTCCTTCCGAGCAAATACAAAACGTAGAACGAATTATGTATATGAATGTAAGGCAGACCTTTTTACAGCCATAATAGTAATAAGAAAACGGTCTACTATAGAAATATTTCGAAATATAGAATAAATTAATAACGACTGGTTAACTTTAAGCATACGCTCCAAAAACAAAACGTTTTTTGTACTCCCTATTTCAATTATTGTGATGAGTCGAAATTAAGCAAGAATCCAAGTGTTGTCCGGTGCAAGAATTAAAGTAAATCTATTTTTTTGTTAGTAATAATAAGTAAAGTATAAGGTGACACCTTAACTAAAATTCCGTGACACTTGTGATTATTGTAAGCTCCTTCAGAGTCCGAAACACAGCGAACCGACAACACACGATATTTCTTCCTTGTAACGACCGCGAAATCATGCGAAATCGAACTCCACATAAAGGAAACGCGAAAAATTGACGACACCTCGTACCTCCTCGTTTTTCTTACCTCTTCCAGACTGAAAGCTTTTCTCTTGTCCGTCACTAACACCGTCGAATTACCCAAAATATCCGCTGGTGTAGGCCCATCCTTGTTCCATCTTCGGAATTTAGATATTTTTCTTTTGTGCTAGGCCTTTTCCCTGACTCCATCTTTGGACCCAGCAGGTTGTTTCGCCGCGTCCACTAATTTAAAGAAAAACTCGCGCATCGAGCGACCGAGTTACAGCGCGAAACCCCCAGGAAATTAATGACAACCACGAGGTTGCAGGCGGCGACCCAGAAAGTAAAAACGTTGAGGGGAAACGTAATCGCTCCCTCACAGAGAAAATCGACGCGAAATCTCCCGAAGTCAACGATAACGACCAGGTCGAAATCCACAATTTCTAAAGCTACAATGGCTAACAACGCCGAAGCTTCCCCAACGACGTCGCAGGCCGCAGCCCTCCGTCAAGAAGTAAATATTGCAACACAAGCGGACCGTCGTTCGAATCGATACATTAAATTACCGGACTTCACGTCCGATGACCCAGACTTTTGGTTCGGTTACGCCGAACAAACGTTTGCCTGCGAAGGCATCACCGGCGAACAGGAGAAATTTCTCCTAGCAACCCGCGATTTAGATCCTGTCTTGCTCCCTTATGCGAAGCATCTAATTAAAACGCCATCTCCACAACCATATACAGCATTCAAGGAGATGGTGATTAATGCCTATAGGGAAACGCCACAAAATCGCTTGCGACGTTTATTACGGTCGACCGACACCTCTGGGATGCGACCATCCCAGCGCGCCGCCTATTTCCGTGCACTGGCCGGCACGGACATGTCCGAAACAGCCTTAACGGCTATATTTAGAGAGTCTTTGCCAGAATACGTTCAGGCAATCGTCGTGCCTTTAGCCGAATCAGGCCTCGACGAATTAGCGCGACACGCCGAGGCAGTCATGGCCACAGATAGATCCCGAACGGATCTCCAGCTTCCACTGGCGGCGACGCACGTCCAAATTCCACCCCAGCCCCAGCCACGAACCCCCACGGTTACATATACCCATGCGACGCAGCCAAGCGAACTCGAAGACTTGAGAGTGCAAATTAGGCAAATGCAAACGCAGCTAAATAATCTCAGCATGGGGAACAATTTTCGGGCTGGCCGTGACAGATCGCGACGCCGAGACAGGTCGCGAGACAATTCAAGGCGTCAGCATAGCAGACCACGCACGCCAAACAATGAGAACACCTTCGGCAGGTGTTATTATCATCATCGATTTGGAGCGCAGGCCAGGAATTGCAGGCAGCCCTGCAACTGGACGCAAAACCCAGCATTACCGGCTAGTTCTTTAAACTAGAACTGCCGACCGACGAAAAAGCGCAAACGGCCGGCAATCCCCAAATAAGTCGCTTGTCAATTTATGACTCAAAATTAAACATGGACTTCATAATTGACACAGGTGCGGATATTTCCGTTCTTCCTCGCTCGTACGCACCTGCCACTCGGTTGCCGGATGAATTGAAATTGTTCGCCGCGAACAATACCCCTATCAAGACATACGGTAGGAAGTTAATGACACTAAAAATAGGACTACGTCGACCAATTCGATGGTACTTCGTAGTGGCCGATGTCACCGATCCTCTAATAGGGTCGGACTTGCTGCGACACTATAAACTAGTAGTGGACGTAGCACGTAATAGACTGATGGACCCGTTAACGTCTCTTTCTCAGCCAGTAAACGCAAAGGCGGGAAAGGCATTGACGTTAACGTGCACAACTGCAAACGGTCCATTCAGCGATCTGTTGCGCGAATTTGCGGACATTACAGTTCCGCTTAGTAATCCCCGACGCGCAAAAGCCGGCGTTTTTCATCACATTGAAACGCGCGGCCCCCCAGTGAGCCAACGCCCGCGCAGATTGGCTCCCGAAAAATTGCGTGAGGCTCGTGCAGAATTCGAGTATATGCTCGACTTAGGAATCTGCCAGCCATCCGATAGCCCTTGGGCGAGCCCACTCCATCTCGTCAAAAAGAGCAACGGCGAGTGGCGTCCATGCGAATAGCAAACCTGCACGATTTCTCCTATAAGCTGCAGGGTTGCGAAATCTTTTCGACCCTCGATCTCACGAGGGCGTACCACCAAATCCCGGTGGCCCCCGAAGACATCCCCAAAACCGCGGTAACTACACCTTTTGGACTGTTCGAGTTCAAGGTGATGACGTTCGGTCTTCGAAATGCAGCGCAAACGTTCCAGCGCTACATTGACTCAGCTCTCCGTGGACTTGACTTCTGCTATGCGTATATCGACGATATACTCATAGCATCGAAAACTATGACAGAACATCGCGCCCACTTGAAGCAGGTGTTCGAACGCCTCCGAGATTTCGGCCTGGTAATCAATCCAGACAAGTGCCACCTCGGAGAAGCGGAAGTCAAGTACCTTGGCTACTGCATTAACGGCCAAGGAGTCCGCCCATTACAAGACAGGGTGGATGCATTAATGCAATTTCCTCGCCCCACGAACGTGCGAGAATTAAGGCGTTATTTGGGCATGCTGAACTTCTATCGCCCAACACTCCGAAACGCCGCACAGGTCCAGGCTCCTCTCAACGAATATCTAGTAGGAGCCAAACGCAACGATAAGCGACCAATTAAGTGGACCGAGTCAGCGGATCAAGCATTTCGCTCATCAAAAGAACAGCAGGCGAATGCAACGTTACTTCGACATCCCATCGAAGGAGCCCCATTGGCCTTACAGTGCGACGCTTCCGACACCGCAATTGGGGCCGTACTCGAACAGGAGTGCGACGGAAAATGGGAACCGCTGGGCTTCTTCTCGAAAAAGTTGAACCCAACCCAGCGACGATACAGTGCTTATGACAGGGAGTTACTAGCGATTTACTGCGCAATAAAGTACTTCCGGCACATGATTGAAGGACGCCAGTTGACGGTAAAAACCGACCACAAACCACTGACGTATGCCTTCCAAAAGAAAGCGGGAAGTTCAACCCCGCGACAAGAACGGCACCTGGATTTCATCGGGCAATTCACCACCCGAATCGAATATGTCCCAGGTGCAGACAATGTAATTGCAGACGCCTTTTCGCGTATCGATGCAATTAAACTCCGTGCGCAAATCGATGGTGCCGACTTGGCACAAGCACAAGAAGATGACCATCAACTCGAGTCACTACTGAAAGCGGAGACAGCACTAGTTTTGCGTAAACTCCCTTTCAACGACTCAAACGATGAAGTCTGGTGCGATGTTTCGACAGGGACAGCTCGACCCTACATCCCAGAAAATCTGCGAAGGAATGTGTACGAAACATTCCACAACCCAGCCCACCCAAGCGGACGCGCAACCATTGCCGCAGTCCGACGCAAATTTGTCTGGCCACATATGGCGAAAGACATAACAAAATGGGCACGAACTTGTTTGCAATGTCAGCGTTGCAAAGTCGATCGACACAATGTGCTCCACCCAGGACAGTTTAAGCTCCCCGAGGCACGATTCGCCCATGTTCACATCGACATTGTGGGACCGCTTACGCCGTCGAGAGGTTACCTGTACCTCCTGACAATGATCGATCGTTTCACTCGGTGGCCAGAAGCAGTGCCACTACGAACAGTGACCGCAGAGAATGTAGCCAAAGCATTCTATTCGACTTGGGTCACACGTTTCGGCGTCCCAGCTACCCTCACAGCCGATCGAGGACCACAGTTCGAGGCGGCGATTTTCAAGCAGCTGACCGATCTACTCGGCTGCCAGCAAAGCCACACAACAGCCTATCACCCACAGTCCAATGGGATGATCGAACGTTGGCATCGCTCTCTTAAAGCCTCACTGATGTGTCATGACGACAATCAATGGCTGGACGCACTACCAACAGTTCTTTTAGGCTTGCGCACAAGCATAAAAGAAGACCTGGGAGCCTCAGCAGCAGATCTGACGTACGGAACCAATCTGCGCCTCCCAGGAGAGTTCTTCGCCGATGGAGAACCACCGCTCGAACAGTTGCCAAATTTGGAAAACCTACGCAAACTCATGCGTAAGGTCAGGGCAACGCCGGTCGCCAGACACGGTTCCAAGAGGTTATTTGTTCACCCAGATATGGACAGCTGCACGCACGTCTTCATCAGGGTGGACAAAGTTAGGAAACCTCTAGAACCGCCCTACGAAGGGCCATACAAGGTGCTGGAGCGAATAAACGACCGAGTTTTCTCCGTAGACATCGACGGAAAGCCGTACACCGTCAGTGTCGAGAGATTGAAGCCGTGCCACCTGGAACTACCGCCAGATACCGTGCCAGGAGAGGTACACCATCAACCGTTGGCGGCAGCCGAAACCCGCCCTGTGTACCATCCACCACACTTCCAGGAAACACCAGGCACGGTAAGAGTTGAGAAACAACCTAACCCTCGCGAAATGGTTGCTCGTGGGGCATCGGATATCGTGCACGGACCGATAACGCGGCAACGCGCTCGAGATCTGCGCGCCCAAGAAGACGCCGCAAGGATTCTCAACTTACGGCAACCAATAACCGAAACCACCAACAACGAAAGCGCGACTAACACCCACAAGGAAACAACAAACGCGATTGCCTTCGCTCCTTTACCGCCTAAACACCGACCACGATGGAAAGGCGCACTCTCCGACCTTTAACAGCACCCTCCATGCTCCTACCTTTTCCTTATCGTGACTACGTCACTGGGGGGGTAGTCCTGTGGCGAACGTACAAATTCCCCACAGGAAAAGTCCAGACCAACTTGAGGTACCGCACTTACCTGGACAACATCACGTCCACAGACGCGGTCCCAAGCCCAGCGGGGGCCGCCAGTAACCCAATGTTGAGTCGACAGCAGAAGGCAAGGAACTTAACGTCCCCAAAGCCCCTAATACCGAGCTAAACGCTCCATACCTAAAACCTACGACCTGAAACAAGGAGAAACATCCATGCATCCTTCGACGTGTGCAATCGCAAGCTAAGTGAATGCCAGCACCACAAGTCGGCAACCCTGAACATCTGCACGGGATGCAGGGAATTGTAATCAAAACAATTAACCGACCAACTGACGTGGTGCGGTTGATCTAAACATTAGATCACCCAAATAGTCACCGCAAACAAGGAGCGCATTCCTTAGCCTCGTAAACACCCAGATGGCGCGAAAAACCAAGCACCACGTAACTCCAAACAATACTTTGTTTGGAGTTTTACGAAGGCCAGCTGCAATAAATAAATACGGCACAGCATTGCGCCGTTGCCACTGTCCGCCAAGCAGAAATGCATCAGCGGAATGTTTGTTTTTCACACCATGTGAAAACTCTCTTGGATTTCAAATCCAATAGATACCAGCGGACTAGACGTCCAGGCGATCGTCAACACCAGATGGTCGACCTAACCAAGCAGCGTGGGAATAGAATCCACCGTCAACAACGACGGTGAAGCTTCCATATGTATGCGTGAGAATTTTCTCCTTACAGGAAATTGTGTCTGCACAACTGCAGATACAAAACACACAGATACTGGAAAAACAGTATCCGATAGGTTGCAAGAGAGGAGTTTTTTTTTATCGAGCATCGGTCCAGAGGTGTCGTCACAGAGAAACCCTACGAGGAGGTCAGTCCGCGCTGCGCAATATTTCGCTACAGAAACAGGACGAGAAGGTTTGATTTTACGTACAGTGGTTAAGACGCGTTCAAGTGTATTAAGTCCTTGAATTTTCTGTCGTTACAACCGAACGAATGATATATATTTTTAAAATCGGATGTTTTTCTAAAAGAAATAAACAGTATATACGGGTAAAAATATCTTATTGTAATAGTGGCGAACTAAAATAAATTAGACCAAAAGAAATCCAACGAAACGAAACATTTGTGTGAGAAATACATGCGCTGGTTTACTAAAGGCAGCTTAAACTAAGAGTTATCAACTGTACATGTTATATAATAAGTTAATTAATTAAGTGGTTGAATGAATCGAATGTGTACTTAGAAGCTAAAATTTTAAAACATACCTAACATTAAAATTATAATAAAAAGGAAATGTTCGCAGTGTTTTTATTGTATGGTTGTGTTCTTTCCGTGTCGGTTGGTGAACAGGTTTTTCCTTTTGTTTGTGAACAGTGTTCGGTGGAACACTTCGACTAAGACCAAATTCCGCCAAATGTATTTTTCGTCCTGTAAGGCGATTGATGTTTTTGTAAAGATTACGATCGGGTCTGATACTATTTAAAGTGGAGATGTAGTTCTGATCAACGAAAGCATTTAACTGCTGGTTAATGAGGGTAGACAATAATTGAACCTGTACTTTCAGGAGGGGACAAAATCTTCGAAATAGTTTTCGGCGGAGCTTTTTTTTTAATGAGATGAGTTTGAGGGTGAGATATGGAAGTGGTTTACCTACGAAGGAGTGTGGCATCCTTGTAGGGGTATTAGAATACAGGGCTTGCTGTAAGATCCCTTCCATCTTACAAGCTGCTTCTTCAATTTCGTTAGGATCCAAGTTATTCGTATCTGTGATGGGAAGCGTTTAAAACATATCGCCAACGGATTTGTTGACCTTTCTCCAGTTAGTTCTGGAGAAATTATGGACTGGGTTGAGAGATTGAAGCGGATTTAAGGGGCCAAGGTCAATTACCGGGTGGATGGATGCATGGTCCGAGGGGAAGAAGTGCGACACAGTAGGGGGAGATACAGAGCGTAGGATCGCAGGTTTTAAGAAGAAGTCTATAGTTGATTGAGTAGAGCTGGAGCAATGAGTAGGTTCCGTAGGGGAGTCGATATAGACGTAGGGGTGGAGAGGTAGGAAAGCAAGCAATTGTTTGCCAAATTTATTGCAAGCGGTGTCGTTGAAGGCGGTATGACGGGCATTCCAGTCGCCTCCGATGATGAATGAGTGGGGGTGGGATTGACGGAATATTTCATCGAAGTCTGAAGATGGGAAGTTAGGGTACCTATTGGGTTGTAAATAGATGGCTACTAGAACCAAGACTTTATTGTTGTCACAAAGCAGTTTGACAGCAGTGTATTCGACACAGGAGATGTTTCTAAATTTGACTTCACTGAATTGGAATCTTTTATGAATAAGGATACCGGTACCTCCTTTTGCACCGTCAATTCGAGGAGTTGAAACAAGTTGGTAATTTGGAATAGAAATGCGCGAGTTGGGTTTGAGCCAGGTTTCACAAAGAAGGAGGACGTCTGGAGAAAACTCCTTCACTAGCAGTCGGAGGTGATGCCTCCGTATGTTTGACGAAATGGAATCTACATTGAGGGCAACTACACTTAACTTAGACATTTTGGGATAATATATGTGAGGTTATAAGAGAAAGTATCTGACCTTTTTTTTCGAAGTTACTTAATCCATTTAGCGTCGGTAAGAGAGCTTGCAACTCTCGGATGTATCCCATGATGTCGAGTCCTAGGTTTGTTCCTGGTTGTGATGAGGGTGCGTTGTTTCCTCTGGTAATTTCCGCATAGGATTTCGATTTCGTTGTTGTAGTAACTGCTGCTGTTGGTTGCTTAAGTTGGCCAGTGTTGTTTTGGTTGGAGGCACTCTCTGCTTCAGTAAGCGTAGCTTGTGCGGGCATTTTGTGAAGTTTGCAGGATGCGGTCCACCACAATTGCAGCATTCAACTGACACTTCCTTTACAGAAATGGAGCCATCCGGATTTTCCGTGTGTATACGTTCTGGGTTCCCACCCGGTGGCTTGACTTTGCATTGGTTCGGTTCATGCTCCTGCGCACATTTTACGCATCGTCTTGGTAGATGACACGAAGATGAAAGATGACCTGACTGCTGACAGCGCTTGCAGTGGAGAAGCTCCTGCTTGTGAGGTATCTCTATCTGAATTTTGTGGGTGAACAGATATTTGATCTGTTTTAGCTTGTTAGTGTCTTCGGTTGGTGCCAATTGGATGATCCGTAGGTTGAATATGTTGCTCACCCTCATGTGAGGAGTTTGGTAGTAGTCGACTTTGGATATTTTCAAGTCAGGACTTAGTCTAGTCAATTCTGCCCTTATTTCTTCATTAGTCCAAGCAGGGTCGATGTGCCGTATTATAAACGTTTTCGGTTTGAGATCCGCCCTGAGGAAGGTGAAGAACTCCAGTTTATTCGAGATAAGCGCTTTTTTCAGCTAGCGCGTGGTCTTTTAAAGAGGAGAGTGTTACGGACACGTTGTCACCTCTCGAACTGGTGGTAAAATTCCGGTGCCCCAGGGCGCTCTCCAGAAGCTGAATAACTTGTTTGATGTTGTTAACTTTTTTTATGTTGATTTGTGGTGGCCTCTCGTTCTTTGGAACCCTTCCATTGGCAGCGGCGTTATTTATTTGGGGTTTCGGTTGATTATGACGGGTGAAAGTGTAATTCAAAGTGAAAATTCAAAGTAAATTCAAAGTGTTAATCGAAATATAATTCGAAATATAATTCAAAGTGCCGTATATGCTGTGCAGTAATGCACCAGCCCAAGACTATTTAATAAAGCGAAAAAGAAAGGCTATCGACTTTCTTCGCAACCCCCGTAAAAGAAATTCGACCGTCCCAATTTACTTGAGCCCTATCCCCGGAAATATGGCGTCAATTTCACCTGATCAAAGACTGCAGCAGGCCCTGGATCACATCAAGGCCCAGGAGAAGATCATCAACGACCTAACCAGAAAGATCGCCGAACTGGAAAACAACTTAAACCTTCCTGATTTATCAAATGAGTCTGACATGGAAGATCAACCTGCTCAGCTACCAGCACCAGCTGCCAAGGCAACACCAACAATACCAAGTTTCAAAACAACCCATGAGCCGAAAGCTCATACGAATGAAGGCACTTTCAAAGGAGGAGCTCCGAAGAACGAGAGGCCCCCGCCAATCAACATAAAAAAAGTCGACAATATCAAAAAAGTTATCCAGCTTCTGGAGAACGCTTTGGGGCACCGGAATTTTACCACCAGATCTAGGGGTGACAACGTTTCCGTATCACTATCTTCTCTCAAAGACCACGCTCTTGCCGAAAAAGTGCTTATTCTGAATAAGCTGGACTTCTTCACCTTCCTAAGGTCAGATCTCAAGCCGAAAACATTCATAATTCGCCACATCGACCCTGCTTGGACTAACGAAGAATTAAGCACGGAATTGTCCAGATTAAGTCCTAACCTGAAAACGTCCAAATTCGACTATTATCAAACCCCTCACATGAGATCCAACAACATTTTCAACCTACGGATCATCCAACTGGCACCAGACGAAGACATTAATAACCTAAAAAAATTAAATACCTCTTCACTCATAAAATTGGCATAGAGGTACCTCACAAGCAGGAGCTTCTCCACTGCAAGCGCTGTCAGCAGTCAGGTCATCTTTCATCTTCGTGTCATCTACCACGACGATGCGTAAAATGTGCGCAGGAGCATGAACCGAACCAATGCAAAGTCAAGCCACCGGGTGAGGAACCAGAACGTATACACATGGAAAATCCGGATGGCTCCATTTCTGTAAAGGAATTGTCAGTTGAATGCTGCAATTGTGGTGGACCGCATCCTGCAAACTTCACAAAATGCCCGCACAAGCTCCGCTTACTGAAGCAGAGAGTGCCTCCAACCAAAAACAACACTGGCCAACTTAAGCAACCAACAGCAGCAGTTACCACAACAACGAAATCGAAATCCTATGCGGAAATTACCAGAGGAAACAACGCACCCTCATCACAACCAGGAACAAACCTAGGACTCGACATCATGGGATACATCCGAGAGTTGCAAGCTCTCTTACCGACGCTAAATGGATTAAGTAACTTCGAAAAAAAAGGTCAGATACTTTCTCTTATAACCTCACATATATTATCCCAAAATGTCTAAGTTAAGTGTAGTAGCCCTCAATGTAGATTCCATTTCGTCAAACATACGGAGGCATCACCTCCGACTGCTAGTGAAGGAGTTTTCTCCAGACGTCCTCCTTCTTTGTGAAACCTGGCTCAAACCCAACTCTCGCATTTCTATTCCTAATTACCAACTTGTTTCAACTCCTCGAATTGACGGTGCAAAAGGAGGTACCGGTATCCTTATTCATAAAAGATTTCAATTCAGTGAAGTCAAATTTAGCAACATCTCCTGTGTCGAATACACTGCTGTCAAACTGCTTTGTGACAACAATAAAGTCTTGGTTCTAGTAGCCATCTATTTACAACCCAAGAGGTACCCTAACTTCCCATCTTCAGACTTCGATGAAATATTCCGTCAATCCCACCCCCACTCATTCATCATCGGAGGCGACTGGAATGCCCGTCATACCGCCTTCAACGACACCGCTTGCAATAAATTTGGCAAACAATTGCTTGCTTTCCTACCTCTCCACCCCTACGTCTATATCGACTCCCCTACGGAACCTACTCATTGCTCCAGCTCTACTCAATCAACTATAGACTTCTTCTTAAAATCTGCGATCCTACGCTCTGTATCTCCCCCTACTGTGTCGCACTTCTTCCCCTCTGACCATGCATCCATCCACTCGGTAATTGACCTTGGCCCCTTAAATCCGCTTCAATCTCTCAACCCAATCCATAATTTCTCCAGAACTAACTGGAGAAAGGTCAACAAATCCGTTGGCGATATGTTTCAAACGCTTCCCATCACAGATACGAATAACTTGGATCCTAACGAAATTGAAGAAGCAGCTTGTAAGATGGAAGGGATCTTACAGCAAGCCCTGTATTCTAATACCCCTTCAAGGATGCCACACTCCTTCGTAGGTAAACCACTTCCATATCTCACCCTCAAACTCATCTCATTAAAAAAAAAGCTCCGCCGAAAACTATTTCGAAGATTTTGTCCCCTCCTGAAAGTACAGGTTCAATTATTGTCTACCCTCATTAACCAGCAGTTAAATGCTTTCGTAGAGCAGAACTACATCTCCACTTTAAATAGTATCAGACCCGACCGTAATCTTTACAAAAACATCAATCGCCTTACAGGGCGAAAAATACACACCTCAATAGACAGACTAATTGGTCCCAGAAATAATATTCTGTACTCTGATTCTGAAATAGCAAACTATTTAGCGGAACACTTCTCCCAAGTGCATAGGCAAAATGATAGCCTAGGCAACTCCGAGTTTGAGGAAGTGGTCAACCGTTATACATCCCATGAACTAATCTCCTCATTCACTCCATTCATAACTGAATTTAATAATGACAATAGAGCATCTCAACCCACCGATACAAACTTCTTTTTGCAACCGCAGGAATTTAACCAAATGATATCTTCTCGTAGCAATAAAAACTCAACCGGCTTGGACAAAATTCCACAAGTGCTTTTCAAAAACCTCAACCCTTCAAATCGACTATACATCATGACCCTGCTAAACCACATAATAAATGCTGGTCACATACCGGAGTCTTGGAAAACTGCCATAGTCATCCCCATTAAAAAATCAGGCGCATCCCTGATGGCGGCCAATTTTCGACCCATCTCACTACTTAATAATTTAAGCAAATTACTTGAATTAAAAATTCACCATTACCTACTCTCCTTCGCGGAAACTAACTCATTACTCCCTGATTTCCAATTCGATTTTCGTGCACAACACTCAACATGTCACGCTCTCCTCAAGTTTACTCACGACATCACTATGGCTCTTAACGACCAGTGCCCTACTGTGTGTATCTCCCTTGACATATCCAACGCTTTCGACTGCGTGTGGACTGCGGGTCTTCTGTACAAATTACATTCCACGTATCGCCTCAACAATCACACTTCCAAGTTTCTCTACTCGTACCTATCAAATAGAAAATTCATGGTCAAGATAAATTCCACCCTTTCCCAGACGTACTCAATAACAGCAGGAGTCCCCCAAGGATCCTTTTTTTTTTTTTTTTTTTATAAAACGCTGTCTTTATTGCCCATTAAAAGTTTAGTTACATAAGTTTACAGCTAACTTAACTAAGTTGTGACAATTTTACTTACAATGTCTAGAACATTTTTCCAAGTAATATTTAATTTGAGGTCTTACGTTTAAGGAGATCTATTCCAGATACAATTTATTAGTAGGACTCCTGGAAAGGTCATGAAAACCAGGATGGATTGTCAATGTTTACAATAAATATTCTTAAAACTACTTATCTCTACTTAAATCTAGCTTATATCTAAGGTAGTTAAATAAATTCACATATAGTCATTTAGAACAAATTAGCCTAGTCTTAAGCTTAAGTTGAGATTCCATACTTTACATACCCTAAGGAGAGAAGGGAGCGGCAGAGGGAGGTCTCTCCACCGACTGCTCGTTAAAGGAAAGAACCCGAGAAAAGGGTTGAATGTTTGAGTATTTGAAGTGGTTAAGATCGGTTACCCTGTTATGGTAGATGATTTCGTTCGCATCATTTACTAATCTTCCTGCGTAGAAGAGAGCCTTTAAATGGAGTGCATGAAGATAGGAATTTGATGCATTGTGGCTGGGGAGGCTAAGGGAATTGATGAGAGGGTTTGGATTGGCTGACAGGTTTTCAATGAATCTTATCGACAATTCCAGGAACCTTCTATCCAATCTCTCCAGGCCGACAGAGTGGTATAGCGTAAGGCTTCCGATATATTTGTGGGAGTCGCGCTGTCGACGTAGCCCTGTGATTAGTCTGAAACACTTCCTTTCGAAGATACGAAGTTTTTCCATTTGAGAGGGAGAGATATGGAACCAGATGGGACAAGCGTAAGTTAGTGTGGGCCTGATGATCTGTTTATAAAGTAGAAGTTTGACTTGTTGAGAGAGACCATCTGCCTTCCACATTACTTTCCGACAAAGGTTCAGCTGTATCCCCGCTTTGCGGATGACATTGTTTATGTGAGTCGTGAAAGAGAGATTATTTTCGAAAGTAATGCCCAAGTATTTTAGTGATTTAGATGGTTTTATGAGGGTGTTGCAGAGGTTGAGTTGGATTTTTGAATGGTTACGTACCGTGTTATTGGTACAGTGAACGTTTCTACCTTTAAATACAATCAGCTGAGTTTTGTTGGGGTTTAAGCGGATCTTCCATTTAAGGAAGTAGGAGGAAAGAATTTGGAGGAATTCATTTACGCGGTTTCTGGCAGATAATACGAGCCTGCTGCTGGAGTAGACAAGGGTATCGTCTGCGTAGTTGAGGATTCGAGTATTCGGTGAGACGGGTTGAGGAATATCAGATGTGTATAGTAAGTATAAGAGGGGACCCAGAATGGATCCTTGGGGGACTCCTGCTGTTATTGAGTACGTCTGGGAAAGGGTGGAATTTATCTTGACCATGAATTTCCTATTTGATAGGTACGAGTAGAGAAACTTGGAAGTGTGATTGTTGAGACGATACGTGGAATGTAATTTGTACAGAAGACCCGCAGTCCACACGCAGTCGAAAGCCTTGGATATGTCAAGGGAGATACACACAGAGGGGCACTGGTCGTTAAGAGCCATAGTGATGTCGTGAGTAAACTTGAGGAGAGCGTGACATGTTGAGTGTTGTGCACGAAAATCGAATTGGAAATCAGGGAGTAATGAGTTAGTTTCCGCGAAGGAGAGTAGGTAATGGTGAATTTTTAATTCAAGTTATTTGCTTAAATTATTAAGTAGTGAGATGCGTCGAAAATTGGCCGCCATCAGGGATGCGCCTGATTTTTTAATGGGGATGACTATGCCAGTTTTCCAAGACTCCGGTATGTGACCAGCATTTATTATGTGGTTTAGCAGGGTCATGATGTATAGTCGATTTGAAGGGTTGAGGTTTTTGAAAAGCACATGTGGAATTTTGTCCGAGCCGGTTGAGTTTTTATTGCCACGAGAAGATATCATTTGGTTAAATTCCTGCGGTTGCAAAAAGAAGTTTGTATCGGTGGGTTGAGATGCTCTATTGTCATTATTAAATTCAGTTATGAATGGAGTGAATGAGGAGATTAGTTCATGGGATGTATAACGGTTGACCACTTCCTCAAACTCGGGGTTGCCTAGGCTATCATTTTGCCTATGCACTTGGGAGAAGTGTTCCGCTAAATAGTTTGCTATTTCAGAATCAGAGTACAGAATATTATTTCTGGGACTAATTAGTCTGTCTATTGAGGTGTGTATTTTTCGTCCTGTAAGGCGATTGATGCTTTTGTAAAGATTACGGTCGGGTCTGATACTATTTAAAGTGGAGATGTAGTTCTGCTCTACGAAAGCATTTAACTGCTGGTTAATGAGGGTAGACAATAATTGAACCTGTACTTTCAGGAGGGGACAAAATCTTCGAAATAGTTTTCGGCGGAGCTTTTTTTTTAATGAGATGAGTTTGAGGGTGAGATAAGGAAGTGGTTTACCTATGAAGGAGTGTGGCATCCTTGAAGGGGTATTAGAATACAGGGCTTGCTGTAAGATCCCTTCCATCTTACAAGCTGCTTCTTCAATTTCGTTAGGATCCAAGTTATTCGTATCTGGGATGGGAAGCGTTTGAAACATATCGCCAACGGATTTGTTGACCTTTCTCCAGTTAGTTCTGGAGAAATTATGGACTGGGTTGAGGGATTGAAGCGGATTTAAGGGGCCAAGGTCAATTACCGAGTGGATGGAGGCATGGTCAGAGGGGAAGAAGTGCGACACAGTAGGGGGAGATACAGAGCGTAGGATCGCAGATTTTAAGAAGAAGTCTATAGTTGATTGAGTAGAGCTGGAGCAATGAGTAGGTTCCGTAGGGGAGTCGATATAGACGTAGGGGTGGAGAGGTAGGAAAGCAAGCAATTGTTTGCCAAATTTGTTGCAAGCGGTGTCGTTGAAGGCGGTATGACGGGCATTCCAGTCGCCTCCGATGATGAATGAGTGGGGGTGGGATTGACGGAATATTTCATCGAAGTCTAAAGATGGGAAGTTAGGGTACCTCTTGGGTTGTAAATAGATGGCTACTAGAACCAAGACTTTATTGTTGTCACAAAGCAGTTTGACAGCAGTGTATTCGACACAGGAGATGTTGCTAAATTTGACTTCACTGAATTGGAATCTTTTATGAATAAGGATACCGGTACCTCCTTTTGCACCGTCAATTCTAGGAGTTGAAACAAGTTGGTAATTAGGAACAGAAATGCGAGAGTTGGGTTTGAGCCAAGTTTCACAAAGAAGGAGGACGTCTGGAGAAAACTCCTTCACTAGCAGTCGGAGGTGATGCCTCCGTATGTTTGACGAAATGGAATCTACATTGAGGGCAATATCCTGAAAAGAATGTATTAATTTATAAACGACAGAGAACATTGACAGAATTGATCGCATATAATGGAGTTAATTAAAGAAGGTATTGAATGAAATAAGATTAGACTTGATAAATAATGCAGAGGAAGGTTTCAGTAAGTCATGCAACCTCTCATTATGCTTTATTAAATTTAGATTAATACAAAAGAAAGACATTTGTCAAGAAAGTCCAATATCGACTTAGATAAGAGTACTTGAACGAAAATGTGTTTCACTCGGTTGCGTCTTCCTAATTCTCAAGTATTCATGGGCCAAAGAAAATAGTGAGTGAATAATATTATCAATAAATTAATAAATTTACACGGAGTTTAAAAATGGCGGAAAGTGTGGTTGTTCCAGAAAAGAAAGTAAAGAAAGTTGCAGGTCCCAAAAAAGTCAAGGCAGCACCTACTCATCCTCCGACGCAAGAAATGGTAAATGCTGCAATTACAACCCTAAAAGAACGTTATGGCTCGTCTCTTTTAGCAATTAAGAAATACGTTGGTGCTACGTATAAAGTTGATATACAGAAGATTTCACCTTTCATAAAGAAATATTTGAAAAGTGCTGTTGAGAGTGGAAAGTTAGTCCAGACAAAGGGCAAAGGTGCGAATGGCTCATTCAAGTTGTCAAAGCCGAATGAGAAGGAAAAAAAGCAAAAGCCAAAACCAAAGGCAGCTAAATCAGCCGGTGCAAAGAAGGCAGTAAATCGCACTTCACTTCGGAACGTTCATGCAGTCAGACATACTGATCGTGTGCTCGTGTACAACCAAGTTTGAAAAAAAAAAAAAAAAAAAAATTGAATTCGTAGACGTTAAGTCGTCGACGATCGACCGCGTTCACATCGAACCTTATGAAATTATAATTACAAAAAAAAAAAAAAAAAGAAAACACGTGTAATTTTCGCTGGATGCCGTAGTCGAAATCTGTCTTCACAGATGCCAGACAACGACCCGAGCGCTACCCGGGAATATCTATTGGAACGGAAGAGAAGAGCCATTGAAACTCTTCAAAACTCATCTAAGAAGACCACAAAATTGGAAAATCCAGGAAAACACATGGACTACGAACAAAAATTCCACGAAGCCGTGGAATACATCCAACAGCTTTCAGCAGAGGTGAAACAACTCCGGGAGGAAATTCACTCCCTTAAGCAACCCACCCAAAACACCGACGATGCCAGTATGGAGATGACGCCTTCTCCCAGCTTACACCATAAAACATCTCCACCCAAACAACAATCATCAGCCCATAAGGAATCCACCAAACAAGCCAAGCCAGCACCGAGTCCCCTGCCTGCCCAGCACAAAAACGAAAGACCACCGCCAATCTACATCAGAAACCCGACCAGCACCAAAGCACTAATTCAAACCCTGCAAAATGCCCTGGGTCACCGGAATTTTAGCACCAATGCAAAAGGATCTAGGACTTCAATAACAGTCAGATCATTACTCGACCATGATAGGGCAGTTAAAAAACTGTTGGAGGAGCAATATCACTTCTTCACCTTCCAGCATCCGAACAGCAAACCAGCTACCTTTATTATAAGGCACATCGATCCCGAATGGACCAACGAAGAAGTGGGCCTGGAAATCGCAAGGATATGTCCACAAATAAAGATCAATAAGCTGGACTACTTCCAAACACCGTACATGAGGACAAACAACGTAAAAAACCTCCGGATCATACAAATCCCACCTAATCAGGACATCAAGCAACTTAAACAAATTAAATATTTGTTTACCCAAAAAATCGCAATCGAAGAGCCCCACAAACAAGAAATTCTTCATTGTAAGCGATGCCAAGAATCAGGACACTTGGCGGTCTCATGCCACCAGCAAAGACGTTGCGGCAGATGCGCAGAGGAACACGAGCTCGAGGAATGCAAGGTAAATCCACAAGGCCTGGAACCTGAAACAATACAAACCGTCAACGCTGATGGATCCATTACCAACAAAAAGATCACAGTTAAATGCTGTAACTGCGGAGGCCCTCATCCGGCAAATTTTTCCCAATGCCCTCAGAAGCTAAAACTTCTGGAAAGACGGAAATTAGCAACAACTATAAAATCAACAACAACAACAACAACAACGAAACCAACAGTATTCCAGGAAACGAAGTCAACCCGACCCGGAATATCGTACGCGGATGCAGCAAGAGGAAACCTCAACACTACCACTCCCCCTAACAACAATACTGAAAACTTCAATCTAGACATCATGGGATACATCCAAAGCTTACAAGCCATGCTACCTTCGCTGAGGAAGATGTCAGAAATAGAGAAAAAAGGTCAGATTCTTTCACTAATAACTTCCCATATTCTTTCCAGCTCTCTCTAAACTAACCATTATCTCCCTCAACACAGAATCCATTTACTCTAATATACGTAAGCAACACCTCCGGTTGTTTGTTGAAAAATTTTCCCCAGATATCCTCTTCCTTTCAGAGACCTGGCTCAAACCAAATTCCCGAGTTTCCATTCCCAATTATACTTTTGTTTCTAACCCCAGAACTAATGGATCCCACGGAGGTACCGGCATCTTAATACACAAACAATTTCAATTCAGTGAAATTAGATTCACTAATATATTCAGCATTGAATACACGGCAGTTAAACTTTTTTGTGAGAACAATAAAGTGCTCGTCTTAGCATCCATTTATATTCACCCTTCACGACAACCAGATTTCCCAGATGCTGACATTTCGCAGATAATCCAACAGTCTGTTCCCGCTCCATTTATAATCGGGGGAGACTGGAATGCTCGTCATACAGCATTCAATGATAATAAATGCAACAAATATGGTCGTCAGTTGCTAGCACTCCTCCCATCTTATCCATATACATACATTGACCCCCCATTACAGCCAACTCGTGTCACTAGCACAGCAAAGTCAACAATCGACTTCTTCCTCAAGTCCGATGATGTTCACTCAGCGGGTCCACCTACAGTCTCCTTTATATTTCCTTCTGATCATGGTTCCGTTCATACCACGATCCAAATCCCCTCTTTCGACCCACTCTACTCGTCAAACCCTGTCCCAAACTTCACCAAAACAAATTGGAGAAAAGTCAATAGGGACATAGCGATAAGTTTCTCTGACTTGTATATCCCTGAAGCATCTAACTTGCTCCCTATTGAAATCGATCACGCATCTTTAAGAATAGAGCAAATTCTTAAGGAGGCTCTCAGCAACAACACCCCGACAACCATTCCTCATAACTATTTAGGAAAGCCTTTGCCCAGCATCCTAACCAAATTATTGCGCCTTAAAAAGCAGCTCCGCCGTAAACTCCATACAAGATACTGCCCCTTTATTAAAAGCCAAATCCAACTCCTATCCACTCTGATAAATGAGCAGTTGAAGAAGTTCGCAGATGAAAACTACATCTCCACACTTAAAAATATCAAACCAAATCGGGATCTTTTCAAAAACATCAACCAATTAACTGGTCGTAAATATAAACCCCGAATTGATCATCTCATCAACCCAATCAGCAATAATATTGCCCAGTCCGATACGGACATAGCAAATTGCCTCGCAGAACACTTCGCAAAGATTCATGAGCAAAATAATTCTCTATCAACTCCCGGCTTCGAGAACACAGTAAACGAATACATCTCAAACAGATTATTCACATCTTTTACTCCTTTCATCGGTGAATTTAGCAACACGAACATAGCTTCACACCCCTTAGACACTACAAATTTTCTAACTGCAGACGAATTATCCGAGATCGTAAGATCAGGAAATAACAAAAAGTCAACTGGATTAGATGGAATCCCACGCCTTCTATTTAAAAGACTACGCCCACAGAATCTACTTCCCATCCTCATTCTTCTTAATCAAATAATTAATGCATCGCACTTCCCAGAGAACTGGAAAACTGCGGTAGTAATTCCTATTAAGAAGCCCGGTAGTAGTAATAGCCCTTTCAATTATCGTCCAATATCCCTATTAAGTACATTAAGTAAGATACTGGAACGCAAGATCTACCAAAATCTTCTCTCATTTGCCAATGAGAATGCCCTCATCCCTAACTGTCAGTTCGGATTTCGTAAGCGACAATCCACATGTCATGCTCTACTAAAACTTACACACGATGTTACAACTGGTCTCCAAAACCAAAGCCCTACTGTGTGTATATCTCTCGATATTTCTAAGGCGTTTGATTGCGTCTGGATCTCAGGGCTTCTGTACAAACTGCACTCCATATTTCATCTAAACTCTCACACAACAAAGCTCTTAGCCTCTTATCTTTCTGACAGAAAATTCGTTGTGAGAATAAATTCTTCCGTCTCAGAAACCCACAACATAACCGCGGGTGTTCCCCAAGGCTCTATTTTAGGGCCAATTTTATATCTGTTATATACCGCGGATATTCCTCAACCCGTATCTCCTAATGTTGTGATGCTGAATTATGCTGATGATACATTAATTTACTCTAGCAGCAAATTTGTTAAGGCTGCAAGAAATCGAATTAACAACTTTCTCCCTAACCTATCATCATACTTCAATAAGTGGAAAATTCACCTTAACCCAAATAAAACGCAGCTCATAGTGTTCAAGGGCAAACACGAGCACTGTACAAACAACACTAGACGCTGCCACAACAAAATTAAACTTAACCTAAACAACACTCTAATAAAACCCTCTAAAACCCTAAAATATCTGGGAATCACTTTTTCTAATAACTGGTCTTTTTCCTCCCACATTAAAAATTCCCTTCAAAAAGCCACAATTCAGCTTAATCTCTGTAGAAGAGTAATGTGGAAACCTAATAGTCTCTCTCACAAAGTCAAACTGCTCATTTACAAACAGATTATCAGGCCCACACTCACGTACGCGTGCCCATTGTGGTACCATATCACTCCCTCCCAAATGGAGAAATTACGAGTATTCGAAAGAAAATGCTTTAGGTATGTCTCTGGGTTACATCGTCGTCCTAACTCCTATAAGTACTATAGTAACGTCGAACTCTACAATACCGCTGGTATTGAGCGCCTCGATAGACGATTCCTCGAGCTATCTATCAAATTTATCGAAAACCTACAAAATAATCCCAATCCCATAATAACCTCGCTCTTAGAGAACCCTCTAGATATCAGAACTAACTACCCCAACTGTCTCCACACCAGAGCTATCTTCGCCTCAGGCAGACTGGTAAATGATTCAAACGAGATCATATACCACAACACCGAAGTTACCCCCAACCAGTTCAAATACTCTAACGTCCAACCATTTCCCAACATCCTACGTTTTTCCAACGAACAACCGGAAAGAAATACTCTTCCTCAAACCCATAACTGACCTCATTCCACATCCTTTAATTCATTAATCCCATTAATTATAAAACTTTGTTTTGTTTATAGCTCATTTTATAATAATCAGACTAAGTTAGGTTAAGTTATATTTATATTTATATTTAGGGTTAAGTTTAGATTAAGTAAAGTAAAAATAAGTAATTCCTGGTTTTCTGACCTTTTCCAGGAAGACAAAACCCTACAAAATGTATAAACACACATCTAGTCTGTAACTCTTAAAACATTGTTTGGAAAATGTATTATAATAATAATTACATGTAAGCAATTGTCACGAATTTAATTTTAAGTCACTGTATTACTTAAATATACAAATTTTAATTATGGTTAATAAATACAGTTTTAAAAAAAAAAAAAAAAAAAAAGAAGGCAGTAAAACCTAAAGTGGATGGTGGCCAGAAGACGATTAAAAAAGCCGGTGAGAAAACTGCAAAGAAGGTATCTGGTGGGTCAAAAGCAACAGCGAAAAAAGCTGTCGACAAGAAGGAGAAGCCAAAAGGGAGAAGTGGCATCAAGGCCAAACCAACAAAAACCAAGTCTGCTATCACTAAGGTTAAGGTGAAGACTCCAAAAGTAAAAACCACAAGTGGTGCAAAGGCACCTAAAGTAGCGGTAGCAGCCAAAAAAGCAAAGAAGTAAAAACTACAACCAAAGATGTTTGTTCCGGAGGGCGAATTATATCTGCAGTCCTTTTCAGGACTAAAACAATTTTGAAAAGAGTACATGAACATAATTTAGTTTCCTGTGATGGGTTTGTTGTTTGGGTGCAACTCTATCAGTGGTATTAGTCCATTGGATTAAACAAACTCTTCACTGGCATTCTATCACTTTAAATATTTAATTCAATAAATCAAGTTTGTGGAATGCTGATGTTTGGCACTCGACGAAATTGTCTTCTTAGTTCTTGCGAACGTTTAAAATTTTCATTCATCAGTGAGAGGTGATAGAAGATACAACATACATTGAGTATACATTTTTTTTTTTTTTTTTTTTTTAAAACTGTATTTATTAACCATAATTAAAATTTGTACATTTAAGTAATACAGTGACTTAAAATTAAATTCGTGACAATTGCTTACATGTAATTATTATTATAATACATTTTCCAAACAATGTTTTAAGAGTTACAGGCTAGATGTGTGTTTATATATTTAGTAGGGTTTTGTCTTCCTGGAAAAGGTCAGAAAACCAGGAATTTCTTATTTTTACTTTACTTAATCTAAACTTAACCCTAAATATAAATATAAATATAACTTAACCTAACTTAGTCTGATTATTATAAAATGAGCTATAAACAAAACAAAGTTTTATAATTAATGGGATTTATGAATTAAAGGATGTGGAATGAGGTCAGTTATGGGTTAGTGGTAGAGTATTTCTCTCCGGTTGTTCGTTGGAAAAGCGTAGGATGTTGGAAAATGGTTGGACGTTACAGTATTTGAACTGGTTAGGGGTAACTTCGGTGTTGTGGTATATGATCTCGTTTGAATCATTTACCAGTCTGCCTGAGGCGAAGATAGCTCTGGTGTGGAGACAGTTGGGATAGTTAGTTCTGATATCTAGAGGGTTCTCTAAGAGCGAGGTTATTATGGGATTGGGATTATTTTGTAGGTTTTCGATAAATTTGATAGACAGTTCGAGGAATCGTCTATCGAGGCGCTCGATACCAGCGGTATTGTAGAGTTCGACGTTACTATAGTACTTATAGGAGTTAGGACGACGATGTAACCCAGAGACATACCTAAAGCATTTTCTTTCGAATACTCGTAATTTCTCCATTTGGGAGGGAGTGATATGGTACCACAATGGGCACGCGTACGTGAGTGTGGGCCTGATAATTTGTTTGTAAATGAGCAGTTTGACTTTGTGAGAGAGACTATTAGGTTTCCACATTACTCTTCTACAGAGATTAAGCTGAATTGTGGCTTTTTGAAGGGAATTTTTAATGTGGGAGGAAAAAGACCAGTTATTAGAAAAAGTGATTCCCAGATATTTTAGGGTTTTAGAGGGTTTTATCAGAGTATTGTTCAGTTGAATCTTAATTTTGTTGTGGCAACGTCTAGTGTTGTTTGTACAGTGCTCGTTTTTGCCCTTGAACACTATGAGCTGCGTTTTATTTGGATTAAGGTGAATTTTCCACTTATTAAAGTATGATGATAGGTTAGGGAGGAAGTTGTTAATGCGGTTTCTTGCAGCCTTAACAAATTTGCTGCTAGAGTAAATTAATGTATCATCAGCATAATTCAGCATCACAACATTAGGAGATACGGGTTGAGGAATATCTGAGGTATATAACAGATATAAAATTGGCCCTAAAATGGAGCCTTGGGGAACACCCGCGGTTATGGTGTGGGTTTCTGAGACAGAAGAATTTATTCTCACAACGAATTTTCTGGCAGAAAGATATGAGGCTAAGAGCTTTGTTGTGTGAGAGTTTAAATTAAATATGGAGTGCAGTTTGTACAGAAGTCCTGAGATCCAGACGCAATCAAACGCCTTAGAAATATCGAGAGATATACACACAGTAGGGCTTTGGTTTTGGAGACCAGTTGTAACATCGTGTGTGAGTTTTAGTAGAGCATGACATGTGGATTGTCGCTTACGAAATCCGAACTGACAGTTAGGGATGAGTGCATTCTCATTGGCAAATGAGAGAAGATTTTGGTAGATCTTGCGTTCCAGTATCTTACTTAATGTACTTAATAGGGATATTGGACGATAATTGCAAGGACTATTACTACTACCGGGCTTCTTAATAGGAATTACTACCGCAGTTTTCCAGTTCTCTGGGAAGTGCGATGCATTAATTATATGATTAAGAAGAATGAGGATGGGAAGTAGATTCGGTGGGCGCAGCCTTTTAAATAGAAGACGTGGGATTCCATCTAATCCAGTTGACTTTTTGTTATTTCCTGATCTTACGATCTCGGATAATTCGTCCGCAGTTAGAAAATTTGTAGTGTCTAAGGGGTGTGAAGCTATGTTTGTGTTGTTGAATTCACCGATGAAAGGAGTAAAAGATGGGAATAATCTGTTTGAGATGTATTCGTTTACTGTGTTCTCGAAGCCAGGAGTTGAGAGAGAATTATTTTGCTCATGGATCTTTGCAAAGTGTTCTGCGAGGCAATTTGCTATGTCCGAATCGGACTGGGCAATATTATTGCTGATCGGGTTAATGAGATGGTCAATTCGGGGTTTATATTTACGACCAGTTAATTGGTTGATGTTTTTGAAAAGATCCCGATTTGGTTTGATATTTTTAAGTGTGGATATGTAGTTTTCATCTGCGAACTTCTTCAACTGCTCATTTATCAGAGTGGATAGGAGTTGGATTTGGCTTTTAATAAAGGGGCAGTATCTTGTATGGAGTTTACGGCGGAGCTGCTTTTTAAGGCGCAATAATTTGGTTAGGATGCTGGGCAAAGGTTTTCCTAAATAGTTATGAGGAATGGTTGTCGGGGTGTTGTTGCTGAGAGCCTCCTTAAGAATTTGCTCTATTCTTAAAGATGCGTGATCGATTTCAGTAGGGAGTAAGTTAGATGCTTCAGGGATATACAAGTCAGAGAAACTTATCGCTATGTCCCTATTGACTTTTCTCCAATTTGTTTTGGTGAAGTTTGGGACAGGGTTTGACGAGTATAGTGGATCGAAAGAGGGGATTTGGATCGTGGTGTGAACGGAACCATGATCAGAAGGAAATATAAAGGAGACTGTAGGTGGACCCGCTGAATAAACATCGTCGGACTTGAGGAAGAAGTCGATTGTTGACCTGGCTGAGCTAGAGACACGAGTTGGCTGTAATGGGGAGTCAATGTAAGTATATGGATAAGACTGGAGGAGGGCTAGCAATTGGCGACCATATTTGTTGCATTTATTATCATTGAATGCTGTGTGACGAGCATTCCAGTCTCCTCCGATTATAAATGGAGCGGGAACAGACTGTTGGATAATCTGCGAAATGTCAGTATCTGGGAAATCTGGTTGTCGTGAAGGGTGAATATAAATCGATGCTAAGACGAGCACTTTATTGTTCTCACAGAAAAGTTTTACTGCTGTGTATTCAATGCTGGATATACCGGTGAATCTAATTTCACTGAATTGAAATTTTTTGTGAATTAAGATGCCGGTACCTCCATGAGATCCATTAGTTCTGGGGTTAGAAACTAAAGTGTAATTGGGAATTGAAACTCGGGAATTTGGTTTGAGCCAGGTCTCTGAAAGGAAGAGGATATCTGGGGAAAATTTTTCAACAAACAACCGGAGGTGTTGCTTACGTATGTTAGAGTAAATGAATTCTGTGTTGAGGGAGATAATGGTTAGTTTAGAGAGAGCTGGAAAGAATATGGGAAGTTATTAGTGAAAGAATCTGACCTTTTTTCTCTATTTCTGACATCTTCCTCAGCGAAGGTAGCATGGCTTGTAAGCTTTGGATGTATCCCATGATGTCCAGATTGAAATTTTCAGTATTGTTGTTAGGGGGAGTGGTAGTGTTGAGGTTTCCTCTTGCTGCATCCGCGTACGATATTCCGGGTCGGGTTGACTTCGTTTCCTGCAATACTGTTGGTTTCGTTGTTGTTGTTGTTGTTGTTGATTTTATAGTTGTTGCTAATTTCCGTCTTTCCAGAAGTTTTAGCTTCTGAGGGCATTGGGAAAAATTTGCCGGATGAGGGCCTCCGCAGTTACAGCATTTAACTGTGATCTTTTTGTTGGTAATGGATCCATCAGCGTTGACGGTTTGTATTGTTTCAGGTTCCAGGCCTTGTGGATTTACTTTGCATTCCTCTAGCTCGTGTTCCTCTGCGCATCTGCCGCAACGTCTTTGCTGGTGGCATGAGACCGCCAAGTGTCCTGATTCTTGACATCGCTTACAATGAAGAATTTCTTGTTTGTGGGGCTCTTCGATTGCGATTTTTTGGGTAAACAAATATTTAATTTGTTTAAGTTGCTTGATGTCCTGATTAGGTGGGATTTGTATGATCCGGAGGTTTTTTACGTTGTTTGTCCTCATGTACGGTGTTTGGAAGTAGTCCAGCTTATTGATTTTTATTTGTGGACATATCCTAGCGATTTCCAGTCCCACTTCTTCGTTGGTCCATTCGGGATCGATGTGCCTTATAATAAAGGTAGCTGGTTTGCTGTTCGGATGCTGGAAGGTGAAGAACTGATACTGTTCCTCTAACAGTTTTTTAACTGCCCTGTCATGATCGACTAATGATCTGACTGCTATGGAAGTCCTCGATCCTTTTGCATTGGTGCTAAAATTCCGGTGACCCAAGGCATTTTGCAGGGTTTGAATTAGTGCTTTGCTGCTGGTCGGGTTTCTGATGTAGATTGGCGGTGGTCTTTCGTTTTTGTGCTGGGCGGGCAGGGGACTCGGTGCTGGCTTGGCTTGTTTGGTGGTTTCCTTACGGGCTGATGATTGTTGTTTGGGTGGAGATGTTTTATGGCTTAAGTTGGGAGAAGGCGTCGTCTCCATACTGGCATCGTCGCTGTTTTGGGTGGGTTGCTTTAGGGAGTGAATTTCCTCCCGGAGTTGCTTCACCTCTGCTGAAAGCTGTTTGATGTATTCCACGGCTTCGTGGAATTTTTGTTCGTAGTCCATGTGTTTTACTGGATTTTCCATTTTTGTAGTCTTCTTAGATGAGTTTTGAAGAGTTTCAATCGCTCTTCTCTTCCGTTCCAAAAGATATTCCCGGGTAGCGCTCGGGTCGTTGTCTGGCATCTGTGAAGACAGATTTCGACTACGGCATCCAGCGAAAATTAATTTGCTTGTGTTTGTATAGTTAAAATTTCCTCTTTTGTTTTTTTGTGTTATTATATATATATATATATATATTATTATTTTTTTTTTTTTAAATATTTTTTGTTGGCTTTCTATTGCACTACACAATTTAATAGTGCACTTAACACACGTAAACATAAACACGTGTAAACACGTTTCTGTGAACGTCCGCACTGCACGAGATCTCGACTGTTAATGCGAGTATACAATCATCATATCATTGATATACGTCATTTTCAGCTGAAATTTTATACAATACAGACGTGTTAATTAATTTAAATTTATTAAAAAAAAAATAATTCAAATAAAGAAAAAATTGCCTGTGAAAGCGATTGTAAATTTTGCGAGTGTGTGAAGGAACTGGACGTGGAGAGTGGTTTGCACATTTATATAATTTAATTTATATTTTGTTATTTATTTTAATTTTATTCATTATTAATTAATTAACTCATTTAATTCCCCAATATAACATAGGTTGTTGATTAGGTTTGTTTGTTTCTTTTCTTGGTCCTTGTTTGTTCCCCCTTTTTTTTCCTTGCTTTTCACGCGTTTCTTGTCTGTTTTTCGTGCTCTTGCAGCGTCGCTTATCTGTTTACATGTTAACATACTCGCCATAAATGGATACCTGCTCTTCACGTTGTATGGGTCATCAGCCTGATCGGGGCATGATGGCTCTCATAAAGGGATTAAAGGAGGACTTCGAGGCTCTCAAGGCTGAGAACGCTGTCCTGAAAAGTGGATTATCGCGACTAGAAGCCACCCCACCCGCACCCCCGTCCAGTACCAGTTCGGAAGCTTCTGATTCGGAATCAGAGCTCGAGCCCGAGTTAGAGAATGTCACTAACAATTCTGATGACTCAATGGACGACGGTGACTCGCGTACCCCCACCCCAAACTCATCTAGGGCCCCAAAGCGGAAAACACCACTCCCAACAATAAGCTAAGATGGAGGACCCTCCAATAAGCGTGTCGCCATCGGCTGCCCGCCCACACGACCCCCATCATCATCATCAGCTGTCCCCAAAAAGTTGTCGGACCCCGCAATAGCTCAAAATTGTCTGAAAATCGTACCTCGCAGGAGCCTTGCCCACCGAGGCCAACTCCAGAGGTCGGGGTCCGGCCACCTGTTTCTAAGAAGAAACAGCAAGCCGGGGTCTTTGCACAAGACCTCAATTTAAAAAATTTCGTCGGTAACATGAATCGACTAGGGATTTCCAACTTCAAGGCAAAGACCTTAAGCCCATCCCTAAACCAAGTCATAACCTACGATAGGGAAACCTACCTCAAGGCCAAGGAGGTTAATTATTACACATTCACAACGGCCGATGAAAATTCGAGGACCATCCTTCTAAAACGAGTCGCTTGTTGGGAAAAGAACGACATCGTAATTGCCCTCGAGGAAACATTTCTTAACGTCAACTTCACGGAAGTCAAAAAATGTTGCCCCCACAACGGTTGTGAACATCAGACCGCAAAAATACAGCAAGGTGAACATATGGGAGAGGTATTTTATAACCGTGAAATGCCTCAATGCAGACGTTGCCGACGTTTCGGGCATGACTCCCGAAACTGCAACATGAGTCGCCGTTGCGTTCGTTGCGGAAAATCCCACGATATTGGCAAGTGCGAACTACCGCTAGCAAAATAAGATCCCGCAACAAATGTGCAGGATGAAATAACACTGCCAACTTGCGGCAACAAAGGACATCCGGCTAGTTACAGGAAATGGCCTAAATATAAAGAAATTATTCAAAGATCCAAGGAGACTCGAGCTAAGCAAACAGCCAAGTCAGACTTCGGAAAACAGGCCACACAACACTTCATCCAAAATGGATTTACATTTGCCGACATGCTTAAAAGACAACAAAACTCTCCCAACTCCTCCTCCTCAAAACATATTCAAGTCCCTAAGCGAGCCCCAGTAAAGGCCAACACGACGCCTCAAATTCAAGCGGCGGTGCAAAAGCCTCCGAGGGGGCAATCTTCAATTCTCGAGAAACTACTTAGTTTCTCCCGCTTGATTGAAGATATTCGACCCCGATATGAAAAACTAGCAACCGAGGCTGAGAGGGAGGCACTCCTTTTCACTGCATATGCAAGACATACGCTCCACAATGGATTCCAAAATTAAAGTTATCCTTATAAATGTCAACTCCCTGGTTTCGCTTTCTAAACGTATGATAGTCTCTGACTTCATAAAGGATAACCGGGCGGACGTGGTACTTGTAACCGAAACTAGGTTGCATCCATGTCACCGTCCCGTATTCCCAAACTTCTCCATGATTCGAAGAGATCGAACCCTCAATGGCGGTCCCATCATCAACGGAGGTGGCACTTGTATACTGATTAATGGCGGACTTCGCCATGAGGCAATTGACCTCCCACGCTTTGAGTCCATAGAGGTGTCTGGGGTTGAACTGCATCTGTCGAGTAATGGTAGAGTGAATATATACTCCATATACCACTCGCATAAAACCAATAATGGCCCCATTAATCCCGAAGATATCGGCAGGCTACTAAGGTCCTCGGGGCATACACCCTTCATCATAGGCGGCGATTTTAACTCCAGACATCCGCACTGGAACAACTCTGTCTCTTGCCCAAATGGCCCAAAACTGTACCAATTGTTAACCGAAAACGCTTATGCCCTCAACTTCGAAATAGTTGCACCTACGGTTGGTACTCGAGGTCACTAAATTCTTGACATATTTATTGTGTCCAAAGACTTACTGACCCAAATCACTCCTCCTCAAGTTTCAGCGGGTGTATCTGACCACAACGCTGTGACCACATTCATTCGCGGCTATCGAGCATCCCGGGCTCATATCAGATACATACCCGATTATGGGCGGACAAATTGGGACAACTTCAATATTACATTGAACGATAAGCTCCACCAACTCTCTCTTCCCACTGACAGGAACCTAACGGCGGTTGAGATAAACAACGCTGCAAAACGACTTCACGAGATTCTAGTTGAAACCTCGGAGACACATGTCCCGAAGTACAAACTTGAAAAGACATCAGATTCCCCATGACGACTTCACTCTTCGTCTCATCCGGGAGCGTAAAAAGCTCTGCAGAATGAGATATCGTCACCGCTTTACGCAAAGGTAGCCATTGTTGCGATCCATTATTCACAATATTGGTACACTGATAAAACAGAGAATCCAAAACAATCGTACCCGACAATTGGAAGACAAACTGAAGGGTATTCAGATGGAGCAGAACGTTTATAAAAATTTAAAAAAGATATGTGGCACTTTTCGTATCACTGGACCGATCATACACAATGGTGTTGTTGTTAATAACGACACCAATAAAGCAAATATCATCGGAGAGACCTTTGAAAATAATCACAAACTTACTCTCTAAGATGGCGACCCGGATACTAATGCGATCATTAGTTCAGAGGTCCACAAAAATTGTACGACTTCAACGAGCCAATGTTTTTAACCCAACTAACAGTGCATACTTCGATGACACACGTGATAATGGTCACGGTTTCATCGCACCAAATACCCTACAGAGCCTGGTTAAATCTCGAAACCCAAAGAAGTCACCCGGTATCGACAACATGTCATACCACTCGTTGCGAAGGCTTTCTGCCTTATTCTTTATAAAGCTCTCCATTCTGTTCAACCATGCTTACAACATGGGGTACTTTCCCCAAGCTTGGAAGCATGCTATTATTTGTCCAATAGCAAAAGTTGGGAAACCAACGTATCACCCGCCAAGCTTTCGCCCTATCTCGCTTCTCACTTGTATCAGCAAAATATATGAAAAATTCATATACGAGAAACTAAATAACTTTATCAGTGCCAGGAACCTAATACCTGATTTCCAATTTGGATTTCAAAGAGCGCACAGCACCACTATGGCTCTCAACACATTTCAAACCCACGTCTGTGTGCGGCTCTTTAATAAGAAACCCACCATTGCGGTGAGCCTGGACATTGAAAAAGCTTTTGACACGACTTGGATCGAAGGTCTCGTTTTTAAATTATTGAATACTGGCCTCTGTAGAACGCTATGTAGTATCATCTACCAGTTCGTTCGAAACAGAACCTTCCAAGTTAGAGTGAATGGAAAGCTTTCCCGAACTTTTCACTCCGCTGCAGGCGTACCACAGGGCTCCATTCTAGGCCCCATCTTATTTAACATCTACACCTCCGATATTCCTCGCCCTGTGGACGGGCAAGTAAACCAGATATGCTATGCGGATGACGTCCTAGTGTACACGTCATCCAAAAGCCCTAAATTCGCAACAAATTGACTCAACCGTCACTTGGACGAAGTGTATCAGTATTACAGTCGATGGAAAATTCGACTTAACCCATCCAAAGCAGTAGCTATAATTCTGAGTAGTAAACACTTCCAACCTACTTCTCGATATTCACGGAATATTCGAATAAAAATGGGAGATACTACGATTAGACCACAGGACAGGATGAAATATCTTGGGGTCGTTTATACCCCAAAAATGAATTTCATCAAACATGTGACCCACATTCTCCAAAGGGGCCTCGGTCGGTCTAAGCAACTGCACAACATCTTGAAGTGGAGCAACAATGTTGACACCAAAGTTAAGCTTCTCTGCTATAAGCAGCTAATCCGATCTGGAATATCGTACGCATTTCCCATATGGTCCTGCATGTCTTTGGCTCAAATGGAAAGACTTCGAGTTTTCGAAAGGACACTCCTCAGAAGATGCGAACTTATTTTCCGCGAATTCAAACCTCGATACCCGCCTTTTGGAGTCACCTGTGATCTCGCCGGTACGGTCTTCGATGCGGGATGTGAGATTTCGTCCGCGCACTATTCAACGCATTCTACGTGAGGTGGATTGTAAGAAGGCAACCGGTTCGGACGGAATACCAACAATAGTCCTTAAGAACTGTGCTCCAGAACTATCGCCGGTTCTTGGCAGACTCTTCCGCTTATCTTATGCACGGAGGACATTTCCTGCCTGCTGGAAAATCACTCGAGTTCAGCCAATCCCAAAGACGGGAAAAAAGTGCCTCCCACAAAATTACCGTCCGATAGCATTACTGCCTATTTTATCTAAGGTAATGGAAAAAGTCATCAATACGGAGTTGGTTAAGTATGTGGAGTGCAACGGACTTCTGAATGATCGTCAATACGGATTCCGTGGCAGGCGGTCTACGGGAGACCTTTTGACACTTATAACCGACATATGGACATCTGCGATTGAACGGCATGGTGAGTCAAGGGCGGTCGCATTGGATATCTCCAAGGCTTTTCACCGCGTCTGGCACGGGGCATTGCTGAGCAAACTTCGTTCATATGGACTTTCCCAACAGCTTTGCGACTGGACGAGGAGCTTCCTCGAGAATCGATCGATCCGGGTTGTTGTGGACGGCGAGTGTTCGGATCTGTATCCTGTTAATTCGGGGGTGCCCCAAGGTTCCATTTTGGCTCCAACCTTGTTCTTGCTCCACATAAATGAATTGTTGGAAGCAACGGATAACAAGGTGCTCAGTTTTGCGGATGATAGTACACTTGTTTCCTCCTTTTCGAGTGTTCGGCCGATTGGTGCGTCTGCGTCGCATCAGCTGAGATATAGACAGATTGACTCTCTTAATCAGGATCTAGATAGAGTCCTGCAGTGGGGAAGGGCCAATCTCGTCGACTTCAATGCAGCGAAGACACAATATACAACGTTCACAAAGAAAAGTGGATCATCGGTTCCATAGCTGATGATGAATGGCCAGGCCCTCGAGTCTGGGGAAAGTTTGAAATTGCTCGGCGTCACGGTCTGTGGGAATGTATCGTGGCACAAACACGTGTCGAGTATCGCCAGGTCAGCCTCAGGAAAACTGAGTTATCTTTTTAGAACCAAGAAATATTTTACTCCGGCCCAACTTCTTCTCCTGTATAAATCCCAAGTTAGACCCGCGCTCGAATATTGCTCTCATGTTTGGAGCTCGGCTCCTAAACGTACGCTCGACATACTTGAGAGCAAACAGAGACGAGCGATCCGCCTGATCGGGGACTCGGCGCTGACGTCGGGACTACAGTCGCTATCACATCGAAGGCGCGTAGCCGACCTCTGTCTGTTTTACAGATATTACCACGGCTACTGTTCTTCGGAGATTCGTGGTATTGTTCCACGCAATTCGGCTTATATGCGCTCCACAAGACAATCCGACGGATCGCACCCGTTTGTGGTTCATCTCCCGACGGCGCGAACATCCCTGCATCAGAACTCGTTCCGTTATAGAGCGGGAAAGCTGTGGAACTCCCTTCCCACGCGAGTGTTCCCGGAGCGTTACAACCTGCAACTGTTCAAAAAGAGCTGCACCAGTTATTTGATGGCATCTCGGGGCGCCCACTCGGCGCTATAGGCCCGCCTCTCCCGAGAGAAGTCTATTAAAAAAAACAAAA
This sequence comes from Microdon myrmicae, assembly GCA_963931805.1. Classification (NCBI taxonomy): domain Eukaryota; kingdom Metazoa; phylum Arthropoda; class Insecta; order Diptera; family Syrphidae; genus Microdon; species Microdon myrmicae. The sequence continues at coordinate 150,707,245 of OZ007497.1, read as the reverse complement.
AAAAAATCACTCTAGAAGGCCTGACGATCGTCATTACCCCAACTCTCACCTATACGAAGGTGCCCCCATTACCCTAATCGACGAGTACTTGCTTCAATTAGCATACAAGTACCTCGAAAGCATTCAGAACAGCGAGAACCTACTTGTACAGGACTCTTGGGTTCTTGACCCTTCTCTCTCGATCTCTTCGGATCAGACTACCACAATTTCTTCTTCAGTACAAAACTGAAGAAAGCACCCTTCCCAACAACATTCCCCTCTATAATAGAGGATTCCTGGATCCATTCCAGAGGATCTACTGTTAACAAACCACACACACATGGACGCACAGTACAATACGGCACAAACACACACACACCGACCAAAGCGCAGATCATCAGATGCCAAAGACGTGATCTGCGTTTACTACCGCACTCAAGACCTACCGGTCTTGTATGATTTCTTTCCCACCATCCCTCCATACAAGTAGTTAGAGAACACCTGGACTAACACTGTCCACACTATCCTGGGATACCCCCTTTTTTTTCTTTTCTTTTCAGATACCTCGAGACCGAGCCCAACATCCTCACGGATGTGGGTGATTCTGGTTATCGCAAGATGACCAGAAGCCAGAGACAAGATGAAGGACACACCTGTCCTTGTCTCGCTAAATTCGGCTCTCTCGCCAACCCATTTTTTTTTTGAACAACAACAAAAACCGACGCCATCAAAATTTCTAGTAAAGCTCCTCCCTCTGGATAGAGGAAGCACGGTGGTGACCGCAACGATAAATCTAGAAAGTTTGTGTAAGGAGACTTATTCTTTTAAGAAGAGATATCTACTCATCTCATAACAAGCTTAAGCCCTTGGCCATAAGACTTCAAAAACTTTCCATTTCGAGACTTGTCAATATACTTTTAGAGTCGATTATTTTCTCAGTTAGTGGTATACAAAATATCATGATAAAGAAAAGTACAGTTTAATGGCAAATATTTTAGGTATGTATTGACTTTATACTACATGCAATAAGTTTGTTGGTACTTCAGTGAATTTTCAATTTGCTTCGACTATATCTCTATCCTATCTATGCATTGTATTAAGAGAGTAAATACGTAATAAAATGATAATAAATAAATTTAGAATAACACATTTTAACGCCGAATTAAATTTTAATTATTATTTCCAATATAGGGGAGCAGGATTGTTTGAGGTAATTGAATACAAAACAGACTTGGACCCTCATTCAGAAAAATGGTAATTGTCCATATAAATACACTTGGTATTGTAAATATTCGTTACTTTATAGAAAGCTAATTTAAAGGCGAGTTTAATAAACATATTTGAAGTCCATATATCGCAGAAATATCCTGAAAAGAATGTATTAATTTATAAACGACAGAGAACATTGACAGAATTGAGCGCATATAATGGAGATAATTAAAGAAGGTATTGAATGAAATAAGATTAGACTTGATAAATAATGCAGAGGAAGGTTTCAGTAAGTCATGCAACCTCTCATTATGCCTTATTAAATTTAGATTAATACAAAAGAAAGATATTTGTCAAGAAAGTCCAATATCGAATTAGATAAAAGTACTTGAACGAAAATGTGTTTCACTCGGTTGCGTCTTCCTAATTCTCAAGTATTCATGGGCCAAAGAAAATAGTGAGTGAATAATATTATCAATAAATTAATAAATTTACACGGAGTTTAAAAATGGCGGAAAGCGTGGTTGTTCCAGAAAAGAAAGTAAAGAAAGTTGCAGGTCCTAAAAAAGTCAAGGCAGCACCTACTCATCCTCCGACGCAAGAAATGGTAAATGCTGCAATTACAACCCTAAAAGAACGTGGTGGCTCGTCTCTTTTAGCAATTAAGAAATACGTTGGTGCTACGTATAAAGTTGATATACAGAAGATTTCACCTTTCATAAAGAAATATTTGAAAAGTGCTGTTGAGAGTGGAAAGTTAGTCCAGACAAAGGGCAAAGGTGCGAATGGCTCATTCAAGTTGTCAAAGCCGAATGAGAAGGAGAAAAAACAAAAGCCAAAACCGAAGGCAGCTAAATCAACCGGTGCAAAGAAGGCAGTAAAACCTAAAGTGGATGGTGGCCAGAAGACGATTAAAAAAGCCGGTGAGAAAACTGCGAAGAAGGTATCTGGTGGGTCAAAAGCAACAGCGAAAAAAGCTGTCGACAAGAAGGAGAAGCCAAAAGGGAGAAGTGGCATCAAGGCCAAACCAACAAAAACCAAGTCTGCTATCACTAAGGTTAAGGTGAAGACTCCAAAAGTAAAAACCACAAGTGGTGCAAAGGCACCTAAAGTAGCGGTAGCAGCCAAAAAAGCAAAGAAGTAAAAACTACAACCAAAGATGTTTGTTCCGGAGGGCGAATTATATCTGCAGTCCTTTTCAGGACTAAAACAATTTTGAAAAGAGTACATGAACATAATTTAGTTTCCTGTGATGGGTTTGTTGTTTGGGTGCAACTCTATCAGTGGTATTAGTCCATTGGATTAAACAAACTCTTCACTGGCATTCTATCACTTTAAATATTTAATTCAATAAATCAAGTTTGTGGAATGCTGATGTTTGGCACTCGACGAAATTGTCTTCTTAGTTCTTGGGAACGTTTAAAATTTTCATTCATCAGTGAGAGGTGATAGAAGATACAACATACATTGAGTATACAATCATCATATCATTGATATACGTCATTTTCAGCTGAAATTTTATACAATACAGACGTGTTAATTAATTTAAATTTATTAAAAAAAAAATAATTCAAATAAAGAAAAAATTGCCTGTGAAAGCGATTGTAAATTTTGCGAGTGTGTGAAGGAACTGGACGTGGAGAGTGGTTTGCACATTTATATAATTTAATTTATATTTTGTTATTTATTTTAATTTTATTCATTATTAATTAATTAACTCATTTAATTCCCCAATATAACATAGGTTGTTGATTAGGTTTGTTTGTTTCTTTTCTTGGTCCTTGTTTGTTCCCCCTTTTTTTTCCTTGCTTTTCACGCGTTTCTTGTCTGTTTTTCGTGCTCTTGCAGCGTCGCTTATCTGTTTACATGTTAACATACTCGCCATAAATGGATACCTGCTCTTCACGTTGTATGGGTCATCAGCCTGATCGGGGCATGATGGCTCTCATAAAGGGATTAAAGGAGGACTTCGAGGCTCTCAAGGCTGAGAACGCTGTCCTGAAAAGTAGATTATCGCGACTAGAAGCCACCCCACCCGCACCCCCGTCCAGTACCAGTTCGGAAGCTTCTGATTCGGAATCAGAGCTCGAGCCCGAGTTAGAGAATGTCACTAACAATTCTGATGACTCAATGGACGACGGTGACTCGCGTACCCCCACCCCAAACTCATCTAGGGCCCCAAAGCGGAAAACACCACTCCCAACAATAAGCTAAGATGGAGGACCCTCCAATAAGCGTGTCGCCATCGGCTGCCCGCCCACGCCACCCCCATCATCATCATCAGCTGTCCCCAAAAAGTTGTCGGACCCCGTAATAACTCGAAATTATCTGAAAAATCGTACCTCGCAGGAGCCTTGCCCACCGAGGCCAACTCCAGAGGTCGGGGTCCGGCCACCTGTTTCTAAGAAGAAACAGCAACCCGGGGTCTTTGCACAAGACCTCAATTTAAAAAACAATCGTACCCGACAATTGGAAGACAAACTGAAGGGTATTCAGATGGAGCAGAACGTTTATAAAAATTTAAAAAAGATATGTGGCACTTTTCGTATCACTGGACCGATCATACACAATGGTGTTGTTGTTAATAACGACACCAATAAAGCAAATATCATCGGAGAGACCTTTGAAAATAATCACAAACTTACTCTCTAAGATGGCGACCCGGATACTAATGCGATCATTAGTTCAGAGGTCCACAAAAATTGTACGACTTCAACGAGCCAATTGTTGTTTTTAACCCAACTAACAGTGCATACTTCGATGACACACGTGATAATGGTCACGGTTTCATCGCACCAAATACCCTACAGAGCCTGGTTAAATCTCGAAACCCAAAGAAGTCACCCGGTATCGACAACATGTCATACCACTCGTTGCGAAGGCTTTCTGCCTTATTCTTTATAAAGCTCTCCATTCTGTTCAACCATGCTTACAACATGGGGTACTTTCCCCAAGCTTGGAAGCATGCTATTATTTGTCCAATAGCAAAAGTTGGGAAACCAACGTATCACCCGCCAAGCTTTCGCCCTATCTCGCTTCTCACTTGTATCAGCAAAATATATGAAAAATTCATATACGAGAAACTAAATAACTTTATCAGTGCCAGGAACCTAATACCTGATTTCCAATTTGGATTTCAAAGAGCGCACAGCACCACTATGGCTCTCAACACATTTCAAACCCACGTCTGTGTGCGGCTCTTTAATAAGAAACCCACCATTGCGGTGAGCCTGGACATTGAAAAAGCTTTTGACACGACTTGGATCGAAGGTCTCGTTTTTAAATTATTGAATACTGGCCTCTGTAGAACGCTATGTAGTATCATCTACCAGTTCGTTCGAAACAGAACCTTCCAAGTTAGAGTGAATGGAAAGCTTTCCCGAACTTTTCACTCCGCTGCAGGCGTACCACAGGGCTCCATTCTAGGCCCCATCTTATTTAACATCTACACCTCCGATATTCCTCGCCCTGTGGACGGGCAAGTAAACCAGATATGCTATGCGGATGACGTCCTAGTGTACACGTCATCCAAAAGCCCTAAATTCGCAACAAATTGACTCAACCGTCACTTGGACGAAGTGTATCAGTATTACAGTCGATGGAAAATTCGACTTAACCCATCCAAAGCAGTAGCTATAATTCTGAGTAGTAAACACTTCCAACCTACTTCTCGATATTCACAGAATATTCGAATAAAAATGGGAGATACTACGATTAGACCACAGGACAGGATGAAATATCTTGGGGTCGTTTATACCCCAAAAATGAATTTCATCAAACATGTGACCCACATTCTCCAAAGGGGCCTCGGTCGGTCTAAGCAACTGCACAACATCTTGAAGTGGAGCAACAATGTTGACACCAAAGTTAAGCTTCTCTGCTATAAGCAGCTAATCCGATCTGGAATATCGTACGCATTTCCCATATGGTCCTGCATGTCTTTGGCTCAAATGGAAAGACTTCGAGTTTTCGAAAGGACACTCCTCAGAAGATGCGAATTTATTTTCTGCGAATTCAAACCTCGATACCCGCCTTTTGGAGTCACCTGTGATCTCGCCGGTACGGTCTTCGATGCGGGATGTGAGATTTCGTCCGCGCACTATTCAACGCATTCTACGTGAGGTGGATTGTAAGAAGGCAACCGGTTCGGACGGAATACCAACAATAGTCCTTAAGAACTGTGCTCCAGAACTATCGCCGGTTCTTGGCAGACTCTTCCGCTTATCTTATGCACGGAGGACATTTCCTGCCTGCTGGAAAATCACTCGAGTTCAGCCAATCCCAAAGACGGGAAAAAAGTGCCTCCCACAAAATTACCGTCCGATAGCATTACTGCCTATTTTATCTAAGGTAATGGAAAAAGTCATCAATACGGAGTTGGTTAAGTATGTGGAGTGCAACGGACTTCTGAATGATCGTCAATACGGATTCCGTGGCAGGCGGTCTACGGGAGACCTTTTGACACTTATAACCGACATATGGACATCTGCGATTGAACGGCATGGTGAGTCAAGGGCGGTCGCATTGGATATCTCCAAGGCTTTTCACCGCGTCTGGCACGGGGCATTGCTGAGCAAACTTCGTTCATATGGACTTTCCCAACAGCTTTGCGACTGGACGAGGAGCTTCCTCGAGAATCGATCGATCCGGGTTGTTGTGGACGGCGAGTGTTCGGATCTGTATCCTGTTAATTCGGGGGTGCCCCAAGGTTCCATTTTGGCTCCAACCTTGTTCTTGCTCCACATAAATGAATTGTTGGAAGCAACGGATAACAAGGTGCTCAGTTTTGCGGATGATAGTACACTTGTTTCCTCCTTTTCGAGTGTTCGGCCGATTGGTGCGTCTGCGTCGCATCAGCTGAGATATAGACAGATTGACTCTCTTAATCAGGATCTAGATAGAGTCCTGCAGTGGGGAAGGGCCAATCTCGTCGACTTCAATGCAGCGAAGACACAATATACAACGTTCACAAAGAAAAGTGGATCATCGGTTCCATAGCTGATGATGAATGGCCAGGCCCTCGAGTCTGGGGAAAGTTTGAAATTGCTCGGCGTCACGGTCTGTGGGAATGTATCGTGGCACAAACACGTGTCGAGTATCGCCAGGTCAGCCTCAGGAAAACTGAGTTATCTTTTTAGAACCAAGAAATATTTTACTCCGGCCCAACTTCTTCTCCTGTATAAATCCCAAGTTAGACCCGCGCTCGAATATTGCTCTCATGTTTGGAGCTCGGCTCCTAAACGTACGCTCGACATACTTGAGAGCAAACAGAGACGAGCGATCCGCCTGATCGGGGACTCGGCGCTGACGTCGGGACTACAGTCGCTATCACATCGAAGGCGCGTAGCCGACCTCTGTCTGTTTTACAGATATTACCACGGCTACTGTTCTTCGGAGATTCGTGGTATTGTTCCACGCAATTCGGCTTATATGCGCTCCACAAGACAATCCGACGGATCGCACCCGTTTGTGGTTCATCTCCCGACGGCGCGAACATCCCTGCATCAGAACTCGTTCCGTTATAGAGCGGGAAGGCTGTGGAACTCCCTTCCCACGCGAGTGTTCCCGGAGCGTTACAACCTGCAACTGTTCAAAAAGAGCTGCACCAGTTATTTGATGGCATCTCGGGGCGCCCACTCGGCGCTATAGGTCCGCCTCTCCCGAGAGAAGTCTATTAAAAAAAACAAAAAAAAATCACTCTAGAAGGCCTGACGATCGTCATTACCCCAACTCTCACCTATACGAAGGTGCCCCCATTACCCTAATCGACGAGTACTTGCTTCAATTAGCATACAAGTACCTCGAAAGCATTCAGAACAGCGAGAATCTACTTGTACAGGACTCTTGGGTTCTTGACCCTTCTCTCTCGATCTCTTCGGATCAGACTACCACAATTTCTTCTTCAGTACAAAACTGAAGAAAGCACCCTTCCCAACAACATTCCCCTCTATAATAGAGGATTCCTGGATCCATTCCAGAGGATCTACTGTTAACAAACCACACACACATGGACGCACAGTACAATACGGCACAAACACACACACACCGACCAAAGCGCAGATCATCAGATGCCAAAGACGTGATCTGCGTTTACTACCGCACTCAAGACCTACCGGTCTTGTATGATTTCTTTCCCACCATCCCTCCATACAAGTAGTTAGAGAACACCTGGACTAACACTGTCCACACTATCCTGGGATACCCCCTTTTTTTTCTTTTCTTTTCAGATACCTCGAGACCGAGCCCAACATCCTCACGGATGTGGGTGATTCTGGTTATCGCAAGATGACCAGAAGCCAGAGACAAGATGAAGGACACACCTGTCCTTGTCTCGCTAAATTCGGCTCTCTCGCCAACCCATTTTTTTTTTGAACAACAACAAAAACCGACGCCATCAAAATTTCTAGTAAAGCTCCTCCCTCTGGATAGAGGAAGCACGGTGGTGACCGCAACGATAAATCTAGAAAGTTTGTGTAAGGAGACTTATTCTTTTAAGAAGAGATATCTACTCATCTCATAACAAGCTTAAGCCCTTGGCCATAAGACTTCAAAAACTTTCCATTTCGAGACTTGTCAATATACTTTTAGAGTCGATTATTTTCTCAGTTAGTGGTATACAAAATATCATGATAAAGAAAAGTACAGTTTAATGGCAAATATTTTAGGTATGTATTGACTTTATACTACATGCAATAAGTTTGTTGGTACTTCAGTGAATTTTCAATTTGCTTCGACTATATCTCTATCCTATCTATGCATTGTATTAAGAGAGTAAATACGTAATAAAATGATAATAAATAAATTTAGAATAACACATTTTAACGCCGAATTAAATTTTAATTATTATTTCCAATATAGGGGAGCAGGATTGTTTGAGGTAATTGAATACAAAACAGACTTGGACCCTCATTCAGAAAAATGGTAATTGTCCATATAAATACACTTGGTATTGTAAATATTCGTTACTTTATAGAAAGCTAATTTAAAGGCGAGTTTAATAAACATATTTGAAGTCCATATATCGCAGAAATATCCTGAAAAGAATGTATTAATTTATAAACGACAGAGAACATTGACAGAATTGAGCGCATATAATGGAGATAATTAAAGAAGGTATTGAATGAAATAAGATTAGACTTGATAAATAATGCAGAGGAAGGTTTCAGTAAGTCATGCAACCTCTCATTATGCCTTATTAAATTTAGATTAATACAAAAGAAAGATATTTGTCAAGAAAGTCCAATATCGAATTAGATAAAAGTACTTGAACGAAAATGTGTTTCACTCGGTTGCGTCTTCCTAATTCTCAAGTATTCATGGGCCAAAGAAAATAGTGAGTGAATAATATTATCAATAAATTAATAAATTTACACGGAGTTTAAAAATGGCGGAAAGCGTGGTTGTTCCAGAAAAGAAAGTAAAGAAAGTTGCAGGTCCTAAAAAAGTCAAGGCAGCACCTACTCATCCTCCGACGCAAGAAATGGTAAATGCTGCAATTACAACCCTAAAAGAACGTGGTGGCTCGTCTCTTTTAGCAATTAAGAAATACGTTGGTGCTACGTATAAAGTTGATATACAGAAGATTTCACCTTTCATAAAGAAATATTTGAAAAGTGCTGTTGAGAGTGGAAAGTTAGTCCAGACAAAGGGCAAAGGTGCGAATGGCTCATTCAAGTTGTCAAAGCCGAATGAGAAGGAGAAAAAACAAAAGCCAAAACCGAAGGCAGCTAAATCAACCGGTGCAAAGAAGGCAGTAAAACCTAAAGTGGATGGTGGCCAGAAGACGATTAAAAAAGCCGGTGAGAAAACTGCGAAGAAGGTATCTGGTGGGTCAAAAGCAACAGCGAAAAAAGCTGTCGACAAGAAGGAGAAGCCAAAAGGGAGAAGTGGCATCAAGGCCAAACCAACAAAAACCAAGTCTGCTATCACTAAGGTTAAGGTGAAGACTCCAAAAGTAAAAACCACAAGTGGTGCAAAGGCACCTAAAGTAGCGGTAGCAGCCAAAAAAGCAAAGAAGTAAAAACTACAACCAAAGATGTTTGTTCCGGAGGGCGAATTATATCTGCAGTCCTTTTCAGGACTAAAACAATTTTGAAAAGAGTACATGAACATAATTTAGTTTCCTGTGATGGGTTTGTTGTTTGGGTGCAACTCTATCAGTGGTATTAGTCCATTGGATTAAACAAACTCTTCACTGGCATTCTATCACTTTAAATATTTAATTCAATAAATCAAGTTTGTGGAATGCTGATGTTTGGCACTCGACGAAATTGTCTTCTTAGTTCTTGCGAACGTTTAAAATTTTCATTCATCAGTGAGAGGTGATAGAAGATACAACATACATTGAGTATACAATCATCATATCATTGATATACGTCATTTTCAGCTGAAATTTTATACAATACAGACGTGTTAATTAATTTAAATTTATTAAAAAAAAAATAATTCAAATAAAGAAAAAATTGCCTGTGAAAGCGATTGTAAATTTTGCGAGTGTGTGAAGGAACTGGACGTGGAGAGTGGTTTGCACATTTATATAATTTAATTTATATTTTGTTATTTATTTTAATTTTATTCATTATTAATTAATTAACTCATTTAATTCCCCAATATAACATAGGTTGTTGATTAGGTTTGTTTGTTTCTTTTCTTGGTCCTTGTTTGTTCCCCCTTTTTTTTCCTTGCTTTTCACGCGTTTCTTGTCTGTTTTTCGTGCTCTTGCAGCGTCGCTTATCTGTTTACATGTTAACATACTCGCCATAAATGGATACCTGCTCTTCACGTTGTATGGGTCATCAGCCTGATCGGGGCATGATGGCTCTCATAAAGGGATTAAAGGAGGACTTCGAGGCTCTCAAGGCTGAGAACGCTGTCCTGAAAAGTAGATTATCGCGACTAGAAGCCACCCCACCCGCACCCCCGTCCAGTACCAGTTCGGAAGCTTCTGATTCGGAATCAGAGCTCGAGCCCGAGTTAGAGAATGTCACTAACAATTCTGATGACTCAATGGACGACGGTGACTCGCGTACCCCCACCCCAAACTCATCTAGGGCCCCAAAGCGGAAAACACCACTCCCAACAATAAGCTAAGATGGAGGACCCTCCAATAAGCGTGTCGCCATCGGCTGCCCGCCCACGCCACCCCCATCATCATCATCAGCTGTCCCCAAAAAGTTGTCGGACCCCGTAATAACTCGAAATTATCTGAAAAATCGTACCTCGCAGGAGCCTTGCCCACCGAGGCCAACTCCAGAGGTCGGGGTCCGGCCACCTGTTTCTAAGAAGAAACAGCAACCCGGGGTCTTTGCACAAGACCTCAATTTAAAAAACAATCGTACCCGACAATTGGAAGACAAACTGAAGGGTATTCAGATGGAGCAGAACGTTTATAAAAATTTAAAAAAGATATGTGGCACTTTTCGTATCACTGGACCGATCATACACAATGGTGTTGTTGTTAATAACGACACCAATAAAGCAAATATCATCGGAGAGACCTTTGAAAATAATCACAAACTTACTCTCTAAGATGGCGACCCGGATACTAATGCGATCATTAGTTCAGAGGTCCACAAAAATTGTACGACTTCAACGAGCCAATTGTTGTTTTTAACCCAACTAACAGTGCATACTTCGATGACACACGTGATAATGGTCACGGTTTCATCGCACCAAATACCCTACAGAGCCTGGTTAAATCTCGAAACCCAAAGAAGTCACCCGGTATCGACAACATGTCATACCACTCGTTGCGAAGGCTTTCTGCCTTATTCTTTATAAAGCTCTCCATTCTGTTCAACCATGCTTACAACATGGGGTACTTTCCCCAAGCTTGGAAGCATGCTATTATTTGTCCAATAGCAAAAGTTGGGAAACCAACGTATCACCCGCCAAGCTTTCGCCCTATCTCGCTTCTCACTTGTATCAGCAAAATATATGAAAAATTCATATACGAGAAACTAAATAACTTTATCAGTGCCAGGAACCTAATACCTGATTTCCAATTTGGATTTCAAAGAGCGCACAGCACCACTATGGCTCTCAACACATTTCAAACCCACGTCTGTGTGCGGCTCTTTAATAAGAAACCCACCATTGCGGTGAGCCTGGACATTGAAAAAGCTTTTGACACGACTTGGATCGAAGGTCTCGTTTTTAAATTATTGAATACTGGCCTCTGTAGAACGCTATGTAGTATCATCTACCAGTTCGTTCGAAACAGAACCTTCCAAGTTAGAGTGAATGGAAAGCTTTCCCGAACTTTTCACTCCGCTGCAGGCGTACCACAGGGCTCCATTCTAGGCCCCATCTTATTTAACATCTACACCTCCGATATTCCTCGCCCTGTGGACGGGCAAGTAAACCAGATATGCTATGCGGATGACGTCCTAGTGTACACGTCATCCAAAAGCCCTAAATTCGCAACAAATTGACTCAACCGTCACTTGGACGAAGTGTATCAGTATTACAGTCGATGGAAAATTCGACTTAACCCATCCAAAGCAGTAGCTATAATTCTGAGTAGTAAACACTTCCAACCTACTTCTCGATATTCACAGAATATTCGAATAAAAATGGGAGATACTACGATTAGACCACAGGACAGGATGAAATATCTTGGGGTCGTTTATACCCCAAAAATGAATTTCATCAAACATGTGACCCACATTCTCCAAAGGGGCCTCGGTCGGTCTAAGCAACTGCACAACATCTTGAAGTGGAGCAACAATGTTGACACCAAAGTTAAGCTTCTCTGCTATAAGCAGCTAATCCGATCTGGAATATCGTACGCATTTCCCATATGGTCCTGCATGTCTTTGGCTCAAATGGAAAGACTTCGAGTTTTCGAAAGGACACTCCTCAGAAGATGCGAATTTATTTTCTGCGAATTCAAACCTCGATACCCGCCTTTTGGAGTCACCTGTGATCTCGCCGGTACGGTCTTCGATGCGGGATGTGAGATTTCGTCCGCGCACTATTCAACGCATTCTACGTGAGGTGGATTGTAAGAAGGCAACCGGTTCGGACGGAATACCAACAATAGTCCTTAAGAACTGTGCTCCAGAACTATCGCCGGTTCTTGGCAGACTCTTCCGCTTATCTTATGCACGGAGGACATTTCCTGCCTGCTGGAAAATCACTCGAGTTCAGCCAATCCCAAAGACGGGAAAAAAGTGCCTCCCACAAAATTACCGTCCGATAGCATTACTGCCTATTTTATCTAAGGTAATGGAAAAAGTCATCAATACGGAGTTGGTTAAGTATGTGGAGTGCAACGGACTTCTGAATGATCGTCAATACGGATTCCGTGGCAGGCGGTCTACGGGAGACCTTTTGACACTTATAACCGACATATGGACATCTGCGATTGAACGGCATGGTGAGTCAAGGGCGGTCGCATTGGATATCTCCAAGGCTTTTCACCGCGTCTGGCACGGGGCATTGCTGAGCAAACTTCGTTCATATGGACTTTCCCAACAGCTTTGCGACTGGACGAGGAGCTTCCTCGAGAATCGATCGATCCGGGTTGTTGTGGACGGCGAGTGTTCGGATCTGTATCCTGTTAATTCGGGGGTGCCCCAAGGTTCCATTTTGGCTCCAACCTTGTTCTTGCTCCACATAAATGAATTGTTGGAAGCAACGGATAACAAGGTGCTCAGTTTTGCGGATGATAGTACACTTGTTTCCTCCTTTTCGAGTGTTCGGCCGATTGGTGCGTCTGCGTCGCATCAGCTGAGATATAGACAGATTGACTCTCTTAATCAGGATCTAGATAGAGTCCTGCAGTGGGGAAGGGCCAATCTCGTCGACTTCAATGCAGCGAAGACACAATATACAACGTTCACAAAGAAAAGTGGATCATCGGTTCCATAGCTGATGATGAATGGCCAGGCCCTCGAGTCTGGGGAAAGTTTGAAATTGCTCGGCGTCACGGTCTGTGGGAATGTATCGTGGCACAAACACGTGTCGAGTATCGCCAGGTCAGCCTCAGGAAAACTGAGTTATCTTTTTAGAACCAAGAAATATTTTACTCCGGCCCAACTTCTTCTCCTGTATAAATCCCAAGTTAGACCCGCGCTCGAATATTGCTCTCATGTTTGGAGCTCGGCTCCTAAACGTACGCTCGACATACTTGAGAGCAAACAGAGACGAGCGATCCGCCTGATCGGGGACTCGGCGCTGACGTCGGGACTACAGTCGCTATCACATCGAAGGCGCGTAGCCGACCTCTGTCTGTTTTACAGATATTACCACGGCTACTGTTCTTCGGAGATTCGTGGTATTGTTCCACGCAATTCGGCTTATATGCGCTCCACAAGACAATCCGACGGATCGCACCCGTTTGTGGTTCATCTCCCGACGGCGCGAACATCCCTGCATCAGAACTCGTTCCGTTATAGAGCGGGAAGGCTGTGGAACTCCCTTCCCACGCGAGTGTTCCCGGAGCGTTACAACCTGCAACTGTTCAAAAAGAGCTGCACCAGTTATTTGATGGCATCTCGGGGCGCCCACTCGGCGCTATAGGTCCGCCTCTCCCGAGAGAAGTCTATTAAAAAAAACAAAAAAAAATCACTCTAGAAGGCCTGACGATCGTCATTACCCCAACTCTCACCTATACGAAGGTGCCCCCATTACCCTAATCGACGAGTACTTGCTTCAATTAGCATACAAGTACCTCGAAAGCATTCAGAACAGCGAGAATCTACTTGTACAGGACTCTTGGGTTCTTGACCCTTCTCTCTCGATCTCTTCGGATCAGACTACCACAATTTCTTCTTCAGTACAAAACTGAAGAAAGCACCCTTCCCAACAACATTCCCCTCTATAATAGAGGATTCCTGGATCCATTCCAGAGGATCTACTGTTAACAAACCACACACACATGGACGCACAGTACAATACGGCACAAACACACACACACCGACCAAAGCGCAGATCATCAGATGCCAAAGACGTGATCTGCGTTTACTACCGCACTCAAGACCTACCGGTCTTGTATGATTTCTTTCCCACCATCCCTCCATACAAGTAGTTAGAGAACACCTGGACTAACACTGTCCACACTATCCTGGGATACCCCCTTTTTTTTCTTTTCTTTTCAGATACCTCGAGACCGAGCCCAACATCCTCACGGATGTGGGTGATTCTGGTTATCGCAAGATGACCAGAAGCCAGAGACAAGATGAAGGACACACCTGTCCTTGTCTCGCTAAATTCGGCTCTCTCGCCAACCCATTTTTTTTTTGAACAACAACAAAAACCGACGCCATCAAAATTTCTAGTAAAGCTCCTCCCTCTGGATAGAGGAAGCACGGTGGTGACCGCAACGATAAATCTAGAAAGTTTGTGTAAGGAGACTTATTCTTTTAAGAAGAGATATCTACTCATCTCATAACAAGCTTAAGCCCTTGGCCATAAGACTTCAAAAACTTTCCATTTCGAGACTTGTCAATATACTTTTAGAGTCGATTATTTTCTCAGTTAGTGGTATACAAAATATCATGATAAAGAAAAGTACAGTTTAATGGCAAATATTTTAGGTATGTATTGACTTTATACTACATGCAATAAGTTTGTTGGTACTTCAGTGAATTTTCAATTTGCTTCGACTATATCTCTATCCTATCTATGCATTGTATTAAGAGAGTAAATACGTAATAAAATGATAATAAATAAATTTAGAATAACACATTTTAACGCCGAATTAAATTTTAATTATTATTTCCAATATAGGGGAGCAGGATTGTTTGAGGTAATTGAATACAAAACAGACTTGGACCCTCATTCAGAAAAATGGTAATTGTCCATATAAATACACTTGGTATTGTAAATATTCGTTCTCCCTCAACACAGAATCCATTTACTCTAATATACGTAAGCAACACCTCCGGTTGTTTGTTGAAAAATTTTCCCCAGATATCCTCTTCCTTTCAGAGACCTGGCTCAAACCAAATTCCCGAGTTTCCATTCCCAATTATACTTTTGTTTCTAACCCCAGAACTAATGGATCCCACGGAGGTACCGGCATCTTAATACACAAAAAATTTCAATTCAGTGAAATTAGATTCACTAATATATTCAGCATTGAATACACGGCAGTTAAACTTTTTTGTGAGAACAATAAAGTGCTCGTCTTAGCATCCATTTATATTCACCCTTCACGACAACCAGATTTCCCAGATGCTGACATTTCTCAGATAATCCAACAGTCCGTTCCCGCTCCATTTATAATCGGGGGAGACTGGAATGCTCGTCATACAGCATTCAATGATAATAAATGCAACAAATATGGTCGTCAGTTGCTAGCCCTCCTCCCATCTTATCCATATACATACATTGACCCCCCATTACAGCCAACCCGTGTCACTAGCACAGCCAAGTCAACAATCGACTTCTTCCTCAAGTCCGATGATGTTCAGTCAGCGGGTCCACCTACAGTCTCCTTTATATTTCCTTCTGATCATGGTTCCGTTCATACCACGATCCAAATCCCCTCTTTCGACCCACTCTACTCGTCAAACCCTGTCCCAAACTTCACCAAAACAAATTGGAGAAAAGTCAATAGAGACATAGCGATCAGTTTCTCTGACTTGTATATCCCTGAAGCATCTAACTTACTCCCTATTGAAATCGATCACGCATCTTTAAGAATAGAGCAAATTCTTAAGGAGGCTCTCAGCAACAACACCCCGACAACCATTTCTCATAACTATTTAGGAAAGCCTTTGCCCAGCATCCTAACCAAATTATTGCGCCTTAAAAAGCAGCTCCGCCGTAAACTCCATACAAGATACTGCCCCTTTATTAAAAGCCAAATCCAACTCCTATCCACTCTGATAAATGAGCAGTTGAAAAAGTTCGCAGATGAAAACTACATCTCCACACTTAAAAATATCAAACCAAATCGGGATCTTTTCAAAAACATCAACCAATTAACTGGTCGTAAATATAAACCCCGAATTGATCATCTCATCAACCCAATCAGCAATAATATTGCCCAGTCCGATACGGACATAGCAAATTGCCTCGCAGAACACTTTGCAAAGATTCATGAGCAAAATAATTCTCTATCAACTCCCGGCTTCGAGAACACAGTAAACGAATACATCTCAAACAGATTATTCACATCTTTTACTCCTTTCATCGGTGAATTTAGCAACACGAACATAGCTTCACACCCCTTAGACACTACAAATTTTCTAACTGCAGACGAATTATCCGAGATCGTAAGATCAGGAAATAACAAAAAGTCAACTGGATTAGATGGAATCCCACGCCTTCTATTTAAAAGGCTACGCCCACAGAATCTACTTCCCATCCTCATTCTTCTTAATCAAATAATTAATGCATCGCACTTCCCAGAGAACTGGAAAACTGCGGTAGTAATTCCTATTAAGAAGCCCGGTAGTAGTAATAGCCCTTTCAATTATCGTCCAATATCCCTATTAAGTACATTAAGTAAGATACTGGAACGCAAGATCTACCAAAATCTTCTCTCATTTGCCAATGAGAATGCCCTCATCCCTAACTGTCAGTTCGGATTTCGTAAGCGACAATCCACATGTCATGCTCTACTAAAACTTACACACGATGTTACAACTGGTCTCCAAAACCAAAGCCCTACTGTGTGTATATCTCTCGATATTTCTAAGGCGTTTGATTGCGTCTGGATCTCAGGGCTTCTGTACAAACTGCACTCCATATTTAATCTAAACTCTCACACAACAAAGCTCTTAGCCTCTTATCTTTCTGACAGAAAATTCGTTGTGAGAATAAATTCTTCCGTCTCAGAAACCCACAACATAACCGCGGGTGTTCCCCAAGGCTCTATTTTAGGGCCAATTTTATATCTGTTATATACCGCGGATATTCCTCAACCCGTATCTCCTAATGTTGTGATGCTGAATTATGCTGATGATACATTAATTTACTCTAGCAGCAAATTTGTTAAGGCTGCAAGAAATCGCATTAACAACTTTCTCCCTAACCTATCATCATACTTCAATAAGTGGAAAATTCACCTTAACCCAAATAAAACGCAGCTCATAGTGTTCAAGGGCAAAAACGAGCACTGTACAAACAACACTAGACGTTGCCACAACAAAATTAAGATTCAACTGAACAATACTCTGATAAAACCCTCCAAAACCCTAAAATATCTGGGAATCACTTTTTCTAATAACTGGTCTTTTTCCTCCCACATTAAAAATTCCCTTCAAAAAGCCACAATTCAGCTTAATCTCTGTAGAAGAGTAATGTGGAAACCTAATAGTCTCTCTCACAAAGTCAAACTGCTCATTTACAAACAAATTATCAGGCCCACACTCACGTACGCGTGCCCATTGTGGTACCATATCACTCCCTCCCAAATGGAGAAATTACGAGTATTCGAAAGAAAATGCTTTAGGTATGTCTCTGGGTTACATCGTCGTCCTAACTCCTATAAGTACTATAGTAACGTCGAACTCTACAATACCGCTGGTATTGAGCGCCTCGATAGACGATTCCTCGAACTGTCTATCAAATTTATCGAAAACCTACAAAATAATCCCAATCCCATACTAACCTCGCTCTTAGAGAACCCTCTAGATATCAGAACTAACTATCCCAACTGTCTCCACACCAGAGCTATCTTCGCCTCAGGCAGACTGGTAAATGATTCAAACGAGATCATATACCACAACACCGAAGTTACCCCTAACCAGTTCAAATACTGTAACGTCCAACCATTCTCCAACATCCTACGCTTTTCCAACGAACAACCGGAGAGAAATACTCTACCTCTAACCCATAACTGACCTCATTCCACATCCTTTAATTCATAAACCCCATTAATTATAAAACTTTGTTTTGTTTATAGCTCATTTTATAATAATCAGACTAAGTTAGGTTAAGTTATATTTATATTTATATTTAGGGTTAAGTTTAGATTAAGTAAAGTAAAAATAAGAAATTCCTGGTTTTCTGACCTTTTCCAGGAAGACGAAACCCTACTAAATGTATAAACACACATATAGCCTATAACTCTTAAAACATTGTTTGGAAAATGTATTATAATAATAATTACATGTAAGCAATTGTCACGAATTTAATTTTAAGTCACTGTATTACTTAAATGTACAAATTTTAATTATGGTTAATAAATACAGTTTAAAAAAAAAAAAAAATAAATATTCGTTACTTTATAGAAAGCTAATTTAAAGGCGAGTTTAATAAACATATTTGAAGTCCATATATCGCAGAAATATCCTGAAAAGAATGTATTAATTTATAAACGACAGAGAACATTGACAGAATTGAGCGCATATAATGGAGATAATTAAAGAAGGTATTGAATGAAATAAGATTAGACTTGATAAATAATGCAGAGGAAGGTTTCAGTAAGTCATGCAACCTCTCATTATGCCTTATTAAATTTAGATTAATACAAAAGAAAGATATTTGTCAAGAAAGTCCAATATCGAATTAGATAAAAGTACTTGAACGAAAATGTGTTTCACTCGGTTGCGTCTTCCTAATTCTCAAGTATTCATGGGCCAAAGAAAATAGTGAGTGAATAATATTATCAATAAATTAATAAATTTACACGGAGTTTAAAAATGGCGGAAAGCGTGGTTGTTCCAGAAAAGAAAGTAAAGAAAGTTGCAGGTCCTAAAAAAGTCAAGGCAGCACCTACTCATCCTCCGACGCAAGAAATGGTAAATGCTGCAATTACAACCCTAAAAGAACGTGGTGGCTCGTCTCTTTTAGCAATTAAGAAATACGTTGGTGCTACGTATAAAGTTGATATACAGAAGATTTCACCTTTCATAAAGAAATATTTGAAAAGTGCTGTTGAGAGTGGAAAGTTAGTCCAGACAAAGGGCAAAGGTGCGAATGGCTCATTCAAGTTGTCAAAGCCGAATGAGAAGGAGAAAAAACAAAAGCCAAAACCGAAGGCAGCTAAATCAACCGGTGCAAAGAAGGCAGTAAAACCTAAAGTGGATGGTGGCCAGAAGACGATTAAAAAAGCCGGTGAGAAAACTGCGAAGAAGGTATCTGGTGGGTCAAAAGCAACAGCGAAAAAAGCTGTCGACAAGAAGGAGAAGCCAAAAGGGAGAAGTGGCATCAAGGCCAAACCAACAAAAACCAAGTCTGCTATCACTAAGGTTAAGGTGAAGACTCCAAAAGTAAAAACCACAAGTGGTGCAAAGGCACCTAAAGTAGCGGTAGCAGCCAAAAAAGCAAAGAAGTAAAAACTACAACCAAAGATGTTTGTTCCGGAGGGCGAATTATATCTGCAGTCCTTTTCAGGACTAAAACAATTTTGAAAAGAGTACATGAACATAATTTAGTTTCCTGTGATGGGTTTGTTGTTTGGGTGCAACTCTATCAGTGGTATTAGTCCATTGGATTAAACAAACTCTTCACTGGCATTCTATCACTTTAAATATTTAATTCAATAAATCAAGTTTGTGGAATGCTGATGTTTGGCACTCGACGAAATTGTCTTCTTAGTTCTTGGGAACGTTTAAAATTTTCATTCATCAGTGAGAGGTGATAGAAGATACAACATACATTGAGTATACAATCATCATATCATTGATATACGTCATTTTCAGCTGAAATTTTATACAATACAGACGTGTTAATTAATTTAAATTTATTAAAAAAAAAATAATTCAAATAAAGAAAAAATTGCCTGTGAAAGCGATTGTAAATTTTGCGAGTGTGTGAAGGAACTGGACGTGGAGAGTGGTTTGCACATTTATATAATTTAATTTATATTTTGTTATTTATTTTAATTTTATTCATTATTAATTAATTAACTCATTTAATTCCCCAATATAACATAGGTTGTTGATTAGGTTTGTTTGTTTCTTTTCTTGGTCCTTGTTTGTTCCCCCTTTTTTTTCCTTGCTTTTCACGCGTTTCTTGTCTGTTTTTCGTGCTCTTGCAGCGTCGCTTATCTGTTTACATGTTAACATACTCGCCATAAATGGATACCTGCTCTTCACGTTGTATGGGTCATCAGCCTGATCGGGGCATGATGGCTCTCATAAAGGGATTAAAGGAGGACTTCGAGGCTCTCAAGGCTGAGAACGCTGTCCTGAAAAGTAGATTATCGCGACTAGAAGCCACCCCACCCGCACCCCCGTCCAGTACCAGTTCGGAAGCTTCTGATTCGGAATCAGAGCTCGAGCCCGAGTTAGAGAATGTCACTAACAATTCTGATGACTCAATGGACGACGGTGACTCGCGTACCCCCACCCCAAACTCATCTAGGGCCCCAAAGCGGAAAACACCACTCCCAACAATAAGCTAAGATGGAGGACCCTCCAATAAGCGTGTCGCCATCGGCTGCCCGCCCACGCCACCCCCATCATCATCATCAGCTGTCCCCAAAAAGTTGTCGGACCCCGTAATAACTCGAAATTATCTGAAAAATCGTACCTCGCAGGAGCCTTGCCCACCGAGGCCAACTCCAGAGGTCGGGGTCCGGCCACCTGTTTCTAAGAAGAAACAGCAACCCGGGGTCTTTGCACAAGACCTCAATTTAAAAAACAATCGTACCCGACAATTGGAAGACAAACTGAAGGGTATTCAGATGGAGCAGAACGTTTATAAAAATTTAAAAAAGATATGTGGCACTTTTCGTATCACTGGACCGATCATACACAATGGTGTTGTTGTTAATAACGACACCAATAAAGCAAATATCATCGGAGAGACCTTTGAAAATAATCACAAACTTACTCTCTAAGATGGCGACCCGGATACTAATGCGATCATTAGTTCAGAGGTCCACAAAAATTGTACGACTTCAACGAGCCAATTGTTGTTTTTAACCCAACTAACAGTGCATACTTCGATGACACACGTGATAATGGTCACGGTTTCATCGCACCAAATACCCTACAGAGCCTGGTTAAATCTCGAAACCCAAAGAAGTCACCCGGTATCGACAACATGTCATACCACTCGTTGCGAAGGCTTTCTGCCTTATTCTTTATAAAGCTCTCCATTCTGTTCAACCATGCTTACAACATGGGGTACTTTCCCCAAGCTTGGAAGCATGCTATTATTTGTCCAATAGCAAAAGTTGGGAAACCAACGTATCACCCGCCAAGCTTTCACCCTATCTCGCTTCTCACTTGTATCAGCAAAATATATGAAAAATTCATATACGAGAAACTAAATAACTTTATCAGTGCCAGGAACCTAATACCTGATTTCCAATTTGGATTTCAAAGAGCGCACAGCACCACTATGGCTCTCAACACATTTCAAACCCACGTCTGTGTGCGGCTCTTTAATAAGAAACCCACCATTGCGGTGAGCCTGGACATTGAAAAAGCTTTTGACACGACTTGGATCGAAGGTCTCGTTTTTAAATTATTGAATACTGGCCTCTGTAGAACGCTATGTAGTATCATCTACCAGTTCGTTCGAAACAGAACCTTCCAAGTTAGAGTGAATGGAAAGCTTTCCCGAACTTTTCACTCCGCTGCAGGCGTACCACAGGGCTCCATTCTAGGCCCCATCTTATTTAACATCTACACCTCCGATATTCCTCGCCCTGTGGACGGGCAAGTAAACCAGATATGCTATGCGGATGACGTCCTAGTGTACACGTCATCCAAAAGCCCTAAATTCGCAACAAATTGACTCAACCGTCACTTGGACGAAGTGTATCAGTATTACAGTCGATGGAAAATTCGACTTAACCCATCCAAAGCAGTAGCTATAATTCTGAGTAGTAAACACTTCCAACCTACTTCTCGATATTCACAGAATATTCGAATAAAAATGGGAGATACTACGATTAGACCACAGGACAGGATGAAATATCTTGGGGTCGTTTATACCCCAAAAATGAATTTCATCAAACATGTGACCCACATTCTCCAAAGGGGCCTCGGTCGATCTAAGCAACTGCACAACATCTTGAAGTGGAGCAACAATGTTGACACCAAAGTTAAGCTTCTCTGCTATAAGCAGCTAATCCGATCTGGAATATCGTACGCATTTCCCATATGGTCCTGCATGTCTTTGGCTCAAATGGAAAGACTTCGAGTTTTCGAAAGGACACTCCTCAGAAGATGCGAATTTATTTTCCGCGAATTCAAACCTCGATAACCGCCTTTTGGAGTCACCTGTGATCTCGCCGGTACGGTCTTCGATGCGGGATGTGAGATTTCGTCCGCGCACTATTCAACGCATTCTACGTGAGGTGGATTGTAAGAAGGCAACCGGTTCGGACGGAATACCAACAATAGTCCTTAAGAACTGTGCTCCAGAACTATCGCCGGTTCTTGGCAGACTCTTCCGCTTATCTTATGCACGGAGGACATTTCCTGCCTGCTGGAAAATCACTCGAGTTCAGCCAATCCCAAAGACGGGAAAAAAGTGTCTCCCACAAAATTACCGTCCGATAGCATTACTGCCTATTTTATCTAAGGTAATGGAAAAAGTCATCAATACGGAGTTGGTTAAGTATGTGGAGTGCAACGGACTTCTGAATGATCGTCAATACGGATTCCGTGGCAGGCGGTCTACGGGAGACCTTTTGACACTTATAACCGACATATGGACATCTGCGATTGAACGGCATGGTGAGTCAAGGGCGGTCGCATTGGATATCTCCAAGGCTTTTCACCGCGTCTGGCACGGGGCATTGCTGAGCAAACTTCGTTCATATGGACTTTCCCAACAGCTTTGCGACTGGACGAGGAGCTTCCTCGAGAATCGATCGATCCGGGTTGTTGTGGACGGCGAGTGTTCGGATCTGTATCCTGTTAATTCGGGGTGCCCCAAGGTTCCATTTTGGCTCCAACCTTGTTCTTGCTCCACATAAATGAATTGTTGGAAGCAACGGATAACAAGGTGCTCAGTTTTGCGGATGATAGTACACTTGTTTCCTCCTTTTCGAGTGTTCGGCCGATTGGTGCGTCTGCGTCGCATCAGCTGAGATGTAGACAGATTGACTCTCTTAATCAGGATCTAGATAGAGTCCTGCAGTGGGGAAGGGCCAATCTCGTCGACTTCAATGCAGCGAAGACACAATATACAACGTTCACAAAGAAAAGTGGATCATCGGTTCCATAGCTGATGATGAATGGCCAGGCCCTCGAGTCTGGGGAAAGTTTGAAATTGCTCGGCGTCACGGTCTGTGGGAATGTATCGTGGCACAAACACGTGTCGAGTATCGCCAGGTCAGCCTCAGGAAAACTGAGTTATCTTTTTAGAACCAAGAAATATTTTACTCCGGCCCAACTTCTTCTCCTGTATAAATCCCAAGTTAGACCCGCGCTCGAATATTGCTCTCATGTTTGGAGCTCGGCTCCTAAACGTACGCTCGACATACTTGAGAGCAAACAGAGACGAGCGATCCGCCTGATCGGGGACTCGGCGCTGACGTCGGGACTACAGTCGCTATCACATCGAAGGCGCGTAGCCGACCTCTGTCTGTTTTACAGATATTACCACGGCTACTGTTCTTCGGAGATTCGTGGTATTGTTCCACGCAATTCGGCTTATATGCGCTCCACAAGACAATCCGACGGATCGCACCCGTTTGTGGTTCATCTCCCGACGGCGCGAACATCCCTGCATCAGAACTCGTTCCGTTATAGAGCGGGAAGGCTGTGGAACTCCCTTCCCACGCGAGTGTTCCCGGAGCGTTACAACCTGCAACTGTTCAAAAAGAGCTGCACCAGTTATTTGATGGCATCTCGGGGCGCCCACTCGGCGCTATAGGTCCGCCTCTCCCGAGAGAAGTCTATTAAAAAAAACAAAAAAAAATCACTCTAGAAGGCCTGACGATCGTCATTACCCCAACTCTCACCTATACGAAGGTGCCCCCATTACCCTAATCGACGAGTACTTGCTTCAATTAGCATACAAGTACCTCGAAAGCATTCAGAACAGCGAGAATCTACTTGTACAGGACTCTTGGGTTCTTGACCCTTCTCTCTCGATCTCTTCGGATCAGACTACCACAATTTCTTCTTCAGTACAAAACTGAAGAAAGCACCCTTCCCAACAACATTCCCCTCTATAATAGAGGATTCCTGGATCCATTCCAGAGGATCTACTGTTAACAAACCACACACACATGGACGCACAGTACAATACGGCACAAACACACACACACCGACCAAAGCGCAGATCATCAGATGCCAAAGACGTGATCTGCGTTTACTACCGCACTCAAGACCTACCGGTCTTGTATGATTTCTTTCCCACCATCCCTCCATACAAGTAGTTAGAGAACACCTGGACTAACACTGTCCACACTATCCTGGGATACCCCCTTTTTTTTCTTTTCTTTTCAGATACCTCGAGACCGAGCCCAACATCCTCACGGATGTGGGTGATTCTGGTTATCGCAAGATGACCAGAAGCCAGAGACAAGATGAAGGACACACCTGTCCTTGTCTCGCTAAATTCGGCTCTCTCGCCAACCCATTTTTTTTTTGAACAACAACAAAAACCGACGCCATCAAAATTTCTAGTAAAGCTCCTCCCTCTGGATAGAGGAAGCACGGTGGTGACCGCAACGATAAATCTAGAAAGTTTGTGTAAGGAGACTTATTCTTTTAAGAAGAGATATCTACTCATCTCATAACAAGCTTAAGCCCTTGGCCATAAGACTTCAAAAACTTTCCATTTCGAGACTTGTCAATATACTTTTAGAGTCGATTATTTTCTCAGTTAGTGGTATACAAAATATCATGATAAAGAAAAGTACAGTTTAATGGCAAATATTTTAGGTATGTATTGACTTTATACTACATGCAATAAGTTTGTTGGTACTTCAGTGAATTTTCAATTTGCTTCGACTATATCTCTATCCTATCTATGCATTGTATTAAGAGAGTAAATACGTAATAAAATGATAATAAATAAATTTAGAATAACACATTTTAACGCCGAATTAAATTTTAATTATTATTTCCAATATAGGGGAGCAGGATTGTTTGAGGTAATTGAATACAAAACAGACTTGGACCCTCATTCAGAAAAATGGTAATTGTCCATATAAATACACTTGGTATTGTAAATATTCGTTACTTTATAGAAAGCTAATTTAAAGGCGAGTTTAATAAACATATTTGAAGTCCATATATCGCAGAAATATCCTGAAAAGAATGTATTAATTTATAAACGACAGAGAACATTGACAGAATTGAGCGCATATAATGGAGATAATTAAAGAAGGTATTGAATGAAATAAGATTAGACTTGATAAATAATGCAGAGGAAGGTTTCAGTAAGTCATGCAACCTCTCATTATGCCTTATTAAATTTAGATTAATACAAAAGAAAGATATTTGTCAAGAAAGTCCAATATCGAATTAGATAAAAGTACTTGAACGAAAATGTGTTTCACTCGGTTGCGTCTTCCTAATTCTCAAGTATTCATGGGCCAAAGAAAATAGTGAGTGAATAATATTATCAATAAATTAATAAATTTACACGGAGTTTAAAAATGGCGGAAAGCGTGGTTGTTCCAGAAAAGAAAGTAAAGAAAGTTGCAGGTCCTAAAAAAGTCAAGGCAGCACCTACTCATCCTCCGACGCAAGAAATGGTAAATGCTGCAATTACAACCCTAAAAGAACGTGGTGGCTCGTCTCTTTTAGCAATTAAGAAATACGTTGGTGCTACGTATAAAGTTGATATACAGAAGATTTCACCTTTCATAAAGAAATATTTGAAAAGTGCTGTTGAGAGTGGAAAGTTAGTCCAGACAAAGGGCAAAGGTGCGAATGGCTCATTCAAGTTGTCAAAGCCGAATGAGAAGGAGAAAAAACAAAAGCCAAAACCGAAGGCAGCTAAATCAACCGGTGCAAAGAAGGCAGTAAAACCTAAAGTGGATGGTGGCCAGAAGACGATTAAAAAAGCCGGTGAGAAAACTGCGAAGAAGGTATCTGGTGGGTCAAAAGCAACAGCGAAAAAAGCTGTCGACAAGAAGGAGAAGCCAAAAGGGAGAAGTGGCATCAAGGCCAAACCAACAAAAACCAAGTCTGCTATCACTAAGGTTAAGGTGAAGACTCCAAAAGTAAAAACCACAAGTGGTGCAAAGGCACCTAAAGTAGCGGTAGCAGCCAAAAAAGCAAAGAAGTAAAAACTACAACCAAAGATGTTTGTTCCGGAGGGCGAATTATATCTGCAGTCCTTTTCAGGACTAAAACAATTTTGAAAAGAGTACATGAACATAATTTAGTTTCCTGTGATGGGTTTGTTGTTTGGGTGCAACTCTATCAGTGGTATTAGTCCATTGGATTAAACAAACTCTTCACTGGCATTCTATCACTTTAAATATTTAATTCAATAAATCAAGTTTGTGGAATGCTGATGTTTGGCACTCGACGAAATTGTCTTCTTAGTTCTTGGGAACGTTTAAAATTTTCATTCATCAGTGAGAGGTGATAGAAGATACAACATACATTGAGTATACAATCATCATATCATTGATATACGTCATTTTCAGCTGAAATTTTATACAATACAGACGTGTTAATTAATTTAAATTTATTAAAAAAAAAATAATTCAAATAAAGAAAAAATTGCCTGTGAAAGCGATTGTAAATTTTGCGAGTGTGTGAAGGAACTGGACGTGGAGAGTGGTTTGCACATTTATATAATTTAATTTATATTTTGTTATTTATTTTAATTTTATTCATTATTAATTAATTAACTCATTTAATTCCCCAATATAACATAGGTTGTTGATTAGGTTTGTTTGTTTCTTTTCTTGGTCCTTGTTTGTTCCCCCTTTTTTTTCCTTGCTTTTCACGCGTTTCTTGTCTGTTTTTCGTGCTCTTGCAGCGTCGCTTATCTGTTTACATGTTAACATACTCGCCATAAATGGATACCTGCTCTTCACGTTGTATGGGTCATCAGCCTGATCGGGGCATGATGGCTCTCATAAAGGGATTAAAGGAGGACTTCGAGGCTCTCAAGGCTGAGAACGCTGTCCTGAAAAGTAGATTATCGCGACTAGAAGCCACCCCACCCGCACCCCCGTCCAGTACCAGTTCGGAAGCTTCTGATTCGGAATCAGAGCTCGAGCCCGAGTTAGAGAATGTCACTAACAATTCTGATGACTCAATGGACGACGGTGACTCGCGTACCCCCACCCCAAACTCATCTAGGGCCCCAAAGCGGAAAACACCACTCCCAACAATAAGCTAAGATGGAGGACCCTCCAATAAGCGTGTCGCCATCGGCTGCCCGCCCACGCCACCCCCATCATCATCATCAGCTGTCCCCAAAAAGTTGTCGGACCCCGTAATAACTCGAAATTATCTGAAAAATCGTACCTCGCAGGAGCCTTGCCCACCGAGGCCAACTCCAGAGGTCGGGGTCCGGCCACCTGTTTCTAAGAAGAAACAGCAACCCGGGGTCTTTGCACAAGACCTCAATTTAAAAAACAATCGTACCCGACAATTGGAAGACAAACTGAAGGGTATTCAGATGGAGCAGAACGTTTATAAAAATTTAAAAAAGATATGTGGCACTTTTCGTATCACTGGACCGATCATACACAATGGTGTTGTTGTTAATAACGACACCAATAAAGCAAATATCATCGGAGAGACCTTTGAAAATAATCACAAACTTACTCTCTAAGATGGCGACCCGGATACTAATGCGATCATTAGTTCAGAGGTCCACAAAAATTGTACGACTTCAACGAGCCAATTGTTGTTTTTAACCCAACTAACAGTGCATACTTCGATGACACACGTGATAATGGTCACGGTTTCATCGCACCAAATACCCTACAGAGCCTGGTTAAATCTCGAAACCCAAAGAAGTCACCCGGTATCGACAACATGTCATACCACTCGTTGCGAAGGCTTTCTGCCTTATTCTTTATAAAGCTCTCCATTCTGTTCAACCATGCTTACAACATGGGGTACTTTCCCCAAGCTTGGAAGCATGCTATTATTTGTCCAATAGCAAAAGTTGGGAAACCAACGTATCACCCGCCAAGCTTTCACCCTATCTCGCTTCTCACTTGTATCAGCAAAATATATGAAAAATTCATATACGAGAAACTAAATAACTTTATCAGTGCCAGGAACCTAATACCTGATTTCCAATTTGGATTTCAAAGAGCGCACAGCACCACTATGGCTCTCAACACATTTCAAACCCACGTCTGTGTGCGGCTCTTTAATAAGAAACCCACCATTGCGGTGAGCCTGGACATTGAAAAAGCTTTTGACACGACTTGGATCGAAGGTCTCGTTTTTAAATTATTGAATACTGGCCTCTGTAGAACGCTATGTAGTATCATCTACCAGTTCGTTCGAAACAGAACCTTCCAAGTTAGAGTGAATGGAAAGCTTTCCCGAACTTTTCACTCCGCTGCAGGCGTACCACAGGGCTCCATTCTAGGCCCCATCTTATTTAACATCTACACCTCCGATATTCCTCGCCCTGTGGACGGGCAAGTAAACCAGATATGCTATGCGGATGACGTCCTAGTGTACACGTCATCCAAAAGCCCTAAATTCGCAACAAATTGACTCAACCGTCACTTGGACGAAGTGTATCAGTATTACAGTCGATGGAAAATTCGACTTAACCCATCCAAAGCAGTAGCTATAATTCTGAGTAGTAAACACTTCCAACCTACTTCTCGATATTCACAGAATATTCGAATAAAAATGGGAGATACTACGATTAGACCACAGGACAGGATGAAATATCTTGGGGTCGTTTATACCCCAAAAATGAATTTCATCAAACATGTGACCCACATTCTCCAAAGGGGCCTCGGTCGATCTAAGCAACTGCACAACATCTTGAAGTGGAGCAACAATGTTGACACCAAAGTTAAGCTTCTCTGCTATAAGCAGCTAATCCGATCTGGAATATCGTACGCATTTCCCATATGGTCCTGCATGTCTTTGGCTCAAATGGAAAGACTTCGAGTTTTCGAAAGGACACTCCTCAGAAGATGCGAATTTATTTTCCGCGAATTCAAACCTCGATAACCGCCTTTTGGAGTCACCTGTGATCTCGCCGGTACGGTCTTCGATGCGGGATGTGAGATTTCGTCCGCGCACTATTCAACGCATTCTACGTGAGGTGGATTGTAAGAAGGCAACCGGTTCGGACGGAATACCAACAATAGTCCTTAAGAACTGTGCTCCAGAACTATCGCCGGTTCTTGGCAGACTCTTCCGCTTATCTTATGCACGGAGGACATTTCCTGCCTGCTGGAAAATCACTCGAGTTCAGCCAATCCCAAAGACGGGAAAAAAGTGTCTCCCACAAAATTACCGTCCGATAGCATTACTGCCTATTTTATCTAAGGTAATGGAAAAAGTCATCAATACGGAGTTGGTTAAGTATGTGGAGTGCAACGGACTTCTGAATGATCGTCAATACGGATTCCGTGGCAGGCGGTCTACGGGAGACCTTTTGACACTTATAACCGACATATGGACATCTGCGATTGAACGGCATGGTGAGTCAAGGGCGGTCGCATTGGATATCTCCAAGGCTTTTCACCGCGTCTGGCACGGGGCATTGCTGAGCAAACTTCGTTCATATGGACTTTCCCAACAGCTTTGCGACTGGACGAGGAGCTTCCTCGAGAATCGATCGATCCGGGTTGTTGTGGACGGCGAGTGTTCGGATCTGTATCCTGTTAATTCGGGGTGCCCCAAGGTTCCATTTTGGCTCCAACCTTGTTCTTGCTCCACATAAATGAATTGTTGGAAGCAACGGATAACAAGGTGCTCAGTTTTGCGGATGATAGTACACTTGTTTCCTCCTTTTCGAGTGTTCGGCCGATTGGTGCGTCTGCGTCGCATCAGCTGAGATGTAGACAGATTGACTCTCTTAATCAGGATCTAGATAGAGTCCTGCAGTGGGGAAGGGCCAATCTCGTCGACTTCAATGCAGCGAAGACACAATATACAACGTTCACAAAGAAAAGTGGATCATCGGTTCCATAGCTGATGATGAATGGCCAGGCCCTCGAGTCTGGGGAAAGTTTGAAATTGCTCGGCGTCACGGTCTGTGGGAATGTATCGTGGCACAAACACGTGTCGAGTATCGCCAGGTCAGCCTCAGGAAAACTGAGTTATCTTTTTAGAACCAAGAAATATTTTACTCCGGCCCAACTTCTTCTCCTGTATAAATCCCAAGTTAGACCCGCGCTCGAATATTGCTCTCATGTTTGGAGCTCGGCTCCTAAACGTACGCTCGACATACTTGAGAGCAAACAGAGACGAGCGATCCGCCTGATCGGGGACTCGGCGCTGACGTCGGGACTACAGTCGCTATCACATCGAAGGCGCGTAGCCGACCTCTGTCTGTTTTACAGATATTACCACGGCTACTGTTCTTCGGAGATTCGTGGTATTGTTCCACGCAATTCGGCTTATATGCGCTCCACAAGACAATCCGACGGATCGCACCCGTTTGTGGTTCATCTCCCGACGGCGCGAACATCCCTGCATCAGAACTCGTTCCGTTATAGAGCGGGAAAGCTGTGGAACTCCCTTCCCACGCGAGTGTTCCCGGAGCGTTACAACCTGCAACTGTTCAAAAAGAGCTGCACCAGTTATTTGATGGCATCTCGGGGCGCCCACTCGGCGCTATAGGCCCGCCTCTCCCGAGAGAAGTCTATTAAAAAAAACAAAAAAAAAATCACTCTAGAAGGCCTGACGATCGTCATTACCCCAACTCTCACCTATACGAAGGTGCCCCCATTACCCTAATCGACGAGTACTTGCTTCAATTAGCATACAAGTACCTCGAAAGCATTCAGAACAGCGAGAACCTACTTGTACAGGACTCTTGGGTTCTTGACCCTTCTCTCTCGATCTCTTCGGATCAGACTACCACAATTTCTTCTTCAGTACAAAACTGAAGAAAGCACCCTTCCCAACAACATTCCCCTCTATAATAGAGGATTCCTGGATCCATTCCAGAGGATCTACTGTTAACAAACCACACACACATGGACGCACAGTACAATACGGCACAAACACACACACACCGACCAAAGCGCAGATCATCAGATGCCAAAGACGTGATCTGCGTTTACTACCGCACTCAAGACCTACCGGTCTTGTATGATTTCTTTCCCACCATCCCTCCATACAAGTAGTTAGAGAACACCTGGACTAACACTGTCCACACTATCCTGGGATACCCCTTTTTTTTCTTTTCTTTTCAGATACCTCGAGACCGAGCCCAACATCCTCACGGATGTGGGTGATTCTGGTTATCGCAAGATGACCAGAAGCCAGAGACAAGATGAAGGACACACCTGTCCTTGTCTCGCTAAATTCGGCTCTCTCGCCAACCCATTTTTTTTTTTGAACAACAACAAAAACCGACGCCATCAAAATTTCTAGTAAAGCTCCTCCCTCTGGATAGAGGAAGCACGGTGGTGACCGCAACGATAAATCTAGAAAGTTTGTGTAAGGAGACTTATTCTTTTAAGAAGAGATATCTACTCATCTCATAACAAGCTTAAGCCCTTGGCCATAAGACTTCAAAAACTTTCCATTTCGAGACTTGTCAATATACTTTTAGAGTCGATTATTTTCTCAGTTAGTGGTATACAAAATATCATGATAAAGAAAAGTACAGTTTAATGGCAGATATTTTAGGTATGTATTGACTTTATACTACATGCAATAAGTTTGTTGGTACTTCAGTGAATTTGCAATTTGCTTCGACTATATCTCTATCCTATCTATGCATTGTATTAAGAGAGTAAATACGTAATAAAATGATAATAAATAAATTTAGAATAACACATTTTAACGCCGAATTAAATTTTAATTATTATTTCCAATATAGGGGAGCAGGATTGTTTGAGGTAATTGAATACAAAACAGACTTGGACCCTCATTCAGAAAAATGGTAATTGTCCATATAAATACACTTGGTATTGTAAATATTCGTTACTTTATAGAAAGCTAATTTAAAGGCGAGTTTAATAAACATATTTGAAGTCCATATATCGCAGAAATATCCTGAAAAGAATGTATTAATTTATAAACGACAGAGAACATTGACAGAATTGAGCGCATATAATGGAGATAATTAAAGAAGGTATTGAATGAAATAAGATTAGACTTGATAAATAATGCAGAGGAAGGTTTCAGTAAGTCATGCAACCTCTCATTATGCCTTATTAAATTTAGATTAATACAAAAGAAAGATATTTGTCAAGAAAGTCCAATATCGAATTAGATAAAAGTACTTGAACGAAAATGTGTTTCACTCGGTTGCGTCTTCCTAATTCTCAAGTATTCATGGGCCAAAGAAAATAGTGAGTGAATAATATTATCAATAAATTAATAAATTTACACGGAGTTTAAAAATGGCGGAAAGCGTGGTTGTTCCAGAAAAGAAAGTAAAGAAAGTTGCAGGTCCTAAAAAAGTCAAGGCAGCACCTACTCATCCTCCGACGCAAGAAATGGTAAATGCTGCAATTACAACCCTAAAAGAACGTGGTGGCTCGTCTCTTTTAGCAATTAAGAAATACGTTGGTGCTACGTATAAAGTTGATATACAGAAGATTTCACCTTTCATAAAGAAATATTTGAAAAGTGCTGTTGAGAGTGGAAAGTTAGTCCAGACAAAGGGCAAAGGTGCGAATGGCTCATTCAAGTTGTCAAAGCCGAATGAGAAGGAGAAAAAACAAAAGCCAAAACCGAAGGCAGCTAAATCAACCGGTGCAAAGAAGGCAGTAAAACCTAAAGTGGATGGTGGCCAGAAGACGATTAAAAAAGCCGGTGAGAAAACTGCGAAGAAGGTATCTGGTGGGTCAAAAGCAACAGCGAAAAAAGCTGTCGTCAAGAAGGAGAAGCCAAAAGGGAGAAGTGGCATCAAGGCCAAACCAACAAAAACCAAGTCTGCTATCACTAAGGTTAAGGTGAAGACTCCAAAAGTAAAAACCACAAGTGGTGCAAAGACACCTAAAGTAGCGGTAGCAGCCAAAAAAGCAAAGAAGTAAAAACTACAACCAAAGATGTTTGTTCCGGAGGGCGAATTATATCTGCAGTCCTTTTCAGGACTAAAACAATTTTGAAAAGAGTACATGAACATAATTTAGTTTCCTGTGATGGGTTTGTTGTTTGGGTGCAACTCTATCAGTGGTATTAGTCCATTGGATTAAACAAACTCTTCACTGGCATTCTATCACTTTAAATATTTAATTCAATAAATCAAGTTTGTGGAATGCTGATGTTTGGCACTCGACGAAATTGTCTTCTTAGTTCTTGGGAACGTTTAAAATTTTCATTCATCAGTGAGAGGTGATAGAAGATACAACATACATTGAGTATACAATCATCATATCATTGATATACGTCATTTTCAGCTGAAATTTTATACAATACAGACGTGTTAATTAATTTAAATTTATTAAAAAAAAAATAATTCAAATAAAGAAAAAATTGCCTGTGAAAGCGATTGTAAATTTTGCGAGTGTGTGAAGGAACTGGACGTGGAGAGTGGTTTGCACATTTATATAATTTAATTTATATTTTGTTATTTATTTTAATTTTATTCATTATTAATTAATTAACTCATTTAATTCCCCAATATAACATAGGTTGTTGATTAGGTTTGTTTGTTTCTTTTCTTGGTCCTTGTTTGTTCCCCCTTTTTTTTCCTTGCTTTTCACGCGTTTCTTGTCTGTTTTTCGTGCTCTTGCAGCGTCGCTTATCTGTTTACATGTTAACATACTCGCCATAAATGGATACCTGCTCTTCACGTTGTATGGGTCATCAGCCTGATCGGGGCATGATGGCTCTCATAAAGGGATTAAAGGAGGACTTCGAGGCTCTCAAGGCTGAGAACGCTGTCCTGAAAAGTAGATTATCGCGACTAGAAGCCACCCCACCCGCACCCCCGTCCAGTACCAGTTCGGAAGCTTCTGATTCGGAATCAGAGCTCGAGCCCGAGTTAGAGAATGTCACTAACAATTCTGATGACTCAATGGACGACGGTGACTCGCGTACCCCCACCCCAAACTCATCTAGGGCCCCAAAGCGGAAAACACCACTCCCAACAATAAGCTAAGATGGAGGACCCTCCAATAAGCGTGTCGCCATCGGCTGCCCGCCCACGCCACCCCCATCATCATCATCAGCTGTCCCCAAAAAGTTGTCGGACCCCGTAATAACTCGAAATTATCTGAAAAATCGTACCTCGCAGGAGCCTTGCCCACCGAGGCCAACTCCAGAGGTCGGGGTCCGGCCACCTGTTTCTAAGAAGAAACAGCAACCCGGGGTCTTTGCACAAGACCTCAATTTAAAAAACAATCGTACCCGACAATTGGAAGACAAACTGAAGGGTATTCAGATGGAGCAGAACGTTTATAAAAATTTAAAAAAGATATGTGGCACTTTTCGTATCACTGGACCGATCATACACAATGGTGTTGTTAATAACGACACCAATAAAGCAAATATCATCGGAGAGACCTTTGAAAATAATCACAAACTTACTCTCTAAGATGGCGACCCGGATACTAATGCGATCATTAGTTCAGAGGTCCACAAAAATTGTACGACTTCAACGAGCCAATTGTTGTTTTTAACCCAACTAACAGTGCATACTTCGATGACACACGTGATAATGGTCACGGTTTCATCGCACCAAATACCCTACAGAGCCTGGTTAAATCTCGAAACCCAAAGAAGTCACCCGGTATCGACAACATGTCATACCACTCGTTGCGAAGGCTTTCTGCCTTATTCTTTATAAAGCTCTCCATTCTGTTCAACCATGCTTACAACATGGGGTACTTTCCCCAAGCTTGGAAGCATGCTATTATTTGTCCAATAGCAAAAGTTGGGAAACCAACGTATCACCCGCCAAGCTTTCGCCCTATCTCGCTTCTCACTTGTATCAGCAAAATATATGAAAAATTCATATACGAGAAACTAAATAACTTTATCAGTGCCAGGAACCTAATACCTGATTTCCAATTTGGATTTCAAAGAGCGCACAGCACCACTATGGCTCTCAACACATTTCAAACCCACGTCTGTGTGCGGCTCTTTAATAAGAAACCCACCATTGCGGTGAGCCTGGACATTGAAAAAGCTTTTGACACGACTTGGATCGAAGGTCTCGTTTTTAAATTATTGAATACTGGCCTCTGTAGAACGCTATGTAGTATCATCTACCAGTTCGTTCGAAACAGAACCTTCCAAGTTAGAGTGAATGGAAAGCTTTCCCGAACTTTTCACTCCGCTGCAGGCGTACCACAGGGCTCCATTCTAGGCCCCATCTTATTTAACATCTACACCTCCGATATTCCTCGCCCTGTGGACGGGCAAGTAAACCAGATATGCTATGCGGATGACGTCCTAGTGTACACGTCATCCAAAAGCCCTAAATTCGCAACAAATTGACTCAACCGTCACTTGGACGAAGTGTATCAGTATTACAGTCGATGGAAAATTCGACTTAACCCATCCAAAGCAGTAGCTATAATTCTGAGTAGTAAACACTTCCAACCTACTTCTCGATATTCACAGAATATTCGAATAAAAATGGGAGATACTACGATTAGACCACAGGACAGGATGAAATATCTTGGGGTCGTTTATACCCCAAAAATGAATTTCATCAAACATGTGACCCACATTCTCCAAAGGGGCCTCGGTCGATCTAAGCAACTGCACAACATCTTGAAGTGGAGCAACAATGTTGACACCAAAGTTAAGCTTCTCTGCTATAAGCAGCTAATCCGATCTGGAATATCGTACGCATTTCCCATATGGTCCTGCATGTCTTTGGCTCAAATGGAAAGACTTCGAGTTTTCGAAAGGACACTCCTCAGAAGATGCGAATTTATTTTCCGCGAATTCAAACCTCGATACCCGCCTTTTGGAGTCACCTGTGATCTCGCCGGTACGGTCTTCGATGCGGGATGTGAGATTTCGTCCGCGCACTATTCAACGCATTCTACGTGAGGTGGATTGTAAGAAGGCAACCGGTTCGGACGGAATACCAACAATAGTCCTTAAGAACTGTGCTCCAGAACTATCGCCGGTTCTTGGCAGACTCTTCCGCTTATCTTATGCACGGAGGACATTTCCTGCCTGCTGGAAAATCACTCGAGTTCAGCCAATCCCAAAGACGGGAAAAAAGTGTCTCCCACAAAATTACCGTCCGATAGCATTACTGCCTATTTTATCTAAGGTAATGGAAAAAGTCATCAATACGGAGTTGGTTAAGTATTTGGAGTGCAACGGACTTCTGAATTATCGTCAATACGGATTCCGTGGCAGGCGGTCTACGGGAGACCTTTTGACACTTATAACCGACATATGGACATCTGCGATTGAACGGCATGGTGAGTCAAGGGCGGTCGCATTGGATATCTCCAAGGCTTTTCACCGCGTCTGGCACGGGGCATTGCTGAGCAAACTTCGTTCATATGGACTTTCCCAACAGCTTTGCGACTGGACGAGGAGCTTCCTCGAGAATCGATCGATCCGGGTTGTTGTGGACGGCGAGTGTTCGGATCTGTATCCTGTTAATTCGGGGGTGCCCCAAGGTTCCATTTTGGCTCCAACCTTGTTCTTGCTCCACATAAATGAATTGTTGGAAGCAACGGATAACAAGGTGCTCAGTTTTGCGGATGATAGTACACTTGTTTCCTCCTTTTCGAGTGTTCGGCCGATTGGTGCGTCTGCGTCGCATCAGCTGAGATGTAGACAGATTGACTCTCTTAATCAGGATCTAGATAGAGTCCTGCAGTGGGGAAGGGCCAATCTCGTCGACTTCAATGCAGCGAAGACACAATATACAACGTTCACAAAGAAAAGTGGATCATCGGTTCCATAGCTGATGATGAATGGCCAGGCCCTCGAGTCTGGGGAAAGTTTGAAATTGCTCGGCGTCACGGTCTGTGGGAATGTATCGTGGCACAAACACGTGTCGAGTATCGCCAGGTCAGCCTCAGGAAAACTGAGTTATCTTTTTAGAACCAAGAAATATTTTACTCCGGCCCAACTTCTTCTCCTGTATAAATCCCAAGTTAGACCCGCGCTCGAATATTGCTCTCATGTTTGGAGCTCGGCTCCTAAACGTACGCTCGACATACTTGAGAGCAAACAGAGACGAGCGATCCGCCTGATCGGGGACTCGGCGCTGACGTCGGGACTACAGTCGCTATCACATCGAAGGCGCGTAGCCGACCTCTGTCTGTTTTACAGATATTACCACGGCTACTGTTCTTCGGAGATTCGTGGTATTGTTCCACGCAATTCGGCTTATATGCGCTCCACAAGACAATCCGACGGATCGCACCCGTTTGTGGTTCATCTCCCGACGGCGCGAACATCCCTGCATCAGAACTCGTTCCGTTATAGAGCGGGAAAGCTGTGGAACTCCCTTCCCACGCGAGTGTTCCCGGAGCGTTACAACCTGCAACTGTTCAAAAAGAGCTGCACCAGTTATTTGATGGCATCTCGGGGCGCCCACTCGGCGCTATAGGCCCGCCTCTCCCGAGAGAAGTCTATTAAAAAAAACAAAAAAAAAATCACTCTAGAAGGCCTGACGATCGTCATTACCCCAACTCTCACCTATACGAAGGTGCCCCCATTACCCTAATCGACGAGTACTTGCTTCAATTAGCATACAAGTACCTCGAAAGCATTCAGAACAGCGAGAACCTACTTGTACAGGACTCTTGGGTTCTTGACCCTTCTCTCTCGATCTCTTCGGATCAGACTACCACAATTTCTTCTTCAGTACAAAACTGAAGAAAGCACCCTTCCCAACAACATTCCCCTCTATAATAGAGGATTCCTGGATCCATTCCAGAGGATCTACTGTTAACAAACCACACACACATGGACGCACAGTACAATACGGCACAAACACACACACACCGACCAAAGCGCAGATCATCAGATGCCAAAGACGTGATCTGCGTTTACTACCGCACTCAAGACCTACCGGTCTTGTATGATTTCTTTCCCACCATCCCTCCATACAAGTAGTTAGAGAACACCTGGACTAACACTGTCCACACTATCCTGGGATACCCCTTTTTTTTCTTTTCTTTTCAGATACCTCGAGACCGAGCCCAACATCCTCACGGATGTGGGTGATTCTGGTTATCGCAAGATGACCAGAAGCCAGAGACAAGATGAAGGACACACCTGTCCTTGTCTCGCTAAATTCGGCTCTCTCGCCAACCCATTTTTTTTTTGAACAACAACAAAAACCGACGCCATCAAAATTTCTAGTAAAGCTCCTCCCTCTGGATAGAGGAAGCACGGTGGTGACCGCAACGATAAATCTAGAAAGTTTGTGTAAGGAGACTTATTCTTTTAAGAAGAGATATCTACTCATCTCATAACAAGCTTAAGCCCTTGGCCATAAGACTTCAAAAACTTTCCATTTCGAGACTTGTCAATATACTTTTAGAGTCGATTATTTTCTCAGTTAGTGGTATACAAAATATCATGATAAAGAAAAGTACAGTTTAATGGCAGATATTTTAGGTATGTATTGACTTTATACTACATGCAATAAGTTTGTTGGTACTTCAGTGAATTTGCAATTTGCTTCGACTATATCTCTATCCTATCTATGCATTGTATTAAGAGAGTAAATACGTAATAAAATGATAATAAATAAATTTAGAATAACACATTTTAACGCCGAATTAAATTTTAATTATTATTTCCAATATAGGGGAGCAGGATTGTTTGAGGTAATTGAATACAAAACAGACTTGGACCCTCATTCAGAAAAATGGTAATTGTCCATATAAATACACTTGGTATTGTAAATATTCGTTACTTTATAGAAAGCTAATTTAAAGGCGAGTTTAATAAACATATTTGAAGTCCATATATCGCAGAAATATCCTGAAAAGAATGTATTAATTTATAAACGACAGAGAACATTGACAGAATTGAGCGCATATAATGGAGATAATTAAAGAAGGTATTGAATGAAATAAGATTAGACTTGATAAATAATGCAGAGGAAGGTTTCAGTAAGTCATGCAACCTCTCATTATGCCTTATTAAATTTAGATTAATACAAAAGAAAGATATTTGTCAAGAAAGTCCAATATCGAATTAGATAAAAGTACTTGAACGAAAATGTGTTTCTCATCAGCCCATAAGGAAGCCACCAAGCAAACCAAGCCAGCAGCGAGTCCCCTGCCTGCCCAGCACAAAAATGTTAGACCACCGCCAATATACATAAAAAATGTGACCAGTATAAAGGGAATAATTCTAATAGTAGAAAATGCCCTAGGACACCGCAACTTCACCACAAACACTAAAGGCTCCTCTGTCTCCATTGCAACAACAACTTTGGTTGATCACGAGAAAACCGTTAGAAAACTTGCGGAACTACAACACCAATTTTTTACGTTCCAACACCATCAGCTCAAACCAACAACGTTCATCATTAGGCACATTGACCCAACTTGGACCAACGAAGAGCTAGCGTCGGAGATCATCAAGATTTGCCCAGAGCTGAAAATCCACAGGCTGGACTATTTTCAAACTCCGTACATGCGGGAAAATAACTTA
The DNA here is from genome assembly GCA_963931805.1 of Microdon myrmicae. Lineage (NCBI taxonomy): Eukaryota > Metazoa > Arthropoda > Insecta > Diptera > Syrphidae > Microdon > Microdon myrmicae. Next base: position 150,667,505 of record OZ007497.1, on the reverse strand, counting down.
AGGAACCTACGGATTATCCAAATCGCTCCAAATGAAGACACCAACAAGCTCAAACAAATTAAGTACTTGTTTACCCACAAAATCAGCATCGAGGAGCCTCATAAACAAAGTATCCTTCATTGCAAGAGATGCCAAGGCTCAGGACACTTGGCGGTGGCTTGCCACCTAAATATACGATGCGGCAGATGTGCCGAAGAACATCAACCAGGAGACTGTAAGGTCAATCCACAAGGTATGGAACCAGAAAAAATCCAAACCACAAACCCCGATGGATCAATTACCACTAAGGAAATCGCTGTAACGTGCTGTAACTGCGGAGGTCCACATCCAGCCAATTTCTCCCAGTGTCCGCATAAATTGAGAATTCTCCAAAGAAGAACAAAACCAACAACAATCAACAAATCCGCACCAACCAAATCCACATCGCAGAACACATTACCACAACCTACAAGGCCAGGAACATCATATGCGGATGTCATCAAGAACAATCAAAAAACGCCGACGTCAAACAACCCCAACTCCATTGGCCTCAACCTGGACATCATGGGCTACATCAAGAGTCTACAAACTATGCTTCCTACATTGAAGCATATGTCGGATATCGAAAAAAAAGGTCAGATTCTTTCACTTATAACCTCCCATATTCTTTCCCTCAATGTCTGAACTAACTATAGTCGCCCTCAACGCAGAGTCTATATACTCCAACATCCGTAAGCAACACTTACGGTTGTTTGTTAAAACCTTCTCCCCAGACATCCTTCTCCTCTCAGAAACGTGGCTTAAGTCCAACTCCCGAGTATCCATCCCCAATTATACATTTATTTCCAACCCCAGAACTACTGGATCCCATGGAGGTACCGGCATCCTAATAAATAATAAATTTCAATTCACCGAAATCAGGTTCGCCAATGTTTTCAATATTGAATACACGGCAGTTAAACTTTTTTGTGAAAACAAAAAAGTAATCATAGTAACATCCGTTTACATCCACCCAACACGAGAACCAGACTTTCCTGACTCTGACATATCTCAAATAATCAGACAGTCTCTCCCCGCACCATTCATAATCGGTGGAGACTGGAACGCTCGACATACAGCATTCAACGACATAAAGAATAACAAATACGGCTGCCAACTTTTGCACCTCCTCTCATCTCACCCATATACGTATATCGACAGTCCACTGCAGCCAACTCGTGTCACCAACTCGACGCGGTCAACAATTGACTTCTTTCTCAAGTCGGCTGATGTCTACTCAACGAGCCCCCCCACAGTATCCTTCCTCTTTCCCTCTGATCATGGTTCCGTTCACACTTCGATCAAAGTTCCCTCCTTCGAACTTCTCTACTCACACAGTCCTGTCCCGAACTTCTCCAAGACTAACTGGAAAAAGGTCAATAGAGACGTCGCCGCAAGGTTTTCTAACTTGCAAATCCCCGAATCTTCTAATCTAATCCCTGCTGATATCGATCGAGCAGCCCTAAAAATTGAGCAGACACTCAAGGATGCCCTCACCAGCAATACACCCACTACCATCCCTCATAATCATCTAGGAAAACCTTTACCTACCATCCTAATTAAATTGCTGCGTCTCAAAAAACAACTCCGCCGAAAACTTCATATAAGATTCTGTCCTTTTATTAAAAGTCAGATCCAACTCCTGACCACCTTAATAAATGAACATTTAAAAAAGTTCGCGGATCAGACTTATACCTCTACACTTAACAATATTAAACCCAATCGTGATCTCTTCAAAAACATCAACCGACTAACTGGTCGGAAGTTTAAACCGCGAATCGATCACCTTATCAGCCCACTCAGCAACAATCTTATCCAATCCGACACGGACATAGCCAATTGCCTCGCTGACCACTTCTCAAAGATCCATCAACAAAATGATTCCCTCTCAGTCCCTAATTTTCGAAATACTGTCAACGAATATATTTCACACAGATTACCCGCATCTTATACTCCTTTCATCGGAGAATTTAACGACACAAACAAGGCGTCACATCCTTCAGACACCACCACATTTTTAACCACAGATGAACTCATCAAGTTCATAAAATCACGACCCAACAAAAAATCTACCGGTATAGATGGAATACCACACCTTCTATTTAAAAGACTTCACCCGCCAAATCTACTTCCAATTTTAGTCCTTCTTAACCACATCATAAATGCTTCACATTTCCCAGAGAACTGGAAAATTGCGGTAGTAATTCCCATTAAAAAGTCCGGCAGTTCCAATAACACCTCCAACTATCGTCCAATATCTTTATTGAACACCCTAAGCAAAATATTGGAATGTAAGATCTACCAAAACCTTCTTTCGTTTGCCAGTGATAACGCTCTCATTCCTAATTCTCAGTTTGGCTTTCGTGAGCGACACTCTACTTGCCATGCGTTACTAAAACTTACATACGATGTCACAACTGGTCTAGAAAACCAATGCCCTACCGTATGCATATCTCTCGATATCTCCAAAGCATTTGATTGTGTCTGGATCTCAGGACTTCTTTATAAGCTGCACTGCTTATTTGGTCTGAATTCCAATATCACAAAGCTCCTAGCATCTTATCTTTCTGGGAGGAAATTTATGGTCAGAATAAATTCTTCCCTCTCACAAATTCACAACATAACCGCAGGAGTTCCCCAAGGATCCATTCTTGGACCACTTTTATATCTTCTATACACATCCGATATCCCCCAACCTCCTTCTAGTGTTGTAATGCTAAATTATGCTGATGATACTTTAATCTACTCTAGCAGTAGATTTGTCAAAGCGGCAAGAAACCGCGTTAACAACTTCCTCCCGCTCATCTCAGCATACTTTAACAAATGGAAAATTCGCCTCAACCCAACCCTAACCCAGCTAACAGTGTTTAAGGGCAAAAACGCTCACTGCACAAACAACACTAAACGTTGCCACAACAAAATTAAACTAAATCTTAATAACACCCTCATAAAACCTTCCAAAACACTAAAATATTTGGGAGTAACCCTTTCCAACAACTGGTCATTCTCAACCCACATCAAAAATTCTCTTCAAAAAGCCTCAATACAGCTTAACCTGTGCAGACGAGTGTTATGGAAACCTAAAGGCCTCTCTCTTAAGGTCAAACAGCTCATCTACAAACAGATAATCAGACCTACTCTTACATACGCCTGCCCATTATGGTACCACATCTCACCCTCCCAAATGGAGAAATTACGAGTGTTTGAACGAAAATGTTTCCGGTTTATCACCGGCTTACACCGCAAAACCAACTCATATAGATACCATTGTAACAACGACCTTTACAACACCGCAGGCATCGAACGACTGGATAGACGGATCCTAGAACTGTCGATAAATTTCATAGAAAACCTTCCTAACAATCCCAACCCGATAATAACGGACCTACCATCACCCTCCTCCAATACGGGAGCTCACTACCGTAATTGTCTCCAAATCAGGACCCTCTTCGCCGCAGGCAGACTGGTTAACGATCTAAACGAGATCGTGTACCACAACACCGAACTGGCACCCAATCATTTCAAATACAGCAACATCCAACCATTCTCCAAGATCCTTACCTTTAACACAGAACCGAATGGCTCTCCCCTCCTTCAAGAACTTACCTGATCCTATCCCTTAGTATCCTCAATCCCAACGAGAAATCCCACATCCATAACTAAAAATTGTAAATATTATTTTTAAGTCAAATGCGAATTGTCACTATCATTGCAATATCAAATATTGTAAATTGTATATAAGATTAGATTAAGTTAGATTAAGTTATGTTAAGTAATTTAAAGTAGGCTAAGTTAAAATAAACAGAGTTCCTGGTTTTTTTCTGACCTTTTCCAGGAAAATCAAAATTACCAATATATATAATTCCCAGTAAATCTTAAGCACATATAAAAAGAATTGTTTGAAAAATGTTAACAAATAACATGTAAACACTTAATATGTAACAAATCTATTATAAGTTAGCTGTATTACTTATTGTAACTATCATTATCGTGACATATCTCGTGCAGTGCGGACGTGTAAGGAAACGTGTTTACACGTGTGTGCAGTGCACTATTAAATTGTCTAGTGCAATATAAAAACAAAAAAAAATATATAATTATAATTAAAAAGAATAACAAAAAAAAAATTTTTTATAACAACAAGAAAGAAGTTACTACACAACTCCGATGATAGGCGATGACCCAGGCAATGCACTGGAGTACATAACCGATAGAAAAAGGAAGGCTCTGGACATCTTACGAAACGCTCCAGTAAAAAAAACAAACATGGACAGAACAAGCAGCCCCGCAAATTACAAACAAAAGTTCGAAGAAGCGTTGGAAACCATTAACCAATTAACGGTTAAAGTGAAACAACTCCAGGAACAAATCCATAAACAAGGTTCCTTCAATAACACTGATGACGTCCATATGGAAGAAACGTCCCGTCAACGCCCTAATTCGAGTCAAAGCCAAGGCGAACCACCCACCAAAGTTTACAAACAAATGAAGGCCTCATCAAATCAAATACCCACCCAAGCCAGAGCAGAAACAAAAACGAAATCAACCGCGAGAAATGAAAGACCCCCGCCAATCTACGTCAAAAACCTGACCAGCACCAAAGCTATAATTCAAACCCTGCAAAATGCTCTGGGTCACCGGAATTTCAGCACAAATATAAAAGGATCTAGGACTTCAATAACAGTCAGATCACTAGACGATCATGAAAGGGCAGTTAAAAAACTGTTAGAGGAACAATATCAGTTCTTCACATTCCAACATCCAAATAGCAAACCAACTACCTTTATTATAAGGCACATCGATCCAGAATGGACCAATGAAGAATTAGGACTGGAAATTGCTAGGATATGTCCACAAATAAAAATTAATAAGCTGGACTACTTCCAAACACCATACATGAGGACAAACAACATAAAAAGCCTCCGGATCATACAAATCCCACCAAATCAGGATATCAACCAATTTAAACAAATTAAATATTTGTTTACCCAAAAAATCGCAATCGAGGAGCCACACAAACAAGAAATTCTACATTGCAAGCGATGCCAAGACTCAGGACACTTGGCGGTCTCATGCCACCAGCAAAGACGTTGCGGCAGATGCGCAGAGGAACACGAGCTAGATGAATGCAAAGTAAATCCACAAGGCCTGGAACCAGAGACAGTCCAAACCGCCAACGCCGATGGATCCATTACCACAAAGAAGATTACAGTAAAATGTTGTAACTGTGGAGGGCCACATCCAGCAAATTTCTCTCAATGTCCTCAGAAGCTAAAAGTTCTGCAAAGACGGAAATTAGCAATGTCAACAGTTAAACCAACTACAACGAAACCAACAGTATTGCAAGAAGTAAAGTTAACCCGACCCGGAATATCTTACGCGGATGCAGCAAAAGGAAGCATCAACACCACCACTCCCTCTAACGATAATACTAAAAATTTCAATCTGGACATCATGGGTTACATCAAAAGCCTACAGGCCATGCTTCCTTCGCTGAGGCATATGTCAGAAACAGAAAAAAAAGGTCAGATTCTTTCACTAATAACTTCCCATATTCTTTCCAGCTCTCTTTAAACTAACCATTATCTCCCTCAACACAGAATCCATTTACTCTAATATACGTAAGCAACACCTCCGGTTGTTTGTTGAAAAATTTTCCCCAGATATCCTCTTCCTTTCAGAGACCTGGCTCAAACCAAATTCCCGAGTTTCCATTCCCAATTATACTTTTGTTTCTAACCCCAGAACTAATGGATCCCACGGAGGTACCGGCATCTTAATACACAAAAAATTTCAATTCAGTGAAATTAGATTCACTAATATATTCAGCATTGAATACACGGCAGTTAAACTTTTTTGTGAGAACAATAAAGTGCTCGTCTTAGCATCCATTTATATTCACCCTTCACGACAACCAGATTTCCCAGATGCTGACATTTCTCAGATAATCCAACAGTCCGTTCCCGCTCCATTTATAATCGGGGGAGACTGGAATGCTCGTCATACAGCATTCAATGATAATAAATGCAACAAATATGGTCGTCAGTTGCTAGCCCTCCTCCCATCTTATCCATATACATACATTGACCCCCCATTACAGCCAACCCGTGTCACTAGCACAGCCAAGTCAACAATCGACTTCTTCCTCAAGTCCGATGATGTTCAGTCAGCGGGTCCACCTACAGTCTCCTTTATATTTCCTTCTGATCATGGTTCCGTTCATACCACGATCCAAATCCCCTCTTTCAACCCACTCTACTCGTCAAACCCTGTCCCAAACTTCACCAAAACAAATTGGAGAAAAGTCAATAGGGACATAGCGATCAGTTTCTCTGACTTGTATATCCCTGAAGCATCTAACTTACTCCCTATTGAAATCGATCACGCATCTTTAAGAATAGAGCAAATTCTTAAGGAGGCTCTCAACAACAACACCCCGACAACCATTCCTCATAACTATTTAGGAAAGCCTTTGCCCAGCATCCTAACCAAATTATTGCGCCTTAAAAAGCAGCTCCGCCGTAAACTCCATACAAGATACTGCCCCTTTATTAAAAGCCAAATCCAACTCCTATCCACTCTGATAAATGAGCAGTTGAAAAAGTTCGCAGATGAAAACTACATCTCCACACTTAAAAATATCAAACCTAATCGGGATCTTTTCAAAAACATCAACCAATTAACTGGTCGTAAATATAAACCCCGAATTGATCATCTCATCAACCCAATCAGCAATAATATTGCCCAGTCCGATACGGACATAGCAAATTGCCTCGCAGAACACTTTGCAAAGATTCATGAGCAAAATAATTCTCTATCAACTCCCGGCTTCGAGAACACAGTAAACGAATACATCTCAAACAGATTATTCACATCTTTTACTCCTTTCATCGGTGAATTTAGCAACACGAACATAGCTTCACACCCCTTAGACACTACAAATTTTCTAACTGCAGACGAATTATCCGAGATCGTAAGATCAGGAAATAACAAAAAGTCAACTGGATTAGATGGAATCCCACGCCTTCTATTTAAAAGGCTACGCCCACAGAATCTACTTCCCATCCTCATTCTTCTTAATCAAATAATTAATGCATCGCACTTCCCAGAGAACTGGAAAACTGCGGTAGTAATTCCTATTAAGAAGCCCGGTAGTAGTAATAGCCCTTTCAATTATCGTCCAATATCCCTATTAAGTACATTAAGTAAGATACTGGAACGCAAGATCTACCAAAATCTTCTCTCATTTGCCAATGAGAATGCCCTCATCCCTAACTGTCAGTTCGGATTTCGTAAGCGACAATCCACATGTCATGCTCTACTAAAACTTACACACGATGTTACAACTGGTCTCCAAAACCAAAGCCCTACTGTGTGTATATCTCTCGATATTTCTAAGGCGTTTGATTGCGTCTGGATCTCAGGGCTTCTGTACAAACTGCACTCCATATTTAATCTAAACTCTCACACAACAAAGCTCTTAGCCTCTTATCTTTCTGACAGAAAATTCGTTGTGAGAATAAATTCTTCCGTCTCAGAAACCCACAACATAACCGCGGGTGTTCCCCAAGGCTCTATTTTAGGGCCAATTTTATATCTGTTATATACCGCGGATATTCCTCAACCCGTATCTCCTAATGTTGTGATGCTGAATTATGCTGATGATACATTAATTTACTCTAGCAGCAAATTTGTTAAGGCTGCAAGAAATCGCATTAACAACTTTCTCCCTAACCTATCATCATACTTCAATAAGTGGAAAATTCACCTTAACCCAAATAAAACGCAGCTCATAGTGTTCAAGGGCAAACACGAGCACTGTACAAACAACACTAGACGCTGCCACAACAAAATTAAACTTAACCTAAACAACACTCTAATAAAACCCTCCAAAACCCTAAAATATCTGGGAATCACTTTTTCTAATAACTGGTCTTTTTCCTCCCACATTAAAAATTCCCTTCAAAAAGCCACAATTCAGCTTAATCTCTGTAGAAGAGTAATGTGGAAACCTAATAGTCTCTCTCACAAAGTCAAACTGCTCATTTACAAACAGATTATCAGGCCCACACTCACGTACGCGTGTCCATTGTGGTACCATATCACTCCCTCCCAAATGGAGAAATTACGAGTATTCGAAAGAAAATGCTTTAGGTATGTCTCTGGGTTACATCGTCGTCCTAACTCCTATAAGTACTATAGTAACGTCGAACTCTACAATACCGCTGGTATTGAGCGCCTCGATAGACGATTCCTCGAACTGTCTATCAAATTTATCGAAAACCTACAAAATAATCCCAATCCCATAATAACCTCGCTCTTAGCGAACCCTCTAGATATCAGAACTAACTACCCCAACTGTCTCCACACCAGAGCTATCTTCGCCTCAGGCAGACTGGTAAATGATTCAAACGAGATCATATACCACAACACCGAAGTTACCCCTAACCAGTTCAAATACTCTAACGTCCAACCATTTTCCAACATCCTACGTTTTTCCAACGAACAACCGGAAAGAAATACTCTTCCTCAAACCCATAACTGACCTCATTCCACATCCTTTAATTCATAAATCCCATTAATTATAAAACTTTGTTTTGTTTATAGCTCATTTTATAATAATCAGACTAAGTTAGGTTAAGTTATATTTATATTTATATTTAGGGTTAAGTTTAGATTAAGTAAAGTAAAAATAAGAAATTCCTGGTTTTCTGACCTTTTCCAGGAAGACAAAACCCTACTAAATGTACAAACACACAACCCACTTCGTATCTGCATCTGTACCTGAACACAGTTGGTCCTATCATCTGTATCTGAGCACAGTTGTGAAATTATAATTCAAAGTGAAAATTCAATTCAAAGTAAATTCAAAAATTCAAAGTGTTAATCGAAATATAATTCAAAGTGCGGTATATGCTGTGCAGTAATGCACCAGCCCAAAACTATTTGATAAAGCGAAAAAGAAAGGCTATCGACTTTCTTCGCAACCCCCCTAAAAGAAATTCGACCGTCCCAATTTACTTGAGCCCTATCCCCAAAAATATGGCGTCAATTTCACCTGATCAAAGGCTGCAGCAGGCCCTGGATCACATCAAGGCCCAGGAGAAGATCATCAACGACCTAACCAGAAAGATCGCCGAACTGGAAAACAATTTAAACCTTCCTGATTTATCAGATGAATCTGACATGGAAGACCAACCTGCTCAGCTACCAGCACCAGCTGCCAAGGCAACACCAACAATATCAAATTTCAAAACAACCCATGAGCCGAAAGCTCATACGAATGAAGGCACTTTCAAAGGAGGAGCTCCGAAGAACGAGAGGCCCCTGCCAATCAACATAAAAAAGGTCAACAACATCAAAAAAGTTATCCAGCTTCTGGAGAACGCTTTGGGGCACCGGAATTTTACCACCAGATCTAAGGGTGACAACGTTTCCGTATCACTATCTTCCTTAAAAGACCACGCTCTTGCCGAAAAAGTGCTTATTCTGAATAAGCTGGACTTCTTCACCTTCCTAAGGTCAGATCTCAAGCCGAAAACTTTCATAATTCGCCACATCGACCCTGCTTGGACTAACGAAGAATTAAGCGCGGAATTGTCCAGATTAAGTCCCAACCTGAAAACGTCCAAAGTCGACTATTATCAAACCCCACACATGAGATCCAACAACATTTTCAACCTACGGATCATCCAACTGGCACCAGACGAAGACATTAATAACCTGAAAAAAATTAAATACCTCTTCACTCATAAAATTGGCATAGAGGTACCTCACAAGCAGGAGCTTCTCCACTGCAAGCGCTGTCAGCAGTCAGGTCATCTTTCATCTTCGTGTCATCTTCCACGAAGATGCGTAAAATGTGCGCAGGAGCATGAACCGAACCAATGCAAAGTCAAGCCACCGGGTGAGGAACCAGAACGTATACACACGGAAAATCCGGATGGCTCCATTTCTGTAAAGGAATTGTCAGTTGAATGCTGCAATTGTGGTGGACCGCATCCAGCAAACTTCACAAAATGCCCGCACAAGCTCCGTTTACTGAAGCAGAGAGTGCCTCCAACCAAAAACAACACTGGCCAACTTAAGCAACCAACAGCAGCAGCTACTACAACAACGAGATCGAAATCCTATGCGGAAATTACCAGAGGAAACAACGCACCCTCATCACAACCAGGAACAAACCTAGGACTCGACATCATGGGATACATCCGAGAGTTGCAAGCTCTCTTGCCGACGCTAAATGGATTAAGTAACTTCGAAAAAAAAGGTCAGATACTTTCTCTTATAACCTCACATATATTATCACAAAATGTCTAAGTTAAGTGTAGTTGCCCTCAATGTAGATTCCATTTCGTCAAACATACGGAGGCATCACCTCCGACTGCTAGTGAAGGAGTTTTCTCCAGACGTCCTCCTTCTTTGTGAAACCTGGCTCAAACCCAACTCTCGCATTTCTATTCCAAATTACCAATTTGTTTCAACTCCTCGAATTGACGGTGCAAGAGGAGGTACCGGTATCCTTATTCATAAAAGATTCCAATTCAGTGAAGTCAAATTTAGAAACATCTCCTGTGTCGAATACACTGCTGTCAAACTGCTTTGTGACAACAACAAAGTCTTGGTTCTAGTAGCCATCTATTTACAACCCAAGAGGTACCCTAACTTCCCATCTTCAGACTTCGATGAAATATTCCGTCAATCCCACCCCCACTCATTCATCATCGGAGGCGACTGGAATGCCCGTCATACCGCCTTCAACGACACCGCTTGCAATAAATTTGGCAAACAATTGCTTGCTTTCCTACCTCTCCACCCCTACGTCTATATCGACTCCCCTACGGAACCTACTCATTGCTCCAGCTCTACTCAATCAACTATAGACTTCTTCTTAAAATCTGCGATCCTGCGCTCTGTATCTCCCCCTACTGTGTCGCACTTCTTCCCCTCTGACCATGCCTCCATCCACTCGGTAATTGACCTTGGCCCCTTAAATCCGATTCAAACTCTCAACCCAGTCCATAATTTCGCCAGAACTAACTGGAGAAAGGTCAACAAATCCGTTGGCGATATGTTTCAAACGCTTCCCATCACTGATACGAATAACTTGGATCCTAACGAAATTGAAGAAGCAGCTTGTAAGATGGAAGGGATCTTACAGCAAGCCCTGTATTCTAATACCCCTTCAAGGATGCCACACTCCTTCGTAGGTAAACCACTTCCATATCTCACCCTCAAACTCATCTCATTAAAAAAAAAGCTCCGCCGAAAACTATTTCGAAGATTTTGTCCCCTCCTGAAAGTACAGGTTCAATTATTGTCTACCCTCATTAACCAGCAGTTAAATGCTTTCGTAGAGCAGAACTACATCTCCACTTTAAATAGTATCAGACCCGACCGTAATCTTTACAAAAACATCAATCGCCTTACAGGACGAAAAATACACACCTCAATAGACAGACTAATTGGTCCCAGAAATAATATTCTGTACTCTGATTCTGAAATAGCAAACTATTTAGCGGAACACTTCTCCCAAGTGCATAGGCAAAATGATAGCCTAGGCAACTCCGAGTTTGAGGAAGTGGTCAACCGTTATACATCCCATGAACTAATCTCCTCATTCACTCCATTCATAACTGAATTTAATAATGACAATAGAGCATCTCAACCCACCGATACAAACTTCTTTTTGCAACCGCAGGAATTTAACCAAATGATATCTTCTCGTGGCAATAAAAACTCAACCGGCTTGGACAAAATTCCACATGTGCTTTTCAAAAACCTCAACCCTTCAAATCGACTATACATCATGACCCTGCTAAACCACATAATAAATGCTGGTCACTTACCGGAGTCTTGGAAAACTGCCATAGTCATCCCCATTAAAAAATCAGGCACATCCCTGATGGCGGCCAATTTTCGACCCATCTCACTACTTAATAATTTAAGCAAATTACTTGAATTAAAAATTCACCATTACCTACTCTCCTTCGCGGAAACTAACTCATTACTCCCTGATTTCCAATTCGGTTTTCGTGCACAACACTCAACATGTCACGCTCTCCTCAAGTTTACTCACGACATCACTATGGCTCTTAACGACCAGTGCCCCTCTGTGTGTATCTCCCTTGACATATCCAAGGCTTTCGACTGCGTGTGGACTGCGGGTCTTCTGTACAAATTACATTCCACGTATCGTCTCAACAATCACACTTCCAAGTTTCTCTACTCGTACCTATCAAATAGGAAATTCATGGTCAAGATAAATTCCACCCTTTCCCAGACGTACTCAATAACAGCAGGAGTCCCCCAAGGATCCATTCTGGGTCCCCTCTTATACTTACTATACACATCTGATATTCCTCAACCCCTCTCACCGAATACTCGAATCCTCAACTACGCAGACGATACCCTTGTCTACTCCAGCAGCAGGCTCGTATTATCTGCCAGAAACCGCGTAAATGAATTCCTCCAAATTCTTTCCTCCTACTTCCTTAAATGGAAGATCCGCCTAAACCCCAACAAAACTCAACTGGTTGTATTTAAAGGTAGAAACGTTCACTGTACCAATAACACGGTACGTAACCATTCAAAAATCCAACTCAACCTCTGCAACACCCTCATAAAACCATCTAAATCACTAAAATACTTGGGCATTACTTTCGAAAATAATCTCTCTTTCACGACTCACATAAACAATGTCATCCGCAAAGCGGGGATACAGCTGAACCTTTGTCGGAAAGTAATGTGGAAGGCAGATGGTCTCTCTCAACAAGTCAAACTTCTACTTTATAAACAGATCATCAGGCCCACACTTACTTACGCTTGTCCCATCTGGTTCCATATCTCTCCCTCTCAAATGGAAAAACTTCGTATCTTCGAAAGGAAGTGTTTCAGACTAATCACAGGGCTACGTCGACAGCGCGACTCCCACAAATATATCGGAAGCCTTACGCTATACCACTCCGTCGGCCTGGAGAGATTGGATAGAAGGTTCCTGGAATTGTCGATAAGATTCATTGAAAACCTGTCAGCCAATCCAAATCCTCTCATCAATTCCCTTAGCCTCCCCAGCCACAATGCATCAAATCCCTATCTTCATGCACTCCATTTAAAGGCTCTCTTCTACGCAGGAAGATTAGTAAATGATGCGAACGAAATCATCTACCATAACAGGGTAACCGATCTTAACCACTTCAAATACTCAAACATTCAACCCTTTTCTCGGGTTCTTTCCTTTAACGAGCAGTCGGTGGAGAGACCTCCCTCTGCCGCTCCCTTCCCTCCTTAGGGTATGTAAAGTATGGAATCTCAACTTAATCTTAAGACTAGGCTAATTTGTTCTAAATGACTATATGTGAATTTATTTAACTACCTTAGATATAAGCTAGATTTAAGTAGAGATAAGTAGTTTTAAGAATATTTATTGTAAACATTGACAATCCATCCTGGTTTTCATGACCTTTCCAGGAGTCATACTAATAAATTGTATCTTATAGATCTCCTTAGACGTAAGACCTCAATTTAAATATTACTTGGAAAAATGTTCTAGGCATTGTAAGTAAATTTGTCACAACTTAGTTAAGTTAGCTGTAAACTTATGTAACTAAACTTTTAATGGTCAATAAAGACAGCGTTTTATAAAAAAAAAAAAAAAAAAAAACAAACACACATCTAGCCTGTAACTCTTAAAACATTGTTTGGAAAATGTATTATAATAATAATTACATGTAAGCAATTGTCACGAATTTAATTTTAAGTCACTGTATTACTTAAATGTACAAATTTTAATTATGGTTAATAAATACAGTTTAAAAAAAAAAAATATTGTAACTATTTTTTTTTTTTTTTTTTTTCCAAACTGTATTTATTTGACCAAAAATGAATAGTTACAATAAGTAATACAGCTAACTTATAATAGATTTGTTACATATTAAGTGTTTACATGTTATTTGTTAACATTTTTCAAACAATTCTTTTTATATGTGCTTAAGATTTACTGGGAATTATATATATTGGTAATTTTGATTTTCCTGGAAAAGGTCAGAAAAAAACCAGGAACTCTGTTTATTTTAACTTAGCCTACTTTAAATTACTTAACATAACTTAATCTAACTTAATCTAATCTTATATACAATTTACAATATTTGATATTGCAATGATAGTGACAATTCGCATTTGACTTAAAAATAATATTTACAATTTTTAGTTATGGATGTGGGATTTCTCGTTGGGATTGAGGATACTGAGGGATAGGATCAGGTAAGTTCTCGAAGGAGGGGAGAGCCATTCGGTTCTGTGTTAAAGGTAAGGATCTTGGAGAATGGTTGGATGTTGCTGTATTTGAAATGATTGGGTGCCAGTTCGGTGTTGTGGTACACGATCTCGTTTAGATGGTTAACCAGTCTGCCTGCGGCGAAGAGGGTCCTGATTTGGAGACAATTACGGTAGTGAGCTCCCGTATTGGAGGAGGGTGATGGTAGGTCCGTTATTATCGGGTTGGGATTGTTAGGAAGGTTTTCTATGAAATTTATCGACAGTTCTAGGATCCGTCTATCCAGTCGTTCGATGCCTGCGGTGTTGTAAAGGTCGTTGTTACAATGGTATCTATATGAGTTGGTTTTGCGGTGTAAGCCAGTGATAAACCGGAAACATTTTCGTTCAAACACTCGTAATTTCTCCATTTGGGAGGGTGAGATGTGGTACCATAATGGGCAGGCGTATGTAAGAGTAGGTCTGATTATCTGTTTGTAGATGAGCTGTTTGACCTTAAGAGAGAGGCCTTTAGGTTTCCATAACACTCGTCTGCACAGGTTAAGCTGTATTGAGGCTTTTTGAAGAGAATTTTTGATGTGGGTTGAGAATGACCAGTTGTTGGAAAGGGTTACTCCCAAATATTTTAGTGTTTTGGAAGGTTTTATGAGGGTGTTATTAAGATTTAGTTCAATTTTGTTGTGGCAACGTTTAGTGTTGTTTGTGCAGTGAGCGTTTTTGCCCTTAAACACTGTTAGCTGGGTTTTGGTTGGGTTGAGGCGAATTTTCCATTTGTTAAAGTATGCTGAGATGAGCGGGAGGAAGTTGTTAACGCGGTTTCTTGCCGCTTTGACAAATCTACTGCTAGAGTAGATTAAAGTATCATCAGCATAATTTAGCATTACAACACTAGGTGGAGGTTGGGGGATATCGGATGTGTATAGAAGATATAAAAGTGGTCCAAGAATGGATCCTTGGGGAACTCCTGCGGTTATGTTGTGAGTTTGTGAGAGGGAAGAATTTATTCTGACCATAAATTTCCTCCCAGAAAGGTAAGATGCTAGGAGCTTTGTGATATTGGAATTCAGACCAAATAAGCAGTGCAGCTTATAAAGAAGTCCTGAGATCCAGACACAATCAAATGCTTTGGAGATATCGAGAGATATGCATACGGTAGGGCATTGGTTTTCTAGACCGGTTGTGACATCGTGTGTAAGTTTTAGTAACGCATGGCAAGTAGAGTGTCGCTCACGAAAGCCAAACTGAGAATTAGGAATGAGAGCGTTATCACTGGCAAACGAAAGAAGGTTTTGGTAGATCTTACATTCCAATATTTTGCTTAGGGTGTTCAATAAAGATATTGGACGATAGTTGGAGGTGTTATTGGAACTGCCGGACTTTTTAATGGGAATTACTACCGCAATTTTCCAGTTCTCTGGGAAATGTGAAGCATTTATGATATGGTTAAGAAGGACTAAAATGGGAAGTAGATTTGGTGGGTGAAGTCTTTTAAATAGAAGGTGTGGTATTCCATCTATACCGGTAGATTTTTTGTTGGGTCGTGATTTTATGAACTTGATGAGTTCATCTGTGGTTAAAAATGTGGTGGTGTCTGAAGGATGTGACGCCTTGTTTGTGTCGTTAAATTCTCCGATGAAAGGAGTATAAGATGCGGGTAATCTGTGTGAAATATATTCGTTGACAGTATTTCGAAAATTAGGGACTGAGAGGGAATCATTTTGTTGATGGATCTTTGAGAAGTGGTCAGCGAGGCAATTGGCTATGTCCGTGTCGGATTGGATAAGATTGTTGCTGAGTGGGCTGATAAGGTGATCGATTCGCGGTTTAAACTTCCGACCAGTTAGTCGGTTGATGTTTTTGAAGAGATCACGATTGGGTTTAATATTGTTAAGTGTAGAGGTATAAGTCTGATCCGCGAACTTTTTTAAATGTTCATTTATTAAGGTGGTCAGGAGTTGGATCTGACTTTTAATAAAAGGACAGAATCTTATATGAAGTTTTCGGCGGAGTTGTTTTTTGAGACGCAGCAATTTAATTAGGATGCTGGGTAAAGGTTTTCCTAGATGATTATGAGGGATGCTGGTGGGTGTATTGCTGGTGAGGGCATCCTTGAGTGTCTGCTCAATTTTTAGGGCTGCTCGATCGATATCAGCAGGGATTAGGTTAGAAGATTCGGGGATTTGCAAGTTAGAAAACCTTGCGGCGACGTCTCTATTGACCTTTTTCCAGTTAGTCTTGGAGAAGTTCGGGACAGGACTGTGTGAGTAGAGAAGTTCGAAGGAGGGAACTTTGATCGAAGTGTGAACGGAACCATGATCAGAGGGAAAGAGGAAGGATACTGTGGGGGGGCTCGTTGAGTAGACATCAGCCGACTTGAGAAAGAAGTCAATTGTTGACCGCGTCGAGTTGGTGACACGAGTTGGCTGCAGTGGACTGTCGATATACGTATATGGGTGAGATGAGAGGAGGTGCAAAAGTTGGCAGCCGTATTTGTTATTCTTTATGTCGTTGAATGCTGTATGTCGAGCGTTCCAGTCTCCACCGATTATGAATGGTGCGGGGAGAGACTGTCTGATTATTTGAGATATGTCAGAGTCAGGAAAGTCTGGTTCTCGTGTTGGGTGGATGTAAACGGATGTTACTATGATTACTTTTTTGTTTTCACAAAAAAGTTTAACTGCCGTGTATTCAATATTGAAAACATTGGCGAACCTGATTTCGGTGAATTGAAATTTATTATTTATTAGGATGCCGGTACCTCCATGGGATCCAGTAGTTCTGGGGTTGGAAATAAATGTATAATTGGGGATGGATACTCGGGAGTTGGACTTAAGCCACGTTTCTGAGAGGAGAAGGATGTCTGGGGAGAAGGTTTTAACAAACAACCGTAAGTGTTGCTTACGGATGTTGGAGTATATAGACTCTGCGTTGAGGGCGACTATAGTTAGTTCAGACATTGAGGGAAAGAATATGGGAGGTTATAAGTGAAAGAATCTGACCTTTTTTTTCGATATCCGACATATGCTTCAATGTAGGAAGCATAGTTTGTAGACTCTTGATGTAGCCCATGATGTCCAGGTTGAGGCCAATGGAGTTGGGGTTGTTTGACGTCGGCGTGTTTTGATTGTTCTTGATGACATCCGCATATGATGTTCCTGGCCTTGTAGGTTGTGGTAATGTGTTCTGCGATGTGGATTTGGTTGGTGCGGATTTGTTGATTGTTGCTGGTTTTGTTCTTCTTTGGAGAATTCTCAATTTATGCGGACACTGGGAGAAATTGGCTGGATGTGGACCTCCGCAGTTACAGCACGTTACAGCGATTTCCTTAGTGGTAATTGATCCATCGGGGTTTGTGGTTTGGATTTTTTCTGGTTCCATACCTTGTGGATTGACCTTACAGTCTCCTGGTTGATGTTCTTCGGCACATCTGCCGCATCGTATATTTAGGTGGCAAGCCACCGCCAAGTGTCCTGAGCCTTGGCATCTCTTGCAATGAAGGATACTTTGTTTATGAGGCTCCTCGATGCTGATTTTGTGGGTAAACAAGTACTTAATTTGTTTGAGCTTGTTGGTGTCTTCATTTGGAGCGATTTGGATAATCCGTAGGTTCCTTAAGTTATTTTCCCGCATGTACGGAGTTTGAAAATAGTCCAGCCTGTGGATTTTCAGCTCTGGGCAAATCCTGATGATCTCCGACGCTAGCTCTTCGTTGGTCCAAGTTGGGTCAATGTGCCTAATGATGAACGTTGTTGGTTTGAGCTGATGGTGTTGGAACGTAAAAAATTGGTGTTGTAGTTCCGCTAGTTTTCTAACGGTTTTCTCGTGATCAACCAAAGTTGTTGTTGCAATGGAGACAGAGGAGCCTTTAGTGTTTGTGGTGAAGTTGCGGTGTCCTAGGGCATTTTCTACTATTAGAATTATTCCCTTTATACTGGTCACATTTTTTATGTAGATTGGTGGTGGTCTAACGTTTTTGTGCTGGGCAGGCAGGGGACTCGCTGCTGGCTTGGTTTGCTTGGTGGCTTCCTTATGGGCTGATGATAGTTGTTTGGGTGGAGATGTTTTTTGGATTATGCTGGGAGAAGGCGTCATCTCCATACTGGCATCGTCGCTGTTTTGGCTGGGTTGCTTTAGAGAGTGAATTTCCTCCCGGAGTTGTTTCACCTCTGTTGTAAGCTGTTGGATGTATTCCACGGCTTCGTGGAATTTTTGTTGGTAGTCAATCTGTTTTCCTGGATTTTCCATTTTTGTCGTCTTCTTTGATGAGTTTTGAAGAGTTTCAATGGCTCTTCTCTTCCGCTCCAATAAATATTCCCGGGTAGCGCTCGGATCGTTGTCTGGCATCTGTGAAGACAGATTTCGACTACGGCATCCAGCGAAAATTACACGTGTTTGCGAGTGTTATATGAGTCGCAATTTATCACACAAGATTCGGTGTGAACGCGATCGATTGTCGACGACTTAACGTCTACAGAATCAATTTTTTTTTTCTTTCAATTTTATTCGTCAACGAGCACACAATGAATACGTCTGTACGCATGAACGATCGGCGAGTGAATGTTTGTAACTATTTTTTTTTTTTTTTTTTTTAAACTGTATTTATTAACCATAATTAAAATTTGTACATTTAAGTAATACAGTGACTTAAAATTAAATTCGTGACAATTGCTTACATGTAATTATTATTATAATACATTTTCCAAACAATGTTTTAAGAGTTACAGGCTAGATGTGTGTTTGTACATTTAGTAGGGTTTTGTCTTCCTGGAAAAGGTCAGAAAACCAGGAATTTCTTATTTTTACTTTACTTAATCTAAACTTAACCCTAAATATAAATATAAATATAACTTAACCTAACTTAGTCTGATTATTATAAAATGAGCTATAAACAAAACAAAGTTTTATAATTAATGGGATTTATGAATTAAAGGATGTGGAATGAGGTCAGTTATGGGTTTGAGGAAGAGTATTTCTTTCCGGTTGTTCGTTGGAAAAACGTAGGATGTTGGAAAATGGTTGGACGTTAGAGTATTTGAACTGGTTAGGGGTAACTTCTGTGTTGTGGTATATGATCTCGTTTGAATCATTTACCAGTCTGCCTGAGGCGAAGATAGCTCTGGTGTGGAGACAGTTGGGGTAGTTAGTTCTGATATCTAGAGGGTTCTCTAAGAGCGAGGTTATTATGGGATTGGGATTATTTTGTAGGTTTTCGATAAATTTGATAGACAGTTCGAGGAATCGTCTATCGAGGCGCTCAATACCAGCGGTATTGTAGAGTTCGACGTTACTATAGTACTTATAGGAGTTAGGACGACGATGTAACCCAGAGACATACCTAAAGCATTTTCTTTCGAATACTCGTAATTTCTCCATTTGGGAGGGAGTGATATGGTACCACAATGGACACGCGTACGTGAGTGTGGGCCTGATAATCTGTTTGTAAATGAGCAGTTTGACTTTGTGAGAGAGACTATTAGGTTTCCACATTACTCTTCTACAGAGATTAAGCTGAATTGTGGCTTTTTGAAGGGAATTTTTAATGTGGGAGGAAAAAGACCAGTTATTAGAAAAAGTGATTCCCAGATATTTTAGGGTTTTGGAGGGTTTTATTAGAGTGTTGTTTAGGTTAAGTTTAATTTTGTTGTGGCAGCGTCTAGTGTTGTTTGTACAGTGCTCGTGTTTGCCCTTGAACACTATGAGCTGCGTTTTATTTGGGTTAAGGTGAATTTTCCACTTATTGAAGTATGATGATAGGTTAGGGAGAAAGTTGTTAATGCGATTTCTTGCAGCCTTAACAAATTTGCTGCTAGAGTAAATTAATGTATCATCAGCATAATTCAGCATCACAACATTAGGAGATACGGGTTGAGGAATATCCGCGGTATATAACAGATATAAAATTGGCCCTAAAATAGAGCCTTGGGGAACACCCGCGGTTATGTTGTGGGTTTCTGAGACGGAAGAATTTATTCTCACAACGAATTTTCTGTCAGAAAGATAAGAGGCTAAGAGCTTTGTTGTGTGAGAGTTTAGATTAAATATGGAGTGCAGTTTGTACAGAAGCCCTGAGATCCAGACGCAATCAAACGCCTTAGAAATATCGAGAGATATACACACAGTAGGGCTTTGGTTTTGGAGACCAGTTGTAACATCGTGTGTAAGTTTTAGTAGAGCATGACATGTGGATTGTCGCTTACGAAATCCGAACTGACAGTTAGGGATGAGGGCATTCTCATTGGCAAATGAGAGAAGATTTTGGTAGATCTTGCGTTCCAGTATCTTACTTAATGTACTTAATAGGGATATTGGACGATAATTGAAAGGGCTATTACTACTACCGGGCTTCTTAATAGGAATTACTACCGCAGTTTTCCAGTTCTCTGGGAAGTGCGATGCATTAATTATTTGATTAAGAAGAATGAGGATGGGAAGTAGATTCTGTGGGCGTAGCCTTTTAAATAGAAGGCGTGGGATTCCATCTAATCCAGTTGACTTTTTGTTATTTCCTGATCTTACGATCTCGGATAATTCGTCTGCAGTTAGAAAATTTGTAGTGTCTAAGGGGTGTGAAGCTATGTTCGTGTTGCTAAATTCACCGATGAAAGGAGTAAAAGATGTGAATAATCTGTTTGAGATGTATTCGTTTACTGTGTTCTCGAAGCCGGGAGTTGATAGAGAATTATTTTGCTCATGAATCTTTGCAAAGTGTTCTGCGAGGCAATTTGCTATGTCCGTATCGGACTGGGCAATATTATTGCTGATTGGGTTGATGAGATGATCAATTCGGGGTTTATATTTACGACCAGTTAATTGGTTGATGTTTTTGAAAAGATCCCGATTTGGTTTGATATTTTTAAGTGTGGAGATGTAGTTTTCATCTGCGAACTTTTTCAACTGCTCATTTATCAGAGTGGATAGGAGTTGGATTTGGCTTTTAATAAAGGGGCAGTATCTTGTATGGAGTTTACGGCGGAGCTGCTTTTTAAGGCGCAATAATTTGGTTAGGATGCTGGGCAAAGGCTTTCCTAAATAGTTATGAGGAATGGTTGTCGGGGTGTTGTTGTTGAGAGCCTCCTTAAGAATTTGCTCTATTCTTAAAGATGCGTGATCGATTTCAATAGGGAGTAAGTTAGATGCTTCAGGGATATACAAGTCAGAGAAACTGATCGCTATGTCCCTATTGACTTTTCTCCAATTTGTTTTGGTGAAGTTTGGGACAGGGTTTGACGAGTAGAGTGGGTCGAAAGAGGGGATTTGGATCGTGGTATGAACGGAACCATGATCAGAAGGAAATATAAAGGAGACTGTAGGTGGACCCGCTGACTGAACATCATCGGACTTGAGGAAGAAGTCGATTGTTGACTTGGCTGTGCTAGTGACACGGGTTGGCTGTAATGGGGGGTCAATGTATGTATATGGATAAGATGGGAGGAGGGCTAGCAACTGACGACCATATTTGTTGCATTTATTATCATTGAATGCTGTATGACGAGCATTCCAGTCTCCCCCGATTATAAATGGAGCGGGAACGGACTGTTGGATTATCTGAGAAATGTCAGCATCTGGGAAATCTGGTTGTCGTGAAGGGTGAATATAAATGGATGCTAAGACGAGCACTTTATTGTTCTCACAAAAAAGTTTAACTGCCGTGTATTCAATGCTGAATATATTAGTGAATCTAATTTCACTGAATTGAAATTTTTTGTGTATTAAGATGCCGGTACCTCCGTGGGATCCATTAGTTCTGGGGTTAGAAACAAAAGTATAATTGGGAATGGAAACTCGGGAATTTGGTTTGAGCCAGGTCTCTGAAAGGAAGAGGATATCTGGGGAAAATTTTTCAACAAACAACCGGAGGTGTTGCTTACGTATATTAGAGTAAATGGATTCTGTGTTGAGGGAGATAATGGTTAGTTTAAAGAGAGCTGGAAAGAATATGGGAAGTTATTAGTGAAAGAATCTGACCTTTTTTTTCTGTTTCTGACATATGCCTCAGCGAAGGAAGCATGGCCTGTAGGCTTTTGATGTAACCCATGATGTCCAGATTGAAATTTTTAGTATTATCGTTAGAGGGAGTGGTGGTGTTGATGCTTCCTTTTGCTGCATCCGCGTAAGATATTCCGGGTCGGGTTAACTTTACTTCTTGCAATACTGTTGGTTTCGTTGTAGTTGGTTTAACTGTTGACATTGCTAATTTCCGTCTTTGCAGAACTTTTAGCTTCTGAGGACATTGAGAGAAATTTGCTGGATGTGGCCCTCCACAGTTACAACATTTTACTGTAATCTTCTTTGTGGTAATGGATCCATCGGCGTTGGCGGTTTGGACTGTCTCTGGTTCCAGGCCTTGTGGATTTACTTTGCATTCATCTAGCTCGTGTTCCTCTGCGCATCTGCCGCAACGTCTTTGCTGGTGGCATGAGACCGCCAAGTGTCCTGAGTCTTGGCATCGCTTGCAATGTAGAATTTCTTGTTTGTGTGGCTCCTCGATTGCGATTTTTTGGGTAAACAAATATTTAATTTGTTTAAATTGGTTGATATCCTGATTTGGTGGGATTTGTATGATCCGGAGGCTTTTTATGTTGTTTGTCCTCATGTATGGTGTTTGGAAGTAGTCCAGCTTATTAATTTTTATTTGTGGACATATCCTAGCAATTTCCAGTCCTAATTCTTCATTGGTCCATTCTGGATCGATGTGCCTTATAATAAAGGTAGTTGGTTTGCTATTTGGATGTTGGAATGTGAAGAACTGATATTGTTCCTCTAACAGTTTTTTAACTGCCCTTTCATGATCGTCTAGTGATCTGACTGTTATTGAAGTCCTAGATCCTTTTATATTTGTGCTGAAATTCCGGTGACCCAGAGCATTTTGCAGGGTTTGAATTATAGCTTTGGTGCTGGTCAGGTTTTTGACGTAGATTGGCGGGGGTCTTTCATTTCTCGCGGTTGATTTCGTTTTTGTTTCTGCTCTGGCTTGGGTGGGTATTTGATTTGATGAGGCCTTCATTTGTTTGTAAACTTTGGTGGGTGGTTCGCCTTGGCTTTGACTCGAATTAGGGCGTTGACGGGACGTTTCTTCCATATGGACGTCATCAGTGTTATTGAAGGAACCTTGTTTATGGATTTGTTCCTGGAGTTGTTTCACTTTAACCGTTAATTGGTTAATGGTTTCCAACGCTTCTTCGAACTTTTGTTTGTAATTTGCGGGGCTGCTTGTTCTGTCCATGTTTGTTTTTTTTACTGGAGCGTTTCGTAAGATGTCCAGAGCCTTCCTTTTTCTATCGGTTATGTACTCCAGTGCATTGCCTGGGTCATCGCCTATCATCGGAGTTGTGTAGTAACTTCTTTCTTGTTGTTATAAAAAATTTTTTTTTTGTTATTCTTTTTAATTATAATTATATATTTTTTTTTGTTTTTATATTGCACTAGACAATTTAATAGTGCACTGCACACACGTGTAAACACGTTTCCTTACACGTCCGCACTGCACGAGATATGTCACGATAATGGTTGTAACTATTCATTTTTGGTCAAATAAATACAGTTTGGAAAAAAAAAAAAAAAAAAAAAAAAAAAAAAAAAAAAAAAAATGTGTTTCACTCGGTTGCGTCTTCCTAATTCTCAAGTATTCATGGGCCAAAGAAAATAGTGAGTGAATAATATTATCAATAAATTAATAAATTTACACGGAGTTTAAAAATGGCGGAAAGCGTGGTTGTTCCAGAAAAGAAAGTAAAGAAAGTTGCAGGTCCTAAAAAAGTCAAGGCAGCACCTACTCATCCTCCGACGCAAGAAATGGTAAATGCTGCAATTACAACCCTAAAAGAACGTGGTGGCTCGTCTCTTTTAGCAATTAAGAAATACGTTGGTGCTACGTATAAAGTTGATATACAGAAGATTTCACCTTTCATAAAGAAATATTTGAAAAGTGCTGTTGAGAGTGGAAAGTTAGTCCAGACAAAGGGCAAAGGTGCGAATGGCTCATTCAAGTTGTCAAAGCCGAATGAGAAGGAGAAAAAACAAAAGCCAAAACCGAAGGCAGCTAAATCAACCGGTGCAAAGAAGGCAGTAAAACCTAAAGTGGATGGTGGCCAGAAGACGATTAAAAAAGCCGGTGAGAAAACTGCGAAGAAGGTATCTGGTGGGTCAAAAGCAACAGCGAAAAAAGCTGTCGTCAAGAAGGAGAAGCCAAAAGGGAGAAGTGGCATCAAGGCCAAACCAACAAAAACCAAGTCTGCTATCACTAAGGTTAAGGTGAAGACTCCAAAAGTAAAAACCACAAGTGGTGCAAAGACACCTAAAGTAGCGGTAGCAGCCAAAAAAGCAAAGAAGTAAAAACTACAACCAAAGATGTTTGTTCCGGAGGGCGAATTATATCTGCAGTCCTTTTCAGGACTAAAACAATTTTGAAAAGAGTACATGAACATAATTTAGTTTCCTGTGATGGGTTTGTTGTTTGGGTGCAACTCTATCAGTGGTATTAGTCCATTGGATTAAACAAACTCTTCACTGGCATTCTATCACTTTAAATATTTAATTCAATAAATCAAGTTTGTGGAATGCTGATGTTTGGCACTCGACGAAATTGTCTTCTTAGTTCTTGGGAACGTTTAAAATTTTCATTCATCAGTGAGAGGTGATAGAAGATACAACATACATTGAGTATACAATCATCATATCATTGATAT
The DNA here is from genome assembly GCA_963931805.1 of Microdon myrmicae. NCBI lineage: Eukaryota > Metazoa > Arthropoda > Insecta > Diptera > Syrphidae > Microdon > Microdon myrmicae. Next base: position 150,642,528 of record OZ007497.1, on the reverse strand, counting down.
ACGTCATTTTCAGCTGAAATTTTATACAATACAGACGTGTTAATTAATTTAAATTTATTAAAAAAAAAATAATTCAAATAAAGAAAAAATTGCCTGTGAAAGCGATTGTAAATTTTGCGAGTGTGTGAAGGAACTGGACGTGGAGAGTGGTTTGCACATTTATATAATTTAATTTATATTTTGTTATTTATTTTAATTTTATTCATTATTAATTAATTAACTCATTTAATTCCCCAATATAACATAGGTTGTTGATTAGGTTTGTTTGTTTCTTTTCTTGGTCCTTGTTTGTTCCCCCTTTTTTTTCCTTGCTTTTCACGCGTTTCTTGTCTGTTTTTCGTGCTCTTGCAGCGTCGCTTATCTGTTTACATGTTAACATACTCGCCATAAATGGATACCTGCTCTTCACGTTGTATGGGTCATCAGCCTGATCGGGGCATGATGGCTCTCATAAAGGGATTAAAGGAGGACTTCGAGGCTCTCAAGGCTGAGAACGCTGTCCTGAAAAGTAGATTATCGCGACTAGAAGCCACCCCACCCGCACCCCCGTCCAGTACCAGTTCGGAAGCTTCTGATTCGGAATCAGAGCTCGAGCCCGAGTTAGAGAATGTCACTAACAATTCTGATGACTCAATGGACGACGGTGACTCGCGTACCCCCACCCCAAACTCATCTAGGGCCCCAAAGCGGAAAACACCACTCCCAACAATAAGCTAAGATGGAGGACCCTCCAATAAGCGTGTCGCCATCGGCTGCCCGCCCACGCCACCCCCATCATCATCATCAGCTGTCCCCAAAAAGTTGTCGGACCCCGTAATAACTCGAAATTATCTGAAAAATCGTACCTCGCAGGAGCCTTGCCCACCGAGGCCAACTCCAGAGGTCGGGGTCCGGCCACCTGTTTCTAAGAAGAAACAGCAACCCGGGGTCTTTGCACAAGACCTCAATTTAAAAAACAATCGTACCCGACAATTGGAAGACAAACTGAAGGGTATTCAGATGGAGCAGAACGTTTATAAAAATTTAAAAAAGATATGTGGCACTTTTCGTATCACTGGACCGATCATACACAATGGTGTTGTTGTTAATAACGACACCAATAAAGCAAATATCATCGGAGAGACCTTTGAAAATAATCACAAACTTACTCTCTAAGATGGCGACCCGGATACTAATGCGATCATTAGTTCAGAGGTCCACAAAAATTGTACGACTTCAACGAGCCAATTGTTGTTTTTAACCCAACTAACAGTGCATACTTCGATGACACACGTGATAATGGTCACGGTTTCATCGCACCAAATACCCTACAGAGCCTGGTTAAATCTCGAAACCCAAAGAAGTCACCCGGTATCGACAACATGTCATACCACTCGTTGCGAAGGCTTTCTGCCTTATTCTTTATAAAGCTCTCCATTCTGTTCAACCATGCTTACAACATGGGGTACTTTCCCCAAGCTTGGAAGCATGCTATTATTTGTCCAATAGCAAAAGTTGGGAAACCAACGTATCACCCGCCAAGCTTTCGCCCTATCTCGCTTCTCACTTGTATCAGCAAAATATATGAAAAATTCATATACGAGAAACTAAATAACTTTATCAGTGCCAGGAACCTAATACCTGATTTCCAATTTGGATTTCAAAGAGCGCACAGCACCACTATGGCTCTCAACACATTTCAAACCCACGTCTGTGTGCGGCTCTTTAATAAGAAACCCACCATTGCGGTGAGCCTGGACATTGAAAAAGCTTTTGACACGACTTGGATCGAAGGTCTCGTTTTTAAATTATTGAATACTGGCCTCTGTAGAACGCTATGTAGTATCATCTACCAGTTCGTTCGAAACAGAACCTTCCAAGTTAGAGTGAATGGAAAGCTTTCCCGAACTTTTCACTCCGCTGCAGGCGTACCACAGGGCTCCATTCTAGGCCCCATCTTATTTAACATCTACATCTCCGATATTCCTCGCCCTGTGGACGGGCAAGTAAACCAGATATGCTATGCGGATGACGTCCTAGTGTACACGTCATCCAAAAGCCCTAAATTCGCAACAAATTGACTCAACCGTCACTTGGACGAAGTGTATCAGTATTACAGTCGATGGAAAATTCGACTTAACCCATCCAAAGCAGTAGCTATAATTCTGAGTAGTAAACACTTCCAACCTACTTCTCGATATTCACAGAATATTCGAATAAAAATGGGAGATACTACGATTAGACCACAGGACAGGATGAAATATCTTGGGGTCGTTTATACCCCAAAAATGAATTTCATCAAACATGTGACCCACATTCTCCAAAGGGGCCTCGGTCGATCTAAGCAACTGCACAACATCTTGAAGTGGAGCAACAATGTTGACACCAAAGTTAAGCTTCTCTGCTATAAGCAGCTAATCCGATCTGGAATATCGTACGCATTTCCCATATGGTCCTGCATGTCTTTGGCTCAAATGGAAAGACTTCGAGTTTTCGAAAGGACACTCCTCAGAAGATGCGAATTTATTTTCCGCGAATTCAAACCTCGATAACCGCCTTTTGGAGTCACCTGTGATCTCGCCGGTACGGTCTTCGATGCGGGATGTGAGATTTCGTCCGCGCACTATTCAACGCATTCTACGTGAGGTGGATTGTAAGAAGGCAACCGGTTCGGACGGAATACCAACAATAGTCCTTAAGAACTGTGCTCCAGAACTATCGCCGGTTCTTGGCAGACTCTTCCGCTTATCTTATGCACGGAGGACATTTCCTGCCTGCTGGAAAATCACTCGAGTTCAGCCAATCCCAAAGACGGGAAAAAAGTGTCTCCCACAAAATTACCGTCCGATAGCATTACTGCCTATTTTATCTAAGGTAATGGAAAAAGTCATCAATACGGAGTTGGTTAAGTATTTGGAGTGCAACGGACTTCTGAATTATCGTCAATACGGATTCCGTGGCAGGCGGTCTACGGGAGACCTTTTGACACTTATAACCGACATATGGACATCTGCGATTGAACGGCATGGTGAGTCAAGGGCGGTCGCATTGGATATCTCCAAGGCTTTTCACCGCGTCTGGCACGGGGCATTGCTGAGCAAACTTCGTTCATATGGACTTTCCCAACAGCTTTGCGACTGGACGAGGAGCTTCCTCGAGAATCGATCGATCCGGGTTGTTGTGGACGGCGAGTGTTCGGATCTGTATCCTGTTAATTCGGGGGTGCCCCAAGGTTCCATTTTGGCTCCAACCTTGTTCTTGCTCCACATAAATGAATTGTTGGAAGCAACGGATAACAAGGTGCTCAGTTTTGCGGATGATAGTACACTTGTTTCCTCCTTTTCGAGTGTTCGGCCGATTGGTGCGTCTGCGTCGCATCAGCTGAGATGTAGACAGATTGACTCTCTTAATCAGGATCTAGATAGAGTCCTGCAGTGGGGAAGGGCCAATCTCGTCGACTTCAATGCAGCGAAGACACAATATACAACGTTCACAAAGAAAAGTGGATCATCGGTTCCATAGCTGATGATGAATGGCCAGGCCCTCGAGTCTGGGGAAAGTTTGAAATTGCTCGGCGTCACGGTCTGTGGGAATGTATCGTGGCACAAACACGTGTCGAGTATCGCCAGGTCAGCCTCAGGAAAACTGAGTTATCTTTTTAGAACCAAGAAATATTTTACTCCGGCCCAACTTCTTCTCCTGTATAAATCCCAAGTTAGACCCGCGCTCGAATATTGCTCTCATGTTTGGAGCTCGGCTCCTAAACGTACGCTCGACATACTTGAGAGCAAACAGAGACGAGCGATCCGCCTGATCGGGGACTCGGCGCTGACGTCGGGACTACAGTCGCTATCACATCGAAGGCGCGTAGCCGACCTCTGTCTGTTTTACAGATATTACCACGGCTACTGTTCTTCGGAGATTCGTGGTATTGTTCCACGCAATTCGGCTTATATGCGCTCCACAAGACAATCCGACGGATCGCACCCGTTTGTGGTTCATCTCCCGACGGCGCGAACATCCCTGCATCAGAACTCGTTCCGTTATAGAGCGGGAAAGCTGTGGAACTCCCTTCCCACGCGAGTGTTCCCGGAGCGTTACAACCTGCAACTGTTCAAAAAGAGCTGCACCAGTTATTTGATGGCATCTCGGGGCGCCCACTCGGCGCTATAGGCCCGCCTCTCCCGAGAGAAGTCTATTAAAAAAAACAAAAAAAAAATCACTCTAGAAGGCCTGACGATCGTCATTACCCCAACTCTCACCTATACGAAGGTGCCCCCATTACCCTAATCGACGAGTACTTGCTTCAATTAGCATACAAGTACCTCGAAAGCATTCAGAACAGCGAGAACCTACTTGTACAGGACTCTTGGGTTCTTGACCCTTCTCTCTCGATCTCTTCGGATCAGACTACCACAATTTCTTCTTCAGTACAAAACTGAAGAAAGCACCCTTCCCAACAACATTCCCCTCTATAATAGAGGATTCCTGGATCCATTCCAGAGGATCTACTGTTAACAAACCACACACACATGGACGCACAGTACAATACGGCACAAACACACACACACGCCGACCAAAGCGCAGATCATCAGATGCCAAAGACGTGATCTGCGTTCACTACCGCTCTCAAGACCTACCGGTCTTGTATGATTTCTTTCCCACCATCCCTCCATACAAGTAGTTAGAGAACACCTGGACTAACACTGTCCACACTATCCTGGGATACCCCCTTTTTTTTCTTTTCTTTTCAGATACCTCGAGACCGAGCCCAACATCCTCACGGATGTGGGTGATTCTGGTTATCGCAAGATGACCAGAAGCCAGAGACAAGATGAAGGACACACCTGTCCTTGTCTCGCTAAATTCGGCTCTCTCGCCAACCCATTTTTTTTTTGAACAACAACAAAAACCGACGCCATCAAAATTTCTAGTAAAGCTCCTCCCTCTGGATAGAGGAAGCACGGTGGTGACCGCAACGATAAATCTAGAAAGTTTGTGTAAGGAGACTTATTCTTTTAAGAAGAGATATCTACTCATCTCATAACAAGCTTAAGCCCTTGGCCATAAGACTTCAAAAACTTTCCATTTCGAGACTTGTCAATATACTTTTAGAGTCGATTATTTTCTCAGTTAGTGGTATACAAAATATCATGATAAAGAAAAGTACAGTTTAATGGCAGATATTTTAGGTATGTATTGACTTTATACTACATGCAATAAGTTTGTTGGTACTTCAGTGAATTTGCAATTTGCTTCGACTATATCTCTATCCTATCTATGCATTGTATTAAGAGAGTAAATACGTAATAAAATGATAATAAATAAATTTAGAATAACACATTTTAACGCCGAATTAAATTTTAATTATTATTTCCAATATAGGGGAGCAGGATTGTTTGAGGTAATTGAATACAAAACAGACTTGGACCCTCATTCAGAAAAATGGTAATTGTCCATATAAATACACTTGGTATTGTAAATATTCGTTACTTTATAGAAAGCTAATTTAAAGGCGAGTTTAATAAACATATTTGAAGTCCATATATCGCAGAAATATCCTGAAAAGAATGTATTAATTTATAAACGACAGAGAACATTGACAGAATTGAGCGCATATAATGGAGATAATTAAAGAAGGTATTGAATGAAATAAGATTAGACTTGATAAATAATGCAGAGGAAGGTTTCAGTAAGTCATGCAACCTCTCATTATGCCTTATTAAATTTAGATTAATACAAAAGAAAGATATTTGTCAAGAAAGTCCAATATCGAATTAGATAAAAGTACTTGAACGAAAATGTGTTTCACTCGGTTGCGTCTTCCTAATTCTCAAGTATTCATGGGCCAAAGAAAATAGTGAGTGAATAATATTATCAATAAATTAATAAATTTACACGGAGTTTAAAAATGGCGGAAAGCGTGGTTGTTCCAGAAAAGAAAGTAAAGAAAGTTGCAGGTCCTAAAAAAGTCAAGGCAGCACCTACTCATCCTCCGACGCAAGAAATGGTAAATGCTGCAATTACAACCCTAAAAGAACGTGGTGGCTCGTCTCTTTTAGCAATTAAGAAATACGTTGGTGCTACGTATAAAGTTGATATACAGAAGATTTCACCTTTCATAAAGAAATATTTGAAAAGTGCTGTTGAGAGTGGAAAGTTAGTCCAGACAAAGGGCAAAGGTGCGAATGGCTCATTCAAGTTGTCAAAGCCGAATGAGAAGGAGAAAAAACAAAAGCCAAAACCGAAGGCAGCTAAATCAACCGGTGCAAAGAAGGCAGTAAAACCTAAAGTGGATGGTGGCCAGAAGACGATTAAAAAAGCCGGTGAGAAAACTGCGAAGAAGGTATCTGGTGGGTCAAAAGCAACAGCGAAAAAAGCTGTCGACAAGAAGGAGAAGCCAAAAGGGAGAAGTGGCATCAAGGCCAAACCAACAAAAACCAAGTCTGCTATCACTAAGGTTAAGGTGAAGACTCCAAAAGTAAAAACCACAAGTGGTGCAAAGGCACCTAAAGTAGCGGTAGCAGCCAAAAAAGCAAAGAAGTAAAAACTACAACCAAAGATGTTTGTTCCGGAGGGCGAATTATATCTGCAGTCCTTTTCAGGACTAAAACAATTTTGAAAAGAGTACATGAACATAATTTAGTTTCCTGTGATGGGTTTGTTGTTTGGGTGCAACTCTATCAGTGGTATTAGTCCATTGGATTAAACAAACTCTTCACTGGCATTCTATCACTTTAAATATTTAATTCAATAAATCAAGTTTGTGGAATGCTGATGTTTGGCACTCGACGAAATTGTCTTCTTAGTTCTTGGGAACGTTTAAAATTTTCATTCATCAGTGAGAGGTGATAGAAGATACAACATACATTGAGTATACAATCATCATATCATTGATATACGTCATTTTCAGCTGGAATTTTATACAATACAGACGTGTTAATTAATTTAAATTTATTAAAAAAAAAATAATTCAAATAAAGAAAAAATTGCCTGTGAAAGCGATTGTAAATTTTGCGAGTGTGTGAAGGAACTGGACGTGGAGAGTGGTTTGCACATTTATATAATTTAATTTATATTTTGTTATTTATTTTAATTTTATTCATTATTAATTAATTAACTCATTTAATTCCCCAATATAACATAGGTTGTTGATTAGGTTTGTTTGTTTCTTTTCTTGGTCCTTGTTTGTTCCCCCTTTTTTTTCCTTGCTTTTCACGCGTTTCTTGTCTGTTTTTCGTGCTCTTGCAGCGTCGCTTATCTGTTTACATGTTAACATACTCGCCATAAATGGATACCTGCTCTTCACGTTGTATGGGTCATCAGCCTGATCGGGGCATGATGGCTCTCATAAAGGGATTAAAGGAGGACTTCGAGGCTCTCAAGGCTGAGAACGCTGTCCTGAAAAGTAGATTATCGCGACTAGAAGCCACCCCACCCGCACCCCCGTCCAGTACCAGTTCGGAAGCTTCTGATTCGGAATCAGAGCTCGAGCCCGAGTTAGAGAATGTCACTAACAATTCTGATGACTCAATGGACGACGGTGACTCGCGTACCCCCACCCCAAACTCATCTAGGGCCCCAAAGCGGAAAACACCACTCCCAACAATAAGCTAAGATGGAGGACCCTCCAATAAGCGTGTCGCCATCGGCTGCCCGCCCACGCCACCCCCATCATCATCATCAGCTGTCCCCAAAAAGTTGTCGGACCCCGTAATAACTCGAAATTATCTGAAAAATCGTACCTCGCAGGAGCCTTGCCCACCGAGGCCAACTCCAGAGGTCGGGGTCCGGCCACCTGTTTCTAAGAAGAAACAGCAACCCGGGGTCTTTGCACAAGACCTCAATTTAAAAAACAATCGTACCCGACAATTGGAAGACAAACTGAAGGGTATTCAGATGGAGCAGAACGTTTATAAAAATTTAAAAAAGATATGTGGCACTTTTCGTATCACTGGACCGATCATACACAATGGTGTTGTTGTTAATAACGACACCAATAAATCAAATATCATCGGAGAGACCTTTGAAAATAATCACAAACTTACTCTCTAAGATGGCGACCCGGATACTAATGCGATCATTAGTTCAGAGGTCCACAAAAATTGTACGACTTCAACGAGCCAATTGTTGTTTTTAACCCAACTAACAGTGCATACTTCGATGACACACGTGATAATGGTCACGGTTTCATCGCACCAAATACCCTACAGAGCCTGGTTAAATCTCGAAACCCAAAGAAGTCACCCGGTATCGACAACATGTCATACCACTCGTTGCGAAGGCTTTCTGCCTTATTCTTTATAAAGCTCTCCATTCTGTTCAACCATGCTTACAACATGGGGTACTTTCCCCAAGCTTGGAAGCATGCTATTATTTGTCCAATAGCAAAAGTTGGGAAACCAACGTATCACCCGCCAAGCTTTCGCCCTATCTCGCTTCTCACTTGTATCAGCAAAATATATGAAAAATTCATATACGAGAAACTAAATAACTTTATCAGTGCCAGGAACCTAATACCTGATTTCCAATTTGGATTTCAAAGAGCGCACAGCACCACTATGGCTCTCAACACATTTCAAACCCACGTCTGTGTGCGGCTCTTTAATAAGAAACCCACCATTGCGGTGAGCCTGGACATTGAAAAAGCTTTTGACACGACTTGGATCGAAGGTCTCGTTTTTAAATTATTGAATACTGGCCTCTGTAGAACGCTATGTAGTATCATCTACCAGTTCGTTCGAAACAGAACCTTCCAAGTTAGAGTGAATGGAAAGCTTTCCCGAACTTTTCACTCCGCTGCAGGCGTACCACAGGGCTCCATTCTAGGCCCCATCTTATTTAACATCTACACCTCCGATATTCCTCGCCCTGTGGACGGGCAAGTAAACCAGATATGCTATGCGGATGACGTCCTAGTGTACACGTCATCCAAAAGCCCTAAATTCGCAACAAATTGACTCAACCGTCACTTGGACGAAGTGTATCAGTATTACAGTCGATGGAAAATTCGACTTAACCCATCCAAAGCAGTAGCTATAATTCTGAGTAGTAAACACTTCCAACCTACTTCTCGATATTCACAGAATATTCGAATAAAAATGGGAGATACTACGATTAGACCACAGGACAGGATGAAATATCTTGGGGTCGTTTATACCCCAAAAATGAATTTCATCAAACATGTGACCCACATTCTCCAAAGGGGCCTCGGTCGATCTAAGCAACTGCACAACATCTTGAAGTGGAGCAACAATGTTGACACCAAAGTTAAGCTTCTCTGCTATAAGCAGCTAATCCGATCTGGAATATCGTACGCATTTCCCATATGGTCCTGCATGTCTTTGGCTCAAATGGAAAGACTTCGAGTTTTCGAAAGGACACTCCTCAGAAGATGCGAATTTATTTTCCGCGAATTCAAACCTCGATACCCGCCTTTTGGAGTCACCTGTGATCTCGCCGGTACGGTCTTCGATGCGGGATGTGAGATTTCGTCCGCGCACTATTCAACGCATTCTACGTGAGGTGGATTGTAAGAAGGCAACCGGTTCGGACGGAATACCAACAATAGTCCTTAAGAACTGTGCTCCAGAACTATCGCCGGTTCTTGGCAGACTCTTCCGCTTATCTTATGCACGGAGGACATTTCCTGCCTGCTGGAAAATCACTCGAGTTCAGCCAATCCCAAAGACGGGAAAAAAGTGTCTCCCACAAAATTACCGTCCGATAGCATTACTGCCTATTTTATCTAAGGTAATGGAAAAAGTCATCAATACGGAGTTGGTTAAGTATTTGGAGTGCAACGGACTTCTGAATTATCGTCAATACGGATTCCGTGGCAGGCGGTCTACGGGAGACCTTTTGACACTTATAACCGACATATGGACATCTGCGATTGAACGGCATGGTGAGTCAAGGGCGGTCGCATTGGATATCTCCAAGGCTTTTCACCGCGTCTGGCACGGGGCATTGCTGAGCAAACTTCGTTCATATGGACTTTCCCAACAGCTTTGCGACTGGACGAGGAGCTTCCTCGAGAATCGATCGATCCGGGTTGTTGTGGACGGCGAGTGTTCGGATCTGTATCCTGTTAATTCGGGGGTGCCCCAAGGTTCCATTTTGGCTCCAACCTTGTTCTTGCTCCACATAAATGAATTGTTGGAAGCAACGGATAACAAGGTGCTCAGTTTTGCGGATGATAGTACACTTGTTTCCTCCTTTTCGAGTGTTCGGCCGATTGGTGCGTCTGCGTCGCATCAGCTGAGATGTAGACAGATTGACTCTCTTAATCAGGATCTAGATAGAGTCCTGCAGTGGGGAAGGGCCAATCTCGTCGACTTCAATGCAGCGAAGACACAATATACAACGTTCACAAAGAAAAGTGGATCATCGGTTCCATAGCTGATGATGAATGGCCAGGCCCTCGAGTCTGGGGAAAGTTTGAAATTGCTCGGCGTCACGGTCTGTGGGAATGTATCGTGGCACAAACACGTGTCGAGTATCGCCAGGTCAGCCTCAGGAAAACTGAGTTATCTTTTTAGAACCAAGAAATATTTTACTCCGGCCCAACTTCTTCTCCTGTATAAATCCCAAGTTAGACCCGCGCTCGAATATTGCTCTCATGTTTGGAGCTCGGCTCCTAAACGTACGCTCGACATACTTGAGAGCAAACAGAGACGAGCGATCCGCCTGATCGGGGACTCGGCGCTGACGTCGGGACTACAGTCGCTATCACATCGAAGGCGCGTAGCCGACCTCTGTCTGTTTTACAGATATTACCACGGCTACTGTTCTTCGGAGATTCGTGGTATTGTTCCACGCAATTCGGCTTATATGCGCTCCACAAGACAATCCGACGGATCGCACCCGTTTGTGGTTCATCTCCCGACGGCGCGAACATCCCTGCATCAGAACTCGTTCCGTTATAGAGCGGGAAAGCTGTGGAACTCCCTTCCCACGCGAGTGTTCCCGGAGCGTTACAACCTGCAACTGTTCAAAAAGAGCTGCACCAGTTATTTGATGGCATCTCGGGGCGCCCACTCGGCGCTATAGGCCCGCCTCTCCCGAGAGAAGTCTATTAAAAAAAACAAAAAAAAAATCACTCTAGAAGGCCTGACGATCGTCATTACCCCAACTCTCACCTATACGAAGGTGCCCCCATTACCCTAATCGACGAGTACTTGCTTCAATTAGCATACAAGTACCTCGAAAGCATTCAGAACAGCGAGAACCTACTTGTACAGGACTCTTGGGTTCTTGACCCTTCTCTCTCGATCTCTTCGGATCAGACTACCACAATTTCTTCTTCAGTACAAAACTGAAGAAAGCACCCTTCCCAACAACATTCCCCTCTATAATAGAGGATTCCTGGATCCATTCCAGAGGATCTACTGTTAACAAACCACACACACATGGACGCACAGTACAATACGGCACAAACACACACACACCGACCAAAGCGCAGATCATCAGATGCCAAAGACGTGATCTGCGTTTACTACCGCACTCAAGACCTACCGGTCTTGTATGATTTCTTTCCCACCATCCCTCCATACAAGTAGTTAGAGAACACCTGGACTAACACTGTCCACACTATCCTGGGATACCCCCTTTTTTTTCTTTTCTTTTCAGATACCTCGAGACCGAGCCCAACATCCTCACGGATGTGGGTGATTCTGGTTATCGCAAGATGACCAGAAGCCAGAGACAAGATGAAGGACACACCTGTCCTTGTCTCGCTAAATTCGGCTCTCTCGCCAACCCATTTTTTTTTGAACAACAACAAAAACCGACGCCATCAAAATTTCTAGTAAAGCTCCTCCCTCTGGATAGAGGAAGCACGGTGGTGACCGCAACGATAAATCTAGAAAGTTTGTGTAAGGAGACTTATTCTTTTAAGAAGAGATATCTACTCATCTCATAACAAGCTTAAGCCCTTGGCCATAAGACTTCAAAAACTTTCCATTTCGAGACTTGTCAATATACTTTTAGAGTCGATTATTTTCTCAGTTAGTGGTATACAAAATATCATGATAAAGAAAAGTACAGTTTAATGGCAGATATTTTAGGTATGTATTGACTTTATACTACATGCAATAAGTTTGTTGGTACTTCAGTGAATTTGCAATTTGCTTCGACTATATCTCTATCCTATCTATGCATTGTATTAAGAGAGTAAATACGTAATAAAATGATAATAAATAAATTTAGAATAACACATTTTAACGCCGAATTAAATTTTAATTATTATTTCCAATATAGGGGAGCAGGATTGTTTGAGGTAATTGAATACAAAACAGACTTGGACCCTCATTCAGAAAAATGGTAATTGTCCATATAAATACACTTGGTATTGTAAATATTCGTTACTTTATAGAAAGCTAATTTAAAGGCGAGTTTAATAAACATATTTGAAGTCCATATATCGCAGAAATATCCTGAAAAGAATGTATTAATTTATAAACGACAGAGAACATTGACAGAATTGAGCGCATATAATGGAGATAATTAAAGAAGGTATTGAATGAAATAAGATTAGACTTGATAAATAATGCAGAGGAAGGTTTCAGTAAGTCATGCAACCTCTCATTATGCCTTATTAAATTTAGATTAATACAAAAGAAAGATATTTGTCAAGAAAGTCCAATATCGAATTAGATAAAAGTAGTTGAACGAAAATGTGTTTCACTCGGTTGCGTCTTCCTAATTCTCAAGTATTCATGGGCCAAAGAAAATAGTGAGTGAATAATATTATCAATAAATTAATAAATTTACACGGAGTTTAAAAATGGCGGAAAGCGTGGTTGTTCCAGAAAAGAAAGTAAAGAAAGTTGCAGGTCCTAAGGACACTTCGTATCTGCATCTGTACCTGAACACAGTTGGTCCTATCATCTGTATCTGAGCACAGTAGTGAAAGTATAATTCAAAGTGAAAATTCAATTCAAAGTAAATTCAAAGTGTTAATCGAAATATAATTCGAAACAAAATTCAAAGTGCCGTATATGCTGTGCAGTAATGCACCAGCCCAAGAATATTTAATAAAGCGAAAAAGAAAGGCTATCGACTTTCTCCGCAACCCCCCTAAAAAGACGCCAGCTGTCTTGGAAAATATTCAAAACATGACCTTAACACAGGATCAAAGACTCCAGCAGGCCCTGGATCACATCAAGGCCCAGGAGAAGCTCATCAAGGAATTAACCATGAGAATCGACGAATTGGAAAGCAGCTCTGCAAATTTTCCTGAAATGCTGGACGAGTCTGACATGGAGGAGCAACCGTCTCATCTATCAGCACCAGCTGCCAAGCCAACACCAAATATCTCCAGTATCCAAAAAATGTCTGGAAGTCAACAACAACCGAAACCCCAAATAAATAACGCCGCTGCCAATGGAAGAGTTCCAAAGAACGAAAGGCCCCCACAAATCAACATCAAAAAGGTAAATAACATCAAGCAAGTTATTCAGCTTCTGGAGAGCGCCCTGGGGCACCGGAATTTTACCACCAGATCGAGAGGTGACAACGTGTCCGTAACACTCTCCTCTTTAAAAGACCACGCGCTAGCTGAAAAAGCGCTTATCTCGAATAAACTGGAGTTCTTCACCTTCCTCAGGGCGGATCTCAAACCGAAAACGTTTATAATACGGCACATCGACCCTGCTTGGACTAATGAAGAAATAAGCGCGGAATTGACGAGACTAAGTCCTGACTTGAAAATATCCAAAGTCGACTACTACCAAACTCCTCACATGAGAGCGAGCAACATATTCAACCTACGGATCATCCAATTGGCACCAACCGAAGACACTAACAAACTAAAACAGATCAAATATCTGTTCACCCACAAAATTCAGATAGAGATACCTCACAAGCAGGAGCTTCTCCACTGCAAGCGCTGTCAGCAGTCAGGTCATCTTTCATCTTCGTGTCATCTACCAAGACGATGCGTAAAATGTGCGCAGGAGCATGAACCAAACCAATGCAAAGTCAAGCCACCGGGTGAGGACCCAGAACGTATACACACGGAAAATCCGGATGGCTCCATTTCTGTAAAGGAAGTGTCAGTTGAATGCTGCAATTGTGGTGGACCGCATCCAGCAAACTTCACAAAATGCCCGCACAAGCTACGCTTACTGAAGCAGAGAGTGCCTCCAACCAAAAACATCACTGGCCAACTTAAGCAACCAACAGCAACAGTTACTACAACAACGAAATCGAAATCCTATGCGGAAATTACCAGAGGAAACAACGCACCCTCATCACAACCAGGAACAAACCTAGGACTCGACATCATGGGATACATCCGAGAGTTGCAAGCTCTCTTACCGACGCTAAATGGATTAAGTAACTTCGAAAAAAAAGGTCAGATACTTTCTCTTATAACCTCACATATATTATCCCAAAATGTCTAAGTTAAGTGTAGTTGCCCTCAATGTAGATTCCATTTCGTCAAACATACGGAGGCATCACCTCCGACTGCTAGTGAAGGAGTTTTCTCCAGACGTCCTCCTTCTTTGTGAAACCTGGCTCAAACCCAACTCTCGCATTTCTATTCCAAATTACCAACTTGTTTCAACTCCTCGAATTGACGGTGCAAGAGGAGGTACCGGTATCCTTATTCATAAAAGATTCCAATTCAGTGAAGTCAAATTTAGAAACATCTCCTGTGTCGAATACACCGCTGTCAAACTGCTTTGTGACAACAACAAAGTCTTGGTTCTAGTAGCCATCTATTTACAACCCAAGAGGTACCCTAACTTCCCATCTTCAGACTTCGATGAAATATTCCGTCAATCCCACCCCCACTCATTCATCATCGGAGGCGACTGGAATGCCCGTCATACCGCCTTCAACGACACCGCTTGCAATAAATTTGGCAAACAATTGCTTGCTTTCCTACCTCTCCACCCCTACGTCTATATCGACTCCCCTACGGAACCTACTCATTGCTCCAGCTCTACTCAATCAACTATAGACTTCTTCTTAAAATCTGCGATCCTACGCTCTGTATCTCCCCCTACTGTGTCGCACTTCTTCCCCTCTGATCATGCCTCCATCCACTCGGTAATTGACCTTGGCCCCTTAAATCCGCTTCAATCTCTCAACCCAGTCCATAATTTCTCCAGAACTAACTGGAGAAAGGTCAACAAATCCGTTGGCGATATGTTTCAAACGCTTCCCATCACAGAGACGAATAACTTGGATCCTAACGAAATTGAAGAAGCAGCTTGTAAGATGGAAGGGATCTTACAGCAAGCCCTGTATGCTAATACCCCTTCAAGGATGCCACACTCCTTCGTAGGTAAACCACTTCCATATCTCACCATCAAACTCATCTCATTAAAAAAAAAGCTCCGCCGAAAACTATTTCGAAGATTTTGTCCCCTCCTGAAAGTACAGGTTCAATTATTGTCTACCCTCATTAACCAGCAGTTAAATGCTTTCGTAGAGCAGAACTACATCTCCACTTTAAATAGTATCAGACCCGATCGTAATCTTTACAAAAACATCAATCGCCTTACAGGACGAAAAATACACACCTCAATAGACAGACTAATTGGTCCCAGAAATAATATTCTGTACTCTGATTCTGAAATAGCAAACTATTTAGCGGAACACTTCTCCCAAGTGCATAGGCAAAATGATAGCCTAGGCAACTCCGAGTTTGAGGAAGTGGTCAACCGTTATACATCCCATGAACTAATCTCCTCATTCACTCCATTCATAACTGAATTTAATAATGACAATAGAGCATCTCAACCCACCGATACAAACTTCTTTTTGCAACCGCAGGAATTTAACCAAATGATATCTTCTCGTGGCAATAAAAACTCAACCGGCTTGGACAAAATTCCACAAGTGCTTTTCAAAAACCTCAACCCTTCAAATCGACTATACATCATGACCCTGCTAAACCACATAATAAATGCTGGTCACATACCGGAGTCTTGGAAAACTGCCATAGTCATCCCCATTAAAAAATCAGGCGCATCCCTGATGGCGGCCAATTTTCGACCCATCTCACTACTTAATAATTTAAGCAAATTACTTGAATTAAAAATTCACCATTACCTACTCTCCTTCGCGGAAACTAACTCATTACTCCCTGATTTTCAATTCGGTTTTCGTGCACAGCACTCAACATGTCACGCTCTCCTCAAGTTTACTCACGACATCACTATGGCTCTTAACGACCAGTGCCCCACTGTGTGTATCTCCCTTGACATATCCAAGGCTTTCGACTGCGTGTGGACTGCGGGTCTTCTGTACAAATTACATTCCACGTATCGTCTCAATAATCACACTTCCAAGTTTCTCTACTCGTACCTATCAAATAGGAAATTCATGGTCAAGATAAATTCCACCCTTTCCCAGACGTACTCAATAACAGCAGGAGTCCCCCAAGGATCCATTCTGGGCCCCCTCTTATATTTACTATACACATCTGATATTCCTCAACCCGTCTCACCGAATACTCGAATCCTCAACTACGCAGACGATACCCTTGTCTACTCCAGCAGCAGGCTCGTATTATCTGCCAGAAACCGCGTAAATGAATTCCTCCAAATTCTTTCCTCCTACTTCCTTAAATGGAAGATCCGCTTAAACCCCAACAAAACTCAGATGACTGTATTTAAAGGTAGAAACGTTCACTGTACCAATAACACGGTACGTAACCATTCAAAAATCCAACTGAACCTCTGCAACACCCTCATAAAACCATCTAAATCACTAAAATACTTGGGCATTACTTTCGAAAATAATCTCTCTTTCACGACTCACATAAACAATGTCATCCGCAAAGCGGGGATACAGCTGAACCTTTGTCGGAAAGTAATGTGGAAGGCAGATGGTCTCTCTCAACAAGTCAAACTTCTACTTTATAAACAAATCATCAGGCCCACACTTACTTACGCTTGTCCCATCTGGTTCCATATATCTCCCTCTCAAATGGAAAAACTTCGTATCTTCGAAAGGAAGTGTTTCAGACTAATCACAGGGCTACGTCGACAGCGCGACTCCCACAAATATATCGGAAGCCTTACGCTATACCACTCCGTCGGCCTGGAGAGATTGGATAGAAGGTTCCTGGAATTGTCGATAAGATTCATTGAAAACCTGTCAGCCAATCCAAACCCTCTCATCAATTCCCTTAGCCTCCCCAGCCACAATGCATCAAATCCCTATCTTCATGCTCTCCATTTAAAGGCTCTCTTCTACGCAGGAAGATTAGTAAATGATGCGAACGAAATCATCTACCATAACAGGGTAACCGATCCTAACCACTTCAAATACTCAAACATTCAACCCTTTTCTCGGGTTCTTTCCTTTAACGAGCAGTCGGTGGAGAGACCTCCCTCTGCCGCTCCCTTCCCTCCTTAGGGTATGTACAGTACGAAATCTCAACTTAAGCTTAAGACAAGGCTAATTTGTTCTAAATGACTATATGTGAATTTATTTAACTACCTTAGATATAAGCTAGATTTAAATAGAGATAAGTAGTTTTAAGAATATTTATTGTAAACATTGACAATCCATCCTGGTTTTCATGACCTTTCCAGGAGTCCTGCTAATAAATTGTATCTTATAGATCTCCTTAGACGTAAGACCTAAAATTAAATATTACTTGGAAAAATGTTCTAGACATTGTAAGTAAATTTGTCACAACTTAGTTAAGTTAGCTGTAAACTTATGTATCTAAACTTTTAATGGTCAATAAAGACAGCGTTTTATATAAAAAAAAAAAAGCAGGTCCTAAAAAAGTCAAGGCAGCACCTACTCATCCTCCGACGCAAGAAATGGTAAATGCTGCAATTACAACCCTAAAAGAACGTGGTGGCTCGTCTCTTTTAGCAATTAAGAAATACGTTGGTGCTACGTATAAAGTTGATATACAGAAGATTTCACCTTTCATAAAGAAATATTTGAAAAGTGCTGTTGAGAGTGGAAAGTTAGTCCAGACAAAGGGCAAAGGTGCGAATGGCTCATTCAAGTTGTCAAAGCCGAATGAGAAGGAGAAAAAACAAAAGCCAAAACCGAAGGCAGCTAAATCAACCGGTGCAAAGAAGGCAGTAAAACCTAAAGTGGATGGTGGCCAGAAGACGATTAAAAAAGCCGGTGAGAAAACTGCGAAGAAGGTATCTGGTGGGTCAAAAGCAACAGCGAAAAAAGCTGTCGACAAGAAGAAGAAGCCAAAAGGGAGAAGTGGCATCAAGGCCAAACCAACAAAAACCAAGTCTGCTATCACTAAGGTTAAGGTGAAGACTCCAAAAGTAAAAACCACAAGTGGTGCAAAGGCACCTAAAGTAGCGGTAGCAGCCAAAAAAGCAAAGAAGTAAAAACTACAACCAAAGATGTTTGTTCCGGAGGGCGAATTATATCTGCAGTCCTTTTCAGGACTAAAACAATTTTGAAAAGAGTACATGAACATAATTTAGTTTCCTGTGATGGGTTTGTTGTTTGGGTGCAACTCTATCAGTGGTATTAGTCCATTGGATTAAACAAACTCTTCACTTGCATTCTATCACTTTAAATATTTAATTCAATAAATCAAGTTTGTGGAATGCTGATGTTTGGCACTCGACGAAATTGTCTTCTTAGTTCTTGCGAACGTTTAAAATTTTCATTCAGAAGAAGAAGATACAACATACATTGAGTATACAATCATCATATCATTGATATACGTCATTTTCAGCTGAAATTTTATACAATACAGACGTGTTAATTAATTTAAATTTATTAAAAAAAAAATAATTCAAATAAAGAAAAAATTGCCTGTGAAAGCGATTGTAAATTTTGCGAGTGTGTGAAGGAACTGGACGTGGAGAGTGGTTTGCACATTTATATAATTTAATTTATATTTTGTTATTTATTTTAATTTTATTCATTATTAATTAATTAACTCATTTAATTCCCCAATATAACATAGGTTGTTGATTAGGTTTGTTTGTTTCTTTTCTTGGTCCTTGTTTGTTCCCCCTTTTTTTTCCTTGCTTTTCACGCGTTTCTTGTCTGTTTTTCGTGCTCTTGCAGCGTCGCTTATCTGTTTACATGTTAACATACTCGCCATAAATGGATACCTGCTCTTCACGTTGTATGGGTCATCAGCCTGATCGGGGCATGATGGCTCTCATAAAGGGATTAAAGGAGGACTTCGAGGCTCTCAAGGCTGAGAACGCTGTCCTGAAAAGTAGATTATCGCGACTAGAAGCCACCCCACCCGCACCCCCGTCCAGTACCAGTTCGGAAGCTTCTGATTCGGAATCAGAGCTCGAGCCCGAGTTAGAGAATGTCACTAACAATTCTGATGACTCAATGGACGACGGTGACTCGCGTACCCCCACCCCAAACTCATCTAGGGCCCCAAAGCGGAAAACACCACTCCCAACAATAAGCTAAGATGGAGGACCCTCCAATAAGCGTGTCGCCATCGGCTGCCCGCCCACGCCACCCCCATCATCATCATCAGCTGTCCCCAAAAAGTTGTCGGACCCCGTAATAACTCGAAATTATCTGAAAAATCGTACCTCGCAGGAGCCTTGCCCACCGAGGCCAACTCCAGAGGTCGGGGTCCGGCCACCTGTTTCTAAGAAGAAACAGCAACCCGGGGTCTTTGCACAAGACCTCAATTTAAAAAACAATCGTACCCGACAATTGGAAGACAAACTGAAGGGTATTCAGATGGAGCAGAACGTTTATAAAAATTTAAAAAAGATATGTGGCACTTTTCGTATCACTGGACCGATCATACACAATGGTGTTGTTGTTAATAACGACACCAATAAAGCAAATATCATCGGAGAGACCTTTGAAAATAATCACAAACTTACTCTCTAAGATGGCGACCCGGATACTAATGCGATCATTAGTTCAGAGGTCCACAAAAATTGTACGACTTCAACGAGCCAATTGTTGTTTTTAACCCAACTAACAGTGCATACTTCGATGACACACGTGATAATGGTCACGGTTTCATCGCACCAAATACCCTACAGAGCCTGGTTAAATCTCGAAACAAAGAAGTCACCCGGTATCGACAACATGTCATACCACTCGTTGCGAAGGCTTTCTGCCTTATTCTTTATAAAGCTCTCCATTCTGTTCAACCATGCTTACAACATGGGGTACTTTCCCCAAGCTTGGAAGCATGCTATTATTTGTCCAATAGCAAAAGTTGGGAAACCAACGTATCACCCGCCAAGCTTTCGCCCTATCTCGCTTCTCACTTGTATCAGCAAAATATATGAAAAATTCATATACGAGAAACTAAATAACTTTATCAGTGCCAGGAACCTAATACCTGATTTCCAATTTGGATTTCAAAGAGCGCACAGCACCACTATGGCTCTCAACACATTTCAAACCCACGTCTGTGTGCGGCTCTTTAATAAGAAACCCACCATTGCGGTGAGCCTGGACATTGAAAAAGCTTTTGACACGACTTGGATCGAAGGTCTCGTTTTTAAATTATTGAATACTGGCCTCTGTAGAACGCTATGTAGTATCATCTACCAGTTCGTTCGAAACAGAACCTTCCAAGTTAGAGTGAATGGAAAGCTTTCCCGAACTTTTCACTCCGCTGCAGGCGTACCACAGGGCTCCATTCTAGGCCCCATCTTATTTAACATCTACATCTCCGATATTCCTCGCCCTGTGGACGGGCAAGTAAACCAGATATGCTATGCGGATGACGTCCTAGTGTACACGTCATCCAAAAGCCCTAAATTCGCAACAAATTGACTCAACCGTCACTTGGACGAAGTGTATCAGTATTACAGTCGATGGAAAATTCGACTTAACCCATCCAAAGCAGTAGCTATAATTCTGAGTAGTAAACACTTCCAACCTACTTCTCGATATTCACAGAATATTCGAATAAAAATGGGAGATACTACGATTAGACCACAGGACAGGATGAAATATCTTGGGGTCGTTTATACCCCAAAAATCAATTTCATCAAACATGTGACCCACATTCTCCAAAGGGGCCTCGGTCGGTCTAAGCAACTGCACAACATCTTGAAGTGGAGCAACAATGTTGACACCAAAGTTAAGCTTCTCTGCTATAAGCAGCTAATCCGATCTGGAATATCGTACGCATTTCCCATATGGTCCTGCATGTCTTTGGCTCAAATGGAAAGACTTCGAGTTTTCGAAAGGACACTCCTCAGAAGATGCGAATTTATTTTCCGCGAATTCAAACCTCGATACCCGCCTTTTGGAGTCACCTGTGATCTCGCCGGTACGGTCTTCGATGCGGGATGTGAGATTTCGTCCGCGCACTATTCAACGCATTCTACGTGAGGTGGATTGTAAGAAGGCAACCGGTTCGGACGGAATACCAACAATAGTCCTTAAGAACTGTGCTCCAGAACTATCGCCGGTTCTTGGTAGACTCTTCCGCTTATCTTATGCACGGAGGACATTTCCTGCCTGCTGGAAAATCACTCGAGTTCAGCCAATCCCAAAGACGGGAAAAAAGTGTCTCCCACAAAATTACCGTCCGATAGCATTACTGCCTATTTTATCTAAGGTAATGGAAAAAGTCATCAATACGGAGTTGGTTAAGTATTTGGAGTGCAACGGACTTCTGAATTATCGTCAATACGGATTCCGTGGCAGGCGGTCTACGGGAGACCTTTTGACACTTATAACCGACATATGGACATCTGCGATTGAACGGCATGGTGAGTCAAGGGCGGTCGCATTGGATATCTCCAAGGCTTTTCACCGCGTCTGGCACGGGGCATTGCCGAGCAAACTTCGTTCATATGGACTTTCCCAACAGCTTTGCGACTGGACGAGGAGCTTCCTCGAGAATCGATCGATCCGGGTTGTTGTGGACGGCGAGTGTTCGGATCTGTATCCTGTTAATTCGGGGGTGCCCCAAGGTTCCATTTTGGCTCCAACCTTGTTCTTGCTCCACATAAATGAATTGTTGGAAGCAACGGATAACAAGGTGCTCAGTTTTGCGGATGATAGTACACTTGTTTCCTCCTTTTCGAGTGTTCGGCCGATTGGTGCGTCTGCGTCGCATCAGCTGAGATGTAGACAGATTGACTCTCTTAATCAGGATCTAGATAGAGTCCTGCAGTGGGGAAGGGCCAATCTCGTCGACTTCAATGCAGCGAAGACACAATATACAACGTTCACAAAGAAAAGTGGATCATCGGTTCCATAGCTGATGATGAATGGCCAGGCCCTCGAGTCTGGGGAAAGTTTGAAATTGCTCGGCGTCACGGTCTGTGGGAATGTATCGTGGCACAAACACGTGTCGAGTATCGCCAGGTCAGCCTCAGGAAAACTGAGTTATCTTTTTAGAACCAAGAAATATTTTACTCCGGCCTAACTTCTTCTCCTGTATAAATCCCAAGTTAGACCCGCGCTCGAATATTGCTCTCATGTTTGGAGCTCGGCTCCTAAACGTACGCTCGACATACTTGAGAGCAAACAGAGACGAGCGATCCGCCTGATCGGGGACTCGGCGCTGACGTCGGGACTACAGTCGCTATCACATCGAAGGCGCGTAGCCGACCTCTGTCTGTTTTACAGATATTACCACGGCTACTGTTCTTCGGAGATTCGTGGTATTGTTCCACGCAATTCGGCTTATATGCGCTCCACAAGACAATCCGACGGATCGCACCCGTTTGTGGTTCATCTCCCGACGGCGCGAACATCCCTGCATCAGAACTCGTTCCGTTATAGAGCGGGAAAGCTGTGGAACTCCCTTCCCACGCGAGTGTTCCCGGAGCGTTACAACCTGCAACTGTTCAAAAAGAGCTGCACCAGTTATTTGATGGCATCTCGGGGCGCCCACTCGGCGCTATAGGCCCGCCTCTCCCGAGAGAAGTCTATTAAAAAAAACAAAAAAAAAATCACTCTAGAAGGCCTGACGATCGTCATTACCCCAACTCTCACCTATACGAAGGTGCCCCCATTACCCTAATCGACGAGTACTTGCTTCAATTAGCATACAAGTACCTCGAAAGCATTCAGAACAGCGAGAACCTACTTGTACAGGACTCTTGGGTTCTTGACCCATTCTCTCTCGATCTCTTCGGATCAGACTACCACAATTTCTTCTTCAGTACAAAACTGAAGAAAGCACCCTTCCCAACAACATTCCCCTCTATAATAGAGGATTCCTGGATCCATTCCAGAGGATCTACTGTTAACAAACCACACACACATGGACGCACAGTACAATACGGCACAAACACACACACACCGACCAAAGCGCAGATCATCAGATGCCAAAGACGTGATCTGCGTTTACTACCGCACTCAAGACCTACCGGTCTTGTATGATTTCTTTCCCACCATCCCTCCATACAAGTAGTTAGAGAACACCTGGACTAACACTGTCCACACTATCCTGGGATACCCCCTTTTTTTTCTTTTCTTTTCAGATACCTCGAGACCGAGCCCAACATCCTCACGGATGTGGGTGATTCTGGTTATCGCAAGATGACCAGAAGCCAGAGACAAGATGAAGGACACACCTGTCCTTGTCTCGCTAAATTCGGCTCTCTCGCCAACCCATTTTTTTTTTGAACAACAACAAAAACCGACGCCATCAAAATTTCTAGTAAAGCTCCTCCCTCTGGATAGAGGAAGCACGGTGGTGACCGCAACGATAAATCTAGAAAGTTTGTGTAAGGAGACTTATTCTTTTAAGAAGAGATATCTACTCATCTCATAACAAGCTTAAGCCCTTGGCCATAAGACTTCAAAAACTTTCCATTTCGAGACTTGTCAATATACTTTTAGAGTCGATTATTTTCTCAGTTAGTGGTATACAAAATATCATGATAAAGAAAAGTACAGTTTAATGGCAGATATTTTAGGTATGTATTGACTTTATACTACATGCAATAAGTTTGTTGGTACTTCAGTGAATTTGCAATTTGCTTCGACTATATCTCTATCCTATCTATGCATTGTATTAAGAGAGTAAATACGTAATAAAATGATAATAAATAAATTTAGAATAACACATTTTAACGCCGAATTAAATTTTAATTATTATTTCCAATATAGGGGAGCAGGATTGTTTGAGGTAATTGAATACAAAACAGACTTGGACCCTCATTCAGAAAAATGGTAATTGTCCATATAAATACACTTGGTATTGTAAATATTCGTTACTTTATAGAAAGCTAATTTAAAGGCGAGTTTAATAAACATATTTGAAGTCCATATATCGCAGAAATATCCTGAAAAGAATGTATTAATTTATAAACGACAGAGAACATTGACAGAATTGAGCGCATATAATGGAGATAATTAAAGAAGGTATTGAATGAAATAAGATTAGACTTGATAAATAATGCAGAGGAAGGTTTCAGTAAGTCATGCAACCTCTCATTATGCCTTATTAAATTTAGATTAATACAAAAGAAAGATATTTGTCAAGAAAGTCCAATATCGAATTAGATAAAAGTACTTGAACGAAAATGTGTTTCACCCTTTTTTCGTCATCCGTACCTGAACACAGTTGGTCCTATCATCTGTATCTGAGCACAGTTGTGAAAGTATAATTCTAAGCGAAAATTCAATTCAAAGTAAATTCAAAGTGTTAATCGAAATATAATTCGAAATAAAATTCAAAGTGCCGTATATGCTGTGCAGTAATGCACCAGCCCAAGAATATTTAATAAAGCGAAAAAGAAAGGCTATCGACTTTCTTCGCAACCCCCCTAAAAGAAATTCGACCGTCCCAACTTACTTGAGCCCTATCCCCGAAAATATGGCGTCAATTTCAGCTGATCAAAGACTGCAGCAGGCCCTGGATCACATCAAGGCCCAGGAGAAGATCATCAACGACTTAACCAGAAAGATCGCCGAACTGGAAAACAACCTAAACCTTCCTGATTTATCAGATGAGTCTGACATGGAAGACCAACCTGCTCAGCTACCAGCACCAGCTGCCAAGGCAACGCCAACAATATCAAATTTCAAAACAACCCATGAGCCGAAAGCTCATACGAATGAAGGCACCGTCAAAGGAGTAGCTCCGAAGAACGAGAGGCCCCCGCCAATCAACATAAAAAAGGTCAACAACATCAAAAAAGTTATCCAGCTTCTGGAGAACGCTTTGGGACACCGGAATTTTACCACCAGATCTAAGGGTGACAACGTTTCCGTATCACTATCTTCCTTAAAAGACCACGCTCTTGCCGAAAAAGTGCTTATTCTGAATAAGCTGGACTTCTTCACCTTCCTAAGGTCAGATCTCAAGCCGAAAACATTCATAATTCGCCACATCGACCCTGCTTGGACTAACGAAGAATTAAGCGCGGAATTGTCCAGATTAAGTCCCAACCTGAAAACGTCCAAAGTCGACTATTATCAAACCCCACACATGAGATCCAACAACATTTTCAACCTACGGATCATCCAACTGGCACCAGACGAAGACATTAATAACCTGAAAAAAATTAAATACCTCTTCACTCATAAAATTGGCATAGAGGTACCTCACAAGCAGGAGCTTCTCCACTGCAAGCGCTGTCAGCAGTCAGGTCATCTTTCATCTTCGTGTCATCTTCCACGAAGATGCGTAAAATGTGCGCAGGAGCATGAACCGAACCAATGCAAAGTCAAGCCACCGGGTGAGGAACCAGAACGTATACACACGGAAAATCCGGATGGCTCCATTTCTGTAAAGGAATTGTCAGTTGAATGCTGCAATTGTGGTGGACCGCATCCAGCAAACTTCACAAAATGCCCGCACAAGCTCCGCTTACTGAAGCAGAGAGTGCCTCCAACCAAAAACAACACTGGCCAACTTAAGCAACCAACAGCAGCAGTTACTACAACAACGAAATCGAAATCCTATGCGGAAATTACCAGAGGAAACAACGCACCCTCATCACAACCAGGAACAAACCTAGGACTCGACATCATGGGATACATCCGAGAGTTGCAAGCTCTCTTACCGACGCTAAATGGATTAAGTAACTTCGAAAAAAAAGGTCAGATACTTTCTCTTATAACCTCACATATATTATCCCAAAATGTCTAAGTTAAGTGTAGTTGCCCTCAATGTAGATTCCATTTCGTCAAACATACGGAGGCATCACCTCCGACTGCTAGTGAAGGAGTTTTCTCCAGACGTCCTCCTTCTTTGTGAAACCTGGCTCAAACCCAACTCTCGCATTTCTATTCCAAATTACCAATTTGTTTCAACTCCTCGAATTGACGGTGCAAAAGGAGGTACCGGTATCCTTATTCATAAAAGATTCCAATTCAGTGAAGTCAAATTTAGCAACATCTCCTGTGTCGAATACACTGCTGTCAAACTGCTCTGTGACAACAATAAAGTCTTGGTTCTAGTAGCCATCTATTTGCAACCCAAGAGGTACCCTAACTTCCCATGTTCAGACTTCGATGAAATATTCCGTCAATCCCACCCCCACTCATTCATCATCGGAGGCGACTGGAATGCCCGTCATACCGCCTTCAACAACACCGCTTGCAATAAATTTGGCAAACAATTGCTTGCTTTCCTACCTCTCCACCCCTACGTCTATATCGACTCCCCTACGGAACCTACTCATTGCTCCAGCTCTACTCAATCAACTATAGACTTCTTCTTAAAATCTGCGATCCTACGCTCTGTATCTCCCCCTACTGTGTCGCACTTCTTCCCCTCTGATCATGCCTCCATCCACTCGGTAATTGACCTTGGCCCCTTAAATCCGCTTCAATCTCTCAACCCAGTCCATAATTTCTCCAGAACTAACTGGAGAAAGGTCAACAAATCCGTTGGCGATATGTTTCAAACGCTTCCCATCACAGAGACGAATAACTTGGATCCTAACGAAATTGAAGAAGCAGCTTGTAAGATGGAAGGGATCTTACAGCAAGCCCTGTATGCTAATACCCCTTCAAGGATGCCACACTCCTTCGTAGGTAAACCACTTCCATATCTCACCATCAAACTCATCTCATTAAAAAAAAAGCTCCGCCGAAAA
Organism: Microdon myrmicae; assembly: GCA_963931805.1. Classification (NCBI taxonomy): domain Eukaryota; kingdom Metazoa; phylum Arthropoda; class Insecta; order Diptera; family Syrphidae; genus Microdon; species Microdon myrmicae. The sequence goes on along the minus strand of OZ007497.1, from coordinate 150,615,571 downwards.
CTATTTCGAAGATTTTGTCCCCTCCTGAAAGTACAGGTTCAATTATTGTCTACCCTCATTAACCAGCAGTTAAATGCTTTCGTAGAGCAGAACTACATCTCCACTTTAAATAGTATCAGACCCGATCGTAATCTTTACAAAAACATCAATCGCCTTACAGGACGAAAAATACACACCTCAATAGACAGACTAATTGGTCCCAGAAATAATATTCTGTACTCTGATTCTGAAATAGCAAACTATTTAGCGGAACACTTCTCCCAAGTGCATAGGCAAAATGATAGCCTAGGCAACTCCGAGTTTGAGGAAGTGGTCAACCGTTATACATCCCATGAACTAATCTCCTCATTCACTCCATTCATAACTGAATTTAATAATGACAATAGAGCATCTCAACCCACCGATACAAACTTCTTTTTGCAACCGCAGGAATTTAACCAAATGATATCTTCTCGTAGCAATAAAAACTCAACCGGCTTGGACAAAATTCCACATGTGCTTTTCAAAAACCTCAACCCTTCAAATCGACTATACATCATGACCCTGCTAAACCACATAATAAATGCTGGTCACATACCGGAGTCTTGGAAAACTGCCATAGTCATCCCCATTAAAAAATCAGGCGCATCCCTGATGGCGGCCAATTTTCGACCCATCTCACTACTTAATAATTTAAGCAAATTACTTGAATTAAAAATTCACCATTACCTACTCTCCTTCGCGGAAACTAACTCATTACTCCCTGATTTTCAATTCGGTTTTCGTGCACAGCACTCAACATGTCACGCTCTCCTCAAGTTTACTCACGACATCACTATGGCTCTTAACGACCAGTGCCCCACTGTGTGTATATCCCTTGACATATCCAAGGCTTTCGACTGCGTGTGGACTGCGGGTCTTCTGTACAAATTACATTCCACGTATCGTCTCAACAATCACACTTCCAAGTTTCTCTACTCGTACCTATCAAATAGGAAATTCATGGTCAAGATAAATTCCACCCTTTCCCAGACGTACTCAATAACAGCAGGAGTCCCCCAAGGATCCATTCTGGGTCCCCTCTTATACTTACTATACACATCTGATATTCCTCAACCCCTCTCACCGAATACTCGAATCCTCAACTACGCAGACGATACCCTTGTCTACTCCAGCAGCAGGCTCGTATTATCTGCCAGAAACCGCGTAAATGAATTCCTCCAAATTCTTTCCTCCTACTTCCTTAAATGGAAGATCCGCCTAAACCCCAACAAAACTCAACTGGTTGTATTTAAAGGTAGAAACGTTCACTGTACCAATAACACGGTACGTAACCATTCAAAAATCCAACTCAACCTCTGCAACACCCTCATAAAACCATCTAAATCACTAAAATACTTGGGCATTACTTTCGAAAATAATCTCTCTTTCACGACTCACATAAACAATGTCATCCGCAAAGCGGGGATACAGCTGAACCTTTGTCGGAAAGTAATGTGGAAGGCAGATGGTCTCTCTCAACAAGTCAAACTTCTACTTTATAAACAGATCATCAGGCCCACACTTACTTACGCTTGTCCCATCTGGTTCCATATCTCTCCCTCTCAAATGGAAAAACTTCGTATCTTCGAAAGGAAGTGTTTCAGACTAATCACAGGGCTACGTCGACAGCGCGACTCCCACAAATATATCGGAAGCCTTACGCTATACCACTCCGTCGGCCTGGAGAGATTGGATAGAAGGTTCCTGGAATTGTCGATAAGATTCATTGAAAACCTGTCAGCCAATCCAAACCCTCTCATCAATTCCCTTAGCCTCCCCAGCCACAATGCATCAAATCCCTATCTTCATGCACTCCATTTAAAGGCTCTCTTCTACGCAGGAAGATTAGTAAATGATGCGAACGAAATCATCTACCATAACAGGGTAACCGATCTTAACCACTTCAAATACTCAAACATTCAACCCTTTTCTCGGGTTCTTTCCTTTAACGAGCAGTCGGTGGAGAGACCTCCCTCTGCCGCTCCCTTCCCTCCTTAGGGTATGTAAAGTATGGAATCTCAACTTAATCTTAAGACTAGGCTAATTTGTTCTAAATGACTATATGTGAATTTATTTAACTACCTTAGATATAAGCTAGATTTAAGTAGAGATAAGTAGTTTTAAGAATATTTATTGTAAACATTGACAATCCATCCTGGTTTTCATGACCTTTCCAGGAGTCCTACTAATAAATTGTATCTGGTATAGATCTCCTTAGACGTAAGACCTCAATTTAAATATTACTTGGAAAAATGTTCTAGACATTGTAAGTAAATTTGTCACAACCTAGTTAAGTTAGCTGTAAACTTATGTAACTAAACTTTTAATGGTCAATAAAGACAGCGTTTTATAAAAAAATAAAAAAAAATGTGTTTCACTCGGTTGCGTCTTCCTAATTCTCAAGTATTCATGGGCCAAAGAAAATAGTGAGTGAATAATATTATCAATAAATTAATAAATTTACACGGAGTTTAAAAATGGCGGAAAGCGTGGTTGTTCCAGAAAAGAAAGTAAAGAAAGTTGCAGGTCCTAAAAAAGTCAAGGCAGCACCTACTCATCCTCCGACGCAAGAAATGGTAAATGCTGCAATTACAACCCTAAAAGAACGTGGTGGCTCGTCTCTTTTAGCAATTAAGAAATACGTTGGTGCTACGTATAAAGTTGATATACAGAAGATTTCACCTTTCATAAAGAAATATTGATTCACTCGCCGATCGTTCATGCGTACAGACGTATTCATTGTGTGCTCGTTGACGAATAAAATTGAAAGAAAAAAAAAAAATTGATTCTGTAGACGTTAAGTCGTCGAAGATCGATCGCGTTCACACCGAATCTTGTGTGATAAATTGCGACTCATATAACACTCGCAAACACGTGTAATTTTCGCTGGATGCCGTAGTCGAAATCTGTCTTCACAGATGCCAGACAACGATCCGAGCGCTACCCGGGAATATTTATTGGAGCGGAAGAGAAGAGCCATTGAAACTCTTCAAAACTCATCAAAGAAGACGACAAAAATGGAAAATCCAGGAAAACAGATTGACTACCAACAAAAATTCCACGAAGCCGTGGAATACATCCAACAGCTTACAACAGAGGTGAAACAACTCCGGGAGGAAATTCACTCTCTAAAGCAACCCAGCCAAAACAGCGACGATGCCAGTATGGAGATGACGCCTTCTCCCAGCATAATCCAAAAAACATCTCCACCCAAACAACTATCATCAGCCCATAAGGAAGCCACCAAGCAAACCAAGCCAGCAGCGAGTCCCCTGCCTGCCCAGCACAAAAATGTTAGACCACCACCAATCTACATAAAAAATGTGACCAGTATAAAGGGAATAATTCTAATAGTAGAAAATGCCCTAGGACACCGCAACTTCACCACCAACACTAAAGGCTCCTCTGTCTCCATTGCAACAACCACTTTGGTTGATCACGAGAAAACCATTAGAAAACTTGCGGAACTACAACACCAATTTTTTACGTTCCAACACCATCAGCTCAAACCAACAACGTTCATCATTAGGCACATTGACCCAACTTGGACCAACGAAGAGCTAGCGTCGGAGATCATCAAGATTTGCCCAGAGCTGAAAATCCACAGGCTGGACTATTTTCAAACTCCGTACATGCGGGAAAATAACTTAAGGAACCTACGGATTATCCAAATCGCTCCAAATGAAGACACCAACAAGCTCAAACAAATTAAGTACTTGTTTACCCACAAAATCAGCATCGAGGAGCCTCATAAACAAAGTATCCTTCACTGCAAGAGATGCCAAGGCTCAGGACACTTGGCGGTGGCTTGCCACCTAAATATACGATGCGGCAGATGTGCCGAAGAACATCAACCAGGAGACTGTAAGGTCAATCCACAAGGTATGGAACCAGAAAAAATCCAAACCACAAACCCCGATGGATCAATTACCACTAAGGAAATCGCTGTAACGTGCTGTAACTGCGGAGGTCCACATCCAGCCAATTTCTCCCAGTGTCCGCATAAATTGAGAATTCTCCAAAGAAGAACAAAACCAGCAACAATCAACAAATCCACACCAACCAAATCCACATCGCAGAACACATTATCACAACCTACAAGGCCAGGAACATCATATGCGGATGTCATCAAGAACAATCAAAACACGCCGACGTCAAACAACCCCAACTCCATTGGCCTCAACCTGGACATCATGGGCTACATCAAGAGTCTACAAACTATGCTTCCTACATTGAAGCATATGTCGGATATCGAAAAAAAAGGTCAGATTCTTTCACTTATAACCTCCCATATTCTTTCCCTCAATGTCTGAACTAACTATAGTCGCCCTCAACGCAGAGTCTATATACTCCAACATCCGTAAGCAACACTTACGGTTGTTTGTTAAAACCTTCTCCCCAGACATCCTTCTCCTCTCAGAAACGTGGCTTAAGTCCAACTCCCGAGTATCCATCCCCAATTATACATTTATTTCCAACCCCAGAACTACTGGATCCCATGGAGGTACCGGCATCCTAATAAATAATAAATTTCAATTCACCGAAATCAGGTTCGCCAATGTTTTCAATATTGAATACACGGCAGTTAAACTTTTTTGTGAAAACAAAAAAGTAATCATAGTAACATCCGTTTACATCCACCCAACACGAGAACCAGACTTTCCTGACTCTGACATATCTCAAATAATCAGACAGTCTCTCCCCGCACCATTCATAATCGGTGGAGACTGGAACGCTCGACATACAGCATTCAACGACATAAAGAATAACAAATACGGCTGCCAACTTTTGCACCTCCTCTCATCTCACCCATATACGTATATCGACAGTCCACTGCAGCCAACTCGTGTCACCAACTCGACGCGGTCAACAATTGACTTCTTTCTCAAGTCGGCTGATGTCTACTCAACGAGCCCCCCCACAGTATCCTTCCTCTTTCCCTCTGATCATGGTTCCGTTCACACTTCGATCAAAGTTCCCTCCTTCGAACTTCTCTACTCACACAGTCCTGTCCCGAACTTCTCCAAGACTAACTGGAAAAAGGTCAATAGAGACGTCGCCGCAAGGTTTTCTAACTTGCAAATCCCCGAATCTTCTAACCTAATCCCTGCTGATATCGATCGAGCAGCCCTAAAAATTGAGCAGACACTCAAGGATGCCCTCACCAGCAATACACCCACCAGCATCCCTCATAATCATCTAGGAAAACCTTTACCCAGCATCCTAATTAAATTGCTGCGTCTCAAAAAACAACTCCGCCGAAAACTTCATATAAGATTCTGTCCTTTTATTAAAAGTCAGATCCAACTCCTGACCACCTTAATAAATGAACATTTAAAAAAGTTCGCGGATCAGACTTATACCTCTACACTTAACAATATTAAACCCAATCGTGATCTCTTCAAAAACATCAACCGACTAACTGGTCGGAAGTTTAAACCGCGAATCGATCACCTTATCAGCCCACTCAGCAACAATCTTATCCAATCCGACACGGACATAGCCAATTGCCTCGCTGACCACTTCTCAAAGATCCATCAACAAAATGATTCCCTCTCAGTCCCTAATTTTCGAAATACTGTCAACGAATATATTTCACACAGATTACCCGCATCTTATACTCCTTTCATCGGAGAATTTGACGACACAAACAAGGCGTCACATCCTTCAGACACCACCACATTTTTAACCACAGATGAACTCATCAAGTTCATAAAATCACGACCCAACAAAAAATCTACCGGTATAGATGGAATACCACACCTTCTATTTAAAAGACTTTACCCGCCAAATCTACTTCCCATTTTAGTCCTTCTTAACCATATCATAAATGCTTCACATTTCCCAGAGAACTGGAAAATTGCGGTAGTAATTCCCATTAAAAAGTCCGGCAGTTCCAATAACACCTCCAACTATCGTCCAATATCTTTATTGAACACCCTAAGCAAAATATTGGAATGTAAGATCTACCAAAACCTTCTTTCGTTTGCCAGTGATAACGCTCTCATTCCTAATTCTCAGTTTGGCTTTCGTGAGCGACACTCTACTTGCCATGCGTTACTAAAACTTACACACGATGTCACAACTGGTCTAGAAAACCAATGCCCTACCGTATGCATATCTCTCGATATCTCCAAAGCATTTGATTGTGTCTGGATCTCAGGACTTCTTTATAAGCTGCACTGCTTATTTGGTCTGAATTCCAATATCACAAAGCTCCTAGCATCTTACCTTTCTGGGAGGAAATTTATGGTCAGAATAAATTCTTCCCTCTCACAAACTCACAACATAACCGCAGGAGTTCCCCAAGGATCCATTCTTGGACCACTTTTATATCTTCTATACACATCCGATATCCCCCAACCTCCACCTAGTGTTGTAATGCTAAATTATGCTGATGATACTTTAATCTACTCTAGCAGTAGATTTGTCAAAGCGGCAAGAAACCGCGTTAACAACTTCCTCCCGCTCATCTCAGCATACTTTAACAAATGGAAAATTCGCCTCAACCCAACCAAAACCCAGCTAACAGTGTTTAAGGGCAAAAACGCTCACTGCACAAACAACACTAAACGTTGCCACAACAAAATTAAACTAAATCTTAATAACACCCTCATAAAACCTTCCAAAACACTAAAATATTTGGGAGTAACCCTTTCCAACAACTGGTCATTCTCAACCCACATCAAAAATTCTCTTCAAAAAGCCTCAATACAGCTTAACCTGTGCAGACGAGTGTTATGGAAACCTAAAGGCCTCTCTCTTAAGGTCAAACAGCTCATCTACAAACAGATAATCAGACCTACTCTTACATACGCCTGCCCATTATGGTACCACATCTCACCCTCCCAAATGGAGAAATTACGAGTGTTTGAACGAAAATGTTTCCGGTTTATCACTGGCTTACACCGCAAAACCAACTCATATAGATACCATTGTAACAACGACCTTTACAACACCGCAGGCATCGAACGACTGGATAGACGGATCCTAGAACTGTCGATAAATTTCATAGAAAACCTTCCTAACAATCCCAACCCGATAATAACGGACCTACCATCACCCTCCTCCAATACGGGAGCTCACTACCGTAATTGTCTCCAAATCAGGACCCTCTTCGCCGCAGGCAGACTGGTTAACGATCTAAACGAGATCGTGTACCACAACACCGAACTGGCACCCAATCATTTCAAATACAGCAACATCCAACCATTCTCCAAGATCCTTACCTTTAACACAGAACCGAATGGCTCTCCCCTCCTTCAAGAACTTACCTGATCCTATCCCTCAGTATCCTCAATCCCAACGAGAAATCCCACATCCATAACTAAAAATTGTAAATATTATTTTTAAGTCAAATGCGAATTGTCACTATCATTGCAATATCAAATATTGTAAATTGTATATAAGATTAGATTAAGTTAGATTAAGTTATGTTAAGTAATTTAAAGTAGGCTAAGTTAAAATAAACAGAGTTCCTGGTTTTTTTCTGACCTTTTCCAGGAAAATCAAAATTACCAATATATATAATTCCCAGTAAATCTTAAGCACATATAAAAAGAATTGTTTGAAAAATGTTAACAAATAACATGTAAACACTTAATATGTAACAAATCTATTATAAGTTAGCTGTATTACTTATTGTAACTATTCATTTTTGGTCAAATAAATACAGTTTGGAAAAAAAAAAAAAAAAAATAAAGAAATATTTGAAAAGTGCTGTTGAGAGTGGAAAGTTAGTCCAGACAAAGGGCAAAGGTGCGAATGGCTCATTCAAGTTGTCAAAGCCGAATGAGAAGGAGAAAAAACAAAAGCCAAAACCGAAGGCAGCTAAATCAACCGGTGCAAAGAAGGCAGTAAAACCTAAAGTGGATGGTGGCCAGAAGACGATTAAAAAAGCCGGTGAGAAAACTGCGAAGAAGGTATCTGGTGGGTCAAAAGCAACAGCGAAAAAAGCTGTCGACAAGAAGGAGAAGCCAAAAGGGAGAAGTGGCATCAAGGCCAAACCAACAAAAACCAAGTCTGCTATCACTAAGGTTAAGGTGAAGACTCCAAAAGTAAAAACCACAAGTGGTGCAAAGGCACCTAAAGTAGCGGTAGCAGCCAAAAAAGCAAAGAAGTAAAAACTACAACCAAAGATGTTTGTTCCGGAGGGCGAATTATATCTGCAGTCCTTTTCAGGACTAAAACAATTTTGAAAAGAGTACATGAACATAATTTAGTTTCCTGTGATGGGTTTGTTGTTTGGGTGCAACTCTATCAGTGGTATTAGTCCATTGGATTAAACAAACTCTTCACTTGCATTCTATCACTTTAAATATTTAATTCAATAAATCAAGTTTGTGGAATGCTGATGTTTGGCACTCGACGAAATTGTCTTCTTAGTTCTTGCGAACGTTTAAAATTTTCATTCATCAGTGAGAGGTGATAGAAGATACAACATACATTGAGTATACAATCATCATATCATTGATATACGTCATTTTCAGCTGAAATTTTATACAATACAGACGTGTTAATTAATTTAAATTTATTAAAAAAAAAATAATTCAAATAAAGAAAAAATTGCCTGTGAAAGCGATTGTAAATTTTGCGAGTGTGTGAAGGAACTGGACGTGGAGAGTGGTTTGCACATTTATATAATTTAATTTATATTTTGTTATTTATTTTAATTTTATTCATTATTAATTAATTAACTCATTTAATTCCCCAATATAACATAGGTTGTTGATTAGGTTTGTTTGTTTCTTTTCTTGGTCCTTGTTTGTTCCCCCTTTTTTTTCCTTGCTTTTCACGCGTTTCTTGTCTGTTTTTCGTGCTCTTGCAGCGTCGCTTATCTGTTTACATGTTAACATACTCGCCATAAATGGATACCTGCTCTTCACGTTGTATGGGTCATCAGCCTGATCGGGGCATGATGGCTCTCATAAAGGGATTAAAGGAGGACTTCGAGGCTCTCAAGGCTGAGAACGCTGTCCTGAAAAGTAGATTATCGCGACTAGAAGCCACCCCACCCGCACCCCCGTCCAGTACCAGTTCGGAAGCTTCTGATTCGGAATCAGAGCTCGAGCCCGAGTTAGAGAATGTCACTAACAATTCTGATGACTCAATGGACGACGGTGACTCGCGTACCCCCACCCCAAACTCATCTAGGGCCCCAAAGCGGAAAACACCACTCCCAACAATAAGCTAAGATGGAGGACCCTCCAATAAGCGTGTCGCCATCGGCTGCCCGCCCACGCCACCCCCATCATCATCATCAGCTGTCCCCAAAAAGTTGTCGGACCCCGTAATAACTCGAAATTATCTGAAAAATCGTACCTCGCAGGAGCCTTGCCCACCGAGGCCAACTCCAGAGGTCGGGGTCCGGCCACCTGTTTCTAAGAAGAAACAGCAACCCGGGGTCTTTGCACAAGACCTCAATTTAAAAAACAATCGTACCCGACAATTGGAAGACAAACTGAAGGGTATTCAGATGGAGCAGAACGTTTATAAAAATTTAAAAAAGATATGTGGCACTTTTCGTATCACTGGACCGATCATACACAATGGTGTTGTTGTTAATAACGACACCAATAAAGCAAATATCATCGGAGAGACCTTTGAAAATAATCACAAACTTACTCTCTAAGATGGCGACCCGGATACTAATGCGATCATTAGTTCAGAGGTCCACAAAAATTGTACGACTTCAACGAGCCAATTGTTGTTTTTAACCCAACTAACAGTGCATACTTCGATGACACACGTGATAATGGTCACGGTTTCATCGCACCAAATACCCTACAGAGCCTGGTTAAATCTCGAAACCCAAAGAAGTCACCCGGTATCGACAACATGTCATACCACTCGTTGCGAAGGCTTTCTGCCTTATTCTTTATAAAGCTCTCCATTCTGTTCAACCATGCTTACAACATGGGGTACTTTCCCCAAGCTTGGAAGCATGCTATTATTTGTCCAATAGCAAAAGTTGGGAAACCAACGTATCACCCGCCAAGCTTTCGCCCTATCTCGCTTCTCACTTGTATCAGCAAAATATATGAAAAATTCATATACGAGAAACTAAATAACTTTATCAGTGCCAGGAACCTAATACCTGATTTCCAATTTGGATTTCAAAGAGCGCACAGCACCACTATGGCTCTCAACACATTTCAAACCCACGTCTATGTGCGGCTCTTTAATAAGAAACCCACCATTGCGGTGAGCCTGGACATTGAAAAAGCTTTTGACACGACTTGGATCGAAGGTCTCGTTTTTAAATTATTGAATACTGGCCTCTGTAGAACGCTATGTAGTATCATCTACCAGTTCGTTCGAAACAGAACCTTCCAAGTTAGAGTGAATGGAAAGCTTTCCCGAACTTTTCACTCCGCTGCAGGCGTACCACAGGGCCCCATTCTAGGCCCCATCTTATTTAACATCTACACCTCCGATATTCCTCGCCCTGTGGACGGGCAAGTAAACCAGATATGCTATGCGGATGACGTCCTAGTGTACACGTCATCCAAAAGCCCTAAATTCGCAACAAATTGACTCAACCGTCACTTGGACGAAGTGTATCAGTATTACAGTCGATGGAAAATTCGACTTAACCCATCCAAAGCAGTAGCTATAATTCTGAGTAGTAAACACTTCCAACCTACTTCTCGATATTCACAGAATATTCGAATAAAAATGGGAGATACTACGATTAGACCACAGGACAGGATGAAATATCTTGGGGTCGTTTATACCCCAAAAATGAATTTCATCAAACATGTGACCCACATTCTCCAAAGGGGCCTCGGTCGGTCTAAGCAACTGCACAACATCTTGAAGTGGAGCAACAATGTTGACACCAAAGTTAAGCTTCTCTGCTATAAGCAGCTAATCCGATCTGGAATATCGTACGCATTTCCCATATGGTCCTGCATGTCTTTGGCTCAAATGGAAAGACTTCGAGTTTTCGAAAGGACACTCCTCAGAAGATGCGAACTTATTTTCCGCGAATTCAAACCTCGATACCCGCCTTTTGGAGTCACCTGTGATCTCGCCGGTACGGTCTTCGATGCGGGATGTGAGATTTCGTCCGCGCACTATTCAACGCATTCTACGTGAGGTGGATTGTAAGAAGGCAACCGGTTCGGACGGAATACCAACAATAGTCCTTAAGAACTGTGCTCCAGAACTATCGCCGGTTCTTGGCAGACTCTTCCGCTTATCTTATGCACGGAGGACATTTCCTGCCTGCTGGAAAATCACTCGAGTTCAGCCAATCCCAAAGACGGGAAAAAAGTGTCTCCCACAAAATTACCGTCCGATAGCATTACTATCTATTTTATCTAAGGTAATAGAAAAAGTCATCAATACGGAGTTGGTTAAGTATTTGGAGTGCAACGGACTTCTGAATGATCGTCAATACGGATTCCGTGGCAGGCGGTCTACGGGAGACCTTTTGACACTTATAACCGACATATGGACATCTGCGATTGAACGGCATGGTGAGTCAAGGGCGGTCGCATTGGATATCTCCAAGGCTTTTCACCGCGTCTGGCACGGGGCATTGCTGAGCAAACTTCGTTCATATGGACTTTCCCAACAGCTTTGCGACTGGACGAGGAGCTTCCTCGAGAATCGATCGATCCGGGTTGTTGTGGACGGCGAGTGTTCGGATCTGTATCCTGTTAATTCGGGGGTGCCCCAAGGTTCCATTTTGGCTCCAACCTTGTTCTTGCTCCACATAAATGAATTGTTGGAAGCAACGGATAACAAGGTGCTCAGTTTTGCGGATGATAGTACACTTGTTTCCTCCTTTTCGAGTGTTCGGCCGATTGGTGCGTCTGCGTCGCATCAGCTGAGATGTAGACAGATTGACTCTCTTAATCAGGATCTAGATAGAGTCCTGCAGTGGGGAAGGGCCAATCTCGTCGACTTCAATGCAGCGAAGACACAATATACAACGTTCACAAAGAAAAGTGGATCATCGGTTCCATAGCTGATGATGAATGGCCAGGCCCTCGAGTCTGGGGAAAGTTTGAAATTGCTCGGCGTCACGGTCTGTGGGAATGTATCGTGGCACAAACACGTGTCGAGTATCGCCAGGTCAGCCTCAGGAAAACTGAGATATCTTTTTAGAACCAAGAAATATTTTACTCCGGCCCAACTTCTTCTCCTGTATAAATCCCAAGTTAGACCCGCGCTCGAATATTGCTCTCATGTTTGGAGCTCGGCTCCTAAACGTACGCTCGACATACTTGAGAGCAAACAGAGACGAGCGATCCGCCTGATCGGGGACTCGGCGCTGACGTGTCCCCTACCGGTCTTGTATGATTTCTTTCCCACCATCCCTCCATACAAGTAGTTAGAGAACACCTGGACTAACACTGTCCACACTATCCTGGGATACCCCCTTTTTTTTCTTTTCTTTTCAGATACCTCGAGACCGAGCCCAACATCCTCACGGATGTGGGTGATTCTGGTTATCGCAAGATGACCAGAAGCCAGAGACAAGATGAAGGACACACCTGTCCTTGTCTCGCTAAATTCGGCTCTCTCGCCAACCAATTTTTTTTTTGAACAACAACAAAAACCGACGCCATCAAAATTTCTAGTAAAGCTCCTTCCTCTGGATAGAGGAAGCACGGTGGTGACCGCAACGATAAATCTAGAAAGTTTGTGTAAGGAGACTTATTCTTTTAAGAAGAGATATCTACTCATCTCATAACAAGCTTAAGCCCTTGGCCATAAGACTTCAAAAACTTTCCATTTCGAGACTTGTCAATATACTTTTAGAGTCGATTATTTTCTCAGTTAGTGGTATACAAAATATCATGATAAAGAAAAGTACAGTTTAATGGCAGATATTTTAGGTATGTATTGACTTTATACTACATGCAATAAGTTTGTTGGTACTTCAGTGAATTTGCAATTTGCTTCGACTATATCTCTATCCTATCTATGCATTGTATTAAGAGAGTAAATACGTAATAAAATGATAATAAATAAATTTAGAATAACACATTTTAACGCCGAATTAAATTTTAATTATTATTTCCAATATAGGGGAGCAGGTTTTTTTTTTTTTTTTATAAAACGCTGTCTTTATTGACCATTAAAAGTTTAGTTACATAAGTTTACAGCTAACTTAACTAAGTTGTGACAATTTAACTTACAATGTCTAGAACATTTTTCCAAGTAATATTTAATTTGAGGTCTTACGTCTAAGGAGATCTATACCAGATACAATTTATTAGTAGGACTCCTGGAAAGGTCATGAAAACCAGGATGGATTGTCAATGTTTACAATAAATATTCTTAAAACTACTTATCTCTACTTAAATCTAGCTTATATCTAAGGTGGTTAAATAAATTCACATATAGTCATTTAGAACAAATTAGCCTAGTCTTAAGCTTAAGTTGAGATTCCATACTTTACATATCTTAAGGAGGGAGGGGAGCGGCAGAGGGAGGTCTCTCCACCGACTGCTCGTTGAAGGAAAGAACCCGAGAAAAGGGTTGAATGTTTGAGTATTTGAAGTGGTTAAGATCGGTTACCCTGTTATGGTAGATGATTTCGTTCGCATCATTTACTAATCTTCCTGCGTAGAAGAGAGCCTTTAAATGGAGTGCATGAAGATAGGGATTTGATGCATTGTGGCTGGGGATGGTAAGGGAATTGATGAGAGGGTTTGGATTGGCTGACAGGTTTTCAATGAATCTTATCGACAATTCCAGGAACCTTCTATCCAATCTCTCCAGGCCGACGGAGTGGTATAGTGTAAGGCTTCTGATATATTTGTGGGAGTCGCGCTGTCGACGTAGCCCTGTGATTAGTCTAAAACACTTCCTTTCGAAGATACGAAGTTTTTCCATTTGAGAGGGAGAGATATGGAACCAGATGGGACAAGCGTAAGTAAGTGTGGGCCTGATGATTTGTTTATAAAGTAGAAGTTTGACTTGTTGAGAGAGACCATCTGCCTTCCACATTACTTTCCGACAAAGGTTCAGCTGTATCCCCGCTTTGCGGATGACATTGTTTATGTGAGTCGTGAAAGAGAGATTATTTTCGAAAGTAATGCCCAAGTATTTTAGTGATTTAGATGGTTTTATGAGGGTGTTGCAGAGGTTCAGTTGGATTTTTGAATGGTTACGTACCGTGTTATTGGTACAGTGAACGTTTCTACCTTTAAATACAATCATCTGAGTTTTGTTGGGGTTTAAGCGGATCTTCCATTTAAGGAAGTAGGAGGAAAGAATTTGGAGGAATTCATTTACGCGGTTTCTGGCAGATAATACGAGCCTGCTGCTGGAGTAGACAAGGGTATCGTCTGCGTAGTTGAGGATTCGAGTATTCGGTGAGACGGGTTGAGGAATATCAGATGTGTATAGTAAATATAAGAGGGGGCCCAGAATGGATCCTTGGGGGACTCCTGCTGTTATTGAGTACGTCTGGGAAAGGGTGGAATTTATCTTGACCATGAATTTCCTATTTGATAGGTACGAGTAGAGAAACTTGGAAGTGTGATTGTTGAGACGATACGTGGAATGTAATTTGTACAGAAGACCCGCAGTCCACACGCAGTCGAAAGCCTTGGATATGTCAAGGGAGATACACACAGTGGGGCACTGGTCGTTAAGAGCCATAGTGATGTCGTGAGTAAACTTGAGGAGAGCGTGACATGTTGAGTGCTGTGCACGAAAACCGAATTGAAAATCAGGGAGTAATGAGTTAGTTTCCGCGAAGGAGAGTAGGTAATGGTGAATTTTTAATTCAAGTAATTTGCTTAAATTATTAAGTAGTGAGATGGGTCGAAAATTGGCCGCCATCAGGGATGCGCCTGATTTTTTAATGGGGATGACTATGGCAGTTTTCCAAGACTCCGGTATGTGACCAGCATTTATTATGTGGTTTAGCAGGGTCATGATGTATAGTCGATTTGAAGGGTTGAGGTTTTTGAAAAGCACATGTGGAATTTTGTCCAAGCCGGTAGAGTTTTTACTGCTACGAGAAGATATCATTTGGTTAAATTCCTGTGGTTGTAAAAAGAAGTTTGTATCGGTGGGTTGAGATGCTCTATTGTCATTATTAAATTCAGTTATGAATGGAGTGAATGAGGAGATTAGTTCATGGGATGTATAACGGTTGACCACTTCCTCAAACTCGGAGTTGCCTAGGCTATCATTTTGCCTATGCACTTGGGAGAAGTGTTCCGCTAAATAGTTTGCTATTTCAGAATCAGAGTACAGAATATTATTTCTGGGACCAATTAGTCTGTCTATTGAGGTGTGTATTTTTCGTCCTGTAAGGCGATTGATGTTTTTGTAAAGATTACGGTCGGGTCTGATACTATTTAAAGTGGAGATGTAGTTCTGCTCTACGAAAGCATTTAACTGCTGGTTAATGAGGGTAGACAATAATTGAACCTGTACTTTCAGGAGGGGACAAAATCTTCGAAATAGTTTTCGGCGGAGCTTTTTTTTTAATGAGATGAGTTTGAGGGTGAGATATGGAAGTGGTTTACCTACGAAGGAGTGTGGCATCCTTGAAGGGGTATTAGCATACAGGGCTTGCTGTAAGATCCCTTCCATCTTACAAGCTGCTTCTTCAATTTCGTTAGGATCCAAGTTATTCGTCTCTGTGATGGGAAGCGTTTGAAACATATCGCCAACGGATTTGTTGACCTTTCTCCAGTTAGTTCTGGAGAAATTATGGACTGGGTTGAGAGATTGAAGCGGATTTAAGGGGCCAAGGTCAATTACCGAGTGGATGGAGGCATGGTCAGAGGGGAAGAAGTGCGACACAGTAGGGGGAGATACAGAGCGTAGGATCGCAGATTTTAAGAAGAAGTCTATAGTTGATTGAGTAGAGCTGGAGCAATGAGTAGGTTCCGTAGGGGAGTCGATATAGACGTAGGGGTGGAGAGGTAGGAAAGCAAGCAATTGTTTGCCAAATTTATTGCAAGTGGTGTCGTTGAAGGCGGTATGACGGGCATTCCAGTCGCCTCCGATGATGAATGAGTGGGGGTGGGATTGACGGAATATTTCATCGAAGTCTGAAGATGGGAAGTTAGGGTACCTCTTGGGTTGTAAATAGATGGCTACTAGAACCAAGACTTTGTTGTTGTCACAAAGCAGTTTGACAGCAGTGTATTCGACACAGGAGATGTTTCTAAATTTGACTTCGCTGAATTGGAATCTTTTATGAATAAGGATACCGGTACCTCCTCTTGCACCGTCAATTCGAGGAGTTGAAACAAGTTGGTAATTTGGAATAGAAATGCGAGAGTTGGGTTTGAGCCAGGTTTCACAAAGAAGGAGGACGTCTGGAGAAAACTCCTTCACTAGCAGTCGGAGGTGATGCCTCCGTATGTTTGACGAAATGGAATCTACATTGAGGGCAACTACACTTAACTTAGACATTTTGTGATAATATATGTGAGGTTATAAGAGAAAGTATCTGACCTTTTTTTTCGAAGTTACTTAATCCATTTAGCGTCGGCAAGAGAGCTTGCAACTCTCGGATGTATCCCATGATGTCGAGTCCAAGGTTTGTTCCTGGTTGTGATGAGGGTGCGTTGTTTCCTCTGGTAATTTCCGCATAGGATTTCGATCTCGTTGTTGTAGTAGCTGCTGCTGTTGGTTGCTTAAGTTGGCCAGTGTTGTTTTTGGTTGGAGGCACTCTCTGCTTCAGTAAACGGAGCTTGTGCGGGCATTTTGTGAAATTTGCTGGATGCGGTCCACCACAATTGCAGCATTCAACTGACAATTCCTTTACAGAAATGGAGCCATCCGGATTTTCCGTGTGTATACGTTCTGGTTCCTCACCCGGTGGCTTGACTTTGCATTGGTTCGGTTCATGCTCCTGCGCACATTTTACGCATCTTCGTGGAAGATGACACGAAGATGAAAGATGACCTGACTGCTGACAGCGCTTGCAGTGGAGAAGCTCCTGCTTGTGAGGTACCTCTATGCCAATTTTATGAGTGAAGAGGTATTTAATTTTTTTCAGGTTATTAATGTCTTCGTCTGGTGCCAGTTGGATGATCCGTAGGTTGAAAATGTTGTTGGATCTCATGTGTGGGGTTTGATAATAGTCGACTTTGGACGTTTTCAGGTTGGGACTTAATCTGGACAATTCCGCGCTTAATTCTTCGTTAGTCCAAGCAGGGTCGATGTGGCGAATTATGAATGTTTTCGGCTTGAGATCTGACCTTAGGAAGGTGAAGAAGTCCAGCTTATTCAGAATAAGCACTTTTTCGGCAAGAGCGTGGTCTTTTAAGGAAGATAGTGATACGGAAACGTTGTCACCCTTAGATCTGGTGGTAAAATTCCGGTGTCCCAAAGCGTTCTCCAGAAGCTGGATAACTTTTTTGATGTTGTTGACCTTTTTTATGTTGATTGGCGGGGGCCTCTCGTTCTTCGGAGCTCCTCCTTTGACGGTGCCTTCATTCGTATGAGCTTTCGGCTCATGGGTTGTTTTGAAATTTGATATTGTTGGCGTTGCCTTGGCAGCTGGTGCTGGTAGCTGAGCAGGTTGGTCTTCCATGTCAGACTCATCTGATAAATCAGGAAGGTTTAGGTTGTTTTCCAGTTCGGCGATCTTTCTGGTTAAGTCGTTGATGATCTTCTCCTGGGCCTTGATGTGATCCAGGGCCTGCTGCAGTCTTTGATCAGCTGAAATTGACGCCATATTTTCGGGGATAGGGCTCAAGTAAGTTGGGACGGTCGAATTTCTTTTAGGGGGGTTGCGAAGAAAGTCGATAGCCTTTCTTTTACGCTTTATTAAATATTCTTGGGCTGGTGCATTACTGCACAGCATATACCGCACTTTGAATTTTATTTCGAATTATATTTCGATTAACACTTTGAATTTACTTTGAATTGAATTTTCACTTTGTATTATACTTTCACAACTGTGCTCAGATACAGATGATAGGACCAACTGTGTTCAGGTACGGATGACGAAAGAGTGTGAGGGGAGCAGGATTGTTTGAGGTAATTGAATACAAAACAGACTTGGACCCTCATTCAGAAAAATGGTAATTGTCCATATAAATACACTTGGTATTGTAAATATTCGTTACTTTATAGAAAGCTAATTTAAAGGCGAGTTTAATAAACATATTTGAAGTCCATATATCGCAGAAATATCCTGAAAAGAATGTATTAATTTATAAACGACAGAGAACATTGACAGAATTGAGCGCATATAATGGAGATAATTAAAGAAGGTATTGAATGAAATAAGATTAGACTTGATAAATAATGCAGAGGAAGGTTTCAGTAAGTCATGCAACCTCTCATTATGCCTTATTAAATTTAGATTAATACAAAAGAAAGATATTTGTCAAGAAAGTCCAATATCGAATTAGATAAAAGTACTTGAACGAAAATGTGTTTCACTCGGTTGCGTCTTCCTAATTCTCAAGTATTCATGGGCCAAAGAAAATAGTGAGTGAATAATATTATCTTTTTTTTTTATAAAACGCTGTCTTTATTGACCATTAAAAGTTTAGTTACATAAGTTTACAGCTAACTTAATTAAGTTGTGACAAATTTACTTACAATGCCTAGAACATTTTTCCAAGTAATATTTAAATTGAGGTCTTACGTCTAAGGAGATCTATAAGATACAATTTATTAGTATGACTCCTGGAAAGGTCATGAAAACCAGGATGGATTGTCAATGTTTACAATAAATATTCTTAAAACTACTTATCTCTATTTAAATCTAGCTTATATCTAAGGTAGTTAAATAAATTCACATATAGTCATTTAGAACAAATTAGCCTTGTCTTAAGATTAAGTTGAGATTCCATACTTTACATACCCTAAGGAGGGAAGGGAGCGGCAGAGGGAGGTCTCTCCACCGACTGCTCGTTAAAGGAAAGAACCCGAGAAAAGGGTTGAATGTTTGAGTATTTGAAGTGGTTAGGATCGGTTACCCTGTTATGGTAGATGATTTCGTTCGCATCATTTACTAATCTTCCTGCGTAGAAGAGAGCCTTTAAATGGAGTGCATGAAGATAGGGATTTGATGCATTGTGGCTGGGGAATATTTATTGTAAACATTGACAATCCATCCTGGTTTTCATGACCTTTCCAGGAGTCCTACTAATAAATTGTATCTGGTATAGATCTCCTTAGACGTAAGACCTCAATTTAAATATTACTTGGAAAAATGTTCTAGACATTGTAAGTAAATTTGTCACAACCTAGTTAAGTTAGCTGTAAACTTATGTAACTAAACTTTTAATGGTCAATAAAGACAGCGTTTTATAAAAAAATAAAAAAAAATGTGTTTCACTCGGTTGCGTCTTCCTAATTCTCAAGTATTCATGGGCCAAAGAAAATAGTGAGTGAATAATATTATCAATAAATTAATAAATTTACACGGAGTTTAAAAATGGCGGAAAGCGTGGTTGTTCCAGAAAAGAAAGTAAAGAAAGTTGCAGGTCCTAAAAAAGTCAAGGCAGCACCTACTCATCCTCCGACGCAAGAAATGGTAAATGCTGCAATTACAACCCTAAAAGAACGTGGTGGCTCGTCTCTTTTAGCAATTAAGAAATACGTTGGTGCTACGTATAAAGTTGATATACAGAAGATTTCACCTTTCATAAAGAAATATTTGAAAAGTGCTGTTGAGAGTGGAAAGTTAGTCCAGACAAAGGGCAAAGGTGCGAATGGCTCATTCAAGTTGTCAAAGCCGAATGAGAAGGAGAAAAACGTCACACTTCGTATCTGCATCTGTACCTGAACACAGTTGGTCCTATCATCTGTATCTGAGCACAGTTGTAAAATTATAATTCAAAGTGAAAATTCAATTCAAAGTAAATCGAAATATAATTCAAAGTGCGGTATATGCTGTGCAGTAATGCACCAGCCCAAAACTATTTGATAAAGCGAAAAAGAAAGGCTATCGACTTTCTTCGCAACCCCCCTAAAAGAAATTCGACCGTCCCAATTCACTTGAGCCCTATCCCCGAAAATATGGCGTCAATTTCACCGGATCAAAGACTGCAGCAGGCCCTGGATCACATCAAGGCCCAGGAGAAGATCATCAACGACCTAACCAGAAAGATCGCCGAACTGGAAAACAACTTAAACCTTCCTGATTTATCAGATGAGTCTGACATGGAAGACCAACCTGCTCAGCTACCAGCACCAGCTGCCAAGGCAACACCAACAATATCAAATTTCAAATCAACCCATGAGCCGAAAGCTCATACGAATGAAGGCACCGTCAAAGGAGGAGCTCCGAAGAACGAGAGGCCCCCGCCAATCAACATAAAAAAGGTCAACAACATCAAAAAAGTTATCCAGCTTCTGGAGAACGCTTTGGGGCACCGGAATTTTACCACCAGATCTAAGGGTGACAACGTTTCCGTATCACTATCTTCCTTAAAAGACCACGCTCTTGCCGAAAAAGTGCTTATTCTGAATAAGCTGGACTTCTTCACCTTCCTAAGGTCAGATCTCAAGCCGAAAACTTTCATAATTCGCCACATCGACCCTGCTTGGACTAACGAAGAATTAAGCGCGGAATTGTCCAGATTAAGTCCCAACCTGAAAACGTCCAAAGTCGACTATTATCAAACCCCACACATGAGATCCAACAACATTTTCAACCTACGGATCATCCAACTGGCACCAGACGAAGACATTAATAACCTGAAAAAAATTAAATACCTCTTCACTCATAAAATTGGCATAGAGGTACCTCACAAGCAGGAGCTTCTCCACTGCAAGCGCTGTCAGCAGTCAGGTCATCTTTCATCTTCGTGTCATCTACCACGAAGATGCGTAAAATGTGCGCAGGAGCATGAACCAAACCAATGCAAAGTCAAGCCACCGGGTGAGGAACCAGAACGTATACACACGGAAAATCCGGATGGCTCCATTTCTGTAAAGGAATTGTCAGTTGAATGCTGCAATTGTGGAGGACCGCATCCAGCAAACTTCACAAAATGCCCGCACAAGCTACGTTTACTGAAGCAGAGAGTGCCTCCAACCAAAAACAACACTGGCCAACTTAAGCAACCAACAGCAGCAGTTACTACAACAACGAGATCGAAATCCTATGCGGAAATTACCAGAGGAAACAACGCACCCTCATCTCAACCAGGAACAAACCTAGGACTCGACATCATGGGATACATCCGAGAGTTGCAAGCTCTCTTACCGACGCTAAATGGATTAAGTAACTTCGAAAAAAAAGGTCAGATACTTTCTCTTATAACCTCACATATATTATCACAAAATGTCTAAGTTAAGTGTAGTTGCCCTCAATGTAGATTCCATTTCGTCAAACATACGGAGGCATCACCTCCGACTGCTAGTGAAGGAGTTTTCTCCAGACGTCCTCCTTCTTTGTGAAACCTGGCTCAAACCCAACTCTCGCATTTCTATTCCAAATTACCAATTTGTTTCAACTCCTCGAATTGACGGTGCAAGAGGAGGTACCGGTATCCTTATTCATAAAAGATTCCAATTCAGTGAAGTCAAATTTAGAAACATCTCCTGTGTCGAATACACTGCTGTCAAACTGCTTTGTGACAACAATAAAGTCTTGGTTCTAGTAGCCATCTATTTACAACCCAAAAGGTACCCTAACTTCCCATCTTCAGACTTCGATGAAATATTCCGTCAATCCCACCCCCACTCATTCATCATCGGAGGCGACTGGAATGCCCGTCATACCGCCTTCAACGACACCGCTTGCAATAAATTTGGCAAACAATTGCTTGCTTTCCTACCTCTCCACCCCTACGTCTATATCGACTCCCCTACGGAACCTACTCATTGCGCCAGCTCTACTCAATCAACTATAGACTTCTTCTTAAAATCTGCGATCCTACGCTCTGTATCTCCCCCTACTGTGTCGCACTTCTTCCCCTCTGACCATGCCTCCATCCACTCGGTAATTGACCTTGGCCCCTTAAATCCGCTTCAATCTCTCAACCCAGTCCATAATTTCTCCAGAACTAACTGGAGAAAGGTCAACAAATCCGTTGGCGATATGTTTCAAACGCTTCCCATCACTGATACGAATAACTTGGATCCTAACGAAATTGAAGAAGCAGCTTGTAAGATGGAAGGGATCTTACAGCAAGCCCTGTATTCTAATACCCCTTCAAGGATGCCACACTCCTTCGTAGGTAAACCACTTCCATATCTCACCCTCAAACTCATCTCATTAAAAAAAAAGCTCCGCCGAAAACTATTTCGAAGATTTTGTCCCCTCCTGAAAGTACAGGTTCAATTATTGTCTACCCTCATTAACCAGCAGTTAAATGCTTTCGTAGAGCAGAACTACATCTCCACTTTAAATAGTATCAGACCCGACCGTAATCTTTACAAAAACATCAATCGCCTTACAGGACGAAAAATACACACCTCAATAGACAGACTAATTGGTCCCAGAAATAATATTCTGTACTCTGATTCTGAAATAGCAAACTATTTAGCGGAACACTTCTCCCAAGTGCATAGGCAAAATGATAGCCTAGGCAACTCCGAGTTTGAGGAAGTGGTCAACCGTTATACATCCCATGAACTAATCTCCTCATTCACTCCATTCATAACTGAATTTAATAATGACAATAGAGCATCTCAACCCACCGATACAAACTTCTTTTTACAACCACAGGAATTTAACCAAATGATATCTTCTCGTAGCAGTAAAAACTCTACCGGCTTGGACAAAATTCCACATGTGCTTTTCAAAAACCTCAACCCTTCAAATCGACTATACATCATGACCCTGCTAAACCACATAATAAATGCTGGTCACATACCGGAGTCTTGGAAAACTGCCATAGTCATCCCCATTAAAAAATCAGGCGCATCCCTGATGGCGGCCAATTTTCGACCCATCTCACTACTTAATAATTTAAGCAAATTACTTGAATTAAAAATTCACCATTACCTACTCTCCTTCGCGGAAACTAACTCATTACTCCCTGATTTCCAATTCGGTTTTCGTGCACAGCACTCAACATGTCACGCTCTCCTCAAGTTTACTCACGACATCACTATGGCTCTTAACGACCAGTGCCCCACTGTGTGTATCTCCCTTGACATATCCAAGGCTTTCGACTGCGTGTGGACTGCGGGTCTTCTGTTCAAATTACATTCCACGTATCGTCTCAACAATCACACTTCCAAGTTTCTCTACTCGTACCTATCAAATAGGAAATTCATGGTCAAGATAAATTCCACCCTTTCCCAGACGTACTCAATAACAGCAGGAGTCCCCCAAGGATCCATTCTGGGCCCCCTCTTATATTTACTATACACATCTGATATTCCTCAACCCCTCTCACCGAATACTCGAATCCTCAACTACGCAGACGATACCCTTGTCTACTCCAGCAGTAGGCTCGTATTATCTGCCAGAAACCGCGTAAATGAATTCCTCCAAATTCTTTCCTCCTACTTCCTTAAATGGAAGATCCGCCTAAACCCCAACAAAACTCAACTGGTTGTATTTAAAGGTAGAAACGTTCACTGTACCAATAACACGGTACGTAACCATTCAAAAATCCAACTCAACCTCTGCAACACCCTCATAAAACCATCTAAATCACTAAAATACTTGGGCATTACTTTCGAAAATAATCTCTCTTTCACGACTCACATAAACAATGTCATCCGCAAAGCGGGGATACAGCTGAACCTTTGTCGGAAAGTAATGTGGAAGGCAGATGGTCTCTCTCAACAAGTCAAACTTCTACTTTATAAACAAATCATCAGGCCCACACTTACTTACGCTTGTCCCATCTGGTTCCATATCTCTCCCTCTCAAATGGAAAAACTTCGTATCTTCGAAAGGAAGTGTTTCAGACTAATCACAGGGCTACGTCGACAGCGCGACTCCCACAAATATATCGGAAGCCTTACGCTATACCACTCCGTCGGCCTGGAGAGATTGGATAGAAGGTTCCTGGAATTGTCGATAAGATTCATTGAAAACCTGTCAGCCAATCCAAACCCTCTCATCAATTCCCTTAGCCTCCCCAGCCATAATGCATCAAATCCCTATCTTCATGCACTCCATTTAAAGGCTCTCTTCTACTCAGGAAGATTAGTAAATGATGCGAACGAAATCATCTACCATAACAGGGTAACCGATCTTAACCACTTCAAATACTCAAACATTCAACCCTTTTCTCGGGTTCTTTCCTTTAACGAGCAGTCGGTGGAGAGACCTCCCTCTGCCGCTCCCTTCCCTCCTTAGGGTATGTAAAGTATGGAATCTCAACTTAAGCTTAAGACTAGTCAAATTTGTTCTAAATGACTATATGTGAATTTATTTAACTACCTTAGATATAAGCTAGATTTAAGTAGAGATAAGTAGTTTTAAGAATATTTATTGTAAACATTGACAATCCATCCTGGTTTTCATGACCTTTCCAGGAGTCATACTAATAAATTGTATCTTATAGATCTCCTTAGACGTAAGACCTCAATTTAAATATTACTTGGAAAAATGTTCTAGACATTGTAAGTAAATTTGTCACAACCTAGTTAAGTTAGCTGTAAACTTATGTAACTAAACTTTTAATGGTCAATAAAGACAGCGTTTTATAAAAAAAAAAAAAAAAGGAGAAAAAACAAAAGCCAAAACCGAAGGCAGCTAAATCAACCGGTGCAAAGAAGGCAGTAAAACCTAAAGTGGATGGTGGCCAGAAGACGATTAAAAAAGCCGGTGAGAAAACTGCGAAGAAGGTATCTGGTGGGTCAAAAGCAACAGCGAAAAAAGCTGTCGACAAGAAGGAGAAGCCAAAAGGGAGAAGTGGCATCAAGGCCAAACCAACAAAAACCAAGTCTGCTATCACTAAGGTTAAGGTGAAGACTCCAAAAGTAAAAACCACAAGTGGTGCAAAGGCACCTAAAGTAGCGGTAGCAGCCAAAAAAGCAAAGAAGTAAAAACTACAACCAAAGATGTTTGTTCCGGAGGGCGAATTATATCTGCAGTCCTTTTCAGGACTAAAACAATTTTGAAAAGAGTACATGAACATAATTTAGTTTCCTGTGATGGGTTTGTTGTTTGGGTGCAACTCTATCAGTGGTATTAGTCCATTGGATTAAACAAACTCTTCACTGGCATTCTATCACTTTAAATATTTAATTCAATAAATCAAGTTTGTGGAATGCTGATGTTTGGCACTCGACGAAATTGTCTTCTTAGTTCTTGCGAACGTTTAAAATTTTCATTCATCAGTGAGAGGTGATAGAAGATACAACATACATTGAGTATACAATCATCATATCATTGATATACGTCATTTTCAGCTGAAATTTTATACAATACCGACGTGTTAATTAATTTAAATTTATTAAAAAAAAAATAATTCAAATAAAGAAAAAATTGCCTGTGAAAGCGATTGTAAATTTTGCGAGTGTGTGAAGGAACTGGACGTGGAGAGTGGTTTGCACATTTATATAATTTAATTTATATTTTGTTATTTATTTTAATTTTATTCATTATTAATTAATTAACTCATTTAATTCCCCAATATAACATAGGTTGTTGATTAGGTTTGTTTGTTTCTTTTCTTGGTCCTTGTTTGTTCCCCCTTTTTTTTCCTTGCTTTTCACGCGTTTCTTGTCTGTTTTTCGTGCTCTTGCAGCGTCGCTTATCTGTTTACATGTTAACATACTCGCCATAAATGGATACCTGCTCTTCACGTTGTATGGGTCATCAGCCTGATCGGGGCATGATGGCTCTCATAAAGGGATTAAAGGAGGACTTCGAGGCTCTCAAGGCTGAGAACGCTGTCCTGAAAAGTAGATTATCGCGACTAGAAGCCACCCCACCCGCACCCCCGTCCAGTACCAGTTCGGAAGCTTCTGATTCGGAATCAGAGCTCGAGCCCGCGTTAGAGAATGTCACTAACAATTCTGATGACTCAATGGACGACGGTGACTCGCGTACCCCCACCCCAAACTCATCTAGGGCCCCAAAGCGGAAAACACCACTCCCAACAATAAGCTAAGATGGAGGACCCTCCAATAAGCGTGTCGCCATCGGCTGCCCGCCCACGCCACCCCCATCATCATCATCAGCTGTCCCCAAAAAGTTGTCGGACCCCGTAATAACTCGAAATTATCTGAAAAATCGTACCTCGCAGGAGCCTTGCCCACCGAGGCCAACTCCAGAGGTCGGGGTCCGGCCACCTGTTTCTAAGAAGAAACAGCAACCCGGGGTCTTTGCACAAGACCTCAATTTAAAAAACAATCGTACCCGACAATTGGAAGACAAACTGAAGGGTATTCAGATGGAGCAGAACGTTTATAAAAATTTAAAAAAGATATGTGGCACTTTTCGTATCACTGGACCGATCATACACAATGGTGTTGTTGTTAATAACGACACCAATAAAGCAAATATCATCGGAGAGACCTTTGAAAATAATCACAAACTTACTCTCTAAGATGGCGACCCGGATACTAATGCGATCATTAGTTCAGAGGTCCACAAAAATTGTACGACTTCAACGAGCCAATTGTTGTTTTTAACCCAACTAACAGTGCATACTTCGATGACACACGTGATAATGGTCACGGTTTCATCGCACCAAATACCCTACAGAGCCTGGTTAAATCTCGAAACCCAAAGAAGTCACCCGGTATCGACAACATGTCATACCACTCGTTGCGAAGGCTTTCTGCCTTATTCTTTATAAAGCTCTCCATTCTGTTCAACCATGCTTACAACATGGGGTACTTTCCCCAAGCTTGGAAGCATGCTATTATTTGTCCAATAGCAAAAGTTGGGAAACCAACGTATCACCCGCCAAGCTTTCGCCCTATCTCGCTTCTCACTTGTATCAGCAAAATATATGAAAAATTCATATACGAGAAACTAAATAACTTTATCAGTGCCAGGAACCTAATACCTGATTTCCAATTTGGATTTCAAAGAGCGCACAGCACCACTATGGCTCTCAACACATTTCAAACCCACGTCTGTGTGCGGCTCTTTAATAAGAAACCCACCATTGCGGTGAGCCTGGACATTGAAAAAGCTTTTGACACGACTTGGATCGAAGGTCTCGTTTTTAAATTATTGAATACTGGCCTCTGTAGAACGCTATGTAGTATCATCTACCAGTTCGTTCGAAACAGAACCTTCCAAGTTAGAGTGAATGGAAAGCTTTCCCGAACTTTTCACTCCGCTGCAGGCGTACCACAGGGCCCCATTCTAGGCCCCATCTTATTTAACATCTACACCTCCGATATTCCTCGCCCTGTGGACGGGCAAGTAAACCAGATATGCTATGCGGATGACGTCCTAGTGTACACGTCATCCAAAAGCCCTAAATTCGCAACAAATTGACTCAACCGTCACTTGGACGAAGTGTATCAGTATTACAGTCGATGGAAAATTCGACTTAACCCATCCAAAGCAGTAGCTATAATTCTGAGTAGTAAACACTTCCAACCTACTTCTCGATATTCACAGAATATTCGAATAAAAATGGGAGATACTACGATTAGACCACAGGACAGGATGAAATATCTTGGGGTCGTTTATACCCCAAAAATGAATTTCATCAAACATGTGACCCACATTCTCCAAAGGGGCCTCGGTCGGTCTAAGCAACTGCACAACATCTTGAAGTGGAGCAACAATGTTGACACCAAAGTTAAGCTTCTCTGCTATAAGCAGCTAATCCGATCTGGAATATCGTACGCATTTCCCATATGGTCCTGCATGTCTTTGGCTCAAATGGAAAGACTTCGAGTTTTCGAAAGGACACTCCTCAGAAGATGCGAATTTATTTTCCGCGAATTCAAACCTCGATACCCGCCTTTTGGAGTCACCTGTGATCTCGCCGGTACGGTCTTCGATGCGGGATGTGAGATTTCGTCCGCGCACTATTCAACGCATTCTACGTGAGGTGGATTGTAAGAAGGCAACCGGTTCGGACGGAATACCAACAATAGTCCTTAAGAACTGTGCTCCAGAACTATCGCCGGTTCTTGGCAGACTCTTCCGCTTATCTTATGCACGGAGGACATTTCCTGCCTGCTGGAAAATCACTCGAGTTCAGCCAATCCCAAAGACGGGAAAAAAGTGTCTCCCACAAAATTACCGTCCGATAGCATTACTGCCTATTTTATCTAAGGTAATGGAAAAAGTCATCAATACGGAGTTGGTTAAGTATTTGGAGTGCAACGGACTTCTGAATGATCGTCAATACGGATTCCGTGGCAGGCGGTCTACGGGAGACCTTTTGACACTTATAACCGACATATGGACATCTGCGATTGAACGGCATGGTGAGTCAAGGGCGGTCGCATTGGATATCTCCAAGGCTTTTCACCGCGTCTGGCACGGGGCATTGCTGAGCAAACTTCGTTCATATGGACTTTCCCAACAGCTTTGCGACTGGACGAGGAGCTTCCTCGAGAATCGATCGATCCGGGTTGTTGTGGACGGCGAGTGTTCGGATCTGTATCCTGTTAATTCGGGGGTGCCCCAAGGTTCCATTTTGGCTCCAACCTTGTTCTTGCTCCACATAAATGAATTGTTGGAAGCAACGGATAACAAGGTGCTCAGTTTTGCGGATGATAGTACACTTGTTTCCTCCTTTTCGAGTGTTCGGCCGATTGGTGCGTCTGCGTCGCATCAGCTGAGATGTAGACAGATTGACTCTCTTAATCAGGATCTAGATAGAGTCCTGCAGTGGGGAAGGGCCAATCTCGTCGACTTCAATGCAGCGAAGACACAATATACAACGTTCACAAAGAAAAGTGGATCATCGGTTCCATAGCTGATGATGAATGGCCAGGCCCTCGAGTCTGGGGAAAGTTTGAAATTGCTCGGCGTCACGGTCTGTGGGAATGTATCGTGGCACAAACACGTGTCGAGTATCGCCAGGTCAGCCTCAGGAAAACTGAGTTATCTTTTTAGAACCAAGAAATATTTTACTCCGGCCCAACTTCTTCTCCTGTATAAATCCCAAGTTAGACCCGCGCTCGAATATTGCTCTCATGTTTGGAGCTCGGCTCCTAAACGTACGCTCGACATACTTGAGAGCAAACAGAGACGAGCGATCCGCCTGATCGGGGACTCGGCGCTGACGTCGGGACTACAGTCGCTATCACATCGAAGGCGCGTAGCCGACCTCTGTCTGTTTTACAGATATTACCACGGCTACTGTTCTTCGGAGATTCGTGGTATTGTTCCACGCAATTCGGCTTATATGCGCTCCACAAGACAATCCGACGGATCGCACCCGTTTGTGGTTCATCTCCCGACGGCGCGAACATCCCTGCATCAGAACTCGTTCCGTTATAGAGCGGGAAAGCTGTGGAACTCCCTTCCCACGCGAGTGTTCCCGGAGCGTTACAACCTGCAACTGTTCAAAAAGAGCTGCACCAGTTATTTGATGGCATCTCGGGGCGCCCACTCGGCGCTATAGGTCCGCCTCTCCCGAGAGAAGTCTGTGGGGTAGATGAAGTATAGTGCCAGACACGGGCACACGGTTCACTTCCTCCTCCATCCAATTGTCACTAATTGAGACGGCGCGGGTATCGCAGCAGGTACAGGAAACACGCTTTAGCAATGAAATGTGTCTAGTTTTGAATTTAATTTACTTTTAAATTTTGAAAATCAAACAGTTAATGAAATTTATGACTTGTTTATTGTTTGTCTTTTACATTTTTGTATAATTTATACGTTTTCACAAAAGCTATTGAACACTTCGTATAAACTTATGGATATTGTTTTATCAAAGAGACTATTGTATACCGATTTTTTTTTTTGCCGCACTATATGTTTTCAATAATAAACAATTTGGGATCAATAAATTTACGTTATTTCATAGATTCACGGATAAATTTACGTGGAAAAATAAACTAAAACTTCCTAGAGTTGCAAAATAAAACACACACGACTCCGGGATATATTCGCGTGTTACTGTTTAGGCTTCTCCGCTGGAGGCGCGGAGAGCGGGAGTGACCCGTGCGACCAGCGTGGTCGACGGATGGAATCAGACTCAAACGATCGTCATCTCATGCAGAGATGATTTCGCTAAGGAAAAGAATGAAGAGAGAGAAAAACTCTTCTCTTAAGGGTGTGAATATATCCTTGCCAAGGATATGTTTTATCTCCCACAAGTGTAACGTAGAGTCTCTCTTATGGGAACAAGAAAACCAGATCTCGTAATAAAGGTCATGGTGGTATGTGTGGGATCGTTCAGATAGATGTGTTTCACACGTGCAGTGGAACGACGAAACAGGCAGGCGGCAAAGACAATAGGGAAAAATGACCAAATGCCCGTTGGTAATGCGGGTCATTGTTTACACGATGCCTCGTCGCTATTTTCGACGTTAGGAGAAAAAGGTGCTAAAAGCAAATTGAATGTTTATGGCATCTCTGGCTGCAATAGAAACCGGGTTCATATTTGCATTAGGAAATGCTGGAGAATTTGGTTTCAGCGTCTATTGCGCTAATTATATGCAGCTGCTTGGGTTGTTTGTTGCTAAGACAAACAAAAAAGGTTGCCAGGCAATGTATATGAAAAGGTATATGGCGCGTCTGGGAAAATAGACGGCGCGATATTTATGGTATTTGTCTGGTACCGAATTGGTTCAGAATACCAAATAAGCAAACAAAGAAATCTTATGAAAAATTGTGTGCGAAGGGATGCATGAAGGTAAGTTTTCTTTAGAGGGATTTTAGGGTTATAATAATTGGGTCTGTTTGATGCGTGAAGCATCTAAGATGCTAATGCGAATTGCATTAGCGAAAGCTGGTGCAGACCCGGGTTATGGTTATGGGGGTTTTTTCAGGAAGGCGAGCCGTGGGATCTGGCGGAATCGCCACAAGTCTATTAAAAAAAACAAAAAAAAAATCACTCTAGAAGGCCTGACGATCGTCATTACCCCAACTCTCACCTATACGAAGGTGCCCCCATTACCCTAATCGACGAGTACTTGCTTCAATTAGCATACAAGTACCTCGAAAGCATTCAGAACAGCGAGAACCTACTTGTACAGGACTCTTGGGTTCTTGACCCTTCTCTCTCGATCTCTTCGGATCAGACTACCACAATTTCTTCTTCAGTACAAAACTGAAGAAAGCACCCTTCCCAACAACATTCCCCTCTATAATAGAGGATTCCTGGATCCATTCCAGAGGATCTACTGTTAACAAACCACACACACATGGACGCACAGTACAATACGGCACAAACACACACACACCGACCAAAGCGCAGATCATCAGATGCCAAAGACGTGATCTGCGTTTACTACCGCACTCAAGACCTACCGGTCTTGTATGATTTCTTTCCCACCATCCCTCCATACAAGTAGTTAGAGAACACCTGGACTAACACTGTCCACACTATCCTGGGATACCCCCTTTTTTTTCTTTTCTTTTCAGATACCTCGAGACCGAGCCCAACATCCTCACGGATGTGGGTAATTCTGGTTATCGCAAGATGACCAGAAGCCAGAGACAAGATGAAGGACACACCTGTCCTTGTCTCGCTAAATTCGGCTCTCTCGCCAACCCATTTTTTTTTTTGAACAACAACAAAAACCGACGCCATCAAAATTTCTAGTAAAGCTCCTCCCTCTGGATAGAGGAAGCACGGTGGTGACCGCAACGATAAATCTAGAAAGTTTGTGTAAGGAGACTTATTCTTTTAAGAAGAGATATCTACTCATTTCATAACAAGCTTAAGCCCTTGGCCATAAGACTTCAAAAACTTTCCATTTCGAGACTTGTCAATATACTTTTAGAGTCGATTATTTTCTCAGTTAGTGGTATACAAAATATCATGATAAAGAAAAGTATAGTTTAATGGCAGATATTTTAGGTATGTATTGACTTTATACTACATGCAATAAGTTTGTTGGTACTTCAGTGAATTTGCAATTTGCTTCGACTATATCTCTATCCTATCTATGCATTGTATTAAGAGAGTAAATACGTAATAAAATGATAATAAATAAATTTAGAATAACACATTTTAACGCCGAATTAAATTTTAATTATTATTTCCAATATAGGGGAGCAGGATTGTTTGAGGTAATTGAATACAAAACAGACTTGGACCCTCATTCAGAAAAATGGTAATTGTCCATATAAATACACTTGGTATTGTAAATATTCGTTCACTTCACTTCGGAACGTTCATGCAGTCAGACATACTGATCGTGTGCTCGTGTACAACCAAGTTTTGAAAAAAAAAAAAAAAAAAAAAAAAAATTGAATTCGTAGACGTTAAGTCGTCGACGATCGACCGCGTTCACATCGAACCTTATGAAATTATAATTACAAAAAAAAAAAAAAAAAAACACGTGTAATTTTCGCTGGATGCCGTAGTCGAAATCTGTCTTCACAGATGCCAGACAACGACCCGAGCGCTACCCGGGAATATCTATTGGAACGGAAGAGAAGAGCCATTGAAACTCTTCAAAACTCATCTAAGAAGACCACAAAATTGGAAAATCCAGGAAAACACATGGACTACGAACAAAAATTCCACGAAGCCGTGGAATACATCCAACAGCTTTCAGCAGAGGTGAAACAACTCCGGGAGGAAATTCACTCCCTTAAGCAACCCACCCAAAACACCGACGATGCCAGTATGGAGATGACGCCTTCTCCCAGCTTACACCATAAAACATCTCCACCCAAACAACAATCATCAGCCCATAAGGAATCCACCAAACAAGCCAAGCCAGCACCGAGTCCCCTGCCTGCCCAGCACAAAAACGAAAGACCACCGCCAATCTACATCAGAAACCCGACCAGCACCAAAGCACTAATTCAAACCCTGCAAAATGCCCTGGGTCACCGGAATTTTAGCACCAATGCAAAAGGATCTAGGACTTCAATAACAGTCAGATCATTACTCGACCATGATAGGGCAGTTAAAAAACTGTTGGAGGAGCAATATCACTTCTTCACCTTCCAGCATCCGAACAGCAAACCAGCTACCTTTATTATAAGGCACATCGATCCCGAATGGACCAACGAAGAAGTGGGCCTGGAAATCGCAAGGATATGTCCACAAATAAAGATCAATAAGCTGGACTACTTCCAAACACCGTACATGAGGACAAACAACGTAAAAAACCTCCGGATCATACAAATCCCACCTAATCAGGACATCAAGCAACTTAAACAAATTAAATATTTGTTTACCCAAAAAATCGCAATCGAAGAGCCCCACAAACAAGAAATTCTTCATTGTAAGCGATGCCAAGAATCAGGACACTTGGCGGTCTCATGCCACCAGCAAAGACGTTGCGGCAGATGCGCAGAGGAACACGAGCTCGAGGAATGCAAGGTAAATCCACAAGGCCTGGAACCTGAAACAATACAAACCGTCAACGCTGATGGATCCATTACCAACAAAAAGATCACAGTTAAATGCTGTAACTGTGGAGGCCCTCATCCGGCAAATTTTTCCCAATGCCCTCAGAAGCTAAAACTTCTGGAAAGACGGAAATTAGCATCAACTATTAAATCAACAACAACAACAACAAAAACGAAACCAACAGTATTGCAGGAAACGAAGTCAACCCGACCCGGAATATCGTACGCGGATGCAGCAAGAGGAAACCTCAACACTACCACTCCCCCTAACAACAATACTGAAAACTTCAATCTAGACATCATGGGATACATCCAAAGCTTACAAGCCATGCTACCTTCGCTGAGGAAGATGTCAGAAATAGAGAAAAAAGGTCAGATTCTTTCACTAATAACTTCCCATATTCTTTCCAGCTCTCTCTAAACTAACCATTATCTCCCTCAACACAGAATCCATTTACTCTAATATACGTAAGCAACACCTCCGGTTGTTTGTTGAAAAATTTTCCCCAGATATCCTCTTCCTTTCAGAGACCTGGCTCAAACCAAATTCCCGAGTTTCCATTCCCAATTATACTTTTGTTTCTAACCCCAGAACTAATGGATCCCACGGAGGTACCGGCATCTTAATACACAAACAATTTCAATTCAGTGAAATTAGATTCACTAATATATTCAGCATTGAATACACGGCAGTTAAACTTTTTTGTGAGAACAATAAAGTGCTCGTCTTAGCATCCATTTATATTCACCCTTCACGACAACCAGATTTCCCAGATGCTGACATTTCGCAGATAATCCAACAGTCTGTTCCCGCTCCATTTATAATCGGGGGAGACTGGAATGCTCGTCATACAGCATTCAATGATAATAAATGCAACAAATATGGTCGTCAGTTGCTAGCACTCCTCCCATCTTATCCATATACATACATTGACCCCCCATTACAGCCAACCCGTGTCACTAGCACAGCCAAGTCAACAATCGACTTCTTCCTCAAGTCCGATGATGTTCAGTCAGCGGGTCCACCTACAGTCTCCTTTATATTTCCTTCTGATCATGGTTCCGTTCATACCACGATCCAAATCCCCTCTTTCGACCCACTCTACTCGTCAAACCCTGTCCCAAACTTCACCAAAACAAATTGGAGAAAAGTCAATAGGGACATAGCGATCAGTTTCTCTGACTTGTATATCCCTGAAGCATCTAACTTACTCCCTATTGAAATCGATCACGCATCTTTAAGAATAGAGCAAATTCTTAAGGAGGCTCTCAACAACAACACCCCGACAACCATTCCTCATAACTATTTAGGAAAGCCTTTGCCCAGCATCCTAACCAAATTATTGCGCCTTAAAAAGCAGCTCCGCCGTAAACTCCATCCAAGATACTGCCCCTTTATTAAAAGCCAAATCCAACTCCTATCCACTCTGATAAATGAGCAGTTGAAAAAGTTCGCAGATGAAAACTACATCTCCACACTTAAAAATATCAAACCAAATCGGGATCTTTTCAAAAACATCAACCAATTAACTGGTCGTAAATATAAACCCCGAATTGACCATCTCATGAACCCGATCAGCAATAATATTGCCCAGTCCGATACGGACATAGCAAATTGCCTCGCAGAACACTTTGCAAAGATTCATGAGCAAAATAATTCTCTATCAACTCCCGGCTTCGAGAACACAGTAAACGAATACATCTCAAACAGATTATTCACATCTTTTACTCCTTTCATCGGTGAATTCAACAACACAAACATAGCTTCACACCCCTTAGACACTACAAATTTTCTAACTGCGGACGAATTATCCGAGATCGTAAGATCAGGAAATAACAAAAAGTCAACTGGATTAGATGGAATCCCACGCCTTCTATTTAAAAGGCTACGCCCACAGAATCTACTTCCCATCCTCATTCTTCTTAATCAAATAATTAATGCATCGCACTTCCCAGAGAACTGGAAAACTGCGGTAGTAATTCCTATTAAGAAGCCCGGTAGTAGTAATAGCCCTTTCAATTATCGTCCAATATCCCTATTAAGTACATTAAGTAAGATACTGGAACGCAAGATCTACCAAAATCTTCTCTCATTTGCCAATGAGAATGCCCTCATCCCTAACTGTCAGTTCGGATTTCGTAAGCGACAATCCACATGTCATGCTCTACTAAAACTTACACACGATGTTACAACTGGTCTCCAAAACCAAAGCCCTACTGTGTGTATATCTCTCGATATTTCTAAGGCGTTTGATTGCGTCTGGATCTCAGGGCTTCTGTACAAACTGCACTCCATATTTAATCTAAACTCTCACACAACAAAGCTCTTAGCCTCTTATCTTTCTGACAGAAAATTCGTTGTGAGAATAAATTCTTCCGTCTCAGAAACCCACAACATAACCGCGGGTGTTCCCCAAGGCTCTATTTTAGGGCCAATTTTATATCTGTTATATACCGCGGATATTCCTCAACCCGTATCTCCTAATGTTGTGATGCTGAATTATGCTGATGATACATTAATTTACTCTAGCAGCAAATTTGTTAAGGCTGCAAGAAATCGCATTAACAACTTTCTCCCTAACCTATCATCATACTTCAATAAGTGGAAAATTCACCTTAACCCAAATAAAACGCAGCTCATAGTGTTCAAGGGCAAACACGAGCACTGTACAAACAACACTAGACGCTGCCACAACAAAATTAAACTTAACCTAAACAACACTCTAATAAAACCCTCCAAAACCCTAAAATATCTGGGAATCACTTTTTCTAATAACTGGTCTTTTTCCTCCCACATTAAAAATTCCCTTCAAAAAGCCACAATTCAGCTTAATCTCTGTAGAAGAGTAATGTGGAAACCTAATAGTCTCTCTCACAAAGTCAAACTGCTCATTTACAAACAGATTATCAGGCCCACACTCACGTACGCGTGTCCATTGTGGTACCATATCACTCCCTCCCAAATGGAGAAATTACGAGTATTCGAAAGAAAATGCTTTAGGTATGTCTCTGGGTTACATCGTCGTCCTAACTCCTATAAGTACTATAGTAACGTCGAACTCTACAATACCGCTGGTATTGAGCGCCTCGATAGACGATTCCTCGAACTGTCTATCAAATTTATCGAAAACCTACAAAATAATCCCAATCCCATAATAACCTCGCTCTTAGAGAACCCTCTAGATATCAGAACTAACTACCCCAACTGTCTCCACACCAGAGCTATCTTCGCCTCAGGCAGACTGGTAAATGATTCAAACGAGATCATATACCACAACACCGAAGTTACCCCTAACCAGTTCAAATACTCTAACGTCCAACCATTTTCCAACATCCTACGTTTTTCCAACGAACAACCGGAAAGAAATACTCTACCAGTAACCCATAACTGACCTCATTCCACATCCTTTAATTCATAAATCCCATTAATTATAAAACTTTATTTTGTTTATAGCTCATTTTATAATAATCAGACTAAGTTAGGTTAAGTTATATTTATATTTATATTTAGGGTTAAGTTTAGATTAAGTAAAGTAAAAATAAGAAATTCCTGGTTTTCTGACCTTTTCCAGGAAGACAAAACCCTACTAAATGTACAAACACACATCTAGCCTGTAACTCTTAAAACATTGTTTGGAAAATGTATTATAATAATAATTACATGTAAGCAATTGTCACGAATTTAATTTTAAGTCACTGTATTACTTAAATGTACAAATTTTAATTATGGTTAATAAATACAGTTTAAAAAAAAAAAAAAAAAACGGAGTTTAAAAATGGCGGAAAGCGTGGTTGTTCCAGAAAAGAAAGTAAAGAAAGTTGCAGGTCCTAAAAAAGTCAAGGCAGCACCTACTCATCCTCCGACGCAAGAAATGGTAAATGCTGCAATTACAACCCTAAAAGAACGTGGTGGCTCGTCTCTTTTAGCAATTAAGAAATACGTTGGTGCTACGTATAAAGTTGATATACAGAAGATTTCACCTTTCATAAAGAAATATTTGAAAAGTGCTGTTGAGAGTGGAAAGTTAGTCCAGACAAAGGGCAAAGGTGCGAATGGCTCATTCAAGTTGTCAAAGCCGAATGAGAAGGAGAAAAAACAAAAGCCAAAACCGAAGGCAGCTAAATCAACCGGTGCAAAGAAGGCAGTAAAACCTAAAGTGGATGGTGGCCAGAAGACGATTAAAAAAGCCGGTGAGAAAACTGCGAAGAAGGTATCTGGTGGGTCAAAAGCAACAGCGAAAAAAGCTGTCGACAAGAAGGAGAAGCCAAAAGGGAGAAGTGGCATCAAGGCCAAACCAACAAAAACCAAGTCTGCTATCACTAAGGTTAAGGTGAAGACTCCAAAAGTAAAAACCACAAGTGGTGCAAAGGCACCTAAAGTAGCGGTAGCAGCCAAAAAAGCAAAGAAGTAAAAACTACAACCAAAGATGTTTGTTCCGGAGGGCGAATTATATCTGCAGTCCTTTTCAGGACTAAAACAATTTTGAAAAGAGTACATGAACATAATTTAGTTTCCTGTGATGGGTTTGTTGTTTGGGTGCAACTCTATCAGTGGTATTAGTCCATTGGATTAAACAAACTCTTCACTGGCATTCTATCACTTTAAATATTTAATTCAATAAATCAAGTTTGTGGAATGCTGATGTTTGGCACTCGACGAAATTGTCTTCTTAGTTCTTGCGAACGTTTAAAATTTTCATTCATCAGTGAGAGCTGATAGAAGATACAACATACATTGAGTATACAATCATCATATCATTGATATACGTCATTTTCAGCTGAAATTTTATACAATACAGACGTGTTAATTAATTTAAATTTATTAAAAAAAAAATAATTCAAATAAAGAAAAAATTGCCTGTGAAAGCGATTGTAAATTTTGCGAGTGTGTGAAGGAACTGGACGTGGAGAGTGGTTTGCACATTTATATAATTTAATTTATATTTTGTTATTTATTTTAATTTTATTCATTATTAATTAATTAACTTATTTAATTCCCCAATATAACATAGGTTGTTGATTAGGTTTGTTTGTTTCTTTTCTTGGTCCTTGTTTGTTCCCCCTTTTTTTTCCTTGCTTTTCACGCGTTTCTTGTCTGTTTTTCGTGCTCTTGCAGCGTCGCTTATCTGTTTACATGTTAACATACTCGCCATAAATGGATACCTGCTCTTCACGTTGTATGGGTCATCAGCCTGATCGGGGCATGATGGCTCTCATAAAGGGATTAAAGGAGGACTTCGAGGCTCTCAAGGCTGAGAACGCTGTCCTGAAAAGTAGATTATCGCGACTAGAAGCCACCCCACCCGCACCCCCGTCCAGTACCAGTTCGGAAGCTTCTGATTCGGAATCAGAGCTCGAGCCCGAGTTAGAGAATGTCACTAACAATTCTGATGACTCAATGGACGACGGTGACTCGCGTACCCCCACCCCAAACTCA
The DNA here is from genome assembly GCA_963931805.1 of Microdon myrmicae. Classification (NCBI taxonomy): domain Eukaryota; kingdom Metazoa; phylum Arthropoda; class Insecta; order Diptera; family Syrphidae; genus Microdon; species Microdon myrmicae. The sequence continues at coordinate 150,576,782 of OZ007497.1, read as the reverse complement.
TCTAGGGCCCCAAAGCGGAAAACACCACTCCCAACAATAAGCTAAGATGGAGGACCCTCCAATAAGCGTGTCGCCATCGGCTGCCCGCCCACGCCACCCCCATCATCATCATCAGCTGTCCCCAAAAAGTTGTCGGACCCCGTAATAACTCGAAATTATCTGAAAAATCGTACCTCGCAGGAGCCTTGCCCACCGAGGCCAACTCCAGAGGTCGGGGTCCGGCCACCTGTTTCTAAGAAGAAACAGCAACCCGGGGTCTTTGCACAAGACCTCAATTTAAAAAACAATCGTACCCGACAATTGGAAGACAAACTGAAGGGTATTCAGATGGAGCAGAACGTTTATAAAAATTTAAAAAAGATATGTGGCACTTTTCGTATCACTGGACCGATCATACACAATGGTGTTGTTGTTAATAACGACACCAATAAAGCAAATATCATCGGAGAAACCTTTGAAAATAATCACAAACTTACTCTCTAAGATGGCGACCCGGATACTAATGCGATCATTAGTTCAGAGGTCCACAAAAATTGTACGACTTCAACGAGCCAATTGTTGTTTTTAACCCAACTAACAGTGCATACTTCGATGACACACGTGATAATGGTCACGGTTTCATCGCACCAAATACCCTACAGAGCCTGGTTAAATCTCGAAACCCAAAGAAGTCACCCGGTATCGACAAAATGTCATACCACTCGTTGCGAAGGCTTTCTGCCTTATTCTTTATAAAGCTCTCCATTCTGTTCAACCATGCTTACAACATGGGGTACTTTCCCCAAGCTTGGAAGCATGCTATTATTTGTCCAATAGCAAAAGTTGGGAAACCAACGTATCACCCGCCAAGCTTTCGCCCTATCTCGCTTCTCACTTGTATCAGCAAAATATATGAAAAATTCATATACGAGAAACTAAATAACTTTATCAGTGCCAGGAACCTAATACCTGATTTCCAATTTGGATTTCAAAGAGCGCACAGCACCACTATGGCTCTCAACACATTTCAAACCCACGTCTGTGTGCGGCTCTTTAATAAGAAACCCACCATTGCGGTGAGCCTGGACATTGAAAAAGCTTTTGACACGACTTGGATCGAAGGTCTCGTTTTTAAATTATTGAATACTGGCCTCTGTAGAACGCTATGTAGTATCATCTACCAGTTCGTTCGAAACAGAACCTTCCAAGTTAGAGTGAATGGAAAGCTTTCCCGAACTTTTCACTCCGCTGCAGGCGTACCACAGGGCTCCATTCTAGGCCCCATCTTATTTAACATCTACACCTCCGATATTCCTCGCCCTGTGGACGGGCAAGTAAACCAGATATGCTATGCGGATGACGTCCTAGTGTACACGTCATCCAAAAGCCCTAAATTCGCAACAAATTGACTCAACCGTCACTTGGACGAAGTGTATCAGTATTACAGTCGATGGAAAATTCGACTTAACCCATCCAAAGCAGTAGCTATAATTCTGAGTAGTAAACACTTCCAACCTACTTCTCGATATTCACAGAATATTCGAATAAAAATGGGAGATACTACGATTAGACCACAGGACAGGATGAAATATCTTGGGGTCGTTTATACCCCAAAAATGAATTTCATCAAACATGTGACCCACATTCTCCAAAGGGGCCTCGGTCGGTCTAAGCAACTGCACAACATCTTGAAGTGGAGCAACAATGTTGACACCAAAGTTAAGCTTCTCTGCTATAAGCAGCTAATCCGATCTGGAATATCGTACGCATTTCCCATATGGTCCTGCATGTCTTTGGCTCAAATGGAAAGACTTCGAGTTTTCGAAAGGACACTCCTCAGAAGATGCGAATTTATTTTCCGCGAATTCAAACCTCGATACCCACCTTTTGGAGTCACCTGTGATCTCGCCGGTACGGTCTTCGATGCGGGATGTGAGATTTCGTCCGCGCACTATTCAACGCATTCTACGTGAGTTGGATTGTAAGAAGGCAACCGGTTCGGACGGAATACCAACAATAGTCCTTAAGAACTGTGCTCCAGAACTATCGCCGGTTCTTGGCAGACTCTTCCGCTTATCTTATGCACGGAGGACATTTCCTGCCTGCTGGAAAATCACTCGAGTTCAGCCAATCCCAAAGACGGGAAAAAAGTGTCTCCCACAAAATTACCGTCCGATAGCATTACTGCCTATTTTATCTAAGGTAATGGAAAAAGTCATCAATACGGAGTTGGTTAAGTATTTGGAGTGCAACGGACTTCTGAATGATCGTCAATACGGATTCCGTGGCAGGCGGTCTACGGGAGACCTTTTGACACTTATAACCGACATATGGACATCTGCGATTGAACGGCATGGTGAGTCAAGGGCGGTCGCATTGGATATCTCCAAGGCTTTTCACCGCGTCTGGCACGGGGCATTGCTGAGCAAACTTCGTTCATATGGACTTTCCCAACAGCTTTGCGACTGGACGAGGAGCTTCCTCGAGAATCGATCGATCCGGGTTGTTGTGGACGGCGAGTGTTCGGATCTGTATCCTGTTAATTCGGGGGTGCCCCAAGGTTCCATTTTGGCTCCAACCTTGTTCTTGCTCCACATAAATGAATTGTTGGAAGCAACGGATAACAAGGTGCTCAGTTTTGCGGATGATAGTACACTTGTTTCCTCCTTTTCGAGTGTTCGGCCGATTGATGCGTCTGCGTCGCATCAGCTGAGATGTAGACAGATTGACTCTCTTAATCAGGATCTAGATAGAGTCCTGCAGTGGGGAAGGGCCAATCTCGTCGACTTCAATGCAGCGAAGACACAATATACAACGTTCACAAAGAAAAGTGGATCATCGGTTCCATAGCTGATGATGAATGGCCAGGCCCTCGAGTCTGGGGAAAGTTTGAAATTGCTCGGCGTCACGGTCTGTGGGAATGTATCGTGGCACAAACACGTGTCGAGTATCGCCAGGTCAGCCTCAGGAAAACTGAGTTATCTTTTTAGAACCAAGAAATATTTTACTCCGGCCCAACTTCTTCTCCTGTATAAATCCCAAGTTAGACCCGCGCTCGAATATTGCTCTCATGTTTGGAGCTCGGCTCCTAAACGTACGCTCGACATACTTGAGAGCAAACAGAGACGAGCGATCCGCCTGATCGGGGACTCGGCGCTGACGTCGGGACTACAGTCGCTATCACATCGAAGGCGCGTAGCCGACCTCTGTCTGTTTTACAGATATTACCACGGCTACTGTTCTTCGGAGATTCGTGGTATTGTTCCACGCAATTCGGCTTATATGCGCTCCACAAGACAATCCGACGGATCGCACCCGTTTGTGGTTCATCTCCCGACGGCGCGAACATCCCTGCATCAGAACTCGTTCCGTTATAGAGCGGGAAAGCTGTGGAACTCCCTTCCCACGCGAGTGTTCCCGGAGCGTTACAACCTGCAACTGTTCAAAAAGAGCTGCACCAGTTATTTGATGGCATCTCGGGGCGCCCACTCGGCGCTATAGGTCCGCCTCTCCCGAGAGAAGTCTATTAAAAAAAACAAAAAAAAAAATCACTCTAGAAGGCCTGACGATCGTCATTACCCCAACTCTCACCTATACGAAGGTGCCCCCATTACCCTAATCGACGAGTACTTGCTTCAATTAGCATACAAGTACCTCGAAAGCATTCAGAACAGCGAGAACCTACTTGTACAGGACTCTTGGGTTCTTGACCCTTCTCTCTCGATCTCTTCGGATCAGACTACCACAATTTCTTCTTCAGTACAAAACTGAAGAAAGCACCCTTCCCAACAACATTCCCCTCTATAATAGAGGATTCCTGGATCCATTCCAGAGGATCTACTGTTAACAAACCACACACACATGGACGCACAGTACAATACGGCACAAACACACACACACCGACCAAAGCGCAGATCATCAGATGCCAAAGACGTGATCTGCGTTTACTACCGCACTCAAGACCTACCGGTCTTGTATGATTTCTTTCCCACCATCCCTCCATACAAGTAGTTAGAGAACACCTGGACTAACACTGTCCACACTATCCTGGGATACCCCCTTTTTTTTCTTTTCTTTTCAGATACCTCGAGACCGAGCCCAACATCCTCACGGATGTGGGTGATTCTGGTTATCGCAAGATGACCAGAAGCCAGAGACAAGATGAAGGACACACCTGTCCTTGTCTCGCTAAATTCGGCTCTCTCGCCAACCCATTTTTTTTTTTAACAACAACAAAAACCGACGCCATCAAAATTTCTAGTAAAGCTCCTCCCTCTGGATAGAGGAAGCACGGTGGTGACCGCAACGATAAATCTAGAAAGTTTGTGTAAGGAGACTTATTCTTTTAAGAAGAGATATCTACTCATCTCATAACAAGCTTAAGCCCTTGGCCATAAGACTTCAAAAACTTTCCATTTCGAGACTTGTCAATATACTTTTAGAGTCGATTATTTTCTCAGTTAGTGGTATACAAAATATCATGATAAAGAAAAGTACAGTTTAATGGCAGATATTTTAGGTATGTATTGACTTTATACTACATGCAATAAGTTTGTTGGTACTTCAGTGAATTTGCAATTTGCTTCGACTATATCTCTATCCTATCTATGCATTGTATTAAGAGAGTAAATACGTAATAAAATGATAATAAATAAATTTAGAATAACACATTTTAACGCCGAATTAAATTTTAATTATTATTTCCAATATAGGGGAGCAGGATTGTTTGAGGTAATTGAATACAAAACAGACTTGGACCCTCATTCAGAAAAATGGTAATTGTCCATATAAATACACTTGGTATTGTAAATATTCGTTACTTTATAGAAAGCTAATTTAAAGGCGAGTTTAATAAACATATTTGAAGTCCATATATCGCAGAAATATCCTGAAAAGAATGTATTAATTTATAAACGACAGAGAACATTGACAGAATTGAGCGCATATAATGGAGATAATTAAAGAAGGTATTGAATGAAATAAGATTAGACTTGATAAATAATGCAGAGGAAGGTTTCAGTAAGTCATGCAACCTCTCATTATGCCTTATTAAATTTAGATTAATACAAAAGAAAGATATTTGTCAAGAAAGTCCAATATCGAATTAGATAAAAGTACTTGAACGAAAATGTGTTTCACACCCCCCTAAAAAGACGGCAGCTATATTGGAAAATATGGAAAACATGACCTTAACACAGGATCAAAGACTCCAGCAGGCCCTGGATCACATCAAGGCCCAGGAGAAGCTTATCAAGGAATTAACGAAGAGAATCGACGAATTGGAAAGCAACTCTGCAAATTTTCCTGAAATGTTGGACGAGTCTGACATGGAGGAGCAACCGTCTCATCTATCAGCACCAGCTGCCAAACCAACGCCAAAAATCTCCAGTATCCAAAAAATGTCTGGAAGTCATAATCAACCGAAACCCCAAATAAATAACGCCGCTGCCAATGGAAGGGTTCCAAAGAACGAGAGGCCACCACAAATCAACATAAAAAAAAGTTAACAACATCAAACAAGTTATTCAGCTTCTGGAGAGCGCCCTGGGGCACCGGAATTTTACCACCAGATCGAGAGGTGACAACGTGTCCGTAACACTCTCCTCTTTAAAAGACCACGCGCTAGCTGAAAAAGCGCTTATCTCTAATAAACTGGAGTTCTTCACCTTCCTCAGGGCGGATCTCAAACCGAAAACGTTTATAATACGGCACATCGACCCTGCTTGGACTAATGAAGAAATAAGCGCGGAATTGACTAGACTAAGTCCTGACTTAAAAATATCCAAAGTCGACTACTACCAAACTCCTCACATGAGGGCGAGCAACATATTCAACCTACGGATCATCCAATTGGCTCCAACCGAAGACACGAACAAGCTAAAACAGATCAAATATCTGTTCACCCACAAAATTCAGATAGAGATACCTCACAAGCAGGAGCTTCTCCACTGCAAGCGCTGTCAGCAGTCAGGTCATCTTTCATCTTCGTGTCATCTACCAAGACGATGCGTAAAATGTGCGCAGGAGCATGAACCAAACCAATGCAAAGTCAAGCCACCGGGTGAGGACCCAGAACGTATACACACGGAAAATCCGGATGGCTCCATTTCTGTAAAGGAAGTGTCAGTTGAATGCTGCAATTGTGGTGGACCGCATCCAGCAAACTTCACAAAATGCCCGCACAAGCTACGCTTACTGAAGCAGAGAGTGCCTCCAACCAAAAACAACACTGACCAACTTAAGCAACCAACAGCAACAGTTACTACAACAACGAAATCGAAATCCTATGCGGAAATTACCAGAGGAAACAACGCACCCTCATCACAACCAGGAACAAACCTAGGACTCGACATCATGGGATACATCCGAGAGTTGCAAGCTCTCTTACCGACGCTAAATGGATTAAGTAACTTCGAAAAAAAAGGTCAGATACTTTCTCTTATAACCTCACATATATTATCCCAAAATGTCTAAGTTAAGTGTAGTTGCCCTCAATGTAGATTCCATTTCGTCAAACATACGGAGGCATCACCTCCGACTGCTAGTGAAGGAGTTTTCTCCAGACGTCCTCCTTCTTTGTGAAACCTGGCTCAAACCCAACTCTCGCATTTCTATTCCAAATTACCAACTTGTTTCAACTCCTCGAATTGACGGTGCAAGAGGAGGTACCGGTATCCTTATTCATAAAAGATTTCAATTCAGTGAAGTCAAATTTAGAAACATCTCCTGTGTCGAATACACTGCTGTCAAACTGCTTTGTGACAACAATAAAGTCTTGGTTCTAGTAGCCATCTATTTACAACCCAAGAGGTACCCTAACTTCCCATCTTCAGACTTCGATGAAATATTCCGTCAATCCCACCCCCACTCATTCATCATCGGAGGCGACTGGAATGCCCGTCATACCGCCTTCAACGACACCGCTTGCAATAAATTTGGCAAACAATTGCTTGCTTTCCTACCTCTCCACCCCTACGTCTATATCGACTCCCCTACGGAACCTACTCATTGCTCCAGCTCTACTCAATCAACTATAGACTTCTTCTTAAAATCTGCGATCCTACGCTCTGTATCTCCTCCTACTGTGTCGCACTTCTTCCCCTCTGACCATGCCTCCATCCACTCGGTAATTGACCTTGGCCCCTTAAATCCGCTTCAATCTCTCAACCCAGTCCATAATTTCTCCAGAACTAACTGGAGAAAGGTCAACAAATCCGTTGGCGATATGTTTCAAACGCTTCCCATCACAGATACGAATAACTTGGATCCTAACGAAATTGAAGAAGCAGCTTGTAAGATGGAAGGGATCTTACAGCAAGCCCTGTATTCTAATACCCCTTCAAGGATGCCACACTCCTTCGTAGGTAAACCACTTCCATATCTCACCCTCAAACTCATCTCATTAAAAAAAAAGCTCCGCCGAAAACTATTTCGAAGATTTTGTCCCCTCCTGAAAGTACAGGTTCAATTATTGTCTACCCTCATTAACCAGCAGTTAAATGCTTTCGTAGAGCAGAACTACATCTCCACTTTAAATAGTATCAGACCCGACCGTAATCTTTACAAAAACATCAATCGCCTTACAGGACGAAAAATACACACCTCAATAGACAGACTAATTGGTCCCAGAAATAATATTCTGTACTCTGATTCTGAAATAGCAAACTATTTAGCGGAACACTTCTCCCAAGTGCATAGGCAAAATCATAGCCTAGGCAACCCCGAGTTTGAGGAAGTGGTCAACCGTTATACATCCCATGAACTAATCTCCTCATTCACTCCATTCATAACTGAATTTAATAATGACAATAGAGCATCTCAACCCACCGATACAAACTTCTTTTTGCAACCGCAGGAATTTAACCAAATGATATCTTCTCGTGGCAATAAAAACTCAACCGGCTTGGACAAAATTCCACATGTGCTTTTCAAAAACCTCAACCCTTCAAATCGACTATACATCATGACCCTGCTAAACCACATAATAAATGCTGGTCACATACCGGAGTCTTGGAAAACTGCCATAGTCATCCCCATTAAAAAATCAGGCGCATCCCTGATGGCGGCCAATTTTCGACCCATCTCACTACTTAATAATTTAAGCAAATTACTTGAATTAAAAATTCACCATTACCTACTCTCCTTCGCGGAAACTAACTCATTACTCCCTGATTTTCAATTCGGTTTTCGTGCACAGCACTCAACATGTCACGCTCTCCTCAAGTTTACTCACGACATCACTATGGCTCTTAACGACCAGTGCCCCACTGTGTGTATCTCCCTTGACATATCCAAGGCTTTCGACTGCGTGTGGACTGCGGGTCTTCTGTTCAAATTACATTCCACGTATCGTCTCAACAATCACACTTCCAAGTTTCTCTACTCGTACCTATCAAATAGGAAATTCATGGTCAAGATAAATTCCTCCCTTTCCCAGACGTACTCAATAACAGCAGGAGTCCCCCAAGGATCCATTCTGGGCCCCCTCTTATACTTACTATACACATCTGATATTCCTCAACCCGTCTCACCGAATACTCGAATCCTCAACTACGCAGACGATACCCTTGTCTACTCCAGCAGCAGGCTCGTATTATCTGCCAGAAACCGCGTAAATGAATTCCTCCAAATTCTTTCCTCCTACTTCCTTAAATGGAAGATCCGCTTAAACCCCAACAAAACTCAGATGATTGTATTTAAAGGTAGTAACGTTCACTGTACCAATAACACGGTACGTAACCATTCAAAAATCCAACTGAACCTCTGCAACACCCTCATAAAACCATCTAAATCACTAAAATACTTGGGCATTACTTTCGAAAATAATCTCTCTTTCACGACTCACATAAACAATGTCATCCGCAAAGCGGGGATACAGCTGAACCTTTGTCGGAAAGTAATGTGGAAGGCAGATGGTCTCTCTCAACAAGTCAAACTTCTACTTTATAAACAAATCATCAGGCCCACACTTACTTACGCTTGTCCCATCTGGTTCCATATCTCTCCCTCTCAAATGGAAAAACTTCGTATCTTCGAAAGGAAGTGTTTCAGACTAATCACAGGGCTACGTCGACAGCGCGACTCCCACAAATATATCGGAAGCCTTACGCTATACCACTCCGTCGGCCTGGAGAGATTGGATAGAAGGTTCCTGGAATTGTCGATAAGATTCATTGAAAACCTGTCAGCCAATCCAAATCCTCTCATCAATTCCCTTAGCCTCCCCAGCCACAATGCATCAAATCCCTATCTTCATGCACTCCATTTAAAGGCTCTCTTCTACGCAGGAAGATTAGTAAATGATGCGAACGAAATCATCTACCATAACAGGGTAACCGATCTTAACCACTTCAAATACTCAAACATTCAACCCTTTTCTCGGGTTCTTTCCTTTAACGAGCAGTCGGTGGAGAGACCTCCCTCTGCCGCTCCCTTCCCTCCTTAGGGTATGTAAAGTATGGAATCTCAACTTAATCTTAAGACAAGGCTAATTTGTTCTAAATGACTATATGTGAATTTATTTAACTACCTTAGATATAAGCTAGATTTAAATAGAGATAAGTAGTTTTAAGAATATTTATTGTAAACATTGACAATCCATCCTGGTTTTCATGACCTTTCCAGGAGTCCTGCTAATAAATTGTATCTTATAGATCTCCTTAGACGTAAGACCTCAATTTAAATATTACTTGGAAAAATGTTCTAGGCATTGTAAGTAAATTTGTCACAACTTAGTTAAGTTAGCTGTAAACTTATGTAACTAAACTTTTAATGGTCAATAAAGACAGCGTTTTATAAAAAAAAAATAAAAAATTTCACCTTTCATAAAGAAATATTTGAAAAGTGCTGTTGAGAGTGGAAAGTTAGTCCAGACAAAGGGCAAAGGTGCGAATGGCTCATTCAAGTTGTCAAAGCCGAATGAGAAGGAGAAAAAACAAAAGCCAAAACCGAAGGCAGCTAAATCAACCGGTGCAAAGAAGGCAGTAAAACCTAAAGTGGATGGTGGCCAGAAGACGATTAAAAAAGCCGGTGAGAAAACTGCGAAGAAGGTATCTGGTGGGTCAAAAGCAACAGCGAAAAAAGCTGTCGACAAGAAGGAGAAGCCAAAAGGGAGAAGTGGCATCAAGGCCAAACCAACAAAAACCAAGTCTGCTATCACTAAGGTTAAGGTGAAGACTCCAAAAGTAAAAACCACAAGTGGTGCAAAGGCACCTAAAGTAGCGGTAGCAGCCAAAAAAGCAAAGAAGTAAAAACTACAACCAAAGATGTTTGTTCCGGAGGGCGAATTATATCTGCAGTCCTTTTCAGGACTAAAACAATTTTGAAAAGAGTACATGAACATAATTTAGTTTCCTGTGATGGGTTTGTTGTTTGGGTGCAACTCTATCAGTGGTATTAGTCCATTGGATTAAACAAACTCTTCACTGGCATTCTATCACTTTAAATATTTAATTCAATAAATCAAGTTTGTGGAATGCTGATGTTTGGCACTCGACGAAATTGTCTTCTTAGTTCTTGCGAACGTTTAAAATTTTCATTCATCAGTGAGAGGTGATAGAAGATACAACATACATTGAGTATACAATCATCATATCATTGATATACGTCATTTTCAGCTGAAATTTTATACAATACAGACGTGTTAATTAATTTAAATTTATTAAAAAAAAAATAATTCAAATAAAGAAAAAATTGCCTGTGAAAGCGATTGTAAATTTTGCGAGTGTGTGAAGGAACTGGACGTGGAGAGTGGTTTGCACATTTATATAATTTAATTTATATTTTGTTATTTATTTTAATTTTATTCATTATTAATTAATTAACTCATTTAATTCCCCAATATAACATAGGTTGTTGATTAGGTTTGTTTGTTTCTTTTCTTGGTCCTTGTTTGTTCCCCCTTTTTTTTCCTTGCTTTTCACGCGTTTCTTGTCTGTTTTTCGTGCTCTTGCAGCGTCGCTTATCTGTTTACATGTTAACATACTCGCCATAAATGGATACCTGCTCTTCACGTTGTATGGGTCATCAGCCTGATCGGGGCATGATGGCTCTCATAAAGGGATTAAAGGAGGACTTCGAGGCTCTCAAGGCTGAGAACGCTGTCCTGAAAAGTAGATTATCGCGACTAGAAGCCACCCCACCCGCACCCCCGTCCAGTACCAGTTCGGAAGCTTCTGATTCGGAATCAGAGCTCGAGCCCGAGTTAGAGAATGTCACTAACAATTCTGATGACTCAATGGACGACGGTGACTCGCGTACCCCCACCCCAAACTCATCTAGGGCCCCAAAGCGGAAAACACCACTCCCAACAATAAGCTAAGATGGAGGACCCTCCAATAAGCGTGTCGCCATCGGCTGCCCGCCCACGCCACCCCCATCATCATCATCAGCTGTCCCCATAAAGTTGTCGGACCCCGTAATAACTCGAAATTATCTGAAAAATCGTACCTCGCAGGAGCCTTGCCCACCGAGGCCAACTCCAGAGGTCGGGGTCCGGCCACCTGTTTCTAAGAAGAAACAGCAACCCGGGGTCTTTGCACAAGACCTCAATTTAAAAAACAATCGTACCCGACAATTGGAAGACAAACTGAAGGGTATTCAGATGGAGCAGAACGTTTATAAAAATTTAAAAAAGATATGTGGCACTTTTCGTATCACTGGACCGATCATACACAATGGTGTTGTTGTTAATAACGACACCAATAAAGCAAATATCATCGGAGAGACCTTTGAAAATAATCACAAACTTACTCTCTAAGATGGCGACCCGGATACTAATGCGATCATTAGTTCAGAGGTCCACAAAAATTGTACGACTTCAACGAGCCAATTGTTGTTTTTAACCCAACTAACAGTGCATACTTCGATGACACACGTGATAATGGTCACGGTTTCATCGCACCAAATACCCTACAGAGCCTGGTTAAATCTCGAAACAAAGAAGTCACCCGGTATCGACAACATGTCATACCACTCGTTGCGAAGGCTTTCTGCCTTATTCTTTATAAAGCTCTCCATTCTGTTCAACCATGCTTACAACATGGGGTACTTTCCCCAAGCTTGGAAGCATGCTATTATTTGTCCAATAGCAAAAGTTGGGAAACCAACGTATCACCCGCCAAGCTTTCGCCCTATCTCGCTTCTCACTTGTATCAGCAAAATATATGAAAAATTCATATACGAGAAACTAAATAACTTTATCAGTGCCAGGAACCTAATACCTGATTTCCAATTTGGATTTCAAAGAGCGCACAGCACCACTATGGCTCTCAACACATTTCAAACCCACGTCTGTGTGCGGCTCTTTAATAAGAAACCCACCATTGCGGTGAGCCTGGACATTGAAAAAGCTTTTGACACGACTTGGATCGAAGGTCTCGTTTTTAAATTATTGAATACTGGCCTCTGTAGAACGCTATGTAGTATCATCTACCAGTTCGTTCGAAACAGAACCTTCCAAGTTAGAGTGAATGGAAAGCTTTCCCGAACTTTTCACTCCGCTGCAGGCGTACCACAGGGCTCCATTCTAGGCCCCATCTTATTTAACATCTACACCTCCGATATTCCTCGCCCTGTGGACGGGCAAGTAAACCAGATATGCTATGCGGATGACGTCCTAGTGTACACGTCATCCAAAAGCCCTAAATTCGCAACAAATTGACTCAACCGTCACTTGGACGAAGTGTATCAGTATTACAGTCGATGGAAAATTCGACTTAACCCATCCAAAGCAGTAGCTATAATTCTGAGTAGTAAACACTTCCAACCTACTTCTCGATATTCACAGAATATTCGAATAAAAATGGGAGATACTACGATTAGACCACAGGACAGGATGAAATATCTTGGGGTCGTTTATACCCCAAAAATGAATTTCATCAAACATGTGACCCACATTCTCCAAAGGGGCCTCGGTCGGTCTAAGCAACTGCACAACATCTTGAAGTGGAGCAACAATGTTGACACCAAAGTTAAGCTTCTCTGCTATAAGCAGCTAATCCGATCTGGAATATCGTACGCATTTCCCATATGGTCCTGCATGTCTTTGGCTCAAATGGAAAGACTTCGAGTTTTCGAAAGGACACTCCTCAGAAGATGCGAATTTATTTTCCGCGAATTCAAACCTCGATACCCGCCTTTTGGAGTCACCTGTGATCTCGCCGGTACGGTCTTCGATGCGGGATGTGAGATTTCGTCCGCGCACTATTCAACGCATTCTACGTGAGGTGGATTGTAAGAAGGCAACCGGTTCGGACGGAATACCAACAATAGTCCTTAAGAACTGTGCTCCAGAACTATCGCCGGTTCTTGGCAGACTCTTCCGCTTATCTTATGCACGGAGGACATTTCCTGCCTGCTGGAAAATCACTCGAGTTCAGCCAATCCCAAAGACGGGAAAAAAGTGTCTCCCACAAAATTACCGTCCGATAGCATTACTGCCTATTTTATCTAAGGTAATGGAAAAAGTCATCAATACGGAGTTGGTTAAGTATTTGGAGTGCAACGGACTTCTGAATTATCGTCAATACGGATTCCGTGGCAGGCGGTCTACGGGAGACCTTTTGACACTTATAACCGACATATGGACATCTGCGATTGAACGGCATGGTGAGTCAAGGGCGGTCGCATTGGATATCTCCAAGGCTTTTCACCGCGTCTGGCACGGGGCATTGCTGAGCAAACTTCGTTCATATGGACTTTCCCAACAGCTTTGCGACTGGACGAGGAGCTTCCTCGAGAATCGATCGATCCGGGTTGTTGTGGACGGCGAGTGTTCGGATCTGTATCCTGTTAATTCGGGGGTGCCCCAAGGTTCCATTTTGGCTCCAACCTTGTTCTTGCTCCACATAAATGAATTGTTGGAAGCAACGGATAACAAGGTGCTCAGTTTTGCGGATGATAGTACACTTGTTTCCTCCTTTTCGAGTGTTCGGCCGATTGGTGCGTCTGCGTCGCATCAGCTGAGATGTAGACAGATTGACTCTCTTAATCAGGATCTAGATAGAGTCCTGCAGTGGGGAAGGGCCAATCTCGTCGACTTCAATGCAGCGAAGACACAATATACAACGTTCACAAAGAAAAGTGGATCATCGGTTCCATAGCTGATGATGAATGGCCAGGCCCTCGAGTCTGGGGAAAGTTTGAAATTGCTCGGCGTCACGGTCTGTGGGAATGTATCGTGGCACAAACACGTGTCGAGTATCGCCAGGTCAGCCTCAGGAAAACTGAGTTATCTTTTTAGAACCAAGAAATATTTTACTCCGGCCCAACTTCTTCTCCTGTATAAATCCCAAGTTAGACCCGCGCTCGAATATTGCTCTCATGTTTGGAGCTCGGCTCCTAAACGTACGCTCGACATACTTGAGAGCAAACAGAGACGAGCGATCCGCCTGATCGGGGACTCGGCGCTGACGTCGGGACTACAGTCGCTATCACATCGAAGGCGCGTAGCCGACCTCTGTCTGTTTTACAGATATTACCACGGCTACTGTTCTTCGGAGATTCGTGGTATTGTTCCACGCAATTCGGCTTATATGCGCTCCACAAGACAATCCGACGGATCGCACCCGTTTGTGGTTCATCTCCCGACGGCGCGAACATCCCTGCATCAGAACTCGTTCCGTTATAGAGCGGGAAAGCTGTGGAACTCCCTTCCCACGCGAGTGTTCCCGGAGTGTTACAACCTGCAACTGTTCAAAAAGAGCTGCACCAGTTATTTGATGGCATCTCGGGGCGCCCACTCGGCGCTATAGGTCCGCCTCTCCCGAGAGAAGTCTATTAAAAAAAACAAAAAAAAATCACTCTAGAAGGCCTGACGATCGTCATTACCCCAACTCTCACCTATACGAAGGTGCCCCCATTACCCTAATCGACGAGTACTTGCTTCAATTAGCATACAAGTACCTCGAAAGCATTCAGAACAGCGAGAACCTACTTGTACAGGACTCTTGGGTTCTTGACCCTTCTCTCTCGATCTCTTCGGATCAGACTACCACAATTTCTTCTTCAGTACAAAACTGAAGAAAGCACCCTTCCCAACAACATTCCCCTCTATAATAGAGGATTCCTGGATCCATTCCAGAGGATCTACTGTTAACAAACCACACACACATGGACGCACAGTACAATACGGCACAAACACACACACACCGACCAAAGCGCAGATCATCAGATGCCAAAGACGTGATCTGCGTTTACTACCGCACTCAAGACCTACCGGTCTTGTATGATTTCTTTCCCACCATCCCTCCATACAAGTAGTTAGAGAACACCTGGACTAACACTGTCCACACTATCCTGGGATACCCCCTTTTTTTTCTTTTCTTTTCAGATACCTCGAGACCGAGCCCAACATCCTCACGGATGTGGGTGATTCTGGTTATCGCAAGATGACCAGAAGCCAGAGACAAGATGAAGGACACACCTGTCCTTGTCTCGCTAAATTCGGCTCTCTCGCCAACCCATTTTTTTTTTTAACAACAACAAAAACCGACGCCATCAAAATTTCTAGTAAAGCTCCTCCCTCTGGATAGAGGAAGCACGGTGGTGACCGCAACGATAAATCTAGAAAGTTTGTGTAAGGAGACTTATTCTTTTAAGAAGAGATATCTACTCATCTCATAACAAGCTTAAGCCCTTGGCCATAAGACTTCAAAAACTTTCCATTTCCAGACTTGTCAATATACTTTTAGAGTCGATTATTTTCTCAGTTAGTGGTATACAAAATATCATGATAAAGAAAAGTACAGTTTAATGGCAGATATTTTAGGTATGTATTGACTTTATACTACATGCAATAAGTTTGTTGGTACTTCAGTGAATTTGCAATTTGCTTCGACTATATCTCTATCCTATCTATGCATTGTATTAAGAGAGTAAATACGTAATAAAATGATAATAAATAAATTTAGAATAACACATTTTAACGCCGAATTAAATTTTAATTATTATTTCCAATATAGGGGAGCAGGATTGTTTGAGGTAATTGAATACAAAACAGACTTGGACCCTCATTCAGAAAAATGGTAATTGTCCATATAAATACACTTGGTATTGTAAATATTCGTTACTTTATAGAAAGCTAATTTAAAGGCGAGTTTAATAAACATATTTGAAGTCCATATATCGCAGAAATATCCTGAAAAGAATGTATTAATTTATAAACGACAGAGAACATTGACAGAATTGAGCGCATATAATGGAGATAATTAAAGAAGGTATTGAATGAAATAAGATTAGACTTGATAAATAATGCAGAGGAAGGTTTCAGTAAGTCATGCAACCTCTCATTATGCCTTATTAAATTTAGATTAATACAAAAGAAAGATATTTGTCAAGAAAGTCCAATATCGAATTAGATAAAAGTACTTGAACGAAAATGTGTTTCACTCGGTTGCGTCTTCCTAATTCTCAAGTATTCATGGGCCAAAGAAAATAGTGAGTGAATAATATTATCAATAAATTAATAAATTTACACGGAGTTTAAAAATGGCGGAAAGTGTGGTTGTTCCAGAAAAGAAAGTAAAGAAAGTTGCAGGTCCTAAAAAAGTCAAGGCAGCACCTACTCATCCTCCGACGCAAGAAATGGTAAATGCTGCAATTACAACCCTAAAAGAACGTGGTGGCTCGTCTCTTTTAGCAATTAAGAAATACGTTGGTGCTACGTATAAAGTTGATATACAGAAGATTTCACCTTTCATAAAGAAATATTTGAAAAGTGCTGTTGAGAGTGGAAAGTTAGTCCAGACAAAGGGCAAAGGTGCGAATGGCTCATTCAAGTTGTCAAAGCCGAATGAGAAGGAGAAAAAACAAAAGCCAAAACCGAAGGCAGCTAAATCAACCGGTGCAAAGAAGGCAGTAAAACCTAAAGTGGATGGTGGCCAGAAGACGATTAAAAAAGCCGGTGAGAAAACTGCGAAGAAGGTATCTGGTGGGTCAAAAGCAACAGCGAAAAAAGCTGTCGACAAGAAGGAGAAGCCAAAAGGGAGAAGTGGCATCAAGGCCAAACCAACAAAAACCAAGTCTGCTATCACTAAGGTTAAGGTGAAGACTCCAAAAGTAAAAACCACAAGTGGTGCAAAGGCACCTAAAGTAGCGGTAGCAGCCAAAAAAGCAAAGAAGTAAAAACTACAACCAAAGATGTTTGTTCCGGAGGGCGAATTATATCTGCAGTCCTTTTCAGGACTAAAACAATTTTGAAAAGAGTACATGAACATAATTTAGTTTCCTGTGATGGGTTTGTTGTTTGGGTGCAACTCTATCAGTGGTATTAGTCCATTGGATTAAACAAACTCTTCACTGGCATTCTATCACTTTAAATATTTAATTCAATAAATCAAGTTTGTGGAATGCTGATGTTTGGCACTCGACGAAATTGTCTTCTTAGTTCTTGCGAACGTTTAAAATTTTCATTCAGAAGAAGAAGATACAACATACATTGAGTATACAATCATCATATCATTGATATACGTCATTTTCAGCTGAAATTTTATACAATACAGACGTGTTAATTAATTTAAATTTATTAAAAAAAAAATAATTCAAATAAAGAAAAAATTGCCTGTGAAAGCGATTGTAAATTTTGCGAGTGTGTGAAGGAACTGGACGTGGAGAGTGGTTTGCACATTTATATAATTTAATTTATATTTTGTTATTTATTTTAATTTTATTCATTATTAATTAATTAACTCATTTAATTCCCCAATATAACATAGGTTGTTGATTAGGTTTGTTTGTTTCTTTTCTTGGTCCTTGTTTGTTCCCCCTTTTTTTTCCTTGCTTTTCACGCGTTTCTTGTCTGTTTTTCGTGCTCTTGCAGCGTCGCTTATCTGTTTACATGTTAACATACTCGCCATAAATGGATACCTGCTCTTCACGTTGTATGGGTCATCAGCCTGATCGGGGCATGATGGCTCTCATAAAGGGATTAAAGGAGGACTTCGAGGCTCTCAAGGCTGAGAACGCTGTCCTGAAAAGTAGATTATCGCGACTAGAAGCCACCCCACCCGCACCCCCGTCCAGTACCAGTTCGGAAGCTTCTGATTCGGAATCAGAGCTCGAGCCCGAGTTAGAGAATGTCACTAACAATTCTGATGACTCAATGGACGACGGTGACTCGCGTACCCCCACCCCAAACTCATCTAGGGCCCCAAAGCGGAAAACACCACTCCCAACAATAAGCTAAGATGGAGGACCCTCCAATAAGCGTGTCGCCATCGGCTGCCCGCCCACGCCACCCCCATCATCATCATCAGCTGTCCCCAAAAAGTTGTCGGACCCCGTAATAACTCGAAATTATCTGAAAAATCGTACCTCGCAGGAGCCTTGCCCACCGAGGCCAACTCCAGAGGTCGGGGTCCGGCCACCTGTTTCTAAGAAGAAACAGCAACCCGGGGTCTTTGCACAAGACCTCAATTTAAAAAACAATCGTACCCGACAATTGGAAGACAAACTGAAGGGTATTCAGATGGAGCAGAACGTTTATAAAAATTTAAAAAAGATATGTGGCACTTTTCGTATCACTGGACCGATCATACACAATGGTGTTGTTGTTAATAACGACACCAATAAAGCAAATATCATCGGAGAGACCTTTGAAAATAATCACAAACTTACTCTCTAAGATGGCGACCCGGATACTAATGCGATCATTAGTTCAGAGGTCCACAAAAATTGTACGACTTCAACGAGCCAATTGTTGTTTTTAACCCAACTAACAGTGCATACTTCGATGACACACGTGATAATGGTCACGGTTTCATCGCACCAAATACCCTACAGAGCCTGGTTAAATCTCGAAACCCAAAGAAGTCACCCGGTATCGACAACATGTCATACCACTCGTTGCGAAGGCTTTCTGCCTTATTCTTTATAAAGCTCTCCATTCTGTTCAACCATGCTTACAACATGGGGTACTTTCCCCAAGCTTGGAAGCATGCTATTATTTGTCCAATAGCAAAAGTTGGGAAACCAACGTATCACCCGCCAAGCTTTCGCCCTATCTCGCTTCTCACTTGTATCAGCAAAATATATGAAAAATTCATATACGAGAAACTAAATAACTTTATCAGTGCCAGGAACCTAATACCTGATTTCCAATTTGGATTTCAAAGAGCGCACAGCACCACTATGGCTCTCAACACATTTCAAACCCACGTCTGTGTGCGGCTCTTTAATAAGAAACCCACCATTGCGGTGAGCCTGGACATTGAAAAAGCTTTTGACACGACTTGGATCGAGGGTCTCGTTTTTAAATTATTGAATACTGGCCTCTGTAGAACGCTATGTAGTATCATCTACCAGTTCGTTCGAAACAGAACCTTCCAAGTTAGAGTGAATGGAAAGCTTTCCCGAACTTTTCACTCCGCTGCAGGCGTACCACAGGGCCCCATTCTAGGCCCCATCTTATTTAACATCTACACCTCCGATATTCCTCGCCCCGTGGACGGGCAAGTAAACCAGATATGCTATGCGGATGACGTCCTAGTGTACACGTCATCCAAAAGCCCTAAATTCGCAACAAATTGACTCAACCGTCACTTGGACGAAGTGTATCAGTATTACAGTCGATGGAAAATTCGACTTAACCCATCCAAAGCAGTAGCTATAATTCTGAGTAGTAAACACTTCCAACCTACTTCTCGATATTCACAGAATATTCGAATAAAAATGGGAGATACTACGATTAGACCACAGGACAGGATGAAATATCTTGGGGTCGTTTATACCCCAAAAATGAATTTCATCAAACATGTGACCCACATTCTCCAAAGGGGCCTCGGTCGGTCTAAGCAACTGCACAACATCTTGAAGTGGAGCAACAATGTTGACACCAAAGTTAAGCTTCTCTGCTATAAGCAGCTAATCCGATCTGGAATATCGTACGCATTTCCCATA
This sequence comes from Microdon myrmicae, assembly GCA_963931805.1. Taxonomy (NCBI): domain Eukaryota; kingdom Metazoa; phylum Arthropoda; class Insecta; order Diptera; family Syrphidae; genus Microdon; species Microdon myrmicae. The sequence continues at coordinate 150,556,907 of OZ007497.1, read as the reverse complement.
TGGTCCTGCATGTCTTTGGCTCAAATGGAAAGACTTCGAGTTTTCGAAAGGACACTCCTCAGAAGATGCGAATTTATTTTCCGCGAATTCAAACCTCGATACCCGCCTTTTGGAGTCACCTGTGATCTCGCCGGTACGGTCTTCGATGCGGGATGTGAGATTTCGTCCGCGCACTATTCAACGCATTCTACGTGAGGTGGATTGTAAGAAGGCAACCGGTTCGGACGGAATACCAACAATAGTCCTTAAGAACTGTGCTCCAGAACTATCGCCGGTTCTTGGCAGACTCTTCCGCTTATCTTATGCACGGAGGACATTTCCTGCCTGCTGGAAAATCACTCGAGTTCAGCCAATCCCAAAGACGGGAAAAAAGTGTCTCCCACAAAATTACCGTCCGATAGCATTACTGTCTATTTTATCTAAGGTAATGGAAAAAGTCATCAATACGGAGTTGGTTAAGTATTTGGAGTGCAACGGACTTCTGAATGATCGTCAATACGGATTCCGTGGCAGGCGGTCTACGGGAGACCTTTTGACACTTATAACCGACATATGGACATCTGCGATTGAACGGCATGGTGAGTCAAGGGCGGTCGCATTGGATATCTCCAAGGCTTTTCACCGCGTCTGGCACGGGGCATTGCTGAGCAAACTTCGTTCATATGGACTTTCCCAACAGCTTTGCGACTGGACGAGGAGCTTCCTCGAGAATCGATCGATCCGGGTTGTTGTGGACGGCGAGTGTTCGGATCTGTATCCTGTTAATTCGGGGGTGCCCCAAGGTTCCATTTTGGCTCCAACCTTGTTCTTGCTCCACATAAATGAATTGTTGGAAGCAACGGATAACAAGGTGCTCAGTTTTGCGGATGATAGTACACTTGTTTCCTCCTTTTCGAGTGTTCGGCCGATTGGTGCGTCTGCGTCGCATCAGCTGAGATGTAGACAGATTGACTCTCTTAATCAGGATCTAGATAGAGTCCTGCAGTGGGGAAGGGCCAATCTCGTCGACTTCAATGCAGCGAAGACACAATATACAACGTTCACAAAGAAAAGTGGATCATCGGTTCCATAGCTGATGATGAATGGCCAGGCCCTCGAGTCTGGGGAAAGTTTGAAATTGCTCGGCGTCACGGTCTGTGGGAATGTATCGTGGCACAAACACGTGTCGAGTATCGCCAGGTCAGCCTCAGGAAAACTGAGTTATCTTTTTAGAACCAAGAAATATTTTACTCCGGCCCAACTTCTTCTCCTGTATAAATCCCAAGTTAGACCCGCGCTCGAATATTGCTCTCATGTTTGGAGCTCGGCTCCTAAACGTACGCTCGACATACTTGAGAGCAAACAGAGACGAGCGATCCGCCTGATCGGGGACTCGGCGCTGACGTCGGGACTACAGTCGCTATCACATCGAAGGCGCGTAGCCGACCTCTGTCTGTTTTACAGATATTACCACGGCTACTGTTCTTCGGAGATTCGTGGTATTGTTCCACGCAATTCGGTTTATATGCGCTCCACAAGACAATCCGACGGATCGCACCCGTTTGTGGTTCATCTCCCGACGGCGCGAACATCCCTGCATCAGAACTCGTTCCGTTATAGAGCGGGAAAGCTGTGGAACTCCCTTCCCACGCGAGTGTTCCCGGAGCGTGACAACCTGCAACTGTTCAAAAAGAGCTGCACCAGTTATTTGATGGCATCTCGGGGCGCCCACTCGGCGCTATAGGTCCGCCTCTCCCGAGAGAAGTCTATTAAAAAAAAACAAAAAAAAAATCACTCTAGAAGGCCTGACGATCGTCATTACCCCAACTCTCACCTATACGAAGGTGCCCCCATTACCCTAATCGACGAGTACTTGCTTCAATTAGCATACAAGTACCTCGAAAGCATTCAGAACAGCGAGAACCTACTTGTACAGGACTCTTGGGTTCTTGACCCTTCTCTCTCGATCTCTTCGGATCAGACTACCACAATTTCTTCTTCAGTACAAAACTGAAGAAAGCACCCTTCCCAACAACATTCCCCTCTATAATAGAGGATTCCTGGATCCATCCCAGAGGGTCTACTGTTAACAAACCACACACACATGGACGCACAGTACAATACGGCACAAACACACACACACCGACCAAAGCGCAGATCATCAGATGCCAAAGACGTGATCTGCGTTTACTACCGCACTCAAGACCTACCGGTCTTGTATGATTTCTTTCCCACCATCCCTCCATACAAGTAGTTAGAGAACACCTGGACTAACACTGTCCACACTATCCTGGGATACCCCCTTTTTTTTCTTTTCTTTTCAGATACCTCGAGACCGAGCCCAACATCCTCACGGATGTGGGTGATTCTGGTTATCGCAAGATGACCAGAAGCCAGAGACAAGATGAAGGACACACCTGTCCTTGTCTCGCTAAATTCGGCTCTCTCGCCAACCAATTTTTTTTTTTGAACAACAACAAAAACCGACGCCATCAAAATTTCTAGTAAAGCTCCTCCCTCTGGATAGAGGAAGCACGGTGGTGACCGCAACGATAAATCTAGAAAGTTTGTGTAAGGAGACTTATTCTTTTAAGAAGAGATATCTACTCATCTCATAACAAGCTTAAGCCCTTGGCCATAAGACTTCAAAAACTTTCCATTTCCAGACTTGTCAATATACTTTTAGAGTCGATTATTTTCTCAGTTAGTGGTATACAAAATATCATGATAAAGAAAAGTACAGTTTAATGGCAGATATTTTAGGTATGTATTGACTTTATACTACATGCAATAAGTTTGTTGGTACTTCAGTGAATTTGCAATTTGCTTCGACTATATCTCTATCCTATCTATGCATTGTATTAAGAGAGTAAATACGTAATAAAATGATAATAAATAAATTTAGAATAACACATTTTAACGCCGAATTAAATTTTAATTATTATTTCCAATATAGGGGAGCAGGATTGTTTGAGGTAATTGAATACAAAACAGACTTGGACCCTCATTCAGAAAAATGGTAATTGTCCATATAAATACACTTGGTATTGTAAATATTCGTTACTTTATAGAAAGCTAATTTAAAGGCGAGTTTAATAAACATATTTGAAGTCCATATATCGCAGAAATATCCTGAAAAGAATGTATTAATTTATAAACGACAGAGAACATTGACAGAATTGAGCGCATATAATGGAGATAATTAAAGAAGGTATTGAATGAAATAAGATTAGACTTGATAAATAATGCAGAGGAAGGTTTCAGTAAGTCATGCAACCTCTCATTATGCCTTATTAAATTTAGATTAATACAAAAGAAAGATATTTGTCAAGAAAGTCCAATATCGAATTAGATAAAAGTACTTGAACGAAAATGTGTTCCATATCATAAATGCTTCACATTTCCCAGAGAACTGGAAAATTGCGGTAGTAATTCCCATTAAAAAGTCCGGCAGTTCCAATAACACCTCCAACTATCGTCCAATATCTTTATTGAACACCCTAAGCAAAATATTGGAATGTAAGATCTACCAAAACCTTCTTTCGTTTGCCAGTGATAACGCTCTCATTCCTAATTCTCAGTTTGGCTTTCGTGAGCGACACTCTACTTGCCATGCGTTACTAAAACTTACACACGATGTCACAACTGGTCTAGAAAACCAATGCCCTACCGTATGCATATCTCTCGATATCTCCAAAGCATTTGATTGTGTCTGGATCTCAGGACTTCTTTATAAGCTGCACTGCTTATTTGGTCTGAATTCCAATATCACAAAGCTCTTAGCATCTTACCTTTCTGGGAGGAAATTTATGGTCAGAATAAATTCTTCCCTCTCACAAACTCACAACATAACCGCAGGAGTTCCCCAAGGATCCATTCTTGGACCACTTTTATATCTTCTATACACATCCGATATCCCCCAACCTCCACCTAGTGTTGTAATGCTAAATTATGCTGATGATACTTTAATCTACTCTAGCAGTAGATTTGTCAAAGCGGCAAGAAACCGCGTTAACAACTTCCTCCCGCTCATCTCAGCATACTTTAACAAATGGAAAATTCGCCTCAACCCAACCAAAACCCAGCTAACAGTGTTTAAGGGCAAAAACGCTCACTGCACAAACAACACTAAACGTTGCCACAACAAAATTAAACTAAATCTTAATAACACCCTCATAAAACCTTCCAAAACACTAAAATATTTGGGAGTAACCCTTTCCAACAACTGGTCATTCTCAACCCACATCGAAAATTCTCTTCAAAAAGCCTCAATACAGCTTAATCTGTGCAGACGAGTGTTATGGAAACCTAAAGGCCTCTCTCTTAAGGTCAAACAGCTCATCTACAAACAGATAATCAGACCTACTCTTACATACGCCTGCCCATTATGGTACCACATCTCACCCTCCCAAATGGAGAAATTACGAGTGTTTGAACGAAAATGTTTCCGGTTTATCACTGGCTTACACGGCAAAACCAACTCATATAGATACCATTGTAACAACGACCTTTACAACACCGCAGGCATCGAACGACTGGATAGACGGATCCTAGAACTGTCGATAAATTTCATAGAAAACCTTCCTAACAATCCCAACCCGATAATAACGGACCTACCATCACCCTCCTCCAATACGGGAGCTCACTACCGTAATTGTCTCCAAATCAGGACCCTCTTCGCCGCAGGCAGACTGGTTAACGATCTAAACGAGATCGTGTACCACAACACCGAACTGGCACCCAATCATTTCAAATACAGCAACATCCAACCATTCTCCAAGATCCTTACCTTTAACACAGAACCGAATGGCTCTCCCCTCCTTCAAGAACTTACCTGCTCCTATCCCTTAGTATCCTCAATCCCAACGAGAAATCCCACATCCATAACTAAAAATTGTAAATATTATTTTTAAGTCAAATGCGAATTGTCACTATCATTGCAATATCAAATATTGTAAATTGTATATAAGATTAGATTAAGTTAGATTAAGTTATGTTAAGTAATTTAAAGTAGGCTAAGTTAAAATAAACAGAGTTCCTGGTTTTTTTCTGACCTTTTCCAGGAAAATCAAAATTACCAATATATATAATTCCCAGTAAATCTTAAGCACATATAAAAAGAATTGTTTGAAAAATGTTAACAAATAACATGTAAACACTTAATATGTAACAAATCTATTATAAGTTAGCTGTATTACTTATTGTAACTATTTTTTTTTTTTTTTATAAAACGCTGTCTTTATTGACCATTAAAAGTTTAGTTACATAAGTTTACAGCTAACTTAACTAAGTTGTGACAAATTTACTTACAATGTCTAGAACATTTTTCCAAGTAATATTTAATTTGAGGTCTTACGTTTAAGGAGATCTATTCCAGATACATTTATTAGTAGGACTCCTGGAAAGGTCATGAAAACCAGGATGGATTGTCAATGTTTACAATAAATATTCTTAAAACTACTTATCTCTACTTAAATCTAGCTTATATCTAAGGTAGTTAAATAAATTCACATATAGTCATTTAGAACAAATTAGCCTTGTCTTAAGCTTAAGTTGAGATTTCGTACTGTACATACCCTAAGGAGGGAAAGGAGCGGCAGAGGGAGGTCTCTCCACCGACTGCTCGTTAAAGGAAAGAACCCGAGAAAAGGGTTGAATGTTTGAGTATTTGAAGTGGTTAAGATCGGTTACCCTGTTATGGTAGATGATTTCGTTCGCATCATTTACTAATCTTCCTGCGTAGAAGAGAGCCTTTAAATGGAGTGCATGAAGATAGGGATTTGATGCATTGTGGCTGGGGAGGCTAAGGGAATTGATGAGAGGGTTTGGATTGGCTGACAGGTTTTCAATGAATCTTATCGACAATTCCAGGAACCTTCTATCCAATCTCTCCATGCCGACGGAGTGGTATAGCGTAAGGCTTCCGATATATTTGTGGGAGTCGCGCTGTCGACGTAGCCCTGTGATTAGTCTGAAACACTTCCTTTCGAAGATACGAAGTTTTTCCATTTGAGAGGGAGAGATATGGAACCAGATGGGACAAGCGTAAGTAAGTGTGGGCCTGATGATTTGTTTATAAAGTAGAAGTTTGACTTGTTGAGAGAGACCATCTGCCTTCCACATTACTTTCCGACAAAGGTTCAGCTGTATCCCCGCTTTGCGGATGACATTGTTTATGTGAGTCGTGAAAGAGAGATTATTTTCGAAAGTAATGCCCAAGTATTTTAGTGATTTAGATGGTTTTATGAGGGTGTTGCAGAGGTTGAGTTGGATTTTTGAATGGTTACGTACCGTGTTATTGGTACAGTGAACGTTTCTACCTTTAAATACAACCAGTTGAGTTTTGTTGGGGTTTAGGCGGATCTTCCATTTAAGGAAGTAGGAGGAAAGAATTTGGAGGAATTCATTTACGCGGTTTCTGGCAGATAATACGAGCCTGCTGCTGGAGTAGACAAGGGTATCGTCTGCGTAGTTGAGGATTCGAGTATTCGGTGAGACGGGTTGAGGAATATCAGATGTGTATAGTAAATATAAGAGGGGGCCCAGAATGGATCCTTGGGGGACTCCTGCTGTTATTGAGTACGTCTGGGAAAGGGTGGAGTTTATCTTGACCATGAATTTCCTATTTGATAGGTACGAGTAGAGAAACTTGGAAGTGTGATTGTTGAGACGATACGTGGAATGTAATTTGTACAGAAGACCCGCAGTCCACACGCAGTCGAAAGCCTTGGATATGTCAAGGGAGATACACACAGTGGGGCACTGGTCGTTAAGAGCCATAGTGATGTCGTGAGTAAACTTGAGGAGAGCGTGACATGTTGAGTGCTGTGCACGAAAACCGAATTGAAAATCAGGGAGTAATGAGTTAGTTTCCGCGAAGGAGAGTAGGTAATGGTGAATTTTTAATTCAAGTAATTTGCTTAAATTATTAAGTAGTGAGATGGGTCGAAAATTGGCCGCCATCAGGGATGCGCCTGATTTTTTAATGGGGATGACTATGGCAGTTTTCCAAGACTCCGGTATGTGACCAGCATTTATTATGTGGTTTAGCAGGGTCATGATGTATAGTCGATTTGAAGGGTTGAGGTTTTTGAAAAGCACTTGTGGAATTTTGTCCAAGCCGGTTGAGTTTTTATTGCCACGAGAAGATATCATTTGGTTAAATTCCTGCGGTTGCAAAAAGAAGTTTGTATCGGTGGGTTGAGATGCTCTATTGTCATTATTAAATTCAGTTATGAATGGAGTGAATGAGGAGATTAGTTCATGGGATGTATAACGGTTGACCACTTCCTCAAACTCGGAGTTGCCTAGGCTATCATTTTGCCTATGCACTTGGGAGAAGTGTTCCGCTAAATAGTTTGCTATTTCAGAATCAGAGTACAGAATATTATTTCTGGGACCAATTAGTCTGTCTATTGAGGTGTGTATTTTTCGTCCTGTAAGGCGATTGATGTTTTTGTAAAGATTACGGTCGGGTCTGATACTATTTAAAGTGGAGATGTAGTTCTGCTCTACGAAAGCATTTAACTGCTGGTTAATGAGGGTAGACAATAATTGAACCTGTACTTTCAGGAGGGGACAAAATCTTCGAAATAGTTTTCGGCGGAGCTTTTTTTTTAATGAGATGAGTTTGAGGGTGAGATATGGAAGTGGTTTACCTACGAAGGAGTGTGGCATCCTTGAAGGGGTATTAGCATACAGGGCTTGCTGTAAGATCCCTTCCATCTTACAAGCTGCTTCTTCAATTTCGTTAGGATCCAAGTTATTCGTCTCTGTGATGGGAAGCGTTTGAAACATATCGCCAACGGATTTGTTGACCTTTCTCCAGTTAGTTCTGGAGAAATTATGGACTGGGTTGAGAGATTGAAGCGGATTTAAGGGGCCAAGGTCAATTACCGAGTGGATGGAGGCATGATCAGAGGGGAAGAAGTGCGACACAGTAGGGGGAGATACAGAGCGTAGGATCGCAGATTTTAAGAAGAAGTCTATAGTTGATTGAGTAGAGCTGGAGCAATGAGTAGGTTCCGTAGGGGAGTCGATATAGACGTAGGGGTGGAGAGGTAGGAAAGCAAGCAATTGTTTGCCAAATTTATTGCAAGCGGTGTCGTTGAAGGCGGTATGACGGGCATTCCAGTCGCCTCCGATGATGAATGAGTGGGGGTGGGATTGACGGAATATTTCATCGAAGTCTGAAGATGGGAAGTTAGGGTACCTCTTGGGTTGTAAATAGATGGCTACTAGAACCAAGACTTTGTTGTTGTCACAAAGCAGTTTGACAGCGGTGTATTCGACACAGGAGATGTTTCTAAATTTGACTTCACTGAATTGGAATCTTTTATGAATAAGGATACCGGTACCTCCTCTTGCACCGTCAATTCGAGGAGTTGAAACAAGTTGGTAATTTGGAATAGAAATGCGAGAGTTGGGTTTGAGCCAGGTTTCACAAAGAAGGAGGACGTCTGGAGAAAACTCCTTCACTAGCAGTCGGAGGTGATGCCTCCGTATGTTTGACGAAATGGAATCTACATTGAGGGCAACTACACTTAACTTAGACATTTTGGGATAATATATGTGAGGTTATAAGAGAAAGTATCTGACCTTTTTTTTCGAAGTTACTTAATCCATTTAGCGTCGGTAAGAGAGCTTGCAACTCTCGGATGTATCCCATGATGTCGAGTCCTAGGTTTGTTCCTGGTTGTGATGAGGGTGCGTTGTTTCCTCTGGTAATTTCCGCATAGGATTTCGATTTCGTTGTTGTAGTAACTGTTGCTGTTGGTTGCTTAAGTTGGCCAGTGATGTTTTTGGTTGGAGGCACTCTCTGCTTCAGTAAGCGTAGCTTGTGCGGGCATTTTGTGAAGTTTGCAGGATGCGGTCCACCACAATTGCAGCATTCAACTGACACTTCCTTTACAGAAATGGAGCCATCCGGATTTTCCGTGTGTATACGTTCTGGGTCCTCACCCGGTGGCTTGACTTTGCATTGGTTTGGTTCATGCTCCTGCGCACATTTTACGCATCGTCTTGGTAGATGACACGAAGATGAAAGATGACCTGACTGCTGACAGCGCTTGCAGTGGAGAAGCTCCTGCTTGTGAGGTATCTCTATCTGAATTTTGTGGGTGAACAGATATTTGATCTGTTTTAGTTTGTTAGTGTCTTCGGTTGGTGCCAATTGGATGATCCGTAGGTTGAATATGTTGCTCGCCCTCATGTGAGGAGTTTGGTAGTAGTCGACTTTGGATATTTTTAAGTCAGGACTTAGTCTCGTCAATTCCGCGCTTATTTCTTCATTAGTCCAAGCAGGGTCGATGTGCCGTATTATAAACGTTTTCGGTTTGAGATCCGCCCTGAGGAAGGTGAAGAACTCCAGTTTATTCGAGATAAGCGCTTTTTCAGCTAGCGCGTGGTCTTTTAAAGAGGAGAGTGTTACGGACACGTTGTCACCTCTCGATCTGGTGGTAAAATTCCGGTGCCCCAGGGCGCTCTCCAGAAGCTGAATAACTTGTTTGATGTTATTTACCTTTTTGATGTTGATTTGTGGGGGCCTTTCGTTCTTTGGAACTCTTCCATTGGCAGCGGCGTTATTTATTTGGGGTTTCGGTTGTTGTTGACTTCCAGACATTTTTTGGATACTGGAGATATTTGGTGTTGGCTTGGCAGCTGGTGCTGATAGATGAGACGGTTGCTCCTCCATGTCAGACTCGTCCAGCATTTCAGGAAAATTTGCAGAGCTGCTTTCCAATTCGTCGATTCTCTTGGTTAATTCCTTGATGAGCTTCTCCTGGGCCTTGATGTGATCCAGGGCCTGCTGGAGTCTTTGATCCTGTGTTAAGGTCATGTTTTGAATATTTTCCAAGACAGCTGGCGTCTTTTTAGGGGGGTTGCGGAGAAAGTCGATAGCCTTTCTTTTTCGCTTTATTAAATATTCTTGGGCTGGTGCATTACTGCACAGCATATACGGCACTTTGAATTTTATTTCGAATTATATTTCGATTAACACTTTGAATTTACTTTGAATTGAATTTTCACTTTGAATTATACTTTCACTACTGTGCTCAGATACAGATGATAGGACCAACTGTGTTCAGGTACAGATGCAGATACGAAGTGTATATTGTAACTATTCATTTTTGGTCAAATAAATACAGTTTGGAAAAAAAAAAAAAAAAAAAATGTGTTTCACTCGGTTGCGTCTTCCTAATTCTCAAGTATTCATGGGCCAAAGAAAATAGTGAGCGAATAATTTATCAATAAATTAATAAATTTACACGGAGTTTAAAAATGGCGGAAAGCGTGGTTGTTCCAGAAAAGAAAGTAAAGAAAGTTGCAGGTCCTAAAAAAGTCAAGGCAGCACCTACTCATCCTCCGACGCAAGAAATGGTAAATGCTGCAATTACAACCCTAAAAGAACGTGGTGGCTCGTCTCTTTTAGCAATTAAGAAATACGTTGGTGCTACGTATAAAGTTGATATACAGAAGATTTCACCTTTCATAAAGAAATATTTGAAAAGTGCTGTTGAGAGTGGAAAGTTAGTCCAGACAAAGGGCAAAGGTGCGAATGGCTCATTCAAGTTGTCAAAGCCGAATGAGAAGGAGAAAAAACAAAAGCCAAAACCGAAGGCAGCTAAATCAACCGGTGCAAAGAAGGCAGTAAAACCTAAAGTGGATGGTGGCCAGAAGACGATTAAAAAAGCCGGTGAGAAAACTGCGAAGAAGGTATCTGGTGGGTCAAAAGCAACAGCGAAAAAAGCTGTCGACAAGAAGGAGAAGCCAAAAGGGAGAAGTGGCATCAAGGCCAAACCAACAAAAACCAAGTCTGCTATCACTAAGGTTAAGGTGAAGACTCCAAAAGTAAAAACCACAAGTGGTGCAAAGGCACCTAAAGTAGCGGTAGCAGCCAAAAAAGCAAAGAAGTAAAAACTACAACCAAAGATGTTTGTTCCGGAGGGCGAATTATATCTGCAGTCCTTTTCAGGACTAAAACAATTTTGAAAAGAGTACATGAACATAATTTAGTTTCCTGTGATGGGTTTGTTGTTTGGGTGCAACTCTATCAGTGGTATTAGTCCATTGGATTAAACAAACTCTTCACTGGCATTCTATCACTTTAAATATTTAATTCAATAAATCAAGTTTGTGGAATGCTGATGTTTGGCACTCGACGAAATTGTCTTCTTAGTTCTTGCGAACGTTTAAAATTTTCATTCAGAAGAAGAAGATACAACATACATTGAGTATACAATCATCATATCATTGATATACGTCATTTTCAGCTGAAATTTTATACAATACAGACGTGTTAATTAATTTAAATTTATTAAAAAAAAAATAATTCAAATAAAGAAAAAATTGCCTGTGAAAGCGATTGTAAATTTTGCGAGTGTGTGAAGGAACTGGACGTGGAGAGTGGTTTGCACATTTATATAATTTAATTTATATTTTGTTATTTATTTTAATTTTATTCATTATTAATTAATTAACTCATTTAATTCCCCAATATAACATAGGTTGTTGATTAGGTTTGTTTGTTTCTTTTCTTGGTCCTTGTTTGTTCCCCCTTTTTTTTCCTTGCTTTTCACGCGTTTCTTGTCTGTTTTTCGTGCTCTTGCAGCGTCGCTTATCTGTTTACATGTTAACATACTCGCCATAAATGGATACCTGCTCTTCACGTTGTATGGGTCATCAGCCTGATCGGGGCATGATGGCTCTCATAAAGGGATTAAAGGAGGACTTCGAGGCTCTCAAGGCTGAGAACGCTGTCCTGAAAAGTAGATTATCGCGACTAGAAGCCACCCCACCCGCACCCCCGTCCAGTACCAGTTCGGAAGCTTCTGATTCGGAATCAGAGCTCGAGCCCGAGTTAGAGAATGTCACTAACAATTCTGATGACTCAATGGACGACGGTGACTCGCGTACCCCCACCCCAAACTCATCTAGGGCCCCAAAGCGGAAAACACCACTCCCAACAATAAGCTAAGATGGAGGACCCTCCAATAAGCGTGTCGCCATCGGCTGCCCGCCCACGCCACCCCCATCATCATCATCAGCTGTCCCCAAAAAGTTGTCGGACCCCGTAATAACTCGAAATTATCTGAAAAATCGTACCTCGCAGGAGCCTTGCCCACCGAGGCCAACTCCAGAGGTCGGGGTCCGGCCACCTGTTTCTAAGAAGAAACAGCAACCCGGGGTCTTTGCACAAGACCTCAATTTAAAAAACAATCGTACCCGACAATTGGAAGACAAACTGAAGGGTATTCAGATGGAGCAGAACGTTTATAAAAATTTAAAAAAGATATGTGGCACTTTTCGTATCACTGGACCGATCATACACAATGGTGTTGTTGTTAATAACGACACCAATAAAGCAAATATCATCGGAGAGACCTTTGAAAATAATCACAAACTTACTCTCTAAGATGGCGACCCGGATACTAATGCGATCATTAGTTCAGAGGTCCACAAAAATTGTACGACTTCAACGAGCCAATTGTTGTTTTTAACCCAACTAACAGTGCATACTTCGATGACACACGTGATAATGGTCACGGTTTCATCGCACCAAATACCCTACAGAGCCTGGTTAAATCTCGAAACCCAAAGAAGTCACCCGGTATCGACAAAATGTCATACCACTCGTTGCGAAGGCTTTCTGCCTTATTCTTTATAAAGCTCTCCATTCTGTTCAACCATGCTTACAACATGGGGTACTTTCCCCAAGCTTGGAAGCATGCTATTATTTGTCCAATAGCAAAAGTTGGGAAACCAACGTATCACCCCCCCAAGATTTCGCCCTATCTCGCTTCTCACTTGCATCAGCAAAATATATGAAAAATTCATATACGAGAAACTAAATAACTTTATCAGTGCCAGGAACCTAATACCTGATTTCCAATTTGGATTTCAAAGAGCGCACAGCACCACTATGGCTCTCAACACATTTCAAAACCACGTCTGTGTGCGGCTCTTTAATAAGAAACCCACCATTGCGGTGAGCCTGGACATTGAAAAAGCTTTTGACACGACTTGGATCGAAGGTCTCGTTTTTAAATTATTGAATACTGGCCTCTGTAGAACGCTATGTAGTATCATCTACCAGTTCGTTCGAAACAGAACCTTCCAAGTTAGAGCGAATGGAAAGCTTTCCCGAACTTTTCACGCCGCTGCAGGCGTACCACAGGGCTCCATTCTAGGCCCCATCTTATTTAACATCTACACCTCCGATATTCCTCGCCCTGTGGACGGGCAAGTAAACCAGATATGCTATGCGGATGACGTCCTAGTGTACACGTCATCCAAAAGCCCTAAATTCGCAACAAATTGACTCAACCGTCACTTGGACGAAGTGTATCAGTATTACAGTCGATGGAAAATTCGACTTAACCCATCCAAAGCAGTAGCTATAATTCTGAGTAGTAAACACTTCCAACCTACTTCTCGATATTCACAGAATATTCGAATAAAAATGGGAGATACTACGATTAGACCACAGGACAGGATGAAATATCTTGGGGTCGTTTATACCCCAAAAATGAATTTCATCAAACATGTGACCCACATTCTCCAAAGGGGCCTCGGTCGGTCTAAGCAACTGCACAACATCTTGAAGTGGAGCAACAATGTTGACACCAAAGTTAAGCTTCTCTGCTATAAGCAGCTAATCCGATCTGGAATATCGTACGCATTTCCCATATGGTCCTGCATGTCTTTGGCTCAAATGGAAAGACTTCGAGTTTTCGAAAGGACACTCCTCAGAAGATGCGAATTTATTTTCCGCGAATTCAAACCTCGATACCCGCCTTTTGGAGTCACCTGTGATCTCGCCGGTACGGTCTTCGATGCGGGATGTGAGATTTCGTCCGCGCACTATTCAACGCATTCTACGTGAGGTGGATTGTAAGAAGGCAACCGGTTCGGACGGAATACCAACAATAGTCCTTAAGAACTGTGCTCCAGAACTATCGCCGGTTCTTGGCAGACTCTTCCGCTTATCTTATGCACGGAGGACATTTCCTGCCTGCTGGAAAATCACTCGAGTTCAGCCAATCCCAAAGACGGGAAAAAAGTGTCTCCCACAAAATTACCGTCCGATAGCATTACTGCCTATTTTATCTAAGGTAATGGAAAAAGTCATCAATACGGAGTTGGTTAAGTATTTGGAGTGCAACGGACTTCTGAATGATCGTCAATACGGATTCCGTGGCAGGCGGTCTACGGGAGACCTTTTGACACTTATAACCGACATATGGACATCTGCGATTGAACGGCATGGTGAGTCAAGGGCGGTCGCATTGGATATCTCCAAGGCTTTTCACCGCGTCTGGCACGGGGCATTGCTGAGCAAACTTCGTTCATATGGACTTTCCCAACAGCTTTGCGACTGGACGAGGAGCTTCCTCGAGAATCGATCGATCCGGGTTGTTGTGGACGGCGAGTGTTCGGATCTGTATCCTGTTAATTCGGGGGTGCCCCAAGGTTCCATTTTGGCTCCAACCTTGTTCTTGCTCCACATAAATGAATTGTTGGAAGCAACGGATAACAAGGTGCTCAGTTTTGCGGATGATAGTACACTTGTTTCCTCCTTTTCGAGTGTTCGGCCGATTGGTGCGTCTGCGTCGCATCAGCTGAGATGTAGACAGATTGACTCTCTTAATCAGGATCTAGATAGAGTCCTGCAGTGGGGAAGGGCCAATCTCGTCGACTTCAATGCAGCGAAGACACAATATACAACGTTCACAAAGAACAGTGGATCATCGGTTCCATAGCTGATGATGAATGGCCAGGCCCTCGAGTCTGGGGAAAGTTTGAAATTGCTCGGCGTCACGGTCTGTGGGAATGTATCGTGGCACAAACACGTGTCGAGTATCGCCAGGTCAGCCTCAGGAAAACTGAGTTATCTTTTTAGAACCAAGAAATATTTTACTCCGGCCCAACTTCTTCTCCTGTATAAATCCCAAGTTAGACCCGCGCTCGAATATTGCTCTCATGTTTGGAGCTCGGCTCCTAAACGTACGCTCGACATACTTGAGAGCAAACAGAGACGAGCGATCCGCCTGATCGGGGACTCGGCGCTGACGTCGGGACTACAGTCGCTATCACATCGAAGGCGCGTAGCCGACCTCTGTCTGTTTTACAGATATTACCACGGCTACTGTTCTTCGGAGATTCGTGGTATTGTTCCACGCAATTCGGCTTATATGCGCTCCACAAGACAATCCGACGGATCGCACCCGTTTGTGGTTCATCTCCCGACGGCGCGAACATCCCTGCATCAGAACTCGTTCCGTTATAGAGCGGGAAAGCTGTGGAACTCCCTTCCCACGCGAGTGTTCCCGGAGCGTTACAACCTGCAACTGTTCAAAAAGAGCTGCACCAGTTATTTGATGGCATCTCGGGGCGCCCACTCGGCGCTATAGGTCCGCCTCTCCCGAGAGAAGTCTATTAAAAAAAACAAAAAAAAATCACTATAGAAGGCCTGACGATCGTCATTACCCCAACTCTCACCTATACGAAGGTGCCCCCATTACCCTAATCGACGAGTACTTACTTGCTTCAATTAGCATACAAGTACCTCGAAAGCATTCAGAACAGCGAGAACCTACTTGTACAGGACTCTTGGGTTCTTGACCCTTCTCTCTCGATCTCTTCGGATCAGACTACCACAATTTCTTCTTCAGTACAAAACTGAAGAAAGCACCCTTCCCAACAACATTCCCCTCTATAATAGAGGATTCCTGGATCCATCCCAGAGGGTCTACTGTTAACAAACCACACACACATGGACGCACAGTACAATACGGCACAAACACACACACACACCGACCAAAGCGCAGATCATCAGATGCCAAAGACGTGATCTGCGTTTACTACCGCACTCAAGACCTACCGGTCTTGTATGATTTCTTTCCCACCATCCCTCCATACAAGTAGTTAGAGAACACCTGGACTAACACTGTCCACACTATCCTGGGATACCCCCTTTTTTTTCTTTTCTTTTCAGATACCTCGAGACCGAGCCCAACATCCTCACGGATGTGGGTGATTCTGGTTATCGCAAGATGACCAGAAGCCAGAGACAAGATGAAGGACACACCTGTCCTTGTCTCGCTAAATTCGGCTCTCTCGCCAACCAATTTTTTTTTTGAACAACAACAAAAACCGACGCCATCAAAATTTCTAGTAAAGCTCCTCCCTCTGGATAGAGGAAGCACGGTGGTGACCGCAACGATAAATCTAGAAAGTTTGTGTAAGGAGACTTATTCTTTTAAGAAGAGATATCTACTCATCTCATAACAAGCTTAAGCCCTTGGCCATAAGACTTCAAAAACTTTCCATTTCGAGACTTGTCAATATACTTTTAGAGTCGATTATTTTCTCAGTTAGTGGTATACAAAATATCATGATAAAGAAAAGTACAGTTTAATGGCAGATATTTTAGGTATGTATTGACTTTATACTACATGCAATAAGTTTGTTGGTACTTCAGTGAATTTGCAATTTGCTTCGACTATATCTCTATCCTATCTATGCATTGTATTAAGAGAGTAAATACGTAATAAAATGATAATAAATAAATTTAGAATAACACATTTTAACGCCGAATTAAATTTTAATTATTATTTCCAATATAGGGGAGCAGGATTGTTTGAGGTAATTGAATACAAAACAGACTTGGACCCTCATTCAGAAAAATGGTAATTGTCCATATAAATACACTTGGTATTGTAAATATTCGTTACTTTATAGAAAGCTAATTTAAAGGCGAGTTTAATAAACATATTTGAAGTCCATATATCGCAGAAATATCCTGAAAAGAATGTATTAATTTATAAACGACAGAGAACATTGACAGAATTGAGCGCATATAATGGAGATAATTAAAGAAGGTATTGAATGAAATAAGATTAGACTTGATAAATAATGCAGAGGAAGGTTTCAGTAAGTCATGCAACCTCTCATTATGCCTTATTAAATTTAGATTAATACAAAAGAAAGATATTTGTCAAGAAAGTCCAATATCGAATTAGATAAAAGTACTTGAATGAAAATGTGTTTCACTCGGTTGCGTCTTCCTAATTCTCAAGTATTCATGGGCCAAAGAAAATAGTGAGTGAATAATATTATCAATAATTTAATAAATTTACACGGAGTTTAAAAATGGCGGAAAGTGTGGTTGTTCCAGAAAAGAAAGTAAAGAAAGTTGCAGGTCCTAAAAAAGTCAAGGCAGCACCTACTCATCCTCCGACGCAAGAAATGGTAAATGCTGCAATTACAACCCTAAAAGAACGTGGTGGCTCGTCTCTTTTAGCAATTAAGAAATACGTTGGTGCTACGTATAAAGTTGATATACAGAAGATTTCACCTTTCATAAAGAAATATTTGAAAAGTGCTGTTGAGAGTGGAAAGTTAGTCCAGACAAAGGGCAAAGGTGCGAATGGCTCATTCAAGTTGTCAAAGCCGAATGAGAAGGAGAAAAAACAAAAGCCAAAACCGAAGGCAGCTAAATCAACCGGTGCAAAGAAGGCAGTAAAACCTAAAGTGGATGGTGGCCAGAAGACGATTAAAAAAGCCGGTGAGAAAACTGCGAAGAAGGTATCTGGTGGGTCAAAAGCAACAGCGAAAAAAGCTGTCGACAAGAAGGAGAAGCCAAAAGGGAGAAGTGGCATCAAGGCCAAACCAACAAAAACCAAGTCTGCTATCACTAAGGTTAAGGTGAAGACTCCAAAAGTAAAAACCACAAGTGGTGCAAAGGCACCTAAAGTAGCGGTAGCAGCCAAAAAAGCAAAGAAGTAAAAACTACAACCAAAGATGTTTGTTCCGGAGGGCGAATTATATCTGCAGTCCTTTTCAGGACTAAAACAATTTTGAAAAGAGTACATGAACATAATTTAGTTTCCTGTGATGGGTTTGTTGTTTGGGTGCAACTCTATCAGTGGTATTAGTCCATTGTATTAAACAAACTCTTCACTGGCATTCTATCACTTTAAATATTTAATTCAATAAATCAAGTTTGTGGAATGCTAATGTTTGGCACTCGACGAAATTGTCTTCTTAGTTCTTGCGAACGTTTAAAATTTTCATTCATCAGTGAGAGGTGATAGAAGATACAACATACATTGAGTATACAATCATCATATCATTGATATACGTCATTTTCAGCTGAAATTTTATACAATACAGACGTGTTAATTAATTTAAATTTATTAAAAAAAAATAATTCAAATAAAGAAAAAATTGCCTGTGAAAGCGATTGTAAATTTTGCGAGTGTGTGAAGGAACTGGACGTGGAGAGTGGTTTGCACATTTATATAATTTAATTTATATTTTGTTATTTATTTTAATTTTATTCATTATTAATTAATTAACTCATTTAATTCCCCAATATAACATAGGTTGTTGATTAGGTTTGTTTGTTTCTTTTCTTGGTCCTTGTTTGTTCCCCCTTTTTTTTCCTTGCTTTTCACGCGTTTCTTGTCTGTTTTTCGTGCTCTTGCAGCGTCGCTTATCTGTTTACATGTTAACATACTCGCCATAAATGGATACCTGCTCTTCACGTTGTATGGGTCATCAGCCTGATCGGGGCATGATGGCTCTCATAAAGGGATTAAAGGAGGACTTCGAGGCTCTCAAGGCTGAGAACGCTGTCCTGAAAAGTAGATTATCGCGACTAGAAGCCACCCCACCCGCACCCCCGTCCAGTACCAGTTCGGAAGCTTCTGATTCGGAATCAGAGCTCGAGCCCGAGTTAGAGAATGTCACTAACAATTCTGATGACTCAATGGACGACGGTGACTCGCGTACCCCCACCCCAAACTCATCTAGGGCCCCAAAGCGGAAAACACCACTCCCAACAATAAGCTAAGATGGAGGACCCTCCAATAAGCGTGTCGCCATCGGCTGCCCGCCCACGCCACCCCCATCATCATCATCAGCTGTCCCCAAAAAGTTGTCGGACCCCGTAATAACTCGAAATTATCTGAAAAATCGTACCTCGCAGGAGCCTTGCCCACCGAGGCCAACTCCAGAGGTCGGGGTCCGGCCACCTGTTTCTAAGAAGAAACAGCAACCCGGGGTCTTTGCACAAGACCTCAATTTAAAAAACAATCGTACCCGACAATTGGAAGACAAACTGAAGGGTATTCAGATGGAGCAGAACGTTTATAAAAATTTAAAAAAGATATGTGGCACTTTTCGTATCACTGGACCGATCATACACAATGGTGTTGTTGTTAATAACGACACCAATAAAGCAAATATCATCGGAGAGACCTTTGAAAATAATCACAAACTTACTCTCTAAGATGGCGACCCGGATACTAATGCGATCATTAGTTCAGAGGTCCACAAAAATTGTACGACTTCAACGAGCCAATTGTTGTTTTTAACCCAACTAACAGTGCATACTTCGATGACACACGTGATAATGGTCACGGTTTCATCGCACCAAATACCCTACAGAGCCTGGTTAAATCTCGAAACCCAAAGAAGTCACCCGGTATCGACAAAATGTCATACCACTCGTTGCGAAGGCTTTCTGCCTTATTCTTTATAAAGCTCTCCATTCTGTTCAACCATGCTTACAACATGGGGTACTTTCCCCAAGCTTGGAAGCATGCTATTATTTGTCCAATAGCAAAAGTTGGGAAACCAACGTATCACCCGCCAAGCTTTCGCCCTATCTCGCTTCTCACTTGTATCAGCAAAATATATGAAAAATTCATATACGAGAAACTAAATAACTGTCTGTGTGTGGCTCTTTAATAAGAAACCCACCATTGCGGTGAGCCTGGACATTGAAAAAGCTTTTGACACGACTTGGATCGAAGGTCTCGTTTTTAAATTATTGAATACTGGCCTCTGTAGAACGCTATGTAGTATCATCTACCAGTTCGTTCGAAACAGAACCTTCCAAGTTAGAGTGAATGGAAAGCTTTCCCGAACTTTTCACTCCGCTGCAGGCGTACCACAGGGCTCCATTCTAGGCCCCATCTTATTTAACATCTACACCTCCGATATTCCTCGCCCTGTGGACGGGCAAGTAAACCAGATATGCTATGCGGATGACGTCCTAGTGTACACGTCATCCAAAAGCCCTAAACTCGCAACAAATCGACTCAACCGTCACTTGGACGAACTGTATCAGTATTACAGTCGATGGAAAATTCGACTTAACCCATCCAAAGCAGTAGCTATAATTCTGGGTAGTAAATACTTCCAACCTACTTCTCGATATTCACAGAATATTCGAATCAAAATGGGAGATACTACGATTAGACCACAGGACAGGATGAAATATCTTGGGGTCGTTTATACCCCAAAAATGAATTTCATCAAACATGTGACCCACATTCTCCAAAGGGGCCTCGTTCGGTCTAAGCAACTGCACAACATCTTGAAGTGGAGCAACAATGTTGACACCAAAGTTAAGCTTCTCTGCTATAAGCAGCTAATCCGATCTGGAATATCTTACGCATTTCCCATATGGTCCTGCATGTCTTTGGCTCAAATGGAAAGACTTCGAGTTTTCGAAAGGACACTCCTCAGAAGATGCGAATTTATTTTCCGCGAATTCAAACCTCGATACCCGCCTTTTGGAGTCACCTGTGATCTCGCCGGTACGGTCTTCGATGCGGGATGTGAGATTTCGTCCGCGCACTATTCAACGCATTCTACGTGAGGTGGATTGTAAGAAGGCAACCGGTTCGGACGGAATACCAACAATAGTCCTTAAGAACTGTGCTCCAGAACTATCGCCGGTTCTTGGCAGACTCTTCCGCTTATCTTATGCACGGAGGACATTTCCTGCCTGCTGGAAAATCACTCGAGTTCAGCCAATCCCAAAGACGGGAAAAAAGTGTCTCCCACAAAATTACCGTCCGATAGCATTACTGCCTATTTTATCTAAGGTAATGGAAAAAGTCATCAATACAAAGTTGGTTAAGTATTTGGAGTGCAACGGACTTCTGAATGATCGTCAATACGGATTCCGTGGCAGGCGGTCTACGGGAGACCTTTTGACACTTATAACCGACATATGGACATCTGCGATTGAACGGCATGGTGAGTCAAGGGCGGCCGCATTGGATATCTCCAAGGCTTTTCACCGCGTCTGGCACGGGGCATTGCTGAGCAAACTTCGTTCATATGGACTTTCCCAACAGCTTTGCGACTGGACGAGGAGCTTCCTCGAGAATCGATCGATCCGGGTTGTTGTGGACGGCGAGTGTTCGGATCTGTATCCTGTTAATTCGGGGGTGCCCCAAGGTTCCATTTTGGCTCCAACCTTGTTCTTGCTCCACATACATGAATTGTTGGAAGCAACGGATAACAAGGTGCTCAGTTTTGCGGATGATAGTACACTTGTTTCCTCCTTTTCGAGTGTTCGGCCGATTGGTGCGTCTGCGTCGCATCAGCTGAGATGTAGACAGATTGACTCTCTTAATCAGGATCTAGATAGAGTCCTGCAGTGGGGAAGGGCCAATCTCGTCGACTTCAATGCAGCGAAGACACAATATACAACGTTCACAAAGAAAAGTGGATCATCGGTTCCATAGCTGATGATGAATGGCCAGGCCCTCGAGTCTGGGGAAAGTTTGAAATTGCTCGGCGTCACGGTCTGTGGGAATGTATCGTGGCACAAACACGTGTCGAGTATCGCCAGGTCAGCCTCAGGAAAACTGAGTTATCTTTTTAGAACCAAGAAATATTTTACTCCGGCCCAACTTCTTCTCCTGTATAAATCCCAAGTTAGACCCGCGCTCGAATATTGCTCTCATGTTTGGAGCTCGGCTCCTAAACGTACGCTCGACATACTTGAGAGCAAACAGAGACGAGCGATCCGCCTGATCGGGGACTCGGCGCTGACGTCGGGACTACAGTCGCTATCACATCGAAGGCGCGTAGCCGACCTCTGTCTGTTTTACAGATATTACCACGGCTACTGTTCTTCGGAGATTCGTGGTATTGTTCCACGCAATTCGGCTTATATGCGCTCCACAAGACAATCCGACGGATCGCACCCGTTTGTGGTTCATCTCCCGACGGCGCGAACATCCCTGCATCAGAACTCGTTCCGTTATAGAGCGGGAAAGCTGTGGAACTCCCTTCCCACGCGAGTGTTCCCGGAGCGTGACAACCTGCAACTGTTCAAAAAGAGCTGCACCAGTTATTTGATGGCATCTCGGGGCGCCCACTCGGCGCTATAGGTCCGCCTCTCCCGAGAGAAGTCTATTAAAAAAAACAAAAAAAAAATCACTCTAGAAGGCCTGACAATCGTCATTACCCCAACTCTCACCTATACGAAGGTGCCCCCATTACCCTAATCGACGAGTACTTGCTTCAATTAGCATACAAGTACCTCGAAAGCATTCAGAACAGCGAGAACCTACTTGTACAGGACTCTTGGGTTCTTGACCCTTCTCTCTCGATCTCTTCGGATCAGACTACCACAATTTCTTCTTCAGTACAAAACTGAAGAAAGCACCCTTCCCAACAACATTCCCCTCTATAATAGAGGATTCCTGGATCCATTCCAGAGGATCTACTGTTAACAAACCACACACACATGGACGCACAGTACAATACGGCACAAACACACACACACCGACCAAAGCGCAGATCATCAGATGCCAAAGACGTGATCTGCGTTTACTACCGCACTCAAGACCTACCGGTCTTGTATGATTTCTTTCCCACCATCCCTCCATACAAGTAGTTAGAAAACACCTGGACTAACACTGTCCACACTATCCTGGGATACCCCCTTTTTTTTCTTTTCTTTTCAGATACCTCGAGACCGAGCCCAACATCCTCACGGATGTGGGTGATTCTGGTTATCGCAAGATGACCAGAAGCCAGAGACAAGATGAAGGACACACCTGTCCTTGTCTCGCTAAATTCGGCTCTCTCGCCAACCAATTTTTTTTTTGAACAACAACAAAAACCGACGCCATCAAAATTTCTAGTAAAGCTCCTCCCTCTGGATAGAGGAAGCACGGTGGTGACCGCAACGATAAATCTAGAAAGTTTGTGTAAGGAGACTTATTCTTTTAAGAAGAGATATCTACTCATCTCATAACAAGCTTAAGCCCTTGGCCATAAGACTTCAAAAACTTTCCATTTCGAGACTTGTCAATATACTTTTAGAGTCGATTATTTTCTCAGTTAGTGGTATACAAAATATCATGATAAAGAAAAGTACAGTTTAATGGCAGATATTTTAGGTATGTATTGACTTTATACTACATGCAATAAGTTTGTTGGTACTTCAGTGAATTTGCAATTTGCTTCGACTATATCTCTATCCTATCTATGCATTGTATTAAGAGAGTAAATACGTAATAAAATGATAATAAATAAATTTAGAATAACGCATTTTAACGCCGAATTAAATTTTAATTATTATTTCCAATATAGGGGAGCAGGATTGTTTGAGGTAATTGAATACAAAACAGACTTGGACCCTCATTCAGAAAAATGGTAATTGTCCATATAAATACACTTGGTATTGTAAATATTCGTTACTTTATAGAAAGCTAATTTAAAGGCGAGTTTAATAAACATATTTGAAGTCCATATATCGCAGAAATATCCTGAAAAGAATGTATTAATTTATAAACGACAGAGAACATTGACAGAATTGAGCGCATATAATGGAGATAATTAAAGAAGGTATTGAATGAAATAAGATTAGACTTGATAAATAATGCAGAGGAAGGTTTCAGTAAGTCATGCAACCTCTCATTATGCCTTATTAAATTTAGATTAATACAAAAGAAAGATATTTGTCAAGAAAGTCCAATATCGAATTAGATAAAAGTACTTGAACGAAAATGTGTTTCATTCCCTCAACACAGAATCCATTTACTCTAATATACGTAAGCAACACCTCCGGTTGTTTGTTGAAAAATTTTCCCCAGATATCCTCTTCCTTTCAGAGACCTGGCTCAAACCAAATTCCCGAGTTTCCATTCCCAATTATACTTTTGTTTCTAACCCCAGAACTAATGGATCCCACGGAGGTA
The DNA here is from genome assembly GCA_963931805.1 of Microdon myrmicae. Lineage (NCBI taxonomy): Eukaryota > Metazoa > Arthropoda > Insecta > Diptera > Syrphidae > Microdon > Microdon myrmicae. The sequence goes on along the minus strand of OZ007497.1, from coordinate 150,532,908 downwards.
CCGGCATCTTAATACACAAAAAATTTCAATTCAGTGAAATTAGATTCACTAATATATTCAGCATTGAATACACGGCAGTTAAACTTTTTTGTGAGAACAATAAAGTGCTCGTCTTAGCATCCATTTATATTCACCCTTCACGACAACCAGATTTCCCAGATGCTGACATTTCTCAGATAATCCAACAGTCCGTTCCCGCTCCATTTATAATCGGGGGAGACTGGAATGCTCGTCATACAGCATTCAATGATAATAAATGCAACAAATATGGTCGTCAGTTGCTAGCCCTCCTCCCATCTTATCCATATACATACATTGACCACCCATTACAGCCAACCCGTGTCACTAGCACAGCCAAGTCAACAATCGACTTCTTCCTCAAGTCCGATGATGTTCAGTCAGCGGGTCCACCTACAGTCTCCTTTATATTTCCTTCTGATCATGGTTCCGTTCATACCACGATCCAAATCCCCTCTTTCGACCCACTCTACTCGTCAAACCCTGTCCCAAACTTCACCAAAACAAATTGGAGAAAAGTCAATAGGGACATAGCGATCAGTTTCTCTGACTTGTATATCCCTGAAGCATCTAACTTACTCCCTATTGAAATCGATCACGCATCTTTAAGAATAGAGCAAATTCTTAAGGAGGCTCTCAACAACAACACCCCGACAACCATTCCTCATAACTATTTAGGAAAGCCTTTGCCCAGCATCCTAACCAAATTATTGCGCCTTAAAAAGCAGCTCCGCCGTAAACTCCATACAAGATACTGCCCCTTTATTAAAAGCCAAATCCAACTCCTATCCACTCTGATAAATGAGCAGTTGAAAAAGTTCGCAGATGAAAACTACATCTCCACACTTAAAAATATCAAACCAAATCGGGATCTTTTCAAAAACATCAACCAATTAACTGGTCGTAAATATAAACCCCGAATTGATCATCTCATCAACCCGATCAGCAATAATATTGCCCAGTCCGATACGGACATAGCAAATTGCCTCGCAGAACACTTTGCAAAGATTCATGAGCAAAATAATTCTCTATCAACTCCCGGCTTCGAGAACACAGTAAACGAATACATCTCAAACAGATTATTCACATCTTTTACTCCTTTCATCGGTGAATTTAGCAACACGAACATAGCTTCACACCCCTTAGACACTACAAATTTTCTAACTGCAGACGAATTATCCGAGATCGTAAGATCAGGAAATAACAAAAAGTCAACTGGATTAGATGGAATCCCACGCCTTCTATTTAAAAGGCTACGCCCACAGAATCTACTTCCCATCCTCATTCTTCTTAATCAAATAATTAATGCATCGCACTTCCCAGAGAACTGGAAAACTGCGGTAGTAATTCCTATTAAGAAGCCCGGTAGTAGTAATAGCCCTTTCAATTATCGTCCAATATCCCTATTAAGTACATTAAGTAAGATACTGGAACGCAAGATCTACCAAAATCTTCTCTCATTTGCCAATGAGAATGCCCTCATCCCTAACTGTCAGTTCGGATTTCGTAAGCGACAATCCACATGTCATGCTCTACTAAAACTTACACACGATGTTACAACTGGTCTCCAAAACCAAAGCCCTACTGTGTGTATATCTCTCGATATTTCTAAGGCGTTTGATTGCGTCTGGATCTCAGGGCTTCTGTACAAACTGCACTCCATATTTAATCTAAACTCTCACACAACAAAGCTCTTAGCCTCTTATCTTTCTGACAGAAAATTCGTTGTGAGAATAAATTCTTCCGTCTCAGAAACCCACAACATAACCGCGGGTGTTCCCCAAGGCTCTATTTTAGGGCCAATTTTATATCTGTTATATACCGCGGATATTCCTCAACCCGTATCTCCTAATGTTGTGATGCTGAATTATGCTGATGATACATTAATTTACTCTAGCAGCAAATTTGTTAAGGCTGCAAGAAATCGCATTAACAACTTTCTCCCTAACCTATCATCATACTTCAATAAGTGGAAAATTCACCTTAACCCAAATAAAACGCAGCTCATAGTGTTCAAGGGCAAACACGAGCACTGTACAAACAACACTAGACGCTGCCACAACAAAATTAAACTTAACCTAAACAACACTCTAATAAAACCCTCCAAAACCCTAAAATATCTGGGAATCACTTTTTCTAATAACTGGTCTTTTTCCTCCCACATTAAAAATTCCCTTCAAAAAGCCACAATTCAGCTTAATCTCTGTAGAAGAGTAATGTGGAAACCTAATAGTCTCTCTCACAAAGTCAAACTGCTCATTTACAAACAGATTATCAGGCCCACACTCACGTACGCGTGTCCATTGTGGTACCATATCACTCCCTCCCAAATGGAGAAATTACGAGTATTCGAAAGAAAATGCTTTAGGTATGTCTCTGGGTTACATCGTCGTCCTAACTCCTATAAGTACTATAGTAACGTCGAACTCTACAATACCGCTGGTATTGAGCGCCTCGATAGACGATTCCTCGAACTGTCTATCAAATTTATCGAAAACCTACAAAATAATCCCAATCCCATAATAACCTCGCTCTTAGAGAACCCTCTAGATATCAGAACTAACTACCCCAACTGTCTCCACACCAGAGCTATCTTCGCCTCAGGCAGACTGGTAAATGATTCAAACGAGATCATATACCACAACACCGAAGTTACCCCTAACCAGTTCAAATACTCTAACGTCCAACCATTTTCCAACATCCTACGTTTTTCCAACGAACAACCGGAAAGAAATACTCTACCAGTAACCCATAACTGACCTCATTCCACATCCTTTAATTCATAAATCCCATTAATTATAAAACTTTGTTTTGTTTATAGCTCATTTTATAATAATCAGACTAAGTTAGGTTAAGTTATATTTATATTTATATTTAGGGTTAAGTTTAGATTAAGTAAAGTAAAAATAAGAAATTCCTGGTTTTCTGACCTTTTCCAGGAAGACAAAACCCTACTAAATGTACAAACACACATCTAGCCTGTAACTCTTAAAACATTGTTTGGAAAATGTATTATAATAATAATTACATGTAAGCAATTGTCACGAATTTAATTTTAAGTCACTGTATTACTTAAATGTACAAATTTTAATTATGGTTAATAAATACAGTTTAAAAAAAAAAAAAAAAAAAATGTGTTTCACTCGGTTGCGTCTTCCTAATTCTCAAGTATTCATGGGCCAAAGAAAATAGTGAGTGAATAATATTATCAATAATTTAATAAATTTACACGGAGTTTAAAAATGGCGGAAAGTGTGGTTGTTCCAGAAAAGAAAGTAAAGAAAGTTGCAGGTCCTAAAAAAGTCAAGGCAGCACCTACTCATCCTCCGACGCAAGAAATGGTAAATGCTGCAATTACAACCCTAAAAGAACGTGGTGGCTCGTCTCTTTTAGCAATTAAGAAATACGTTGGTGCTACGTATAAAGTTGATATACAGAAGATTTCACCTTTCATAAAGAAATATTTGAAAAGTGCTGTTGAGAGTGGAAAGTTAGTCCAGACAAAGGGCAAAGGTGCGAATGGCTCATTCAAGTTGTCAAAGCCGAATGAGAAGGAGAAAAAACAAAAGCCAAAACCGAAGGCAGCTAAATCAACCGGTGCAAAGAAGGCAGTAAAACCTAAAGTGGATGGTGGCCAGAAGACGATTAAAAAAGCCGGTGAGAAAACTGCGAAGAAGGTATCTGGTGGGTCAAAAGCAACAGCGAAAAAAGCTGTCGACAAGAAGGAGAAGCCAAAAGGGAGAAGTGGCATCAAGGCCAAACCAACAAAAACCAAGTCTGCTATCACTAAGGTTAAGGTGAAGACTCCAAAAGTAAAAACCACAAGTGGTGCAAAGGCACCTAAAGTAGCGGTAGCAGCCAAAAAAGCAAAGAAGTAAAAACTACAACCAAAGATGTTTGTTCCGGAGGGCGAATTATATCTGCAGTCCTTTTCAGGACTAAAACAATTTTGAAAAGAGTACATGAACATAATTTAGTTTCCTGTGATGGGTTTGTTGTTTGGGTGCAACTCTATCAGTGGTATTAGTCCATTGTATTAAACAAACTCTTCACTGGCATTCTATCACTTTAAATATTTAATTCAATAAATCAAGTTTGTGGAATGCTGATGTTTGGCACTCGACGAAATTGTCTTCTTAGTTCTTGCGAACGTTTAAAATTTTCATTCAGAAGAAGAAGATACAACATACATTGAGTATACAATCATCATATCATTGATATACGTCATTTTCAGCTGAAATTTTATACAATACAGACGTGTTAATTAATTTAAATTTATTAAAAAAAAAATAATTCAAATAAAGAAAAAATTGCCTGTGAAAGCGATTGTAAATTTTGCGAGTGTGTGAAGGAACTGGACGTGGAGAGTGGTTTGCACATTTATATAATTTAATTTATATTTTGTTATTTATTTTAATTTTATTCATTATTAATTAATTAACTCATTTAATTCCCCAATATAACATAGGTTGTTGATTAGGTTTGTTTGTTTCTTTTCTTGGTCCTTGTTTGTTCCCCCTTTTTTTTCCTTGCTTTTCACGCGTTTCTTGTCTGTTTTTCGTGCTCTTGCAGCGTCGCTTATCTGTTTACATGTTAACATACTCGCCATAAATGGATACCTGCTCTTCACGTTGTATGGGTCATCAGCCTGATCGGGGCATGATGGCTCTCATAAAGGGATTAAAGGAGGACTTCGAGGCTCTCAAGGCTGAGAACGCTGTCCTGAAAAGTAGATTATCGCGACTAGAAGCCACCCCACCCGCACCCCCGTCCAGTACCAGTTCGGAAGCTTCTGATTCGGAATCAGAGCTCGAGCCCGAGTTAGAGAATGTCACTAACAATTCTGATGACTCAATGGACGACGGTGACTCGCGTACCCCCACCCCAAACTCATCTAGGGCCCCAAAGCGGAAAACACCACTCCCAACAATAAGCTAAGATGGAGGACCCTCCAATAAGCGTGTCGCCATCGGCTGCCCGCCCACGCCACCCCCATCATCATCATCAGCTGTCCCCAAAAAGTTGTCGGACCCCGTAATAACTCGAAATTATCTGAAAAATCGTACCTCGCAGGAGCCTTGCCCACCGAGGCCAACTCCAGAGGTCGGGGTCCGGCCACCTGTTTCTAAGAAGAAACAGCAACCCGGGGTCTTTGCACAAGACCTCAATTTAAAAAACAATCGTACCCGACAATTGGAAGACAAACTGAAGGGTATTCAGATGGAGCAGAACGTTTATAAAAATTTAAAAAAGATATGTGGCACTTTTCGTATCACTGGACCGATCATACACAATGGTGTTGTTGTTAATAACGACACCAATAAAGCAAATATCATCGGAGAGACCTTTGAAAATAATCACAAACTTACTCTCTAAGATGGCGACCCGGATACTAATGCGATCATTAGTTCAGAGGTCCACAAAAATTGTACGACTTCAACGACCCAATTGTTGTTTTTAACCCAACTAACAGTGCATACTTCGATGACACACGTGATAATGGTCACGGTTTCATCGCACCAAATACCCTACAGAGCCTGGTTAAATCTCGAAACCCAAAGAAGTCACCCGGTATCGACAAAATGTCATACCACTCGTTGCGAAGGCTTTCTGCCTTATTCTTTATAAAGCTCTCCATTCTGTTCAACCATGCTTACAACATGGGGTACTTTCCCCAAGCTTGGAAGCATGCTATTATTTGTCCAATAGCAAAAGTTGGGAAACCAACGTATCACCCGCCAAGCTTTCGCCCTATCTCGCTTCTCACTTGTATCAGCAAAATATATGAAAAATTCATATACGAGAAACTAAATAACTGTCTGTGTGTGGCTCTTTAATAAGAAACCCACCATTGCGGTGAGCCTGGACATTGAAAAAGCTTTTGACACGACTTGGATCGAAGGTCTCGTTTTTAAATTATTGAATACTGGCCTCTGTAGAACGCTATGTAGTATCATCTACCAGTTCGTTCGAAACAGAACCTTCCAAGTTAGAGTGAATGGAAAGCTTTCCCGAACTTTTCACTCCGCTGCAGGCGTACCACAGGGCTCCATTCTAGGCCCCATCTTATTTAACATCTACACCTCCGATATTCCTCGCCCTGTGGACGGGCAAGTAAACCAGATATGCTATGCGGATGACGTCCTAGTGTACACGTCATCCAAAAGCCCTAAACTCGCAACAAATCGACTCAACCGTCACTTGGACGAACTGTATCAGTATTACAGTCGATGGAAAATTCGACTTAACCCATCCAAAGCAGTAGCTATAATTCTGGGTAGTAAATACTTCCAACCTACTTCTCGATATTCACAGAATATTCGAATCAAAATGGGAGATACTACGATTAGACCACAGGACAGGATGAAATATCTTGGGGTCGTTTATACCCCAAAAATGAATTTCATCAAACATGTGACCCACATTCTCCAAAGGGGCCTCGGTCGGTCTAAGCAACTGCACAACATCTTGAAGTGGAGCAACAATGTTGACACCAAAGTTAAGCTTCTCTGCTATAAGCAGCTAATCCGATCTGGAATATCTTACGTCTTTCCCGTATGGTCCTGCATATCTTCGGCTCAAATGGAAAGACTTCGAGTTTTCGAAAGGAAACTCCTCAGAAGATGCGAATTTATTTTCCGCGAATTCAAACCTCGATACCCGCCTTTTGGAGTCACCTGTGATCTCGCCGGTACGGTCTTCGATGCGGGATGTGAGATTTCGTCCGCGCACTATTCAACTCATTCTACGTGAGCTGGATTGTAAGAAGGCAACCGGCCCGGACGGAATACCAACAATAGTCCTTAAGAACTGTGCTCCAGAACTATCGCCGGTTCTTGGTAGACTGTTCCGCTTATCTTATGCACGGAGGACCTTTCCTGCGTGCTGGAAAATCGCTCGAGTTCAGCCAATCCCAAAGACGGGAAAAAAAGTGTCTCCCACAAAATTACCGTCCGATAGCATTACTGTCTATTTTATCTAAGGTAATGGAAAAAGTCATCAATACAAAGTTGGTTAAGTATTTGGAGTGCAAAGGACTTCTGAATGATCGTCAATACGGATTCCGTGGCAGGCGGTCTACGGGAGACCTTTTGACACTTATAACCGACATATGGACATCTGCGATTGAACGGCATGGTGAGTCAAGGGCGGTCGCATTGGATATCTCCAAGGCTTTTGACCGCGTCTGGCACGGGGCATTGCTGAGCAAACTTCGTTCATATGGACTTTCCCAACAGCTTTGCGACTGGACGAGGAGCTTCCTCGAGAATCGATCGATCCGGGTTGTTGTGAACGGCGAGTGTTCAGATCTGTATCCTGTTAATTCGGGGGTGCCCCAAGGTTCCATTTTGGCTCCAACCTTGTTCTTGCCCCACATAAATGATTTCTTGGAAGCAACGGATAACAAGGTGTTCAGTTTTGCGGATGATAGTACACTTGTTTCCTCCTTTTCGAGTGTTCGGCCGATTGGTGCATCTGCGTCGCATCAGCTGAGACGTAGACAGATTGACTCTCTTAATCAGGATCTAGATAGAGTCCTGCAGTGGGGAAGGGCCAATCTCGTCGACTTCAATGCAGCGAAGACACAATATACAACGTTCACAAAGAAATGTGGATCGTCGGTTCCACAGCTGATGATGAATGGCCAGGCCCTCAAGTCTGGGGAAAGTTTGAAATTGCTCGGCGTCACGGTCTGTGGGAATGTATCGTGGCACAAACACGTGTCGAGTATGGCCAGGTCAGCCTCAGGAAAACTGAGTTATCTTTTTAGAACCAAGAAATATTTTACTCCGGCCCAACTTCTTCTCCTGTATAAATCCCAAGTTAGACCCGTGCTCGAATATTGCTCTCATGTTTGGAGCTCGGCTCCTAAACGTACCCTCGACATACTTGAGAGCAAACAGAGACGAGCGATCCGCTTGATCGGGGACTCGGCGCTGACGTCGGGACTACAGTCGCTATCACATCGAAGGCGCGTAGCCGACCTCTGTCTGTTTTACAGATATTACCACGGCTACTGTTCTTTGGAGATTCGTGGTATTGTTCCACGCAATTCGGTTTATATGCGCTCCACAAGACAATCCGACGAATCGCACCCGTTTGTGGTTCATCTCCCGACGGCGCGAACATCCCTGCATCAGAACTCGTTCCGTTACAGAGCGGGCAAGCTGTGGAACTCCTTTCCCACGCGAGTGTTCCCGGAGCGTTACAACCTGCAACTGTTCAAAAAGAGCTGCACCAGTTATTTGATGGCATCTCGGGGCGCCCACTCGGCGCTATAGGTCCGCCTCTCCCGAGAGAAGTCTATTAAAAAAAACAAAAAAAAATCACTCTAGAAGGCCTGACGATCGTCATTACCCCAACTCTCACCTATACGAAGGTGCCCCCATTACCCTAATCGACGAGTACTTGCTTCAATTAGCATACAAGTACCTCGAAAGCATTCAGAACAGCGAGAACCTACTTGTACAGGACTCTTGGGTTCTTGACCCTTCTCTCTCGATCTCTTCGGATCAGACTACCACAATTTCTTCTTCAGTACAAAACTGAAGAAAGCACCCTTCCCAACAACATTCCCCTCTATAATAGAGGATTCCTGGATCCATTCCAGAGGATCTACTGTTAACAAACCACACACACATGGACGCACAGTACAATACGGCACAAACACACACACACCGACCAAAGCGCAGATCATCAGATGCCAAAGACGTGATCTGCGTTTACTACCGCACTCAAGACCTACCGGTCTTGTATGATTTCTTTCCCACCATCCCTCCATACAAGTAGTTAGAAAACACCTGGACTAACACTGTCCACACTATCCTGGGATACCCCCTTTTTTTTCTTTTCTTTTCAGATACCTCGAGACCGAGCCCAACATCCTCACGGATGTGGGTGATTCTGGTTATCGCAAGATGACCAGAAGCCAGAGACAAGATGAAGGACACACCTGTCCTTGTCTCGCTAAATTCGGCTCTCTCGCCAACCAATTTTTTTTTTTGAACAACAACAAAAACCGACGCCATCAAAATTTCTAGTAAAGCTCCTCCCTCTGGATAGAGGAAGCACGGTGGTGACCGCAACGATAAATCTAGAAAGTTTGTGTAAGGAGACTTATTCTTTTAAGAAGAGATATCTACTCATCTCATAACAAGCTTAAGCCCTTGGCCATAAGACTTCAAAAACTTTCCATTTCGAGACTTGTCAATATACTTTTAGAGTCGATTATTTTCTCAGTTAGTGGTATACAAAATATCATGATAAAGAAAAGTACAGTTTAATGGCAGATATTTTAGGTATGTATTGACTTTATACTACATGCAATAAGTTTGTTGGTACTTCAGTGAATTTGCAATTTGCTTCGACTATATCTCTATCCTATCTATGCATTGTATTAAGAGAGTAAATACGTAATAAAATGATAATAAATAAATTTAGAATAACGCATTTTAACGCCGAATTAAATTTTAATTATTATTTCCAATATAGGGGAGCAGGATTGTTTGAGGTAATTGAATACAAAACAGACTTGGACCCTCATTCAGAAAAATGGTAATTGTCCATATAAATACACTTGGTATTGTAAATATTCGTTACTTTATAGAAAGCTAATTTAAAGGCGAGTTTAATAAACATATTTGAAGTCCATATATCGCAGAAATATCCTGAAAAGAATGTATTAATTTATAAACGACAGAGAACATTGACAGAATTGAGCGCATATAATGGAGATAATTAAAGAAGGTATTGAATGAAATAAGATTAGACTTGATAAATAATGCAGAGGAAGGTTTCAGTAAGTCATGCAACCTCTCATTATGCCTTATTAAATTTAGATTAATACAAAAGAAAGATATTTGTCAAGAAAGTCCAATATCGAATTAGATAAAAGTACTTGAACGAAAATGTTTTCACTCGGTTGCGTCTTCCTAATTCTCAAGTATTCATGGGCCAAAGAAAATAGTGAGTGAATAATATTATCAATAAATTAATAAATTTACACGGAGTTTAAAAATGGCGGAAAGCGTGGTTGTTCCAGAAAAGAAAGTAAAGAAAGTTGCAGGTCCTAAAAAAGTCAAGGCAGCACCTACTCATCCTCCGACGCAAGAAATGGTAAATGCTGCAATTACAACCCTAAAAGAACGTGGTGGCTCGTCTCTTTTAGCAATTAAGAAATACGTTGGTGCTACGTATAAAGTTGATATACAGAAGATTTCACCTTTCATAAAGAAATATTTGAAAAGTGCTGTTGAGAGTGGAAAGTTAGTCCAGACAAAGGGCAAAGGTGCGAATGGCTCATTCAAGTTGTCAAAGCCGAATGAGAAGGAGAAAAAACAAAAGCCAAAACCGAAGGCAGCTAAATCAACCGGTGCAAAGAAGGCAGTAAAACCTAAAGTGGATGGTGGCCAGAAGACGATTAAAAAAGCCGGTGAGAAAACTGCGAAGAAGGTATCTGGTGGGTCAAAAGCAACAGCGAAAAAAGCTGTCGACAAGAAGGAGAAGCCAAAAGGGAGAAGTGGCATCAAGGCCAAACCAACAAAAACCAAGTCTGCTATCACTAAGGTTAAGGTGAAGACCCCAAAAGTAAAAACCACAAGTGGTGCAAAGGCACCTAAAGTAGCGGTAGCAGCCAAAAAAGCAAAGAAGTAAAAACTACAACCAAAGATGTTTGTTCCGGAGGGCGAATTATATCTGCAGTCCTTTTCAGGACTAAAACAATTTTGAAAAGAGTACATGAACATAATTTAGTTTCCTGTGATGGGTTTGTTGTTTGGGTGCAACTCTATCAGTGGTATTAGTCCATTGTATTAAACAAACTCTTCACTGGCATTCTATCACTTTAAATATTTAATTCAATAAATCAAGTTTGTGGAATGCTGATGTTTGGCACTCGACGAAATTGTCTTCTTAGTTCTTGCGAACGTTTAAAATTTTCATTCATCAGTGAGAGGTGATAGAAGATACAACATACATTGAGTATACAATCATCATATCATTGATATACGTCATTTTCAGCTGAAATTTTATACAATACATACGTGTTAATTAATTTAAATTTATTAAAAAAAAATAATTCAAATAAAGAAAAAATTGCCTGTGAAAGCGATTGTAAATTTTGCGAGTGTGTGAAGGAACTGGACGTGGAGAGTGGTTTGCACATTTATATAATTTAATTTATATTTTGTTATTTATTTTAATTTTATTCATTATTAATTAATTAACTCATTTAATTCCCCAATATAACATAGGTTGTTGATTAGGTTTGTTTGTTTCTTTTCTTGGTCCTTGTTTGTTCCCCCTTTTTTTTCCTTGCTTTTCACGCGTTTCTTGTCTGTTTTTCGTGCTCTTGCAGCGTCGCTTATCTGTTTACATGTTAACATACTCGCCATAAATGGATACCTGCTCTTCACGTTGTATGGGTCATCAGCCTGATCGGGGCATGATGGCTCTCATAAAGGGATTAAAGGAGGACTTCGAGGCTCTCAAGGCTGAGAACGCTGTCCTGAAAAGTAGATTATCGCGACTAGAAGCCACCCCACCCGCACCCCCGTCCAGTACCAGTTCGGAAGCTTCTGATTCGGAATCAGAGCTCGAGCCCGAGTTAGAGAATGTCACTAACAATTCTGATGACTCAATGGACGACGGTGACTCGCGTACCCCCACCCCAAACTCATCTAGGGCCCCAAAGCGGAAAACACCACTCCCAACAATAAGCTAAGATGGAGGACCCTCCAATAAGCGTGTCGCCATCGGCTGCCCGCCCACGCCACCCCCATCATCATCATCAGCTGTCCCCAAAAAGTTGTCGGACCCCGTAATAACTCGAAATTATCTGAAAAATCGTACCTCGCAGGAGCCTTGCCCACCGAGGCCAACTCCAGAGGTCGGGGTCCGGCCACCTGTTTCTAAGAAGAAACAGCAACCCGGGGTCTTTGCACAAGACCTCAATTTAAAAAACAATCGTACCCGACAATTGGAAGACAAACTGAAGGGTATTCAGATGGAGCAGAACGTTTATAAAAATTTAAAAAAGATATGTGGCACTTTTCGTATCACTGGACCGATCATACACAATGGTGTTGTTGTTAATAACGACACCAATAAAGCAAATATCATCGGAGAGACCTTTGAAAATAATCACAAACTTACTCTCTAAGATGGCGACCCGGATACTAATGCGATCATTAGTTCAGAGGTCCACAAAAATTGTACGACTTCAACGAGCCAATTGTTGTTTTTAACCCAACTAACAGTGCATACTTCGATGACACACGTGATAATGGTCACGGTTTCATCGCACCAAATACCCTACAGAGCCTGGTTAAATCTCGAAACCCAAAGAAGTCACCCGGTATCGACAAAATGTCATACCACTCGTTGCGAAGGCTTTCTGCCTTATTCTTTATAAAGCTCTCCATTCTGTTCAACCATGCTTACAACATGGGGTACTTTCCCCAAGCTTGGAAGCATGCTATTATTTGTCCAATAGCAAAAGTTGGGAAACCAACGTATCACCCGCCAAGCTTTCGCCCTATCTCGCTTCTCACTTGTATCAGCAAAATATATGAAAAATTCATATACGAGAAACTAAATAACTGTCTGTGTGTGGCTCTTTAATAAGAAACCCACCATTGCGGTGAGCCTGGACATTGAAAAAGCTTTTGACACGACTTGGATCGAAGGTCTCGTTTTTAAATTATTGAATACTGGCCTCTGTAGAACGCTATGTAGTATCATCTACCAGTTCGTTCGAAACAGAACCTTCCAAGTTAGAGTGAATGGAAAGCTTTCCCGAACTTTTCACTCCGCTGCAGGCGTACCACAGGGCTCCATTCTAGGCCCCATCTTATTTAACATCTACACCTCCGATATTCCTCGCCCTGTGGACGGGCAAGTAAACCAGATATGCTATGCGGATGACGTCCTAGTGTACACGTCATCCAAAAGCCCTAAACTCGCAACAAATCGACTCAACCGTCACTTGGACGAACTGTATCAGTATTACAGTCGATGGAAAATTCGACTTAACCCATCCAAAGCAGTAGCTATAATTCTGGGTAGTAAATACTTCCAACCTACTTCTCGATATTCACAGAATATTCGAATCAAAATGGGAGATACTACGATTAGACCACAGGACAGGATGAAATATCTTGGGGTCGTTTATACCCCAAAAATGAATTTCATCAAACATGTGACCCACATTCTCCAAAGGGGCCTCGTTCGGTCTAAGCAACTGCACAACATCTTGAAGTGGAGCAACAATGTTGACACCAAAGTTAAGCTTCTCTGCTATAAGCAGCTAATCCGATCTGGAATATCTTACGTCTTTCCCGTATGGTCCTGCATATCTTCGGCTCAAATGGAAAGACTTCGAGTTTTCGAAAGGAAACTCCTCAGAAGATGCGAATTTATTTTCCGCGAATTCAAACCTCGATACCCGCCTTTTGGAGTCACCTGTGATCTCGCCGGTACGGTCTTCGATGCGGGATGTGAGATTTCGTCCGCGCACTATTCAACTCATTCTACGTGAGCTGGATTGTAAGAAGGCAACCGGCCCGGACGGAATACCAACAATAGTCCTTAAGAACTGTGCTCCAGAACTATCGCCGGTTCTTGGTAGACTGTTCCGCTTATCTTATGCACGGAGGACCTTTCCTGCGTGCTGGAAAATCGCTCGAGTTCAGCCAATCCCAAAGACGGGAAAAAAAGTGTCTCCCACAAAATTACCGTCCGATAGCATTACTGTCTATTTTATCTAAGGTAATGGAAAAAGTCATCAATACAAAGTTGGTTAAGTATTTGGAGTGCAAAGGACTTCTGAATGATCGTCAATACGGATTCCGTGGCAGGCGGTCTACGGGAGACCTTTTGACACTTATAACCGACATATGGACATCGGCTCCTCGATAGTATAGTGGTTAGTATACCCGCCTGTCACCCGGGAGATCGGGGTTCGATTCCCCGTCGGGGAGCCTCTGGCGCAAGACTAATGACCTTGCCCAGAAGAAATAAATCATTATGGAAAATTTAACAAGCCTCAGGACTTGCTAAATATAAGGCCAAGACCGGCTCCCGGTTGTAGTGCCGATGATGATGATGATGATGATGGACATCTGCGATTGAACGGCATGGTGAGTCAAGGGCGGTCGCATTGGATATCTCCAAGGCTTTTGACCGCGTCTGGCACGGGGCATTGCTGAGCAAACTTCGTTCATATGGACTTTCCCAACAGCTTTGCGACTGGACGAGGAGCTTCCTCGAGAATCGATCGATCCGGGTTGTTGTGAACGGCGAGTGTTCAGATCTGTATCCTGTTAATTCGGGGGTGCCCCAAGGTTCCATTTTGGCTCCAACCTTGTTCTTGCCCCACATAAATGATTTCTTGGAAGCAACGGATAACAAGGTGTTCAGTTTTGCGGATGATAGTACACTTGTTTCCTCCTTTTCGAGTGTTCGGCCGATTGGTGCATCTGCGTCGCATCAGCTGAGATGTAGACAGATTGACTCTCTTAATCAGGATCTAGATAGAGTCCTGCAGTGGGGAAGGGCCAATCTCGTCGACTTCAATGCAGCGAAGACACAATATACAACGTTCACAAAGAAATGTGGATCGTCGGTTCCACAGCTGATGATGAATGGCCAGGCCCTCAAGTCTGGGGAAAGTTTGAAATTGCTCGGCGTCACGGTCTGTGGGAATGTATCGTGGCACAAACACGTGTCGAGTATGGCCAGGTCAGCCTCAGGAAAACTGAGTTATCTTTTTAGAACCAAGAAATATTTTACTCCGGCCCAACTTCTTCTCCTGTATAAATCCCAAGTTAGACCCGTGCTCGAATATTGCTCTCATGTTTGGAGCTCGGCTCCTAAACGTACCCTCGACATACTTGAGAGCAAACAGAGACGAGCGATCCGCTTGATCGGGGACTCGGCGCTGACGTCGGGACTACAGTCGCTATCACATCGAAGGCGCGTAGCCGACCTCTGTCTGTTTTACAGATATTACCACGGCTACTGTTCTTTGGAGATTCGTGGTATTGTTCCACGCAATTCGGTTTATATGCGCTCCACAAGACAATCCGACGAATCGCACCCGTTTGTGGTTCATCTCCCGACGGCGCGAACATCCCTGCATCAGAACTCGTTCCGTTACAGAGCGGGCAAGCTGTGGAACTCCTTTCCCACGCGAGTGTTCCCGGAGCGTTACAACCTGCAACTGTTCAAAAAGAGCTGCACCAGTTATTTGATGGCATCTCGGGGCGCCCACTCGGCGCTATAGGTCCGCCTCTCCCGAGAGAAGTCTATTAAAAAAAACAAAAAAAAATCACTCTAGAAGGCCTGACGATCGTCATTACCCCAACTCTCACCTATACGAAGGTGCCCCCATTACCCTAATCGACGAGTACTTGCTTCAATTAGCATACAAGTACCTCGAAAGCATTCAGAACAGCGAGAACCTACTTGTACAGGACTCTTGGGTTCTTGACCCTTCTCTCTCGATCTCTTCGGATCAGACTACCACAATTTCTTCTTCAGTACAAAACTGAAGAAAGCACCCTTCCCAACAACATTCCCCTCTATAATAGAGGATTCCTGGATCCATTCCAGAGGATCTACTGTTAACAAACCACACACACATGGACGCACAGTACAATACGGCACAAACACACACACACCGACCAAAGCGCAGATCATCAGATGCCAAAGACGTGATCTGCGTTTACTACCGCACTCAAGACCTACCGGTCTTGTATGATTTCTTTCCCACCATCCCTCCATACAAGTAGTTAGAAAACACCTGGACTAACACTGTCCACACTATCCTGGGATACCCCCTTTTTTTTCTTTTCTTTTCAGATACCTCGAGACCGAGCCCAACATCCTCACGGATGTGGGTGATTCTGGTTATCGCAAGATGACCAGAAGCCAGAGACAAGATGAAGGACACACCTGTCCTTGTCTCGCTAAATTCGGCTCTCTCGCCAACCAATTTTTTTTTTTGAACAACAACAAAAACCGACGCCATCAAAATTTCTAGTAAAGCTCCTCCCTCTGGATAGAGGAAGCACGGTGGTGACCGCAACGATAAATCTAGAAAGTTTGTGTAAGGAGACTTATTCTTTTAAGAAGAGATATCTACTCATCTCATAACAAGCTTAAGCCCTTGGCCATAAGACTTCAAAAACTTTCCATTTCGAGACTTGTCAATATACTTTTAGAGTCGATTATTTTCTCAGTTAGTGGTATACAAAATATCATGATAAAGAAAAGTACAGTTTAATGGCAGATATTTTAGGTATGTATTGACTTTATACTACATGCAATAAGTTTGTTGGTACTTCAGTGAATTTGCTTTTTATTTATAAAACGCTGTCTTTATTGACCATTAAAAGTTTAGTTACATAAGTTTACAGCTAACTTAACTAAGTTGTGACAATTTTACTTACAATGTCTAGAACATTTTTCCAAGTAATATTTAATTTGAGGTCTTACGTCTAAGGAGATCTATTCCAGATACAATTTATTAGTAGGACTCCTGGAAAGGTCATGAAAACCAGGATGGATTGTCAATGTTTACAATAAATATTCTTAAAACTACTTATCTCTACTTAAATCTAGCTTATATCTAAGGTAGTTAAATAAACTCACATATAGCAATGTAGAACAATTTAGCCTCGTCTTAAGCTTAAGTTGAGATTTCATACTTTACATCCCCAAAGGAGGGAAGGGAGCGGCAGAGGGGGGTCTCTCCACCGACTGCTCGTTAAAGGAAAGAACCCGAGAAAAGGGTTGAATGTTTGAGTATTTGAAGTGGTTAAGATCGGTTACCCTGTTATGGTAGATGATTTCGTTCGCATCATTTACTAATCTTCCTGAGTAGAAGAGAGCCTTTAAATGGAGTGCATGAAGATAGGGATTTGATGCATTGTGGCTCGGGAGGCTAAGGGAATTGATGAGAGGGTTTGGATTGGCTGACAGGTTTTCAATGAATCTTATCGACAATTCCAGGAACCTTCTATCCAATCTCTCCAGGCCGACGGAGTGGTATAGCGTAAGGCTTCCGATATATTTGTGGGAGTCGCGCTGTCGACGTAGCCCTGTGATTAGTCTGAAACACTTCCTTTCGAAGATACGAAGTTTTTCCATTTGAGAGGGAGAGATATGGAACCAGATGGGACAAGCATAAGTAAGTGTGGGCCTGATGATTTGTTTATAAAGTAGAAGTTTGACTTGTTGAGAGAGACCATCTGCCTTCCACATTACTTTCCGACAAAGGTTCAGCTGTATCCCCGCTTTGCGGATGACATTGTTTATGTGAGTCGTGAAAGAGAGATTATTTTCGAAAGTAATGCCCAAGTATTTTAGTGATTTAGATGGTTTTATGAGGGTGTTGCAGAGGTTGAGTTGGATTTTTGAATGGTTACGTACCGTGTTATTGGTACAGTGAACGTTTCTACCTTTAAATACAATCAGCTGAGTTTTGTTGGGGTTTAAGCGGATCTTCCATTTAAGGAAGTAGGAGGAAAGAATTTGGAGGAATTCATTTACGCGGTTTCTGGCAGATAATACGAGCCTGCTGCTGGAGTAGACAAGGGTATCGTCTGCGTAGTTGAGGATTCGAGTATTCGGTGAGAGGGGTTGAGGAATATCAGATGTGTATAGTAAGTATAAGAGGGGACCCAGAATGGATCCTTGGGGGACTCCTGCTGTTATTGAGTACATCTGGGAAAGGGTGGAATTAATCTTGACCATGAATTTCCTATTTGATAGGTACGAGTAGAGAAACTTGGAAGTGTGATTGTTGAGACGATACGTGGAATGTAATTTGTACAGAAGACCCGCAGTCCACACGCAGTCGAAAGCCTTGGATATGTCAAGGGAGATACACACAGTGGGGCACTGGTCGTTAAGAGCCATAGTGATGTCGTGAGTAAACTTGAGGAGAGCGTGACATGTTGAGTGTTGTGCACGAAAACCGAATTGGAAATCAGGGAGTAATGAGTTAGTTTCCGCGAAGGAGAGTAGGTAATGGTGAATTTTTAATTCAAGTAATTTGCTTAAATTATTAAGTAGTGAGATGGGTCGAAAATTGGCCGCCATCAGGGATGCGCCTGATTTTTTAATGGGGATGACTATGGCAGTTTTCCAAGACTCCGGTATGTGACCAGCATTTATTATGTGGTTTAGCAGGGTCATGATGTATAGTCGATTTGAAGGGTTGAGGTTTTTGAAAAGCACATGTGGAATTTTGTCCAAGCCGGTTGAGTTTTTATTGCTACGAGAAGATATCATTTGGTTAAATTCCTGTGGTTGTAAAAAGAAGTTTGTATCGGTGGGTTGAGATGCTCTATTGTCATTATTAAATTCAGTTATGAATGGAGTGAATGAGGAGATTAGTTCATGGGATGTATAACGGTTGACCACTTCCTCAAACTCGGAGTTGCCTAGGCTATCATTTTGCCTATGCACTTGGGAGAAGTGTTCCGCTAAAGAGTTTGCTATTTCAGAATCAGAGTACAGAATATTATTTCTAGGACCAATTAGTCTGTCTATTGAGGTGTGTGTGTGGCGAACGTACAAATTCCCCACAGGAAAAGTCCAGACCAACTTGAGGTACCGCACTTACCTGGACAACATCACGTCCACAGACGCGGTCCCAAGCCCAGCGGGGGCCGCCAGTAACCCAACGTTGAGTCGACACCAGAAGGCAAGGAACTTAACGTCCCCAAAGCCTCTAATACCGAGCTAAACGCTCCATACCTAAAACCTACGACCTGAAACAAGGAGAAACATCCATGCATCCTTCGACGTGTGCAATCGCAAGCTAAGTGAATGCCAGCACCACAAGTCGGCAACCCTGAACATCTGCACGGGATGCAGGGAATTGTAATCAAAACAATTAACCGACCAACTGACGTGGTGCGGTTGATCTAAACATTAGATCACCCAAATAGTCACCGCAAACAAGGAGCGCATTCCTTAGCCTCGTAAACACCCAGATGGCGCGAAAAACCAAGCACCACGTAACTCCAAACAATACTTTGTTTGGAGTTTTACGAAGGCCAGCTGCAATAAATAAATACGGCACAGCATTGCGCCGTTGCCACTGTCCGCCAAGCAGAAATGCATCAGCGGAATGTTTGTTTTTCACACCATGTGAAAACTCTCTTGGATTTCAAATCCAATAGATACCAGCGGACTAGACGTCCAGGCGATCGTCAACACCAGATGGTCGACCTAACCAAGCAGCGTGGGAATAGAATCCACCGTCAACAACGACGGTGAAGCTTCCATATGTATGCGTGAGAATTTTCTCCTTACAGGAAATTGTGTCTGCACAACTGCAGATACAAAACACACAGATACTGGAAAAACAGTATCCGATAGGTTGCAAGAGAGGAGTTTTTTTTTATCGAGCATCGGTCCAGAGGTGTCGTCACAGAGAAACCCTACGAGGAGGTCAGTCCGCGCTGCGCAATATTTCGCTACAGAAACAGGACGAGAAGGTTTGATTTTACGTACAGTGGTTAAGACGCGTTCAAGTGTATTAAGTCCTTGAATTTTCTGTCGTTACAACCGAACGAATGATATATATTTTTAAAATCGGATGTTTTTCTAAAAGAAATAGACAGTATATACGGGTAAAAATATCTTATTGTAATAGTGGCGAACTAAAATAAATTAGACCAAAAGAAATCCAACGAAACGAAACATTTGTGTGAGAAATACATGCGCTGGTTTACTAAAGGCAGCTTAAACTAAGAGTTATCAACTGTACATGTTATATAATAAGTTAATTAATTAAGTGGTTGAATGAATCGAATGTGTACTTAGAAGCTAAAATTTTAAAACATACCTAACATTAAAATTATAATAAAAAGGAAATGTTCGCAGTGTTTTTATTGTATGGTTGTGTTCTTTCCGTGTTGGTTGGTGAACAGGTTGTTCCTTTTGTTTGTGAACAGTGTTCGGTGGAACACTTCGACTAAGACCAAATTCCGCCAAAGTGGTGACCGCGAACGTGAATTAAATCGTGAACACGCACGTGAAATTTTAAAACAGTAAACCGCGTAATAACAATTATATATAAAAGTGAATACGACCGAAAACGAACGCGACTTAAAACGCAGACAGTGCCGAAAAATCACAAAAATAAAACAGTTCCGGAAACAACACAAAGTGCCAAAAAACAACACAGACAGTACCAGTAGAGGAAGAGTTCCAGTACCAGTGCCAGTGCGAAGTGACCCAAAAACCACCGAATAGCAGCCATCCTCGCCACGAAGCAGGACCCACCTCGACGCCCACGAACGCAGATTCAAGCAGGACAAACCGCAAGTTTTTGAAAAAAATTTTCTTTTCTTTTAAAATATATTTATTCCTTTTTTTTTTCCCTCTCCCTTGAGCTCCCTCTGAGCCAAGAAACGTAACGTACATAGAGCTCCTTCTGAGCCGAAAAGTGAAAAGCCAATTTTGAAATTTACAAAGCTCCTTCTGAGGCAAGGCAAAAATCAGTGTAAATTTATAAAACTCCTTCCGAGCAAATACAAAACGTAGAACGAATTATGTATATGAATGTAAGGCAGACCTTTTTACAGCCATAATAGTAATAAGAAAACGGTCTACTATAGAAATATTTCGAAATATAGAATAAATTAATAACGACTGGTTAACTTTAAGCATACGCTCCAAAAACAAAACGTTTTTTGTACTCCCTATTTCAATTATTGTGATGAGTCGAAATTAAGCAAGAATCCAAGTGTTGTCCGGTGCAAGAATTAAAGTAAATCTATTTTTTTGTTAGTAATAATAAGTAAAGTATAAGGTGACACCTTAACTAAAATTCCGTGACACTTGTGATTATTGTAAGCTCCTTCAGAGTCCGAAACACAGCGAACCGACAACACACGATATTTCTTCCTTGTAACGACCGCGAAATCATGCGAAATCGAACTCCACATAAAGGAAACGCGAAAAATTGACGACACCTCGTACCTCCTCGTTTTTCTTACCTCTTCCAGACTGAAAGCTTTTCTCTTGTCCGTCACTAACACCGTCGAATTACCCAAAATATCCGCTGGTGTAGGCCCATCCTTGTTCCATCTTCGGAATTTAGATATTTTTCTTTTGTGCTAGGCCTTTTCCCTGACTCCATCTTTGGACCCAGCAGGTTGTTTCGCCGCGTCCACTAATTTAAAGAAAAACTCGCGCATCGAGCGACCGAGTTACAGCGCGAAACCCCCAGGAAATTAATGACAACCACGAGGTTGCAGGCGGCGACCCAGAAAGTAAAAACGTTGAGGGGAAACGTAATCGCTCCCTCACAGAGAAAATCGACGCGAAATCTCCCGAAGTCAACGATAACGACCAGGTCGAAATCCACAATTTCTAAAGCTACAATGGCTAACAACGCCGAAGCTTCCCCAACGACGTCGCAGGCCGCAGCCCTCCGTCAAGAAGTAAATATTGCAACACAAGCGGACCGTCGTTCGAATCGATACATTAAATTACCGGACTTCACGTCCGATGACCCAGACTTTTGGTTCGGTTACGCCGAACAAACGTTTGCCTGCGAAGGCATCACCGGCGAACAGGAGAAATTTCTCCTAGCAACCCGCGATTTAGATCCTGTCTTGCTCCCTTATGCGAAGCATCTAATTAAAACGCCATCTCCACAACCATATACAGCATTCAAGGAGATGGTGATTAATGCCTATAGGGAAACGCCACAAAATCGCTTGCGACGTTTATTACGGTCGACCGACACCTCTGGGATGCGACCATCCCAGCGCGCCGCCTATTTCCGTGCACTGGCCGGCACGGACATGTCCGAAACAGCCTTAACGGCTATATTTAGAGAGTCTTTGCCAGAATACGTTCAGGCAATCGTCGTGCCTTTAGCCGAATCAGGCCTTGACGAATTAGCGCGACACGCCGAGGCAGTCATGGCCACAGATAGATCCCGAACGGATCTCCAGCTTCCACTGGCGGCGACGCACGTCCAAATTCCACCCCAGCCCCAGCCACGAACCCCCACGGTTACATATACCCATGCGACGCAGCCAAGCGAACTCGAAGACTTGAGAGTGCAAATTAGGCAAATGCAAACGCAGCTAAATAATCTCAGCATGGGGAACAATTTTCGGGCTGGCCGTGACAGATCGCGACGCCGAGACAGGTCGCGAGACAATTCAAGGCGTCAGCATAGCAGACCACGCACGCCAAACAATGAGAACACCTTCGGCAGGTGTTATTATCATCATCGATTTGGAGCGCAGGCCAGGAATTGCAGGCAGCCCTGCAACTGGACGCAAAACCCAGCATTACCGGCTAGTTCTTTAAACTAGAACTGCCGACCGACGAAAAAGCGCAAACGGCCGGCAATCCCCAAATAAGTCGCTTGTCAATTTATGACTCAAAATTAAACATGGACTTCATAATTGACACAGGTGCGGATATTTCCGTTCTTCCTCGCTCGTACGCACCTGCCACTCGGTTGCCGGATGAATTGAAATTGTTCGCCGCGAACAATACCCCTATCAAGACATACGGTAGGAAGTTAATGACACTAAAAATAGGACTACGTCGACCAATTCGATGGTACTTCGTAGTGGCCGATGTCACCGATCCTCTAATAGGGTCGGACTTGCTGCGACACTATAAACTAGTAGTGGACGTAGCACGTAATAGACTGATGGACCCGTTAACGTCTCTTTCTCAGCCAGTAAACGCAAAGGCGGGAAAGGCATTGACGTTAACGTGCACAACTGCAAACGGTCCATTCAGCGATCTGTTGCGCGAATTTGCGGACATTACAGTTCCGCTTAGTAATCCCCGACGCGCAAAAGCCGGCGTTTTTCATCACATTGAAACGCGCGGCCCCCCAGTGAGCCAACGCCCGCGCAGATTGGCTCCCGAAAAATTGCGTGAGGCTCGTGCAGAATTCGAGTATATGCTCGACTTAGGAATCTGCCAGCCATCCGATAGCCCTTGGGCGAGCCCACTCCATCTCGTCAAAAAGAGCAACGGCGAGTGGCGTCCATGCGGCGATTACCGAATGCTGAACGCGGTGACGACACCCGATCGGTATCCGATAGCAAACCTGCACGATTTCTCCTATAAGCTGCAGGGTTGCGAAATCTTTTCGACCCTCGATCTCACGAGGGCGTACCACCAAATCCCGGTGGCCCCCGAAGACATCCCCAAAACCGCGGTAACTACACCTTTTGGACTGTTCGAGTTCAAGGTGATGACGTTCGGTCTTCGAAATGCAGCGCAAACGTTCCAGCGCTACATTGACTCAGCTCTCCGCGGACTTGACTTCTGCTATGCGTATATCGACGATATACTCATAGCATCGAAAACTATGACAGAACATCGCGCCCACTTGAAGCAGGTGTTCGAACGCCTCCGAGATTTCGGCCTGGTAATCAATCCAGACAAGTGCCACCTCGGAGAAGCGGAAGTCAAGTACCTTGGCTACTGCATTAACGGCCAAGGAGTCCGCCCATTACAAGACAGGGTGGATGCATTAATGCAATTTCCTCGCCCCACGAACGTGCGAGAATTAAGGCGTTATTTGGGCATGCTGAACTTCTATCGCCCAACACTCCGAAACGCCGCACAGGTCCAGGCTCCTCTCAACGAATATCTAGTAGGAGCCAAACGCAACGATAAGTGACCAATTAAGTGGACCGAGTCAGCGGATCAAGCATTTCGCTCATCAAAAGAACAGCTGGCGAATGCAACGTTACTTCGACATCCCATCGAAGGAGCCCCATTGGCCTTACAGTGCGACGCTTCCGACACCGCAATTGGGGCCGTACTCGAACAGGAGTGCGACGGAAAATGGGAACCGCTGGGCTTCTTCTCGAAAAAGTTGAACCCAACCCAGCGACGATACAGTGCTTATGACAGGGAGTTACTAGCGATTTACTGCGCAATAAAGTACTTCCGGCACATGATTGAAGGACGCCAGTTGACGGTAAAAACCGACCACAAACCACTGACGTATGTCTTCCAAAAGAAAGCGGGAAGTTCAACCCCGCGACAAGAACGGCACCTGGATTTCATCGGGCAATTCACCACCCGAATCGAATATGTCCCAGGTGCAGACAATGTAATTGCAGACGCCTTTTCGCGTATCGATGCAATTAAACTCCGTGCGCAAATCGATGGTGCCGACTTGGCACAAGCACAAGAAGATGACCATCAACTCGAGTCACTACTGAAAGCGGAGACAGCACTAGTTTTGCGTAAACTCCCTTTCAACGACTCAAACGATGAAGTCTGGTGCGATGTTTCGACAGGGACAGCTCGACCCTACATCCCAGAAAATCTGCGAAGGAATGTGTACGAAACATTCCACAACCCAGCCCACCCAAGCGGACGCGCAACCATTGCCGCAGTCCGACGCAAATTTGTCTGGCCACATATGGCCAAAGACATAACAAAATGGGCACGAACTTGTTTGCAATGTCAGCGTTGCAAAGTCGATCGACACAATGTGCTCCACCCAGGACAGTTTAAGCTCCCCGAGGCACGATTCGCCCATGTTCACATCGACATTGTGGGACCGCTTACGCCGTCGAGAGGTTACCTGTACCTCCTGACAATGATCGATCGTTTCACTCGGTGGCCAGAAGCAGTGCCACTACGAACAGTGACCGCAGAGAATGTAGCCAAAGCATTCTATTCGACTTGGGTCACACGTTTCGGCGTCCCAGCTACCCTCACAGCCGATCGAGGACCACAGTTCGAGGCGGCGATTTTCAAGCAGCTGACCGATCTACTCGGCTGCCAGCAAAGCCACACAACAGCCTATCACCCACAGTCCAATGGGATGATCGAACGTTGGCATCGCTCTCTTAAAGCCTCACTGATGTGTCATGACGACAATCAATGGCTGGACGCACTACCAACAGTTCTTTTAGGCTTGCGCACAAGCATAAAAGAAGACCTGGGAGCCTCAGCAGCAGATCTGACGTACGGAACCAATCTGCGCCTCCCAGGAGAGTTCTTCGCCGATGGAGAACCACCGCTCGAACAGTTGCCAAATTTGGAAAACCTACGCAAACTCATGCGTAAGGTCAGGGCAACGCCGGTCGCCAGACACGGTTCCAAGAGGTTATTTGTTCACCCAGATATGGACAGCTGCACGCACGTCTTCATCAGGGTGGACAAAGTTAGGAAACCTCTAGAACCGCCCTACGAAGGGCCATACAAGGTGCTGGAGCGAATAAACGACCGAGTTTTCTCCGTAGACATCGACGGAAAGCCGTACACCGTCAGTGTCGAGAGATTGAAGCCGTGCCACCTGGAACTACCGCCAGATACCGTGCCAGGAGAGGTACACCATCAACCGTTGGCGGCAGCCGAAACCCGCCCTGTGTACCATCCACCACACTTCCAGGAAACACCAGGCACGGTAAGAGTTGAGAAACAACCTAACCCTCGCGAAATGGTTGCTCGTGGGGCATCGGATATCGCGCACGGACCGATAACGCGGCAACGCGCTCGAGATCTGCGCGCCCAAGAAGACGCCGCAAGGATTCTCAACTTACGGCAACCAATAACCGAAACCACCAACAACGAAAGCGCGACTAACACCCACAAGGAAACAACAAACGCGATTGCCTTCGCTCCTTTACCGCCTAAACACCGACCACGATGGAAAGGCGCACTCTCCGACCTTTAACAGCACCCTCCATGCTCCTACCTTTTCCTTATCGTGACTACGTCACTGGGGGGGTAGTCCTGTGGCGAACGTACAAATTCCCCACAGGAAAAGTCCAGACCAACTTGAGGTACCGCACTTACCTGGACAACATCACGTCCACAGACGCGGTCCCAAGCCCAGCGGGGGCCGCCAGTAACCCAACGTTGAGTCGACACCAGAAGGCAAGGAACTTAACGTCCCCAAAGCCTCTAATACCGAGCTAAACGCTCCATACCTAAAACCTACGACCTGAAACAAGGAGAAACATCCATGCATCCTTCGACGTGTGCAATCGCAAGCTAAGTGAATGCCAGCACCACAAGTCGGCAACCCTGAACATCTGCACGGGATGCAGGGAATTGTAATCAAAACAATTAACCGACCAACTGACGTGGTGCGGTTGATCTAAACATTAGATCACCCAAATAGTCACCGCAAACAAGGAGCGCATTCCTTAGCCTCGTAAACACCCAGATGGCGCGAAAAACCAAGCACCACGTAACTCCAAACAATACTTTGTTTGGAGTTTTACGAAGGCCAGCTGCAATAAATAAATACGGCACAGCATTGCGCCGTTGCCACTGTCCGCCAAGCAGAAATGCATCAGCGGAATGTTTGTTTTTCACACCATGTGAAAACTCTCTTGGATTTCAAATCCAATAGATACCAGCGGACTAGACGTCCAGGCGATCGTCAACACCAGATGGTCGACCTAACCAAGCAGCGTGGGAATAGAATCCACCGTCAACAACGACGGTGAAGCTTCCATATGTATGCGTGAGAATTTTCTCCTTACAGGAAATTGTGTCTGCACAACTGCAGATACAAAACACACAGATACTGGAAAAACAGTATCCGATAGGTTGCAAGAGAGGAGTTTTTTTTTATCGAGCATCGGTCCAGAGGTGTCGTCACAGAGAAACCCTACGAGGAGGTCAGTCCGCGCTGCGCAATATTTCGCTACAGAAACAGGACGAGAAGGTTTGATTTTACGTACAGTGGTTAAGACGCGTTCAAGTGTATTAAGTCCTTGAATTTTCTGTCGTTACAACCGAACGAATGATATATATTTTTAAAATCGGATGTTTTTCTAAAAGAAATAGACAGTATATACGGGTAAAAATATCTTATTGTAATAGTGGCGAACTAAAATAAATTAGACCAAAAGAAATCCAACGAAACGAAACATTTGTGTGAGAAATACATGCGCTGGTTTACTAAAGGCAGCTTAAACTAAGAGTTATCAACTGTACATGTTATATAATAAGTTAATTAATTAAGTGGTTGAATGAATCGAATGTGTACTTAGAAGCTAAAATTTTAAAACATACCTAACATTAAAATTATAATAAAAAGGAAATGTTCGCAGTGTTTTTATTGTATGGTTGTGTTCTTTCCGTGTCGGTTGGTGAACAGGTTGTTCCTTTTGTTTGTGAACAGTGTTCGGTGGAACACTTCGACTAAGACCAAATTCCGCCAAATGTATTTTTCGTCCTGTAAGGCGATTGATGTTTTTGTAAAGATTACGATCGGGTCTGATACTATTTAAAGTGGAGATGTAGTTCTGATCAACGAAAGCATTTAACTGCTGGTTAATGAGGGTAGACAATAATTGAACCTGTACTTTCAGGAGGGGACAAAATCTTCGAAATAGTTTTCGGCGGAGCTTTTTTTTTAATGAGATGAGTTTGAGGGTGAGATATGGAAGTGGTTTACCTACGAAGGAGTGTGGCATCCTTGTAGGGGTATTAGAATACAGGGCTTGCTGTAAGATCCCTTCCATCTTACAAGCTGCTTCTTCAATTTCGTTAGGATCCAAGTTATTCGTATCTGTGATGGGAAGCGTTTAAAACATATCGCCAACGGATTTGTTGACCTTTCTCCAGTTAGTTCTGGAGAAATTATGGACTGGGTTGAGAGATTGAAGCGGATTTAAGGGGCCAAGGTCAATTACCGGGTGGATGGATGCATGGTCCGAGGGGAAGAAGTGCGACACAGTAGGGGGAGATACAGAGCGTAGGATCGCAGGTTTTAAGAAGAAGTCTATAGTTGATTGAGTAGAGCTGGAGCAATGAGTAGGTTCCGTAGGGGAGTCGATATAGACGTAGGGGTGGAGAGGTAGGAAAGCAAGCAATTGTTTGCCAAATTTATTGCAAGCGGTGTTGTTGAAGGCGGTATGACGGGCATTCCAGTCGCCTCCGATGATGAATGAGTGGGGGTGGGATTGACGGAATATTTCATCGAAGTCTGAACATGGGAAGTTAGGGTACCTCTTGGGTTGCAAATAGATGGCTACTAGAACCAAGACTTTATTGTTGTCACAGAGCAGTTTGACAGCAGTGTATTCGACACAGGAGATGTTGCTAAATTTGACTTCACTGAATTGGAATCTTTTATGAATAAGGATACCGGTACCTCCTTTTGCACCGTCAATTCGAGGAGTTGAAACAAATTGGTAATT
The DNA here is from genome assembly GCA_963931805.1 of Microdon myrmicae. Taxonomy (NCBI): domain Eukaryota; kingdom Metazoa; phylum Arthropoda; class Insecta; order Diptera; family Syrphidae; genus Microdon; species Microdon myrmicae. The sequence goes on along the minus strand of OZ007497.1, from coordinate 150,504,706 downwards.
TGGAATAGAAATGCGAGAGTTGGGTTTGAGCCAGGTTTCACAAAGAAGGAGGACGTCTGGAGAAAACTCCTTCACTAGCAGTCGGAGGTGATGCCTCCGTATGTTTGACGAAATGGAATCTACATTGAGGGCAACTACACTTAACTTAGACATTTTGGGATAATATATGTGAGGTTATAAGAGAAAGTATCTGACCTTTTTTTTCGAAGTTACTTAATCCATTTAGCGTCGGTAAGAGAGCTTGCAACTCTCGGATGTATCCCATGATGTCGAGTCCTAGGTTTGTTCCTGGTTGTGATGAGGGTGCGTTGTTTCCTCTGGTAATTTCCGCATAGGATTTCGATTTCGTTGTTGTAGTAACTGCTGCTGTTGGTTGCTTAAGTTGGCCAGTGTTGTTTTTGGTTGGAGGCACTCTCTGCTTCAGTAAACGGAGCTTGTGCGGGCATTTTGTGAAGTTTGCTGGATGCGGTCCACCACAATTGCAGCATTCAACTGACAATTCCTTTACAGAAATGGAGCCATCCGGATTTTCCGTGTGTATACGTTCTGGTTCCTCACCCGGTGGCTTGACTTTGCATTGGTTCGGTTCATGCTCCTGCGCACATTTTACGCATCTTCGTGGTAGATGACACGAAGATGAAAGATGACCTGACTGCTGACAGCGCTTGCAGTGGAGAAGCTCCTGCTTGTGAGGTACCTCTATGCTAATTTTATGAGTGAAGAGGTATTTAATTTTTTTCAGGTTATTAATGTCTTCGTCTGGTGCCAGTTGGATGATCCGTAGGTTGAAAATGTTGTTGGATCTCATGTGTGGGGTTTGATAATAGTCGACTTTGGACGTTTTCAGGTTGGGACTTAATCTGGACAATTCCGCGCTTAATTCTTCGTTAGTCCAAGCAGGGTCGATGTGGCGAATTATGAATGTTTTCGGCTTGAGATCTGACCTTAGGAAGGTGAAGAAGTCCAGCTTATTCAGAATAAGCACTTTTTCGGCAAGAGCGTGGTCTTTTAAGGAAGATAGTGATACGGAAACGTTGTCACCCTTAGATCTGGTGGTAAAATTCCGGTGCCCCAAAGCGTTCTCCAGAAGCTGGATCACTTTTTTGATGTTGTTGACCTTTTTTATGTTGATTGGCGGGGGCCTCTCGTTCTTCGGAGCTCCTCCTTTGAAAGTGCCTTCATTCGTATGAGCTTTCGGCTCATGGGTTGTTTTGAAACTTGATATTGTTGGTGTTGCCTTTGCAGCTGGTGCTGGTAGCTGAGCAGGTTGGTCTTCCATGTCAGACTCATCTGATAAATCAGGAAGGTTTAAGTTGTTTTCCAGTTCGGCGATCTTTCTGGTTAGGTCGTTGATGATCTTCTCCTGGGCCTTGATGTGATCCAGGGCCTGCTGCAGTCTTTCATCAGGTGAAATTGACGCCATATTTCCGGGGATAGGGCTCAAGTAAATTGGGACGGTCGAATTTCTTTTACGGGGGTTGCGAAGAAAGTCGATAGCCTTTCTTTTTCGCTTTATTAAATAGTTTTGGGCTGGTGCATTACTGCACAGCATATACGGCACTTTGAATTATATTTCGATTAATACTTTGAATTTACTTTGAATTGAATTTTCACTTTGAATTATACTTTCACAACTGTGCTCAGATACAGATGATAGGACCAACTGTGTTCAGGTACAGATGCAGATACAATGATGATCTAGGTGTTTAAACTCCGTGTAAATTTATTAATTTATTGATAATATTATTCACTCACTATTTTCTTTGGCCCATGAATACTTGAGAATTAGGAAGACGCAACCGAGTGAAACACATTTTCGTTCAAGTACTTTTATCTAATTCGATATTGGACTTTCTTGACAAATATCTTTCTTTTGTATTAATCTAAATTTAATAAGGCATAATGAGAGGTTGCATGACTTACTGAAACCTTCCTCTGCATTATTTATCAAGACTAATTATTTCATTCAATACCTTCTTTAATTATCTCCATTATATGCGATCAATTCTGTCAATGTTCTCTGTCGTTTATAAATTAATACATTCTTTTCAGGATATTTCTGCGATATATGGACTTCAAATATGTTTATTAAACTCACCTTTAAATTAGCTTTCTATAAAGTAACGAATATTTACAATACCAAGTGTATTTATATGGACAATTACCATTTTTCTGAATGAGGGTCCAAGTCTGTTTTGTATTCAATTACCTCAAACAATCCTGCTCCCCTATATTGGAAATAATAATTAAAATTTAATTCGGCGTTAAAATGTGTTATTCTAAATTTATTTATTATCATTTTATTACGTATTTACTCTCTTAATACAATGCATAGATAGGATAGAGATATAGTCGAAGCAAATTGCAAATTCACTGATCAACTCCTCGAATTGACGGTGCAAGAGGAGGTACCGGTATCCTTATTCATAAAAGATTCCAATTCAGTGAAGTCAAATTTAGCAACATCTCCTGTGTCGAATACACTGCTGTCAAACTGCTTTGTGACAACAACAAAGTCTTGGTTCTAGTAGCCATCTATTTACAACCCAAGAGGTACCCTAACTTCCCATCTTCAGACTTCGATCAAATATTCCGTCAATCCCACCCCCACTCATTCATCATCGGAGGCGACTGGAATGCCCGTCATACCGCCTTCAACGACACCGCTTGCAATAAATTTGGCAAACAATTGCTTGCTTTCCTGCCTCTTCACCCCTACGTCTATATCGACTCCCCTACGGAACCTACTCATTGCTCCAGCTCTACTCAATCAACTATAGACTTCTTCTTAAAACCTGCGATCCTACGCTCTGTATCTCCCCCTACTGTGTCGCACTTCTTCCTCTCTGACCATGCCTCCATCCACTCGGTAATTGACCTTGGCCCCTTAAATCCGCTTCAATCTCTCAACCCAGTCCATAATTTCTCCAGAACTAACTGGAGAAAGGTCAACAAATCCGTTGGCGATATGTTTCAAACGCTTCCCATCACAGATACGAATAACTTGGATCCTAACGAAATTGAAGAAGCAGCTTGTAAGATGGAAGGGATCTTACAGCAAGCCCTGTATTCTAATACCCCTTCAAGGATGCCACACTCCTTCGTAGGTAAACCACTTCCATATCTCACCCTCAAACTCATCTCATTAAAAAAAAAGCTCCGCCGAAAACTATTTCGAAGATTTTGTCCCCTCCTGAAAGTACAGGTTCAATTATTGTCTACCCTCATTAACCAGCAGTTAAATGCTTTCGTAGAGCAGAACTACATCTCCACTTTAAATAGTATCAGACCCGACCGTAATCTTTACAAAAACATCAATCGCCTTACAGGACGAAAAATACACACCTCAATAGACAGACTAATTGGTCCCAGAAATAATATTCTGTACTCTGATTCTGAAATAGCAAACTATTTAGCGGAACACTTCTCCCAAGTGCATAGGCAAAATGATAGCCTAGGCAACTCCGAGTTTGAGGAAGTGGTCAACCGTTATACATCCCATGAACTAATCTCCTCATTCACTCCATTCATAACTGAATTTAATAATGACAATAGAGCATCTCAACCCACCGATACAAACTTCTTTTTGCAACCGCAGGAATTTAACCAAATGATATCTTCTCGTGGCAATAAAAACTCAACCGGCTTGGACAAAATTCCACATGTGCTTTTCAAAAACCTCAACCCTTCAAATCGACTATACATCATGACCCTGCTAAACCACATAATAAATGCTGGTCACATACCGGAGTCTTGGAAAACTGCCATAGTCATCCCCATTAAAAAATCAGGCGCATCCCTGATGGCGGCCAATTTTCGACCCATCTCACTACTTAATAATTTAAGCAAATTACTTGAATTAAAAATTCACCATTACCTACTCTCCTTCGCGGAAACTAACTCATTACTCCCTGATTTCCAATTCGGTTTTCGTGCACAACACTCAACATGTCACGCTCTCCTCAAGTTTACTCACGACATCACTATGGCTCTTAACGACCATTGCCCCACTGTGTGTATCTCCCTTGACATATCCAAGGCTTTCGACTGCGTGTGGACTGCGGGTCTTCTGTACAAATTACATTCCACGTATCGTCTCAACAATCACACTTCCAAGTTTCTCTACTCGTACCTATCAAATAGGAAATTCATGGTCAAGATTAATTCCACCCTTTCCCAGATGTACTCAATAACAGCAGGAGTCCCCCAAGGATCCATTCTGGGTCCCCTCTTATACTTACTATACACATCTGATATTCCTCAACCCCTCTCACCGAATACTCGAATCCTCAACTACGCAGACGATACCCTTGTCTACTCCAGCAGCAGGCTCGTATTATCTGCCAGAAACCGCGTAAATGAATTCCTCCAAATTCTTTCCTCCTACTTCCTTAAATGGAAGATCCGCTTAAACCCCAACAAAACTCAGCTGATTGTATTTAAAGGTAGAAACGTTCACTGTACCAATAACACGGTACGTAACCATTCAAAAATCCAACTCAACCTCTGCAACACCCTCATAAAACCATCTAAATCACTAAAATACTTGGGCATTACTTTCGAAAATAATCTCTCTTTCACGACTCACATAAACAATGTCATCCGCAAAGCGGGGATACAGCTGAACCTTTGTCGGAAAGTAATGTGGAAGGCAGATGGTCTCTCTCAACAAGTCAAACTTCTACTTTATAAACAAATCATCAGGCCCACACTTACTTACGCTTGTCCCATCTGGTTCCATATCTCACCCTCTCAAATGGAAAAACTTCGTATCTTCGAAAGGAAGTGTTTCAGACTAATCACAGGGCTACGTCGACAGCGCGACTCCCACAAATATATCAGAAGCCTTACGCTATACCACTCCGTCGGCCTGGAGAGATTGGATAGAAGGTTCCTGGAATTGTCGATAAGATTCATTGAAAACCTGTCAGCCAATCCAAACCCTCTCATCAATTCCCTTAGCCTCCCCAGCCACAATGCATCAAATCCCTATCTTCATGCACTCCATTTAAAGGCTCTCTTCTACTCAGGAAGATTAGTAAATGATGCGAACGAAATCATCTACCATAACAGGGTAACCGATCTTAACCACTTCAAATACTCAAACATTCAACCCTTTTCTCGGGTTCTTTCCTTTAACGAGCAGTCGGTGGAGAGACCTCCCTCTGCCGCTCCCTTCCCTCCTTAGGGTATGTAAAGTATGAAATCTCAACTTAAGCTTAAGACTAGGCTAAATTGTTCTACATTGATAAATGTGAGTTTATTTAACTACCTTAGATATAAGCTAGATTTAAGTAGAGATAAGTAGTTTTAAGAATATTTATTGTAAACATAGATAATCCATCCTGGTTTTCATGACCTTTCCAGGAGTCCTACTAATAAATTGTATCTGGAATAGATCTCCTTAGACGTAAGACCTCAAATTAAATATTACTTGTTAAGTTAGCTGTAAACTTATGTAACTAAACTTATAATGGTCAATAAAGACAGCGTTATATATAAAAAAAAAAAAGACAACATGTCATACCACTCGTTGCGAAGGCTTTCTGCCTTATTCTTTATAAAGCTCTCCATTCTGTTCAACCATGCTTACAACATGGGGTACTTTCCCCAAGCTTGGAAGCATGCTATTATTTGTCCAATAGCAAAAGTTGGGAAACCAACGTATCACCCCCCCAAGATTTCGCCCTATCTCGCTTCTCATTTGCATCAGCAAAATATATGAAAAATTCATATACGAGAAACTAAATAACTTTATCAGTGCCAGGAACCTAATACCTGATTTCCAATTTGGATTTCAAAGAGCGCACAGCACCACTATGGCTCTCAACACATTTCAAAACCACGTCTGCGTGCGGCTCTTTAATAAGAAACCCACCATTGCGGTGAGCCTGGACATTGAAAAAGCTTTTGACACGACTTGGATCGAAGGTGTTTTTAAATTATTGAATACTGGCCTCTGTAGAACGCTATGTAGTATCATCTACCAGTTCGTTCGAAACAGAACCTTCCAAGTTAGAGTGAATGGAAAGCTTTCCCGAACATTTCACGCCGCTGCAGGCGTACCACAGGGCTCCATTCTAGGCCCCATCTTATTTAATATCTACACCTCCGATATTCCTTGCCCTGTGGACTGGCGAGTAAACCAGATATGCTATGCGGATGACGTCCTAGTGTACACGTCATCCAAAAGCCCTAAACTCGCAACAAATCGACTCAACCGTCACTTGGACGAACTGTATCAGTATTACAGTCGATGGAAAATTCGACTTAACCCATCCAAAGCAGTAGCTATAATTCTGGGTAGTAAATACTTCCAACCTACTTCTCGATATTCACAGAATATTCGAATAAAAATGGGAGATACTACGATTAGACCACAGGACAGGATGAAATATCTTGGGGTCATTTATACCCCAAAAATGAATTTCATCAAACATGTGACCCACATTCTCCAAAGGGGCCTCGGTCGGTCTAAGCAACTGCACAACATCTTTAAGTGGAGCAACAATGTTGACACCAAAGTTAAGCTTCTCTGCTATAAGCAGCTAATCCGATCTGGAATATCTTACGTCTTTCCCATATGGTCCTGCATATCTTCGGCTCAAATGGAAAGACTTCGAGTTTTCGAAAGGAAACTCCTCAGAAGATGCGAATTTATTTTCCGCGAATTCAAACCTCGATACCCGCCTTTTGGAGCCACCTGTGATCTCGCCGGTACGGTCTTCGATGCGGGATGTGAGATTTCGTCCGCGCACTATTCAACTCATTCTACGTGAGCTGGATTGTAAGAAGGCAACCGGCCCGGACGGAATACCAACAATAGTCCTTAAGAACTGTGCTCCAGAACTATCGCCGGTTCTTGGCAGACTCTTCCGCTTATCTTATGCACGGGGGACATTTCCTGCTTGCTGGAAAATCGCTCGAGTTCAGTCAATCCCAAAGACGGGAAAAAAGTGTCTCCCACAAAATTACCGTCCGATAGCATTACTGTCTACTTTATCTAGGGTAATGGAAAAAGTCATCAATACGGAATTGGTTAAGTATTTGGAGTGCAAAGGACTTCTGAATGATCGTCAATACGGATTCCGTGGCAGGTGGTCTACGGGAGACCTTTTGACACTTATAACCGACATATGGACATCTGCGATTGAACGGCATGGTGAATCAAGGGCGGTCGCATTGGATATCTCCAAGGCTTTTGACCGCGTCTGGCACGGGGCATTGCTGAGCAAACTTCGTTCATATGGACTTTCCCAACAGCTTTGCGACTGGACGAGGAGCTTACTCGAGAATCGATCGATCCGGGTTGTTGTGGACGGCGAGTGTTCGGATCTGTATCCTGTTAATTCGGGGGTGCCCCAAGGTTTCATTTTGGCTCCAACCTTGTTCTTGCTCCACATAAATGATTTGTTGGAAGCAACGGATAACAAGGTGTTCAGTTTTGCGGATGATAGTACACTTGTTTCCTCCTTTTCGAGTGTTCGGCCAATTGGTGCATCTGCGTCGCATCAGCTGAGATGTAGACAGATTGACTCTCTTAATCAGGATCTAGATAGAGTCCTGCAGTGGGGAAGGGCCAATCTCGTCGACTTCAATGCAGCGAAGACACAATATACAACGTTCACAAAGAAAAGTGGATCATCGGTTCCACAGCTGATGATGAATGGCCAGGCCCTCGAGTCTGGGGAAAGTTTGAAATTGCTCGGCGTCACGGTCTGTGGGAATGTATCGTGGCATAAACACGTGTCGAGTATCGCCAGGTCAGCCTCAGGAAAACTGAGTTATCTTTTTTAGAGCCAAGAAATATTTTACTCCGGCCCAGCTTCTTCTCCTGTATAAATCCCAAGTTAGACCCGCGCTCGAATATTGCTCTCATGTTTGGAGCTCGGCTCCTAAACGTACGCTCGACATACTTGAGAGCAAACAGAGACGAGCGATCCGCCTGATCGGGGACTCGGCGCTGACGTCGGGACTACAGTCGCTATCACATCGAAGGCGCGTAGCCGACCTCTGTCTGTTTTACAGATATTACCACGGCTACTGTTCTTCGGAGATTCGTGGTATTGTTCCACGCAATTCGGCTTATATGCGCTCCACAAGACAATCCGACGGATCGCACCCGTTTGTGGTTCATCTCCCGACGGCGCGAACATCCCTGCATCAGAACTCGTTCCGTTACAGAGCGGGAAAGCTGTGGAACTCGCTTCCCACGCGAGTGTTCCCGGAGCGTTACAACCTGCAACTGTTCAAAAATAACTGCAACAGTTATTTGATGGCATCTCGGGGCGCCCACTCGTCGCTATAGGTTCGCCTCTCCCGAGAGGTCTAATAAAAAAAAAAAAAAAAACAAAAACTCGTAAGATGGTTTCTCTCGACGAAAGTCGTTGATGAAGGGCTACAATTTTGGAGAGAAACCTGAGTCTGGCCAGTTAGATCAGGGGGCTCCAAGTTCAGAAGGGTTTACTTGTTAGCCATATATCGAGACTTTTCCTCTTTGTGCACTGTTTGGGTCTTATTGGCGCGGTCTTGTGGGTAGCACATGGCTGAGCATCTTTTCGTAGCCTTCCCCTGTGTGTGTAGGGTCTCCGGGAGAGTGCCGGCTGCGGTATCGACCTTTGGTCCCTTTGGCGCGGCTCTCTGTTCGGCTACCGCATGTTCAACCCTTCCCGTCATATTATTCGCAAAGCCAATGGAGAAAGATTCGGGATTTACGGCCGTTCGGGGAAAAATCAAACAACCACCCGGTCCATCGACTCTGCAATTTTTCCACAGGAAGTTGTACTCCAACAACCCGTCTTCTGTCAAACCCGACAAGGAGTCCACTATTTGGAAACTGCAGGGAATCTCGTGGTGCAACATGAAATTTCCGTGGCAGCAACCCCTCGACTTGGTTTTACCAAACAGCGCTTGGAGCGTTGTGGATTTATGCACATCCATGCCATGTCTTGGATGGAGTGCCTTCAGCTTTAACAGGCTGATCTCAACGCCTGTGTCCACGATAAGGCGCGTAGTGTCCCTACGGCCAATGTCCAATGGAAGTTGGACAATCGGGACTTGGATCGGCGAAAGCTGAGAGCAGCTTGAACTGGGTTGCGATTTTACTGCGGTCGGGTTGGGGTTTATAAATATATAATTGTACCATGGGCCCTCTATTTTTAGCACCGACATTCGGTTAATAACAAATGTCACATCTTTTACATGGGGCGTAATCTTCTTACTTATGATGAAGCCGCTTCCGACGTTATGTGTATTGGTACATCCACACGCCAGTGTAAAGCCATTGGTTTCGATTACTTGATGTGGGAGTCCGACTTCCTGAAGCGCGACGATGTCTATTTTTTTATTGTTTCGCGTTGTCTACGACCGTCTGTATCGCGCCTGGTTTGTATAACGTTCGAACATTCCACGTGTCGACGCGTATATCCCGCTTATTCACTTTTTCCCTACGTCTTCTTTTTGCCGAGTCGGTGTTTTCTTGATGATTTGTTCCCTTATAGTAGTGTCGGCTCATCACATCTACGCCTACCGGGTTTTTCGTGAGATTGTTTTTTGTATATTGATTATTCATTTCGTGGGAGCAGTCTTTGATATGGTAAGGTCTGCTTACTGCTCTGATTCGACCGGTGTTTGAGAGGCGCCGTTATAATACAGCCGGTATACCCCTGGCTGCAAACCATCCAATGGGCACGGTGTCGCGTAACACCCTGGATTAAGGAGTGGTGGATCTTTGTGTGTTACTCCTCGCTAGTCTGTCTGACGTGGGAGGCCCTACTGGAATCGTTCCGTCAGCATAGCCTGAGTGATTCATTGTAGTTTAAGCTCCCATACCACGTCAAGGTTTCTACTAAGCGGGGGATAGTGGATGGATAATGAGGTTCTTTAGTTGAGTGGTGTTACCGCTCGCGTTTATTGGCAGGATGACGTAATGAAGTAGCCTTCTTCAGTTGCTATTTTGAAAAGCGGAACCCCAAAAGATCGATCGCCTGTCGTTCCTTTTGGTGACTATAAGATAATAGTTGACGGGCAACTGAAAGTGTCTGCGTTTTTACGTATTGGCCGATAAAAACTCAATATCCAGCCGTAGCGTCGCACATTGGTGGGCCGCGGAAACTTTTTAGTGCGTCTCTTCTGTCCAGTAGTAGACGGACACATTGTCCGTCGACACCGTATCGAGGTACTTGACTTGAGATCTTTGAAATGAAAGTGGCATTTGTGTGGATTAGTCACTAGGTCGCACTCCCGCAGGATTTCGAATATCTGCCTCAAATGCTAGCGATGTTCATCCCGACTCTTGGATGCTACGAGTATGTCGTCGATAGCAGAACTGAAGGTCTCGAAGAATCGAGAAGATACTGAAATATTTTTGCGGCGTTTCTGAGGTCAAAAGTCGTCACCTTGAATTCGAATAATCCGAAAAGTATTGTGGGTATATCTGGCGCTATCGGATTCAATGATAACTGATCACAGTTGAAAAGACGTAAATAATTAATAGAAATATTAGAGCTCCAATCTATAGAATTTGTTCAATTAAGAATTTCAGTCATATGTAATCGGATTTGTATAATGTAATATATAATTAACAAATTTCATTAGAAATCTTTTTATAAACTTTATTTAAGTGGTTTAAATTTATAAACTCAATTGTTGTTAAACTATTTAATCGTGTACTTCTTATCATGATCTCCTTGGATGAAAGTTAATAATTTATTCTCGATCTTGAGGACTTGGAGAAGCCGTATTGCTTATCACGTTCGAATTTTTCATGTGATCGTTCTCTAGTGTCACGCAGGTGTGGAGACTTGTCCTAAATAAGAAAGAGAATATTAAATAGTTCAACAATTACAAAAACAATTGCAACTTACCCTTAAGTGGTACTTGTCTCTGTCATCGTCTCCGTTTTGCACTAATATATAAGAGATTTTTCAAATTAATTTATTGGTGATAATTTTATGTATTCAATTGCAGAGCCATGATGCGTATTCAAAATGTTCGAAAGTGATATTTGCCGTGGTGTACATGATCTCAATAAATTTGAAAATAAAGACAAGTTTGGAATCGCTTTATATAAAAGAGTAGAACAAGGGATGACCAACCTAAAGGAATACATGTGTAACAATCTGTTTTTTTCTTCTCACTAACGCGCGCACAAAAGGGAATTTTGGAGTACCTATAAATGTCAGAGCACAATGCGAGCGGAAGATGAGGAAGCGGATAAGGAAAGGAGATATCGATGTACATTGGTCTTCAATGCCTGGACATTACAACGACGAGAAAACATATGATCAGGTAGAGTATTTGCGTGGTTCGGCTAAAGAATGACCCTATATTTATTTGTGCGCCTGAAGTTGACTTTCAACGTGAATTGATGCACATTCTCAGATTGACGCGTATCGCGGGAAAATGTCTGAGGAGGCGGAACACATTGGGCAAATTCAGTTGAGCAACGACAGTGATAATACCTAGAGAACAGAGAGAGGCATGATACGTTGCGCCTATGCTCTAACGACGGAATTGATCGACTCAAAGCTAGGTCTCCAATATGTTTCACTGCTCGTTTTTGCATCCTATCGAGCACGTGTTGTGCAGTTTTGGATACGCCTGACCAAATATAGGAGTTGACCTTCATTTTGGGACGAATATACGCCTTGTAAATAGTGGCCAGATTGGATGGAGTGAAGTATTTCTGGCATCTCTCAAGGAACCCCATTCATTTGGCCGCATTTTTCGCAGCTTTAAAAATGTGGTCGCTCCAATTAAGAGTCGAATTGTGAATGTCGGAGAAGTAAAATACAGTCAGGTGAATATGTGGAAGCTTCACCTTGCATCTACTTCATAACAAGAATAAAGTCGATCTCACTCCTGCATCAGCATGTTATGTTCCAGGTATTTTATAACAGTGTCATACCTCAATGCAACCGCTTTTTGAAGAATATATGAATCTATGTGAAATGAACATTTCCGATTTGAAATATTTTAGGAATCCCGATTTCAAGGAAATCTATCTAAGGAGGTTGAAGGGTTTCAATGTGTAAAAACATTTTATCTTTTTCGTCGTCAAATTTCCGTCCAGTGTGCACTTGACGTTCGAACGGCAAAGACGTTTTATATCGCGCTCCTCACCGCACATTGAATACACACACAAAAAAAAACTTAAACTGAAAGTAAATAAACGCGTACGCGGGTTCTCTATTAATAGTGTTAAGTGAATAGTGTAAACCACAAAAAAACAAAAAAAAAAAAAAAAAAAACCTGTAAAAAACAACAACAAAAAAACGTGTAAAAAACAAAGTAAAAAAGTGTAAAATAATACATAATAATAATAATGAACACTACATCATTCAACCAACAAAATATCCAGCTACGTAATACGAATAATGGCAGCATTATGACGTATGAACAGCTAGCAGCAGCATACCAACAACAAGCAGCTATGTGCCAACATCATCATCATCGGCACTACAACCGGGAACCGGTCTTGGCCTCATTTAGCAAGTCCTGAGGCTTGTTAAATTTTCCATAATGAGTTGTTTTTTTTTTTGGGGCAAGGTCATTAGTCTTGCGCCAGGTGCCAACATCATCAAGCGATAATAAATGACATGCTTCACAAAATCAACACAATGGAAAACCAAATGCAATCGCAGGTATGTGCCACTATCCCTTTGCCTACAGAATACCATACAGACGAAGAAGAGCTTGAAAGGGAAACCTCTGCAGTTTATAAGAAAAGAAAAACCGATAACAGTCATAAAAAAAATACAATACCAACTGTAAACAATACGACGTTAGTTCGTGAATCAACAAATGAGGTTACCAAAGAAAGGAAAATTCCCCTGCCACCACCAATCAATGTGAGGAATATAAGGGGTTTTAATGCATTTAGAAATGCCATTTTGTCTGTAGTGAAAGACAAAATTCAATTTAAAGCATTATCTAATAGTGACATAAAAATAACATGCGAAACAGAAAATGCATACAGAGCAGTTAAAGAGAAATTACAATCCCTTAAGACGGATGTAAGAACCCAAGATTTAAAGTATCATACCTACCAACTAAAAAGTGAGAGACTATTTAGATTCGTAATCAGAGGACTTCTAGCTTCAATGTCCATAGATATGATTGCAAACGAACTATGCTCACTAAACCATAAAGTGGTAAAGGTAACAAACATCAGGAAAAGCACCACGTCAAATAATGGAGAAAAAATCTTTAAAGCCTTTCCTTTGTTTTATGTCGATATACGAGGGTTGCCTCTTATGTTTCGGGATTTGGCAACCCTAGTGTTGCAATCCAGCAATTGACAGCTCTGTCGTAAAGTTGGACATTTTTGAGGTTATACGCACTCAGAACGTTTTGACATACGAACGCTATTTGTGTTGTTTACAGTAACTTAAAAGATTCATCTCGGCCCAAAAATGGAATTAAATCGTCAACATTTTCGTGAGATTATTTTTTACTACTTTCGGCGGGGATTAACTCAGCAACAGTGCATGGATGTACTTAATTCAATTTTTGGCGATGAAGCTCCATCAAGGACCAGTGTTTCTCGATGGTATGGTGAATTCAATCGTGGTCGTAGTTCACTCCAAGATGAATTTCGTGAAGGTCGTCCAAAATCAGTTGTTGTTCCGAAAACCATTGATGCTGTGCGCGAACTGATATTGGAAGATCGTCATGTGACATATCGTGAGATTGAGACAACCTTAGGTGTTAGTGGGACCAGCATACATTCAATATTGCATAAACATTTGACTGTCAAAAAAATTTGTTCGCGTTGGATCCCACACAATTTGTCAATCGCCCAAAAAAAGGCTCGTGTCAATTGGCCGAAAGAAATGCTCAAAAAATACGGTCGCGGTGCTTCGAAACACGTCTATGACATCGTGACAGGTGATGAATCGTGGATTTACGCGTATGAGGCCGAAAGTAAACAGCAGTCGACTGTCTGGGTGTTTCAAGATGAGCCAAATCCAACAAAAGTTGTTCGCGCACGAAGCACTTCCAAGCAAATGGTCGCCTGTTTTTTCGGAAAAACTGGACATGTCGCAACCGTACCACTAGCACAACACAGAACAGTCAATTCTGAGTGGTACACAACCATTTGTTTGCCAGTTGTCTTCCAAGAAATCAGGAAAACCAACCGCCGAAGACGGATCACTCTTCACCACGACAATGCGAGCTCTCACACATCGGCTGCGACAACTGCATTTTTGAGCACCCAAAACATCGATTTGATGGGTCATCCGCCGTATAGTCCTGACTTGACACCGAATGACTTCTTTTTATTCCCGTACGTAAAAAACAAACTGAGAGGTCAACGTTTTTCTACACCTGAAGAAGCGGTTGCTGCATTCAGAATGCATGGGTTGGAGATACCTCAATCAGAGTGGCAAAAGTGCTTCGACAATTGGTTCAAACGCATGCAAAAGTGTATAGATCTTCTTGGAGAATATTTTGAAAAACAATAAAGTGATTTTCGATGATCAATATTTGTTTTTGTTCTCTAATCCCGAAATATAAAAGGCAACCCTCGTAGTTCAAAAAGAGAATAATAAATCAGTTTATGAAATCCAAGAATTATTATGGTGCAAAGTATCGATTGAACCACCCAAAAAGGTCAGATCGACCTCAATGTAATAATTGCCAGCAGCTTGGTCATACAAAAAATGTCTGCAACTATAATTCAAGATGTGTTAAGTGTGCTGTGCCTCACCACACAACCCAATGCTCGAAATAACGCAACAGCATAGCAATATGTGCGCTTTGCCACGAGAATGGCCATCCAGTTAGTTACAAGGGATGCTCAGTGTATTAAAAAAAAACTAAAAGCACGGCATCCAAAGAAAACTACATTCACTCAAAAACTGCAATAAAAAAAACGGAGCGAGCGGGGCCAACCACAACCGGCACTAACAACACTCATATGAACAATAAACCAAATGAGAAAGCAGATAATACAAGCAGACAACAACCTGTCAATAACGAGCCTACCATCATCGATATGATGAAGATGCTCAGTGTGCAGGACGACATCAAAAAAAGCATCAACCAGCTAGCAGAAAGGGTAGGTAAACTTCAATATTTTCAAAAACTTTCGACCAAGAAATCCAAGACATAAACACAATGAGTGATCGGCTCCTACAAATAATCACTTGGAACGCAAATGGGCTCAACCAAAGGGCTCACGAACTAGAAATATTTATAAGAGAGCACAACATAGATATTGTGTTGATATCAGAAACACACTTTTCTCATATGAGCTTCATAAAAATCAGGGGTTATATGGCCTATTGGACTACGCACCCCAGCGACCGTGCCCGTGGAGGTACAGCTCTGATAATAAAACAAAACATACCTCACTTCCAACAAGAAGAAATGAAAGAAACTTTTATTCAAGCCTCCATTGTTACTATCAACCTTAATGGAGCTGATTTAAATGTAGGTGCTGTATATTGCCCACCTAGGCACACAATCTCAAAACAACAATTCACGGATATCTTCAAGAAGCTCGGAACAAGGTTTATAAATGGTGGAGATTTTAATGTCAAGCACACTGCTTGGGGGTCAAGGTTGATTACTCCAGGCAAGGGAAAAGAATTGCTTACAGCCATTAAAGAAGCAAAGTGCGAATTTCATTCGTTTTGTTCGCCAACATACTAGCCTACTGGTAGTAACAAAACTCCTGACCTGATCGATTTCTTTATTCTTTCGAAAGGAGTGTCATCGAATTATATTGAAACGGATAGTTTAGTTGATTTAACGTCTGACCACACACCAGTATTACTAAGATTGAATGCAGCTGTTCCCAGAAAGAACAGAAAACTAAATTTTACAAACAAATATACAGATTGGGAAAAATTCCGAAAAGAACTTGACAATCAGATTGAATTAAACATTAAACTTCAAGATTGTGAAGAATGGGAACAAGAAGTATAACAATTTATCGAAACATTGAAAATCGCAGCCGCAACAGCAACTCCGGTGCCATGTGTTAGTGTACCGGAATATACCGGTACACAACAATTTATCTTTTATTTTTATTTTGTGGTTTACCTTACCTTCCTCCGGAGCCGAACTGAACGAACCGTTTACTTTTGGGTTATTACTTTATTTAATGCTTCCAAACTTGTATTAGCCTCGGGTCTGGGTTTTGACTGTCCCGAAATCAAAATGCGCCGCCCTTTTATCCGGTGTGACATCGAGATTTGTCCACAAGTGTTTGTTCTTTTCAAGAAGCACAAACCCGATTTTTTGTGCTTCAAATGGAATTAGGGTTTTGGGAATTGAATCAATATGCGGCAAATTCACTTTTGGGTTAACTTGTTGCTCATACGATTCACTATAGGAAATGGGTAATGATTTAGCAAGGGTAAGTATTTCCTAGGTTTTTAGGTAAATGGAAGAGAGTAGTGATTTAGGATCACTAAACAAGTGATAAACCAGAACCAGCAACCACATACCCTATTGAGATTAGATATCTAATCAAAGACAGGCGCAAAGCTAGACGAACCTGGCATAGATCCAGACACCCTAACAATAAAAAAATATTCAACAAGGTGAACAATCTAGTTAACAAATTAATTAAAGACCATAAACAGAGTTGTATAGATGAGTATCTACGTGAAATTAATCCGTCAGCGGATACGGATTACTCTCTCTGGAAGGCAACACGTAAATTTAAACGTCCCCTTATCCAAGTGCCATCTATAAAAGATACGCAGGGACTGTGGGTACGCAGAACTGAAGATAAAGTTGAAATATTTGCACAACAACTGGCTTCAGTGTTCAAACCACACAACACCCACAGTAGTATTGACCCTTCACCCAGGTATCAAACTGAGCAAACAATCAAACCAGTGACACCAATGGAGATTGCCCAATAGAAATCGACAAAAGTTTGAACCACAAAAAAGCACCAGGCATCGATGAAATATCACCTGGCGTGTACAAGGAACTACCTCGAAAAGCTGTCATTATGCTAACATATCTGTTTAATGCTTGCTTTCGACTAAGATACATTCCAAATTCATTCAAAACAGCCCAGATAATAATGCTCAAGAAACCAGCAGAAGAAGTAACGTCTTATAGACCCATATCGCTATTGCCATCCATTTCAAAACTGTTTAAGAAAATACTCCTCAAGCGACTCAAGCCTCTCAACAATATTCCAGACTTTCAATTTGGCTTTAGGAATAAACACTCAACTCTTGAACAGGTTCACCGCGTGACCACAGCAATAGAAAATGCTTTCGAAAAAAAGAAATATTGCTCAGCTGTCTTTCTTGATGTCTCCCAAGCATTAGACAGAGTATGGCATGAAGGTCTTATATATAAAATGAGTAAACTGTTTCCAGCAAACTATTGCCATCTACTCGAATCATACTTGTCTGATAGAACGTTCAAAGTAACACACGAAGGAGCTCACTCTAGTTTCTATCCAATAGAAGCAGTCTACCACAAGGAAGTGTCCTGGGACCTTTCCTCTACTTACTATACACAGCAGACATCCCAACAACCAAGAACACATTCATAGGCATCTTTGCAGACGATACAGTTATAATATCAGCTGACGATAATAAAAAAAAAAGCTACACAACAATTGCAACAGGCACTCGACGAAATTAGCCAATGGACCACTGATTGGAAAACTCAACGAGATGAAATCGATTCACGTAACATTGCGACGATCAGATAACAATATTTCTACATATCTCAACGGAATTCCAGTTCCCAAAGCAGATTCAGCGAAATATCTCGGTATACATCTAGATAGCAGACAAAACTGGAGACATCATGTGAAACAAAAAGCTGAACAAATAAAGCTGAAACGTAGACAGATGTATTGGTTAATCGGGAACCACTCTCAACTCAATCTCTATCGTAAAAGATTGATCTATCAATCTATCATCAAGCCGATCTGGATATATGGAATCCAATTATGGGGCTGTATAAAGCAATCCAATAGAGATATAATTCAACGAAGCCAGAATAAATTTCTTCGCATTATCACGAATGCCTACCGTTTTGTGACAAATCAGGAAATTAATGATGACCTAGAGATCAAATGAATTTATGAAGTTATCCAAGAATATGCTGTCAAACACAAAAGACGCCTACATAATCATACCAACGTAGAAGCTATTCAGCTCTTGGATATTACCAACGAATTGAGACAGCTAAAACGAACGAAACCTCATGAATTAACATGTTAAAATCTAACATACTAAAATCGAGTTGGGAGCTGTTTACACGTTTTACTTAATTAAACTAAATTAAGTACAATTTAAACCTAGTATAAAATTCAATTGTTAAGATTGTACTATTCATATCCAATAAAGGATGTTATTGAAAAAAAAATGTCCGCCCGCAGAAAACAGATTGTGGATTTTTCCCCTTTTGTTGGAATTATCCTAGACAATTCTCAAATAGATGGGTGGCAGCAAATATAGGCGCCATTTAAGCTTTCAACATCAACCTTGTAGCTTTTCTATCTGTTTTGAGATCGGCCCGTGACAGTCCGCTCTGGTAGTGCCAGTTTAAGCCAATTTGCGTTATGGAATGTGACACGCGACCGAAACGCACTGTTAATGTGTAGCTTTACATTAAAAACATTTTGAATTGCAAAAAGAAGAAACCACCATCAGGCATTTACACAAAGACTTTTCATCACTGGCCATCTTGGTAATTTCAGTCATCAAGTGTTGAGAGATTCCTTCTAAACCTTGAGATGAGCACAAAAAGTGTAAATCCAGTTCCAATAGTTATGTAAATTTTTTTTATATGAATTGATTTAATTTATAAGGCTTTTTTAAGTATAGGGTTCATCCTTTTCTGTGTGTTGCCAAAGCAATATTTTTCTTTTCCTCAATACTTATTTTTTAAAGACTATATTTTTTCTTGACTTCCTTTTCATCAACATCGGCACTACAACCGGGAACCGGTCTTGGCCTTATTTAGCAAGTCCTGAGGCTTGTTAAATTTTCTATAATGATTCGTTTTTTCTGGGCAAGGTCATTAAGTCTTGCGCCAGAGGCTGCCCGACGAGGAATCGAACCCCGGTCTCCCGCGGGGCAGGCGGGTATACTAACCACTATACTATCGAGGAGCCATCTTCCTTTTAGGATGATTGAATTCGGAATGCATTAATTTTTTTTGACGCCAGGAAAACTTTGACGACGAAAACCCAAATAGCTATCGAACGTGAGGCTTTCTAATTGAAACCTTGAAGGAAGTGTTTCCAAAGTGTAAATCTATCTAAAAAAGAAAAATTAAATTTGGTGGAGCTTTAACACATTACCGCCACAAGTTTATTCTACATATAATTCGTATGATTTGAAGTTATTCCCGTAAAAAAATCAATACCTGTTGGCGATGCAGTTTCCCAGGGAAAGCACTCAGCACAACGATCGCTTGCAAAACCACTCAAAAGGGAAGCCCAACGGAAACCACTCAAGAGGGAAGAGTGCGACAATCAGCTGTATACCGAACCCAATAAATCACTCAGGAGGAAACGAGTGATTAAGAAAAAACAAAGCAAACGAGGAGACAGCTGCGGGCTATAAAAAGCGAGCGCGGCGGTGAAGCAGCAGGCTTCCTCAACACAGAATCCATTTACTCTAATATACGTAAGCAACACCTCCGGTTGTTTGTTGAAAAATTTTCCCCCGAAATCCTCTTCCTTTCAGAGACCTGGCTCAAACCAAATTCCAGAGTTTCCATTCCCAATTATACTTTTGTTTCTAACCCCAGAACTAATGGATCTCACGGAGGTACCGGCATCTTAGTACACAAAAAATTTCAATTCAGTGAAATTAGATTCACCAATATATTCAGCATTGAATACACGGCAGTTAAACTTTTTTGTGAGAACAATAAAGTGCTCGTCTTAGCATCCATTTATATTCACCCTTCACGACAACCAGATTTCCCAGATACTGACATTTCTTAGATAATCCGGCAGTCTGTTCCCGCTCCATTTATAATCGGGGGAGACTGGAATGCTCGTCATACAGCATTCAATGATAACAAATGCAATAAATATGGTCGTCGGTTGCTAGCCCTCCTCCCGTCTTATCCATATACATACATTGACTCCCCATTACAGCGAACTCGTGTCACTAGCTCAGCCAAGTCAACAATCGACTTCTTCCTCAAGTCCGATGATGTTCACTCAGCGGGTCCACTTACAGTCTTCTTTATATTTCCTTCTGATCATGGTTCCGTTCACACCACGATCCAAATCCCCTCTCTCAATCCACTCTACTCGTCAAACCCTGTCCCAAATTTCTCCAAAACAAAATGGGAAAATGTCAATAGGGACATAGCGATAAGTTTCTCTAACTTGTATATCCCCGATGCATCTAACCTACTTCCTACTGAAATTGATCAAGCATCTGTAAGAATAGAGCAAATTCCAAAGGAGGCTTATAGCGTTTGAAATAATAGTGAGGAAGATCGTGTGATTCGAACTGACGCTATGACAGCTCGAATCACGAAAAAAATTTTACCTAAGCGTTACACACCAGGCTACTGACCGTGTTTAGAATTTGATTTCCAAACTCGAGTATATTCCACTGGTGTGAATTATTTTTATTTATCGCTTGGTATACGGTTCTGATGTATTTTTCTTATTCGATTTTTTTCGTTCGGTGTTCTTCACTATTTTTGCTTGTGAATTGTGTGTATCTGTTAGAATCGCTACAGGCTCTCAGCAATAACAGCCCGATAACCATTCCTCACAACTATTGAGGAAAGCCTTTGCCCAGTATCCTAATCAAATTATTGCGCCTTAAAAAGCAACTTCACCGAAATCTTGCACCTTTATTAAAATCCAGATCCAACTCCTATCCACTCTGATAAATGAGCAGTTGAAAAAGTTCGCAGATGAAAACTACATCTCCACACTTAAAAATATCAAACCAAATCGGGATCTTTTCAAAAACATCAACCAATTAACTGGTCGTAAATATCAACCCCAAATTGATCATCTCATCAACCCAATCAGCAATAATATTGCCCATTCGGATATGGACAAAGCAAATTGCCTCGCAGAATACTTTGCAAAGATTCATGAGCAAAATAATTCTCTCTCAACTCCTGGCTTCGAGAACACAGTAAACGAATACATCTCAAACAGATTATTCACATCTTTTACTCCTTTCATCGGTGAATTTAGCAACACGAACATAGCTTCACACCCCTTAGACACTACCAATTTTCTAACTGCAGACGAATTATCCGAGATCGTAAGATCAGGAAATAACAAAAAGTCAACTGGATTAGATGGAATCCCACACCTTCTATTTAAAAGGCTACGCCCACAGAATCTACTTCCCATCCTCATTCTTCTTAATCATATAATTAATGCATCGCACTTCCCAGAGAACTGGAAAACTGCGGTAGTAATTCCTATTAAGAAGCCCGGTAGTAGTAATAGCCCTTTCAATTATCGTCCAATATCCCTATTAAGTACATTAAGTAAGATACTGGAACGCAAGATCTACCAAAATCTTCTCTCATTTGCCAATGAGAATGCCCTCATCCCTAACTGTCAGTTCGGATTTCGTAAGCGACAATCCACATGTCATGCTCTACTAAAACTTACACACGATGTTACAACTGGTCTCCAAAACCAAAGCCTTACTGTGTGTATATCTCTCGATATTTCTAAGGCGTTTGATTGCGTCTGGATCTCAGGGCTTCTGTACAAATTGCACTCCATATTTAATCTAAACTCTCACACAACAAAGCTCTTAGCCTCTTATCTTTCTGACAGAAAATTCGTTGTGAGAATAAATTCTTTCGTCTCCGACCCACAACATTACCGCGGGTGTTCCCCAAAGGCTCTATTTTAGGGCCAATTTTATATCTGTTATATACCGCGGATGTTCCTCAACCCGTATCTCCTAATGTTGTGATGCTGAATTATGCTGATGATACATTAATTTACTCTAGCAGCAAATTTGTTAAGGCTGCAAGAAACCGCATTAACAACTTTCTCCTTAACCTATCATCATACTTTAATAAGTGGAAAATTCACCTTAATCCAAATAAAACGCAGCTCATAGTGTTCAAGGGCAAAAACGAGCACTGTACAAACAACACTAGACGCTGCCACAACAAAATTAAACTTAACCTAAACAACACTCTAATAAAACCCTCCAAAACCCTAAAATATCTGGGAATAACTTTTTCTAATAACTTTTCTTTTTCCTCCCACATTAAAAATTCCCTTCATAAAGCCACAATCCAGCTTAATCTCTGTAGAAGGGTCATGTGGAAACCTAATAGTCTCTCTCACAAAGTCAAACTGCTCATTTACAAACAAATTATCAGGCCCACACTCACGTACGCGTCCCCATTGTGGTACCATATCACTCCCCCCCCCCCCAAATGGAGAAGTTGCGAGCATTCGAAAGAAAATGCCTTAGGTATGTCTCTGGGTTACATCGTCGTCCTAACTCCTATAAGAACTATAGTAACGTCCAACTCTACAATACCGCTGGTACAGAACGCCTCGATAGACGATTCCTCGAGCTGTCTATCAAATTTATGGAAAATCTACGAAATAATCCCAATCCCACAATAACCTCACTCTTAGCGAACCCTCTAGATATCAGAACTAACTATCCCAACTGTCTCCATACAAGAGTTATGTTCACCTCAGGCAGACTGATAAATGATTCAAACGAGATCATACACCACAACACTGAACTTACCCCCAACCAGATCAAATACTGTAACGTCCAACCATTTTCCAACATCCTACGTTTTTCCAACGAACAACCGGAAAGAAATACTCTACCTCTAACCCATAACTGACCTCATTCCACATCCTTTAATTCATAACATATATCCCATTAATTATAAAACTTTGTTTATGGCTTTACATCCTGTAATTCTTATATCCCCTTAATTATAAAACTTTGTTCTGTTGATATCTCATTTTATATTAATCAGACTAAGTTAGGATAAGTTATATTTATAATTAGGGTTAGGTTTAGATTAAGTAAAGTAAAAATAAGAAATTCCTGGTTTGCTGACCTCTTCCAGGAAGACGAAACGCTACTAAATGTATAAACACACATCTATCCTGTAACTGTTAAAACATTGTTTGGAAAATGACTGTATCACTTAAATGTACAAATTCAAATTATGGTTAATAAATACAGTTAAAAAAAAAAATGAAGCAGCAGAAGTCGTCGAAGGAACTCCTCCCCAATAGGTCTTGTTCAAGACCCGCCGCAAAGAGATAAGAAAAAGAATAACGGATAATAATAGAAATAATCAAAGAAATATTAAGTAATAATAAATATTTGATTATGGAAAATAAGACTCTAACGCCCGCCAATCCAGAGAAGAGTCCGGCTCTGGATGTGTAATCCCTCTAAGTAAGAAAGCTGGAAAGATACAGTCCAATAAAGGGGAGACTGAGGCGTCGCTAGACGAAGCGCCGCTTGTTTCAGTTTTCCTTTCATTGCAGGTACAATACCCAATCGTCTACAGTCACGTTGGTTGAATTATGCAATTTCGTGGTGTACATGGTTCAAACCGACGATTTTTATAAAAAGTTATCATGAACGATGTAGGTCACTTTTCTTTCAATGGGATCGTGAATAAACAATTTCAGTTCCACGGCAATGAAAACCTTCAAATAATTCACAAAAGCCTCTTCTCGACCAACGCGAGTTAACAAACGCGAGTTTGGACACCGCTCCCAAACCACATCATATTCCAGAGATATGGAATCAAATAAACCTAATAACAACGGAAAAACACCAGAGATATGGAATCAAATAAGCGGTAAGAAGGGAAAAACACCAAAGATATGATGAAGAGAATCAAATAAACGATAACAAGGCGAGATTATATGCTAGCCTTACAGCATTTTAGGTATAAAAACCGAACGCAGAACGCTGTGGGGACGTTCAGATATTCGTAAGCAAATAGACTGTAACTCAGGAATATGATTAATAAAGGACTATAGGTCTCGAAAATATATTTTTTTTGTTTTTATCTGAATCAATTAAAATAATTCGCGCGACTGTGCGGGCTGGAACTTGTATGGAAAGAAACGTTGGACTTTCTTTTTCGTAGGTGATTCTAGAGCAGTCGTATCTGGCTTCGGAGAGTACTACCAGCCATTATAATGTATTTGTTGGTAGAAATTCTGACGGGTAACGCTTAGACAACTTTTGACTTCCACAGGGCGGAGATACAGCCCGCACAGCCAAAGCCTCCTTCGTTTTATTGTATCATTTGTTTCTTAGTTCCCTAATTTCTAAAACGGCGACATTAATTGGACCAAGTGACGGGCTGTCTTAACACTTTCAGGCGTCTTCTTATGATGTAAAGGTCCTGACTTTATGTCGACAAACTACGAATCGTGAAGGTCTTGAAAGATATTGTGACGCATATGACAATCAGTACTAGAATATTCAAGAAAGTACTGGAAAACTATGAGCAGTAGAAAATTCGAGGCTATGGAACGGACGGAAACGCAACACCGAATCTGAATGGCGCAACGGTATAAATACGTCACTCGCAGATCAGAGAGAAGAAGTAAGCAGTCAAAGACGCGATAAGTATGGAAGCGATAAGTCAAGAAATCGTTAAGTGTACGGTAAAAGTAACGGTTGTTATTACCGGACTAATACAGTGTTACATTAATTCAAAATCGATTTAACGGCTCTTATTTATTAAAAATAATTAATCCAGCGAACCCTACGCCCGCAACAATTGGTGTCAGAACTGGGATTAATTATTGGTGAAGTGAATAAGTCTGTGAAAGTGTTGTGACGATGTCAGATCGACATTTGGAGGATCTTCGCGTTCCTGAGTTGAAGAAGGAACTTGAGGACCGGAATCAGAGGACAGAAGCCAATTCTTCGACAGCGTCTGCAAGCAGCAATGGAGGAAGAGGGTATTGACGTCGTAACATATGTTTTTACGATTGGGCCAGAATTGCCGGATGGAGAAGAAACAGCGAGCCAAGATGCTGCCAATGTAACGGAGAAGAGTTCGACACAGTTGGACATTTCGGAGATGTTCAGGATGATGATGACAAAATTGGACGTGTAAGCTACAGACATTAATACAAAATTGGACGCGCAAGCTGCTTCGCCGGTAGTGCTCGTCAAGAAGAAGGATGGGGCAACTAGATTTTGTGTCGACTACCGCCGGTTAAACGACGTTATAAAGAAAGACAGTTACCCACTTCCTCGAATCGACGTCACACTAGATACCCTTTCTGGAGCTCAGTGGTTTTCAACATTTGACCTAAAAAGCGGACAAGGAGAAGACTGCGTTTACTACCGGAAACGGACTTTATCAATTCAACGTGATGCCTTTTGGATTGTGTAATGCTCCAGCAACGTTTGAACGATTAATGGAAAGTGTTCTACGGGGACTTACATGGAAGACGTGTCTTGTGTACTTGGACGGTATCATCGTTGTTGGAAGGAATTTACCAGAACACATCAATAATCTGCGCTCCGTCTTCGAACGACTAAGACAGGCCAACTTAAGGCTCAATTCGAAGAAATGTGAACTCTTCCAAAGGAGAGTAAAATTCCTGGGACACATTGTTTCATCTGCAGGAGTTCAAATGGATCCTGATAAGATAGCAGCTGTCCAAGAGTGGCCTACTCCAGAAGATAAGCAACAGTTAAGAAGCTTTATGGGATTAGCCACATATTACCGACGGTTTGTTACAGGTTTCGCCAATGTGACTAAAACCCTATACGAACTAACGGGTAAAGACAAGAAATTCGATTGGATAGAAAAGTGTGAGGCAGCATTCAACGCTGGCTGTCGTAGAAGCCGTTAAGAATTTCCATAAGTACCTCTACGGACGTCGATTCCACCTTCGGACGGATCATGCCGCCCTGAAATGGTTGTTAAATTTTAAGAATCCGGAAGGACAAATAGTTCGATGGATCGAACGACTTCAAAGGTACGATTTCCAAATTTCCCACAGTCAAAGGAAGGTGCATAATAACGATGATGCTCGATCAAGAAGACCATGTAAGCCAGATTGTAAACATTGTCATAGAGCGGAAGAGAAAGAAGAGGCGTACGAACTGCGAAATGTACAAGTAGAAGTACTAGATGGGTGGACGAGTGATGCTATACGCGCAGCTCAACTTCAGGATGAAGATATGTCGGTAATCGTGGAACACAAAGGAAAGATCGAGCGGCCAACTTGGAACAATATTTCCGACAAGAGTGGAACATGTAACGCATATTGGGCACAATGGAATTCCTTGCTGGTGGAAGATGGAATTCTAAAGCGTAAATGGGAAGCCGCGGACGGAAAATCCCATCGAATGCAGATTCTAGTCCCACCATCAAAAGTGAAGGATGTACTAACAGAAATGCACGACGGGGCCTCCGGTGGACATCTGGGAGTTAATAAGACACTTTCAAAATCACGATCTCGATTCTACTGGCTTCACATGAGAGATGACGTCAAGTCTTGGACCAACAGCAAAACCAAGGAGCGCTATGAAGCACTACAACGTGGGTGCTCCTTTCTAAAGAGAATTGCGATTGATAATCTTAGGACCATTCCCAAAAACTAACGACAACAAAAAATACATGTTGGTCATCATGGATTACTTCAGCAAGCGAGTGGAAGTCTCTCCAATTCCAAACCAAGAAGCAACAACCGTCATTGAGCAGCTTATCAATAATTGGATCAGCAGATATGGAGTTCCCTGTGAACTTCATTCCGATCAAGGCCGAAACTTTGAATCACAGATATTTCAAGGCATCTGTGCGGCACTGGGCGTAAGGAAAACCAGGACCACACCCTTACATCCCCAGTCAGACGGAATGGTCGAAAGGTTCAACCGAACAATGAAAGAGTACTTATCGAAGGTCGTTAGTGATCACCAACGAGATTGGGACATATATGTACAAACCGTTCTCATGAGTTATAGATCGGATAATCGCCATACGACAGGCCATTCTCCACGATTACCAGCCGATCTGCGATTCGGGTTACCTCCAGACGCCATAGATAAGACTGAAGACTACGTAGCCGAATGGAGAAATCGCCTCAATGAGATTCATCATTTGGTTCGAAAGCAAATCAAAATATCCAGTGACAGGATGAAAACAAGGTACGACGTTCGAGCCAACGCATCCGGATTTAATGCAGGCGATAACGTGTGGCTTTATAACCCTCACCGGAAAAGAGGAAGATCCCCGAAGTTGCAGCAACATTTGGAAGGTCCGTATAAGGTTCTGACAAGAATTAACGAGGTTGTCTATAGGATTCAGCGAAGACCGAACGCCAAGATGAAAGTGGTACATCGCGACCGACTGGCGACTTTTGTTAACTCAGAAGACCAGTGAACTTAATTCGGGACGAACTAATCTAGGCGGAGGATAGTGTGACGCATATGACAATCAGTACTAGAATATTCGAGAAAGTCTGAAAGAAAATACTAGAATATTCTAGAAAGCACTGGAAAACTGGAGACTATGAACAGTAGAAAATTCGAGGCTATGGAACGGACGGAAACGAAACGCCGAATCAGAATGAGGAAACGGTATAAATACGTGGCACGCAGATCAAGAAGGAAGAAGGAAGAAGGAAGAAGGAAGAAGTAAGAAGCAGTGAAGTAAGCAGTAAAAGACGCGATATGTACGGGAGCGATAAGTCAAAAAAATCGTTGTGTACGGTAAAAGTAACGGTTGTTATTAACGGACTAATAAAGTGTTACATTAATTCAAAATCGATTTAACGGCTCTTATTTATTAAAAATAATTAATCCAGCGAACCCTAAAAGCTCGCAACAATATTATCCGGCAGAAAATGGCCACTATACAGCTCGAATTCGAAAAGTGGGGGATAATTATAAAAACAACTCCATTGAGTTATCCACACTGGATATCGCGATATAGTATTCAAAAAGTAATTAGAACAAATTTGCAAGGTTCGAAATAAACGAAAAACCACTTTACAGCAAATCTTTTTTTAAGTTACCTCAAAAAATCATCTCGAATATTTAAGTGAACAGCCTAGTACAAACAATTCCCCAAAAGGACGTATTTTGTCTCCAAAACATGGAGAGAACAAGCAGCCCCGCAAATTTTAAACAGAAGTTCGAGGAAGTCTCCTTCCCTTAGCTGCTGCACATTTTATTGTGAGCGAAAAGGTGTTTGCATCAAGTCTCTGGTAAACAAGCCAGAGTCTTGTTTCTTCGTGACACGGCGAGCAGATATACAGAACCCCAGCATTATGACATTCACTCTCTTCTTTTCCTATTATGGTCAAATGTAGCTTTACTTTGGAACATTTTGAAGGCGACGCTTTGTAAGATATAAAAACACAAACCATCTCTTCGACGTTTGTGGTCTATTGAACCACTTTCTTCTAATCGTTCTCTTTTTCTGCCAAGTTTTCGTTCTTTACGGGCATCCTTCTCCTCATCTGTGAGCTTGTCCTTGCGATCTTTTGCCTTAGACCCACGATCTTTCTTTATATTTTCAATGGGATCATCTTGTTTCTGAAAATTAATATTAAATAAAATAAATTTATAAAAATAATACTTTGATTGTTAAGATTGTGGGGAAGCACCACTTTTTGTTTTCACACTCAGAGATGTTTATGTAGTTTTTTGTTCACTTTGTTAGCTCATTAGTTATATAATTTAGGGCGATGTACTTTGTTTGTTTTGGAACTTACCCCGAGAAAGGGTCCCTCATCATGAAACGCACACTGGGAATCGGAAACTACTCACTGATACATATTCGATAGCTGGATTGCTCCACACGCACTACATCCGCTAGTCCTGGACAAACCCGATGGGAAATCTCGTTTGATAGTTTAATTGAAGTATTTTAGATGCACGATTTCGGTTGCACTGATGGAGAGTGTTTATAAAATTTTTGCAATGTATTTTTAATCACGTTTAGAATATATTTCAAGCACTACGTTGATGGTATTTATTGTTTACAGGATCTGATGTACAGGATGATTTAAATTAGTAACATAAGAATTTAGTTACTCTTCTGCCGGAATGAAACTGCTACAATATTGACTGTTGATGGTGAATTGATGTGCGTTACTCGTTGTCCTTCTATTTTATCAATTGCATAGTAGGAAAACTGATATGACGAATATCATTGGCTCAAAAGTTGCTCGTCTTTATTTTAAAACAATTCATTGAGATATGAGCTGATCGAATTGTTCTGTGTTTTATTCGTTTTGGCGAAATGAAATCATGATTCTGGTTTACTTCATTTTAGATGTGATTATCTTTTCAAGACGATATCCAAGAACAACTGGCTCGCAACAACAAATGGTGTCTCATATTAGCTTATAAGATTTTTACTTGTGATTTCATTTTTCACATTCGAATCTTCGACTGGGGAATATTATTTTTCTCTGACTTTCACATTTGGCATAAGTACATGTTGCTTTTAATTGTCACCCGGTTCAATTTAGGTTTCTCGATTATAAAGGTGAATAACTGAACTAGGATAATCCAGATGATCATTATATCGATGAAATATTGGTTTTCTCTGATTTCACATTTGGTATAAGTACAAGTTGCTTTTAAATTGTCACCCGGTCCAGTTTATATTTTCTGTGTCAGTTTAAAGATGAGTAATGGAACTGGTATAATTCAGACTATCATTTTATAGAAGTATTTCAGAAGATCACTTAGCTTGACCAAACTACGATCGAATGCAAGTTTTCTGTATGTAGACGCAGTTTCATTTCATAGCAACAATGCCTGTCGGGAACGTTTCCAGCAGAGCTTGCAAGTTTATTTCCTTTCCTGGAGGGTTCTCATCTTGGCTTATTTATCTGTCCATTGGCTCATTTGGCGAAGTTGCGAACGTATTCCGATGATTCATGTCATTCAAAACTCCATTTGCGATCCAAATACAAGGAAGTTCGCTGATATATCCAAGGACGTCGATGACAGCAAAATTTACGTTGGCAAGTTAATATTGTTGTACACAGTTTTCGATTCATCTTTAACGTACACATAGCTAACCTAACTTAATAATACTTAATGAAGACTTAATAAATATAAATAAAATCCTTTTTGATAGTTTTTCTATGACATGCCTCAGAAATAAAAAGAAATAATGTAGTAACATGCATTAACTATAGTATTCATATCAACATAAAAATAATTAACTATAAGAATTTGATAAATATAATTAGATATTAACGGTACCAGCATTTTTATTAAGGTAAACAAATTTAAATATTTCGGCAATCGTAACGAAGTTTTTCATTTGTTTTATGTAGAATAATATATCGGGCGGTTTATTTATTAATATATATTAATATATCGGATGATTCATATGGATAGTAAAGATTTTATGATAGATCAGGCTGTCAACCTGTCATAGTATCTTTGCTCAGTATTGTTTGACATTTCTTTATGGAAAGACTTTGCTAGGCACAGTGTCCAAAAACTACATAGCTGTATAACTAAAATTAGCCTTCTATAACGAATTTTCGTGCGTCGAAAGCAACTAATTTATGGGCGACGTAATCGGTCCACAGAGAGACCAATTCTATCATCCAAAAATTGTAAACCCAGTTTCCATTATTGGATAATATGTCATCAAATAGATCTCATCCAAGCACGTAAAAGAAAAATACACCGCTGAAAAATGAGAGTGTACGCGACGACCGTAATGAACTTATTCGGCACCGTACTCGAGATATTGACTTAAAGGTATACAAAAGTCAACTTGTATTGGAATTGAAACCAGCCGATCTTTTGAATCGTCACCGTTTCAGTCCTTAGACTCTTGAAAAAGAAACATTGTTTTCGATACAAATTTTCTTCAGATGTGGGGCCCTTTCTGGCCTATAAGCGCAATTGCTGTATTTGACTGAAGAGCCGTGGAGGTTCAAGAGCTACCAATCATCATCATCACCATGATCATCATCATCATCGGCACTACAACCGGGAACCGGTCTTGGCCTTATTCAGCAAGTCCTGAGGCTTGTTAAATTTTCCATAATGATTTGTTTTTTCCGGGCAAGGTCATTAGTCTTGTGCCAGAGGCTCCCCGAGGGGGAATCGAACCCCGGTTTACCGCGTGACAGCCGGCTATGCTTACCACTATACTATCGAGGAGCGATACAGCTACCAGTACATTTAGACAAAACAACGGTTTAGTACTATGGGCAGGTGGAGTCATGAGATATTTGGTTCTATCAAGACGACTCTATTTGTAACACAGTCCGCGAAACTATGATATTCTTTTAAGAACAAGTTGGTGAACAATTAATTTTAGGTTTCGGACCGGTGAATCTCTAGATTCTACATGGATAACCCAACCCCGATTGAGAAAAAAAAAAAGTTCCATCAATGCTGGCTAAAATTTACAAGGTGTACATTAAAATTCAATTCCTGGTCAGGGACATCCAAGCTAAAACCGCGCTCAACGTGATTGGTAGGATGCAAGAAGGAACAGTGGAACTCGTTCAAACGTGAACAGCTTCAAAGCATCAGACCATTGCTTTTGTGCGTGTAATGGGATGACGCCCCATTGATGGTAATACCAGTGTTGTATTCGCCAATATAAAACACCTTCTGAAATCCTTTGACAATCGTTGATTGCTAAAGGCCGCAAACGAGTTGGTTGTATATTGGAATGGGCAATACTTCGAACGATTCATTTATGTAAACATTTTTTCACTTAAAAAAACAAAAACAAAAAAAAACCCGAGAACTTAGTTGCGCACCTAATAAATACAATGGCCAAGACGTCACATTGGAGAAGAAAATTAGCAAACAATTACCACCAGGCGCTGGATAATACAAAACAACATCGTGCAAATTATCCTGGGAAGACGTCGCATGGACGACAACAATTATCAATTACTCAGGCAGACGCTGCATCAAAGCAACATTGTGTCGATTCCCAGGGAGACGCTAACTACTCGATCCCTGGGAAGACTCGACTGGCACAATAGCAGCACACACAACAGCTGCTCACTGCACAATGGCACATGGCGACCACGGCCGCGTGCAAACCTGTATATGTAGGAAAACAAATTTGTAAATCGTTGCCGATTCGAGCATTGCCCGGGAATACATATTGGAAAAGAAAAAAAGAATAATCGAAACTCTATAAAACTTAGCGAAGAAGACCACTAAACATGGAAAGTCAAGCAAAACGCATTGATTGCGAAAAAAAATTTCACAAAGTCGCGGAATACATAAAACAAGACCACAAACATGGAAAGTCAAGCAAAACACATTGACTAGGAAAAAAAAATTTCACAAAGCCGTGGAATACATAAAACAACTTACAGCGCAGATGAAGCAAGTCCAAGAGGAAATTCTCTCCCTACAGCAATCCACCAAAAACACTGACGATGCCAATATAGAAATAACGCCCTCTCAACAACCCAGCTTAAACCATCAAACAACTCCCCACAAACAACCACCGCCAACCCGTAAGGAATCCACCAAACAAGCCAACCAGCACCGAGTCCCCCGCCTGCCCAGCACAAAAATGTTAGACCACCACCAATCTACATAAAACACGTGACCAATATCAAGGAAATAATAATAATAGTAGAAAATGCCCTACGACACCGCAACTTCACCACAAACACTAAAGGCTCCTCTGTATCCATTGCAGCACCGTTAGAAAACTTGCAGAACTACGATACCAAATTTTTACCTTCCAACACGATCAACTTAAACCAGCAACATTCATCATTAGGCACTTTGACCCAACTTGGACCAATGGAGAACTAGCGACAGAGATCTTCAGGATTTGCCCAGACCTGAAAATCCACAGGCTAGAATATTTTCAAACTCCGTACATGCGAGAAAACAGCTTAAAGAATCTACAAATTATCCAAATCCCCCCAAATGAAGATACCAACAAGGTCAAACAAATTAAGTACATAACAACGTACAAAAATGTTAGACCACCACCAATCTACATAAAAAAACGTGACCAATATCAAGGAAATAATCATAATAGTAGAAAATGCCCTAGGACACCGCAACTTCATCACAAACACTAAAGGCTCCTCGGTCTCCATTGCAACAACAACTCTGGTTGATCACGAGAAAACCGTTAGAAAACTTGCGGAACTACGACACCAACTTTTTACCATCCAACACCATCAGCTCAAACCAACAACGTTCATCAATAGGCACATTGACCCAACTTGGACCAACGAAGAGCTAGCGTCGGAGATCATCAGGATTTGCCCAGAGCTGAAAATCCACAGGCTGGACTATTTTCAAACTCCGTACATGCGAGAAAACAATTTAAGGAACCTAGGTATTATCCAAATCCCTCCATATGAAGACACCAACAAACTCAAACAAATTAAGTAATTGTTTACGCATAAGGTCAGTGTCGAGGAGCCCCATAAACAAAGCATCCTCCATTGCAAGAGATGCCAAGGCTCGGGACACTTGGCGGTGGCTTGCCACTTAAATATACGATGCGGCAGATGTGCCATTGAACACCAACCAGGAGAATGTAAAGTCAATCCCCAAGGTATGGAACCCGGAATAATTCAAACCACAAACCCCGATGGATCCACTGCCACTTTCTACCAGTGTCCTCATAAACTGAAAATTCTCCAAAGAAGAATGAAACCAACTACAACCAACAAATCCGCACCAACCAAATCCACATCGCAGAACACATTACCACAACCTAGAAGACCAGGAACATCATATGCGGATGTAATCAAAAATAACCCAAACACGTCGACGTCACACAATCCCGACTTCATTGACCTCAACCTGGACATCATGGGCTACATCAATAGTCTACAAACTATGCTTCCTACATTGAAGCATATGTCGGATATCGAAAAAAAAGGTCATATTCTCTCACTTATAACTTCCCATATTCTTTCCCTCAATGGCTGAACTAACTATAGTCGCCCTCAACGCAGAGTCTATATACTCCAACATCCGTAAGCAATACTTACGGTTGTTTGTTAAAACCTTCTTCCCGGACATCCTTCCCTCAGAAACGTGGCTTACGTCCAACACCCGAGTATCCATCCCCAATTATACATTTATTTCAAACCCCAGAACTACTGGATCCCATGGAGGTACCGGCATCCTACTAAATGATAAACTTCAATTCACCGAAATCAGGTTCACCAATGTTTTCAATATCGAATACACGGCAGTTAAACTCTCATTTCACCCATATACGTACATCGACAGTCCTCTGCAGCCAATTCGTGTCACCAACTCGACGCGGTCAACAATTGACTTCTTTCTCAAGTCGGCTGATGTCTACTCAACGAGCCCCCCCACTGTATCCTTCCTCTTTCCCTCTGACCATGGTCCCGTTCACACCTCGATCAAAGTTCCCTCCTTCGAACTGCTCTACTCACACAGTCCTGTCCCGAACTTCGCCAAGACTAACTGGAAAAAGGTCAATAGAGACGTCGCCGAAATCTTCTAACCTAATCCCTGCTGATATCGCTCGAGCAGCCCTAAAAATTGAGCGGCCGTTAAGGATGCCCTCACCAGCAGTACACACACCACCATCCCTCATAATCTTTTAGGAAAATTTTGCCCAGCATCCTAAGTAAATTGCTGCGTCTCAAAAAACAACTCCGCCGAAAACTTCATATAAGATTCTGCCCCTTTATTAAAAGTCAGATCCAACGCCTGACCACCTTAATAAATGAACATTTAAAAAAGTTCGCGGATCAGACTTATACCTCAACACTTAACAATATTAAACCCAATCGTGATCTCTTCAAAAACATCAACCGACTAACTGGTCGGAAGTTTAAACCGCGAATCGATCACCTCATCAACTCATTCAACAATAATCTTATCCAATCCGACACGGACATAGCCAATTGCCTGGCTGATCACTTCTCAAAAATCCATCAACAAAATGATTCCCTCTCAGTCCCTAATTTTCGAAATACTGTCAACGAATATATCTCACACAGATTACCCGCATCTTATACTCCTTTCATGGTGTAATTTAACGACACAAACAAGGCGTCACATCCTTCAGACACCAGCACATTTCTAACCACAGATGAATTAATCAAGTTCATAAAATCACGACCCAACAAAAAATAGACCGGTCTAGATTGAATTATTGTTGTCCGTGTCCTCGCCCAACGCCCACTAATTTCCGCAAATTTCCCCTCTCTACCTGTAAAGGAAAGAAAAATCGTCAAGTAGCTAAGTTGCATAATCTACTTTATGCAAATTCTACTTGGCAGTAAAAATGATAATAAAAACAAGGCGTTGGGCGAGGACACGGAGGCGGAGTCCGTAACAATAATTCAATCTAGACCGGTCTATTTTTTGTTGGATCGTCTGTAAGTGGCATATTACAAAATATAAAAGACTTCGCCCACCAAATCTATTTCCCATTCTCGTCCTTCTTAACCATATCGTAAATGCTTCACATTTCCCAGAGAACCAGAAAATTGAGGTAGTAATCCCTGTTAAAATGTCCGGCAGTTCCAATAACACCTCCAACTATCGCCCGATATCTTTATTAAACACCATAAGCAAGATATTAAAATGTAAGATCTACCAAAACCTTCTCTCGTTTGCCAATGATAACGCTCTCATCCCTAATTCTCAGTTTGACTTTCGAAAGCGACACTCCACTTGCCATGCTCTACTAAAACTTATACACGATGTCACAACTGGTCTGGAAAACCAATGCCCTACCGTATGTATATCTTTCGATATTTCTAAAGCGTATGATTGTGTCTGGATCTCAGGACTTCTTTATAAGCTGCACTGAATTTGGCCTGAATTTCAACATCACAAAGCTCCTAGCATCTTATCTTTCTGATAGGAAATTCATGGTCAGAATAAACTCTTCCCTCCCACAAACTCGTGACATCACCGCGGGAGTTCCCCAAGGATCCATTCGCGGACCACTTTTATATCTTCTATATACATCCGACATTCCTCAAGCTCCACCTAGTGTTGTAATGCTAAATTATGCTGACGATACTTTAATTTACTCTAGCAGTAGATTTGTCAAAGCGGCAAGAAACTTCCTCCCGCTCATCTCAGCATACTTTATTCTTCTTCTCGATTGATACCGCGAAGAAGGCTCACAACGACAGGGTGATCAATAAACTCCTTCGGTGCCTAACTGGTTCGCGCTCCTTCTGGTAATGCCAAAAGCTATCAGCGGTAACTTCGCATCCTCCTCTTTCCCTCCGTTGGCGAGGAACAGCGGGACGTTAGTCACGAATTCAAAGGATAAAGCTAATGTGTTCGCGAATTTATTTTCCGCGAATTCAAACCTCGATACCGATTTTGGAGCCACCTGTGATCTCGCCGGTACGGTCTTCGATGCGGGATGTGAGATTTCGTCCGCGCACTATTCAACACATTCTATGTGAACTGGATTCTAGGAAGGCAACCGGCCCGGACGAAATATCAGCAATAGTCCTTAAGAACCGTGCTCCAGAACTATCGCCGGTTCTTGGCAGACTTCCGCTTATCTTATGCACGAAGGACCTTTCCTGCTTACTGGAAAATCGCTCGAGTTCAGCCAATCCCAAAGACGGGAAAAAGGTGTCTCCCACAAAATTACCGTCCGATAGCATTACTGTCTATTTTATCTAAGGTAATGGAAAAAGTCATCAATACAGAGTTAGTTAAGTATTTGGAGTGCAACGGACTTCTGAATGATCGTCAATACGGATTCCGTGGCAGGCGGTCTACGGGAGACCTTTTGACACTTATAACCGACATATGGACATCTGCGATTGAACGGCATGGTGAGTCAAGGGCGGTCGCATTGGATATCTCCAAGGCTTTTCACCGCGTCTGGCACGGGGCATTGCTGAGCAAACTTCGTTCATATGGACTTTCCCAACAGCTTTGCGACTGGACGAGGAGCTTCCTCGAGAATCGATCGATCCGGGTTGTTGTGGACGGCGAGTGTGCGGATCTGTATCCTGTTAATTCGGGGGTGCCCCAAGGTTCCATTTTGGCTCCAACCTTGTTCTTGCTCCACATAAATGAATTGTTGGAAGCAACGGATAACAAGGTGCTCAGTTTTGCGGATGATAGTACACTTGTTTCCTCCTTTTCGAGTGTTCGGCCGATTGGTGCGTCTGCGTCGCATCAGCTGAGATGTAGACAGATTGACTCTCTTAATCAGGATCTAGATAGAGTCCTGCAGTGGGGAAGGGCCAATCTCGTCGACTTCAATGCAGCGAAGACACAATATACAACGTTCACAAAGAAAAGTGGATCATCGGTTCCATAGCTGATGATGAATGGCCAGGCCCTCGAGTCTGGGGAAAGTTTGAAATTGCTCGGCGTCACGGTCTGTGGGAATGTATCGTGGCACAAACACGTGTCGAGTATCGCCAGGTCAGCCTCAGGAAAACTGAGTTATCTTTTTAGAACCAAGAAATATTTTACTCCGGCCCAACTTCTTCTCCTGTATAAATCCCAAGTTAGACCCGCGCTCGAATATTGCTCTCATGTTTGGAGCTCGGCTCCTAAACGTACGCTCGACATACTTGAGAGCAAACAGAGACGAGCGATCTGCCTGATCGGGGACTCGGCGCTGACGTCGGGACTACAGTCGCTATCACATCGAACGCGCGTAGCCGACCTCTGTCTGTTTTACAGATATTACCACGGCTACTGTTCCTCGTCGACTTCAATGCAGCGAAGACACAATATACAACGTTCACAAAGAAAAGTGGATCATCGGTTCCATAGCTGATGATGAATGGCCAGGCCCTCGAGTCTGGGGAAAGTTTGAAATTGCTCGGCGTCACGGTCTGTGGGAATGTATCGTGGCACAAACACGTGTCGAGTATCGCCAGGTCAGCCTCAGGAAAACTGAGTTATCTTTTTAGAACCAAGAAATATTTTACTCCGGCCCAACTTCTTCTCCTGTATAAATCCCAAGTTAGACCCGCGCTCGAATATTGCTCTCATGTTTGGAGCTCGGCTCCTAAACGTACGCTCGACATACTTGAGAGCAAACAGAGACGAGCGATCTGCCTGATCGGGGACTCGGCGCTGACGTCGGGACTACAGTCGCTATCACATCGAACGCGCGTAGCCGACCTCTGTCTGTTTTACAGATATTACCACGGCTACTGTTCTTCGGAGATTCGTGGTACTGTCTATTTTATCTAAGGTAATGGAAAAAGTCATCAATACAGAGTTAGTTAAGTATTTGGAGTGCAACGGACTTCTGAATGATCGCCAATACGGATTCCGTGGCAGACGGTCCACGAGAGACCTGTAGCGACTCTAACAGATACACACACAATTCACAAGCAAAATAGTGAAGAGCACCGAACGAAAAATCGAATAAGAAAATACATCAGAGCCGTATACCTTAGCGATAACATAACAATTCACATCAGTGGAGTATAGTCGAGTTTAAAAATCAAATCCTAAAATCGGCCAGTAGCCTGATGGGTAACGCTTAGGTACAATTTTTAGTGATTCAAACTGTCATAGCGTCAGTTCGAATCACACGTTCTTCTTCACTATTATTTCAAACGCTATAGACCTTTTGACACTTATAACCGATATATGGACATCTGCGATTGAACGGCATGGTGAGTCAAGTGCGGTCGCATCGGATATCTCCAAGGCTTTTGACCGCGTCTGGCACGGGGCATTGCTGAGCAAACTTCGTTCATATGGACTTTCCCAACAGCTTTGCGACTGGACGAGGAGCTTCCTCGAGAATCGATCGATCCGGGTTGCTGTGAACGGCCAGTGTTCGGATCTGTATCCTGTTAATTCAGGGGTGCCCCAAGGTTCTATTTTGGCTCCAACCTTGTTTTTGCTTCACATAAATGATTTGTTGGAGACAACGGATAACAAAGTGTTCAGTTTTGCTGATGATAGTACGCTTGTTTCCTCCTTTTCGAGTGTTCGGCCGATTGGTGCATCTGCGTCGCATCAGCTGAGATGTAGACAGATTAACTCTCTGAAGCAGGATCTAGATAGGGTCCTGCCGTGGGGAAGGGCCAATCTCGTCGACTTCAATGCAGCGAAGACACAATATACAACATTCACAAAGAAAAGTGGGTCATCGGTTCCACAGCTGATGATGAATGGCTAGGCCCTCGAGGCTGGGGAAAGTTTGAAATTGCTTGGCGTCACGGTCTGTGGGAATGTATCATGGGATAAACACGTGTCGAGTTTCGCCAGGTCAGCCTCAGGAAAACTGAGCTATCTTTTTAGAGCCAAGAAATATTTTACTCCGGCCCAACTTCTTCTCCTGTATAAATCCCAAGTTAGACCCGCACTCGAATATTGCTCTCATGTTTGGAGCGCGGTTCCTAAACATACCCTCGACCTACTTGAGAGCATACAGAGACGAGCGATCCGCCTGATCGGGGACTCGGCGCTGACGTCGGGACTACAGTCGCTATCACATCGAAGGCGCGTAGCCGACCTCTGTCTGTTTTACAGATATTACCACGGCTACTGTTCTTCGGAGATTCGTGGTATTGTTTCACGCAATTCGGCTTATGTGCGCTCCGCAAGACAATCCGACGGATCTCACCCGTTTGTGGTTCATCTCCCGACGGCACGAACATCCCTGCATCAGAACTCGTTCTGTTACAGAGCGGGGAACCTGTGGAACTCCGTTCCCACGCGGGTGTTCCTGGAGTGTTACAACCTGCAACTGTTCAAAAAGAACTGCAAGTTATTTGATGGCATCCCGGGGCGCCCAGTCGGCGCTATAGGTTCGCCTCTCCCGAGAGAAATCTAATTTAAAAAAAAAAAAAAAAAAAAAAAAAAAAAAAAAAAAATGGAAAATTCGCCTAAACCCAACCAAGATCCACCTAACAGTGTTTATGGGCAAAAAACACTCACTGCACAAACAACACTAAACGTTGCCACAGCAAAACTAAACTTAAACTTAATAACACCCTTAAACGCAGAATGTCCAATAAAACCTCATACAAGATAGTTGCATTCAGACTGGCTTTGGATCTTCGGGAGGTATTCATATTGGAACGTTCCAATAGCACTTCATCAATGTGGAAATATACTATCGCTTATTGGCATACAAACACTGACTGAAGGTGAGATGACATAACAGGCTACATAAAGGGATTTATAAAATTATCATTATCGGCACTACAACCGGGATTCGGTCTTGGCCTTATTTAGCAAGTCTCGACGCTTATTAAACTTTCCATAATAATTCATTTTTACGGGCAAGGTTATTAGCCTTGCGCTGAAAAAGGGCTTTATAAAAGGAACATAACAATTTTGTATTTTATACGAACGCACCCTTAAACTTTTCGATTTTGTCAAAATGCTAGTCAAGGTTTGCATTTTTATCAAGGTAAAATTCATGAACGAGCAACGTTTGGAAAAAATTACTACCGAAATTCCGAGTGGGTGGTCGCAGATTTAAGAGCGCTTACTCCTTATTTCAGTCGTAATATCGTCTCCTAGATTGGCTGTGGGTGTTATGGTGGATAAATTTGTTTCCAAATATTCACTACTGGATGTTCCTGTGCCCATGAGATAATGCATCAGTCGGAATATTGAAAATATCGTTGGCGTAAGTGCTTCAGTTCAAAATAAGCCAAATCAATCGGCTTCATGTTATAAACAGGAATCTCTTTAACCGAATTGTGGTGAGTCCTGCGTGAAGGTTTTAGAACTGAAGTTTACTGATCATTTGAATCACCGATACTTTGCTGTTGTGTTCTATAAAAGTTTGAAGAAGATTCTGTTATGTCCTTAGTGAAAACTCCTATACAATTCGTACGTCAACTATTGATGGCCGGCACTATTTTAAGCTATCCTTCTTAACATAAACGTAATTCTACTCGTATCAGCGTCTCACGTCGACTGACTTCCAATTAACTACGATTGTTCAAATGCTGCGTAAATCCACCGATTCAATGATAATATTTGACTACTATTTGTCAAAAATCTAATTAAAAGTAGATCTTTTGTTCCCAACAAAGACGCAAGAACCTCCATTTTAACTAGTAGCCTCAGCATATTATTGTAAACTAGATGTAAGTCTAGAAATAAGATTACTGTAATATGTTAAACTTAATATTAATAATAATGATAATAATAATAATATCACTCTGGGTTAGAAAATACTGACAATGTTATAAAAAAACGTTTGAAAATAACGTAACTTAAAGTTCAAATAATTTTATAATACCTTTAAAACTCTAGTCCCATACATATTTTTGCAGATAAATAAAAGAAATATACTATATTTCATAAATTATTTTAAATTTTAAGTAAAAACACCTTTACAATACAAGTAAGCTTTGTAATTCTGCATAATTAATTACGGAACCAAACCTATATAACATACTAGTAAAACACAATAAGATACGTCTAATATTTCATAATCTGGATCTCGTTACGGTTATATCATTAAGGAAAATAGGGACTTAATAAGTTAAAGGCAATAAAAAGCATTATTTAATACTCACCCTTTGACTGAGCTTTGAATTTTTTAAATCACGACTGCTTACACAAGTGGTGCATACATCAATAATCTACATTAACGGCGACATTATATTATCCTCGTCTGCTTCGTGTCAAGGAAGTCGTCTTCATATAACCGAAATCGTCACCATAAGAATTTAACTATTTTTATCACTACTGTCCTTTATTTAATTAAATCATATCTAATTCAAAGGTCCTTCGAAAAACAGCGAGTTGTTTCATTTTGTTTTTCAAATTATCAATTTTGCCCGACATCAAAACTAAGACCATACTCCCTTGTTAATGTATACATTGCACTCAGACAAATTGAAGCATTTCTTCGATGACAGGGGAATTATTTGTAAGAAAAATACACCGATCCCCTAGAATTCTGTTTCAGTTTTTCACTGTCCTTAACTACGATCAGATGTACATTCATCCTGATTCACACCATGATACTAACCTTTGAATTGGTTGATTCCAACTTGCGACGTTTCGTGTCTGAAATAATAATTGTTTAAAAAAAATCTTCTTGTCCAATGCCACTCAATTTACCTTTTTCATAATCCACCATATCCTGACTGCGTCGATGAAGGGAACCGTTACTGGAATTTGACACTGAACTCAAGTCCCGATCACGATTTCTGTCACGATCATGATCCTTGACATCGTAATCGTAGTATTCTATTGGTCCGTGCTTGTCAATAATGTCCACCATATTTGGTGATTCCAATCGATAATCTCTACGTTTATCTTTATCACGTTTCCGAGGTTCATCATCTCGATCGCGATCCTTATCTCGAGAACGTTCTTCTTTCTTTAAGTCTTTGAGTATCCGATGATCTCGATCATTAATTTCTTCTTTTATGTCAATACGCTCCAAACGATCGGAACGTTCTATGCGGTCAAGACGCTCAGAACGTGATGAACGATCGTTTCTTTCTGTACGTTCGATTCGATCACTACGATCGACGCGTTCTGGACGTTCTGTTCTTTCGGGGCGCTCTATTCGCTCCTGACGTTCAGACGAATCAATTCGCATTTCCTTTTCTGTATTGGATGATGTCACTGTGATACTTTTTACGACCTTCTTTTCAGTACGTTCCTTCTCTCGTTTCTCTGAAAATTAATTTCAGTTAGTAACTTCGTTTGCTTAAGTTGTTACAGTAAGTGGGACCATAAAAAGGATGCGGAAGTAAGCGAATGAATGCGTGGAAAGGGTGGTTGCAACGTCACCCAACAATCTCAATCTACTTTGAAAATTCAATTAACGGGTGTGATGTGGAGGTGATTATTTAATAAAGCCTCAACTAACTTTAGTAAACACATTTTTAAATTTCATATTCTCTTAAAGATCAACCAGTCGTAAATGTAAAACTGGGTGCACTGTTTTTAAAGCAGACGCTTCTATAGGGTTTTTCAATAGGGACTTGACAACTTTTTTTTCGGTAGTAAATTTTTATAATTTGCAGACGTTATTCGTTCGTGTACTTAACCATGATGAAAATGTTGAGTTTACTGAATAAATTAACAGTGACAGTTTGATGATTAGTGAACGGGTGCGTTCACAAATTAAATTCAAAGTTGTCAAGTCCCTATTGGAAAACCCGATATTTTACCTATAAAAACTTGAGCCGAATAAGCCCGTTCATTGCGTTTACATAAGTATAAGTCTGTGTAAGCTAGCTGTAGGTAATAATTTTGCAATTAAAAGACTGGCAAGTAACAGGCATGCCATTCAAACCTATACGATGCAGATCACCATAAAATAAAAGAGGTCTTAAAAAGAGCCACCGCGGAATTTTACTCGTTCACGCCGAAACAAACGAAGAGCGTAACAGTGCTATTAAAGGGCGTCGACCTTGAAATGGAACCGGAGGCTCTGCTCGAAATGCTTCAAAAGCTGAAGCACGAAGATCTCGAGTTTACCGCGGTGAAACCGTTCACCACAACCAAGGCAAGAAGGGAAAACCGGAAGCTACTCTTCTTTTTGGTCCAATTATCACCGAGCAGCAGAATTGGTGGTCTAAGGAAAATTATAGTCCTTGATCATCAAATT
Organism: Microdon myrmicae; assembly: GCA_963931805.1. Lineage (NCBI taxonomy): Eukaryota > Metazoa > Arthropoda > Insecta > Diptera > Syrphidae > Microdon > Microdon myrmicae. Next base: position 150,461,203 of record OZ007497.1, on the reverse strand, counting down.
GTCACATGGGACAATTTAAAAAAAAAAAAAGCAGAGACATCCTGCAATGTGTCCGCTGCCAAAGGTTTGGATCCGCAGCGGCGAACTGTGAAATGCAGCATCGTTGCGTAAAATGCGGACAGGACCATAAGGCAGAAGAATGCGCTCTGGGGAAAGAAAAGGTAGAAGGCACAGCCCTTCTAAAGTGTGCAGTGTGTCGGCGAACTGTGAAATGCAGCATCGTTGCGTAAAATGCGGACAGGACCATAAGGCAGAAGAATGTCCTCTGGGGAAAGAAAGGGTAAAAGGCAAAGCCCTTCTAAAGTGTGCAGTGTGTCGGAATGAGGGACATCCTGCTAACTATCGAGCATGTCCTAAATTCAGAGAATTAATGTCGAGAAGTTTGACTCGGCAAAAAAACACAGGGACAACTCGTACAACAATGCCCGTAACATCGCAGCGGTCGTACGCACAAGTTGCCTCGGGAGGGAGATTAACAAAACAGGCTACAACACTGGTAGCCACAAATACTCCCACACAGACTGAAACAACACCACAAGCAGATGTGTGGCAACTCTAACAGACACACACAATTCACAAGCAAAAATAGTGAAGAACACCGAACGAAAAATCGAATAAGAAAAATACATCAGAACCGTATACCAAGCGATAAATCATAAAAATAATTCATATCAGTGGAATATAGTCAAGTTTGGAAATCAAATTCTAAACACGGTCAGTAGTCTGATGCTTCACTGCTTCGCTTTTCAATCGTTTCATCGTGTGTTCAATTCACCTTCTTCACTATCCTTGCTTAACGCTATATATAATTGGTGACTACGACGTGATCTGTACACGACGAAGCACACACACACTCCCCGTAGTAAACAGAACTTCACACACGCAATCATGACTTCTGCATAGAGCACCAAGGCACACTCGCTTGGCTTGCTCCGACATTTCTCTCGTTCGCTCGCTCGTCGCTCGCACCGAATCTGATCGTAACGAAGTTTCTGGGAAGGGGGTGGTGTGGCAACTCTAACAGATACACACAATTCACAAGCAAAAATAGTGAAGAACACCGAACGAAAAATCGAATAAGAAAAATACATCAGAACCGTATACCAAGCGATAAATCATAAAAATAATTCATATCAGTGGAATATAGTCGAGTTTGGAAATCAAATTCTAAACTCGGTCAGTAGCCTGGTGTGTAACGCTTAGGTCAAATTTTTTTCGTGATTCGAGCTGTCATAGCGTCAGTTCGAATCACACGATCTTCTTCACTATTATTTCAAACGCTATAGATGTGTTCACAGTCTAAAATATCCTTCACGGACGATTCGTTCGAGCCTTACCCCCCCCCCCCCCCCACTTTAGTTGCATGTCTGAAGTCTCCCTCGGCCCCCTCACCCCTCTACACATTCAACAACACCAAGTCATAAAAAAACTTGAAGAACTGAAAGACGATTTCAGTCCCGGCCCAGACGGACTCCCTGCTATCTTCTTAAAAAAATATTCCTCTTCTCTCTCTCTCCCGCTCGCGTCAATCTTTAATCTATCCCTTGCACAAGGTTTAATCCCTGACTTTTGGAAATCCTCTTACATAACCCCCATACATAAAAAGGAAACAAAAAACGATATATCCAATTATCGTCCCATTGCCAAGCTCTCGCACATTCCCAAACTGTTCGAAGGCCTTCTATATGAGGCGTTATGTTTTCGCTGCGCACCCATCATCTCTCCGAACCAGCATGGCTTCCTCTCAGGCAGGTCCATTACTACTAACCTTGTCGAATTTATATCCCACACATTCCTTACCCTAGAAAACGGCGATGAGGTCGATGCAGTCGCTACTGACTTTAGCAAGGCCTTCGACAAAATCTCCCATAACCTCATTCTCTTCAAGCTATCTTCCCTCGGTTTCGAGCCCCTGGTGATTAAGTGGATCTCATCGTATCTCAGTTATTGAATCTGCCGCGTGCGATTTAGATCCACCCTCTCCGATCCTTTTTTCCCAACCTCAGGTGTCCCCCAGGGCAGTCATCTCGACCCTCTCCTATTTATACTAACCATAAACGACATAGGGTCTTGCATTAATCACTCCTCCATCTCGCCTTACGCGGATTCCAAAATTTTCAAGACAATCCGCTCTCCCCTGTACTCCTCACTTCTCCAATCGGATCTTGACAGCTTCTCGACTTGGTGCCAAAATAATTGCCTAGAAATGAATATCGCCAAATGTCATACAATCACCTTTTCTTGGAAGCGTTCCCCTACTTACCCACGCTCCTATCTCTTACTGAACCAACCGTTAAAACGGTTGAATTGATTCGCGATCTGGGCGCCCTATGCGACAAGGAGCTAAAATGTATCGCACATATTGATTACATAATCCTCAAGGCCAACGCCGCCTTAGGGTTTGTCAAACGTTGGTCAAAGGAATTCTTTAACGACTATGTCACCCGATCACTTTACACGTCCTTTGTCCGGCTTGCTCTCCATTTTGACATTTCATACAAACCCCCGTAACGTACGTAACCCTCGACTGTTTTATGTGCCTGCTCGTCACACTTCTTACGGCGCTAACGAACCCATCGCGCGTATGCTACGGCAGGCCAACTCTTTCCCCACCTCCTTCGATTTCAACATCTCCACACCCGCTCTTAGACGACGTCTCAGAAGAAACCCGTCCTAAATCCCCCCTCCCATCAATACCCCTTCTACCCACCAATCCTCTCCTCACCCTCCCTCGCACTAGTTCTGCCCTACACTTTTCCAACCCCTGGTTGGTTGGATCTGTATCATGTAAAATATAAAACTGACCTACTAGCCACAGAATATCCATCGTTCCCTAGAGGTAGATCGTTCTTAGATATCTTGCTTATTAAGTCACGACTGAGACTACTTAACACCAATAGACGAAACAGAAACTTTTTACGGACAATTGAATATGACAGTGACCCCTGTGCATTCACGGCAGTAATAGAGCTTCCGAAGGACCTTGCAGATCTGGAGGAATTCGTGATGCCGCGAACCTACAACTACGGGACAATGCGATGGCTACGGTTCACCAGATCATTGACAAGAGAACTTCGTTCGAATGACTTTAATCTGCTAATAAACAGAAACCTGACAAATGACACAATCGGCAAATACATTCAACAAATGAACGAAACTATAAAACGAACAGTGGGCATAACAATTCCCAAAACAACAATTACAGATAACATAAACATCTACAGAAAACAAAACAATAAACGCACTCCGCAGGAAAAAGAGCAGACTGTTATCAAAACTAGGAGATAATACCACTGAAATCCCGATTAAAAAACCTCCAACAATTACTTAAAGCTAACTACAGATTAGCAACAAATTTGTATTGGAACAACAGAATTCGACCTATAGAAATATTCAGGAGAAATAATCAAAACGAGATTCGGTGTCTCCAAATTCCACGTGCCGACGTAAACAAGCAGCTGATAATCAACATTGGCATAGATACAAAGAACGCGATCCTCAATAATGAGCTCTTCGTGATCGAAGATCCCCATGGAAAAGGTGAACGCTGTGGGCACTGTCTTTCAGGAAATGTAGAAAGTGAATGAAAGCATTCACAGAAATCACGACTTGGAGGAGAGAGCTCTGCTGAATCACCTACACCTCCGAAATGAAACTTCACTTCTGCAATCGAAGAATCACGGTTTTACCGAATTCAGTGACGATAATTTGTCAAATGACATTAATGCCAATTGTAGGGCTAATAGCCTTTTAATTAGGAGGGAAGGGATCCAGGGTATCTTCGATTCATTGAGAAGCAAAAAGTCAGTGGGAATGGATGGAGTGCCTAACATCGTACTCAAGAACCTGTTCCCAATGGCAATAGATATATACACGGTCCTGTTTAACAGCGCGTTGAATTATGCATACTTTCCCGCGCGTTGGAAAACGGCAATCATACAGCCCATTCCAAAAAAGAGCAAAGACTGTACAAACCCAACGAACATACGTTCAATAAGTTTACTCCCAAGCATCAGTAAAGTATTTGAAAAGACTATTAACAAAGCTCTGCTAAAATGGGTAGAAGACAACATTATTCCGAATAACCAGTTTGGCTTTAAGACGGGTCATGAAACCACACTTGCTGCAGCTAAACTGGTCTCCGACATACAATGGAATAAATGTAGGAACCAATGCATAGGCGCCTGTCTGATCGACTTGGAAAAAGCCTTTGACACCGTCTGGATCGAAGGGTTATATAGGGTGGGCCATACATTTTTGCAAATGGCAACATTTTATTTCTTAAAACCGTTAGAGAGAGGGGCGCGCGAGTGGCGGGGAATTGTGCGCCGCTTCATGCAATGTTAGTCACGATGGAGCGATTCACGGGACAACAGCGTGCTTTTTGTGTAAAACAATTTTACAAAAACAACGATTCCTACGTTACTGTACGCCGTGTTTGTGAGTGTTCAAGTGTTAATTTAATTAAAGCTTGGGTCAAGAAGTTCGAGCAAACGGGATCGACAACGAATATGTTCAAGAAGAAGCGATGAGAACATTCGGGAGGTTGAAATTTCCGTAAGGAACGATCCAAAATCAACATGTGTCTGCGAGTTTTCCAAAGTTTGCGTAGTCGATTGCAGGAGTGCCAACGACGAACGGGGCACATCTCGACGATGTGATTAAAAAAAAAAAAATTTCAATAAACGCTTATTACGTTAAATAAATGATCAACATTTGTAGTTTTATTTCTATTCATGTTTCAAATGCGCAAAAATGTATGGGCCGCCCTTTACCCCCGCTTGGTAGAAACCTTGACGTGGTGCGGGGGCTTAAACTATGATGAATCACTCAGGCTATGCTGACGGAAGCATACACTTCCAGTAGGGCCACCCATGTCATACAGACTAGCGAGGAGTAACACACAAGATATACCACCCCTAATCCACGGTGTTACGTGTCACCGTGCCCATTGGATGGTTTGCAGCCAGGGGTATACCGGCTGTATTATAACGGCGCCTCTCTGATACCGGGTCGAATCAGAGCAGTAAGCAGACTTTACCATATCAAAGAGGGGTTCTGATATGGCCGACTATTTGAAAGCCCAAGACTCGTGGGAACAAAAATGATTAATGAAAAAACAATCCTATGAAAAATCCGGTAGGCGTAGGTGTGATGAGCCGACACTACCATAAGGGACCAAATCATCAAGAAAACACCGACTCGGGAAAAAGAAAACGTAGAGAATGTCCGAACGTTATATAAATCAGACGTGATACAGACGGTCGTAGAAAACGTGAAACTATATAAAATAGACATCGTCGCGCTTAAGCGTTAAGTCCAAGCCACATTAGATGACTAGGAGCACATCGCGGCTGGAGGAATCACTAAGTCCATTACCAAAGTCGACGCGGTAAGCAAGAAAACACCGACTCGGCAAAAATAAGACGTGGGGAAAACCGGAAAAAGCGGAACATACGCGTCAGCACGTGGAATGTTCGAACTTTTATAAACCAGGCGCGATACAGACGGTCATAGAAAACGCGAAACAATATAAATCGATACCGATACACATAACCTCGGAACCGGCTTCATCATAAGCAATAAGATTACGCCCCATGTAAAAGATGTCACATTTATTAATGACCAAATGTCAGTGCTGAAAATACAGGGGCCATGATACAGTTATGTACTTATAAACGTACACGCCCTCGATAGTATAGTGGTTAGTATACCCGCCTGTCACACGGGAGACCGGGGTTCGATTACCCGTCGGAGATCCTCTGGCGCAAGACTAATGACCATGCTCGGAAAAAAAACAAATCATTATAAATGGTAAAGTTCTGTGTGCATATGGGAGTGTGTGTTATGTCGTACTGATCACGTCGGGTTGTTGCGTTAAGCAAAAATAATGAACAAGGTGAATTGAACACACTATGAAACGGGTGAAAAGCGAAGCATTGAATTCAATTTCTAAACTCAAGGTACATTCAACTACCGACGAAGAAATGAAGGACACGTTCTACGAGCCCCTAGAGGAAGTATCTGATAGGATCTCATCATTCGATGTTAAAATCTTCCCCGGGGATCTTAACGCGAAAATTGGAAAGGTATAGAAAGCCTACACGACGTTTCAAATGATAACGGAATTCGAATTATCCCGTACGCAATGGCCCAAGGCTAATAACCTTGCCCGGAAAACCAAATTATTATGGACAATTTAACAAGTCTCGGATAAGGACCGGATACCGGTGGCGAGACTTCCTAAAAAAGGCCAAGATCGGACCCCGGTTGTAGTGCCGATGATCATCATCATCATCACGTACGCAGCGTCAAAAGATCTGGTAGTGAAAAGCACGATGTTCAAGCACAAGCAAATTCATAAAGCCAAATGGATATCACCCGACGGCGTAAAACGTAACCAAATTGACACTCGAATATCCTTGACATAAGATCATATAGAGGAGCAGATTGCGTCTCCGATCATCTTCTAGTGATAGGCAAAATCAAGATTCGCCTCTCAGCAATCCCACATGGGCAGCCACGGGAGACGAGAAAAAAAGTTCAAAATTGATAAACTAAAAGACCTGCGCAAAAGGACTGACTATCAAGACGAACTAACGAATAGATTTAGCATTCTAGAGAATGGGAGCAGGCAATAGTGTGGACACTAAATGAGCATCGATCAGAGACTCAATCAAACAAACAAAAGGTATTAGGATTTATGAAACCAATTAAGTCCAAACCTTGGTTTAACGATGTGTGCAAAGCGAAGATCGAAGAACGTAAACGCCTCAGAGTGATACAAAGATATGATGAAGTCAACGCAAAAAAATACGCGACAATTCGAAAAGAGACAATGAAACTTTTCAAACGCGAATGGGAGAAGACTCCGATTGAAAAAATCCTACAAAATCCCAGAGCAAAGAACATCAGAGGTATGTATGCCGGCATAAACTCAATTAGAAATGACTACCGAGGGAGAGCCAAAATAATTCGAGGGGCAAACAGCTGTCTGGTCACAGAAACAAACAATATCGTGACAAGATGGAAGCAGTGCTTTGAAAACCTGCTTAATGCACGCACCCATAAACCACAAATAAACGCACTAGACGTACATACAGTCGAGCCTCAGATCCCAGATTCATCTTTCAACGAAGTTGTAGATGCAATAAATGGATTCAAAAACAACAAGGCTCCCGGAGTCGACTGCATACCGGCAGAGCTTATGAAGCATGGTGGAGAGGTAACCCCTCGAAAGATCCCCCAGCTCATCCAAACAGTATGGGATAAAGAAGTCACTCCGGAAGAATGGAAAACCTCAATAGTCATCGCCATTTTCAAAAAAGACGACAGATCTGAACTGCGAAAACTACAGAGGAATATCATTGCTCCCAACCACATACAAAGTATTAACAAATGTCATACTGGCGAGAATCACACCGTACGCTGAAGAAATACTGGGAGACTACCAATGCGGATTCCGTAGGAACCGGTCAACGAGCGACAACAACAGGGTTCACAATAAGGCAACTGCTGGAAAAGAAGTGGGAATATGGAGACGGTTCACCAACTGTTTGTTGACTTCAAATAAGCCTACGACTCAGTCGCAAGGCAAAGACTTTATTTACCATATTGTAGTTGAGCTGGGAATTCCAAAAAAAAATATGCCGCCCTCATTCAAATTTGCATGAACGAAAAAGAAAGAGCGAGTTAGAACAGAAAACCTACTCTCAGAACCGTTTGAAATCCGTGACGGACTAAAACAAGGGGATGGCCTCTGACCATGTCGTTTTAACCTTGTGCTCGAGTATGTCATCAGAAAGGTACAAGACGACATCATGGCCGGATCATCCCTGAATGGGGTCACACAAGTGCTCGCATATGCGGATGATATCGACGTTCTGGCGATATTCTAGAAACTGTAAGTAAAAACTGTGAAATCATCATGCAAGCAGCAGAAGAGGTGGGCCTAGAAATAAATGAAGACAAAACAAAATATATGATTACGGCGAGAGCAGGTGGAACTCAGGGAACACATATAAACGTCAGAGGCAAGATATTCGAAAAAGTTAAAGAATTTAAATACGATACTGACAGCTAGTAACGAAATATCGAAGGAAATTAACAAGACTACACTCCGAATACGCTAGTTGGCACGCAGTCAGTAAACTACTGAAATCCAAACTGCTGTCACGTGTCTATAGAACCATAATCATGCCGATTGTTCTATACGAATGTGAAACAGGGCTCTCACAAAATGGGAAGAAAACAAATTCCGCGTATTCGAGAATAAAGTTTTAAGGGGTATCTTTGGAGGTAAATATGACGAGGAGGCAGGACAATGGAGGAAACTCCACAACGACGAATTGGAAGAGCTATACCCCAAACCAACGATAGTTAGAGTAATCAGGTCGTGAAGATTAAGGCCGGACATAGGCGCGAATGAGCAACGATAGGACCGTGCGTAGAATTTTTGACGGTAGACCAACGGGAAAGACACCGGTAGGACGGCCGCGACTGAGATGGGAGGACAATGTTAGGTTTGACCTTGAGGAGATCGGATCAGATGGTCAAGGGTGGAATGAGAGTGCACAGCACAGGGAACGATGGCGGAGTCGAGTCGGTGAGGTCATGAACTTCCGGATTCCTACAGGCCAATAAATAATAATAATAATAACTATATTTTGGAAAAGCAGGATTTAATTTAATTAATTTAGTGAGGGCAGAACCCTCACATATTTAGCTTAGTACAAGCGATAAAACTTAACAACTATCAACAAGTGAGGAAAAGTCCTATCTAAGACAAATAGTTAGATAAGCAATTGTGCAATCATAACTCATGTTATAGTATTCAAATTATGAGTTTAAGAAATTTTTAAATCTAAATGAAAGTAGATAATTTTTACGTTCAAAATGTGAGGTATGAATTCACCATCTGTGAGAACTTACCAGGTTTGGTTTCCCCATTGACCACAAGTTTTGGTTCAGTCGCATCTTTAGCCGCTTTCTCTGACACCTGATGGAAATCAGTTTCTTTTATCATATACGCCGATCGATTCTTTAATTGCCCAATGTAACTAGAAGCGATTACAAATAAATCCTGTCGCCTTTTCTTTTCCTCTTCTCTGACCTGATTTAAAAAAAGATACATTTAAAAAAAATAATTTTCAAAAAAAGATGTATTATTAAATGTACCTTCTCCACTTTTCGTTCTATTATTTGTGAGAGTTTAGCGAGAACGGGATAGTGTGGCAATATTCTCATAAGGATAATTAGGGCATTACGTATTTGCATGTAGTCCTTGGAGTCCAAACAAAATACAATAGCTTTTGTGATCTTGTAATGCCATTTGTGGCACACATGGCGATAGTTCTCGTATCCTACGTGATCATTTGCTTCTGAAAACTATATATAATACGAATTGTAAACATATGGTTAATGATAGATATTCATTCATGATAATGATAGATATTCATTCATGGATATATGATTTTTGATCAATAATAAAGAAGATAAATATTGTTACCACTAGACTTTAAGACATTTTTCTTAAAACTTCGGAAAGCCTCGACCCGGAGTGTAAACTTGAGACGCTATCAAGATACTCTCTACCGGCGTTATTCTTCATTTCACTAATGAGGACGAAAGACTCCACAGAGTGAATTAAATCACCATTCTAAGAAAAAGAAAAGCAGATGTTGACATCTATCAGTCGCAACACTGTTTCACCATAGTTTTGTTTCCACCTCTAACAACGTTGTGGGGTAAAACTAACGTAGCATTTAGGGTCCTGCGAACCGCACAAACCACTGTGGGGTTAAATACCTTCCACCCAGCCAAAGGGGACATATTTACGGTGTCCTCACAACCCCACGTGCCCACAGACGCGTTGGCCCAATTTACCTTTCCGCCCAGCTAAAGGGGCCATGCATAGGGGCGTCCGACCGCACGTATCCACAGTCGCGTGGCCCCAATTTCTAGACCGATTCCTCATGCCTGCATGGCTATCGAAGGACACTACCCAGAAAAGAAATTGTTTGACGAGCCATTAGCTGGGCAAACGCCAGATGCGGACAGCCAGAAAAATTCCAGGCGATAAATGTATGGCCAAGGAATAAACAAATGTATGATCTTCCCTTGAGCCAACCGCAATTTAATTTTCCTTATCGAAAGGACTATTGTGGGAACAAAAGGTTAAACACTAAACCAAACAACCGACACTGTTCCTACAAGGAAATTAAACCATGTAAATACCGCAGCCGAAGTTAATGACTTCGGCCGAGGAAATCACCAGGGCCATAAACCACACGAGGGTAATGTACACAAAGGGATACCGCAGATGTGTGAAAATCTTGACGATCCTCGGCATATCTCCGGCCACATGAACAGCAACGTTCGCGTCAGTGTGTGTCGGTACATCCACGCGGTATTCCTACGAACAATACGAAATAGCAGGACAAGTGAGGGCGCGATCTCCTGGAAAGGAAAAATCCCTTGCTAAAAAGAGGTCACCAAAGGAAAACGGAATAGAAGAGAAAGGAAGAACAACCGGGTGAGTTTTCCATCCCCTGAAGAAAGGTTTTGAGTTAGTATAGTTACAACATCCAAAAAGAAAAGATCTACAACGTTCACGAAAATGAGGAGTGTGTCGGCGTGAGTATCCGTTTAGCGAGAGTGTTAAGATAGAACAATAAAAACAAATTTAAATTACAAAAAAAAAAGTGTTTTGATATTTATGGACAGTGTTCGGCGGAACACGAGCCGCAATCGTTAGAAAATCCGCCATAATTGGTGACCCGGGCTTGATTTGTGTACATACAGCACACACTTTCCCATAGCAAATAGAACTTTACGACAACGATCACGACTTCCGCATAGAGCACCGGCACACTCGCCTGCTCCGACGTTCTCTCGCTCCGTCGTTCGCACACGAAGTTGATCGTAACAAAGTTACTGAGGAGGGAGTAGTGTGGCGTTTCTAACAGATACACACACAATATGCAAGCAAATAGTGAAGAACACCGAAAGGAAATTCGAATACGCAAAAGTATCAGAGCCGTATACCATAGCGATAATATAACAATTCCACATCAGTTGAGTGTACTTGAGTTTAGAAATCGAATTCAATGCTTCAATGCTTCGCTTTTCACCCGTTTCATCGTGTGTTCAATTCACTTTCTTCACTATTCTTGCTTAACGCAACAACCCGACGTGATCTGTACCGCATAACACACACTCCCATACGCACACAGAACTTTACCATTTACAATCACACGACTTACACGCAGAGCACCGGCTCACTCGCCTGCTTTGACATTCTCTCGATCGCTCTCTCGCTCAGTCGTTAGCATTTCAAAGTTGATCGTAACGGGAGCTACTGGGAAGGGAGTGATGTGGAGTTTCTAGCAGATACACACGACCAATAGTGAAGAACAACACCACCAAAAGCATATCCATTAAAGCCGAATCATCATCGGCACTACAACCGGGATCCGACCTTGGCCCTATTTAGCAAGTCTCGAGGCTTGTTAAATTTTCCATAATAATTTATTTTTTCGGGCAAGGTTATTAGCCTTGCCCCGAACTAAAGCCGTATACCAAGCAATAATATAGCATTTCCATATCAGTCGAATGTACTTGAGTTTAGAAATCGAATTCGTGCACGCAGCAGTGGCCTGATGCGTTGAGCTTTGCTTCTATCTTTTAGTGATTCTATCCGTGATAGCGTCGGTTCGAATCACACTATCTTCATTATCGTCGCAAACGCTATAGATCTGTCACCCCTAATTCGGGGTATTACGCGTCACCGTGTCCATTGGATGGTTTGCAGCCAGGGGTATAACGGTTGTATTATAACGGCGCCTCTCTGGCACCGGGTCAAATCAGAGCAGTAAGCAGACCTTACCAAAAATAAATGACCAATATACACAAAACAATCCCACGAAAAACCCGGTAGCCAACACTACCATAAGGGACCAAATCATCAAGAAAACGCCGACTCGGGAAAAAGAAAACGTAGGGAAAAACGGAAAAAGCGGGATATACGCGTCGGCACGTGGAATGTCCGAACGTTATATAAATCATACGTGATACAGACGGTCGTAGAAAACGTGAAACTATATAAAATAGACCACGTCGCGCTTAAGCGTTAAGTCCAAGCCACATTACATGGCTAGGAGCACATCGCGACTGGAGGAATCACTAAATCCATTACCAAAGTCGACGCGGTAAGCAGCAAAGGGGGAAGGGAATAATTCCTGATTGTTACTGCTGGGAATCAGGTTTATTTCAGTAAGGGCGTAAATATCGAAAGGAAGGGAGTGGTGTTTTTGGAATACTGTTGTAGTATTCCACTACGTAAATCTCATATAACGTACTTACAGGGATCTTGCATGCGTTCACACTCAATGCACTCAGCACCATTTAATCTCCTACCTGTGACGCCCAATCATTTCCTAAGCTACGCCATATCCAAATACGAATCATTCATACCATAACCCACAAGTGCACGCATCGGCATATCAAAATATTAAAAGCAAGCGCCATACCAGGTGGCATGAGGATCCCTAGTAATTGCTTACGCCTGTAAATATGAAACGTATAGATAATAACAGATTACCACACACCAACGTCACAGCAGGTGGCATGCACTTGCTTAGGGATTTCCCAGTAAAAATGCTTATGTCTGCGAAAGAAAGGCATATGAATAATAACGAATTGCCGCTGGTGAACCTAAGTTACGAAATATGCTTTAACCAAGGCCACTGCACATTATGTGGATCAACATCGATTAAGCTAGAAGAGTGATTCGTGCCGGACGATTGCACTCAATATGTGTCAAAAACGCCGACTGAGTAAAAAACGGTGGCAGGGTAAATCACTTGTGCTTGATTATGCTGAGTGGAGAAGAATTGAGTGCATGGCTTGTGATTTTTCCTTAAGGATTTTCATATAAAAGGAGTGGTTGCAAATAGTATCAGGCACCTCGATTCACTAGTCGATCGTTCGCGCAGTCAGAGATATTCATCATGTGCTCCTTTATAAATAAAATTAAAAAAAAAAATTTTTGAATTCGTAGACGTTAAGTCGTCGTCGATCTATCGCGTTCACATCGAATCTTGCGTAATTTTTGTGTTTTTGTGTGATATATTGCGTTTGTTCGTGAATATTGCGACAAGTTCTAATTACAAAAAAAAAAAAAAAAAAAAAAAAAGTGCAATCACGTGTAATTTTCGCTGAATGTCGTAGTCGAAATCTGTCTTCACAGATGCCAGACAACGATTCGAGCGCTACCCGGGAATACATATTAGAACGGAAGAGAAGAGCCATCGAAACTCTTCAAAACTCTGCGAAGAAGATCACAAATAAGGTTGACTACGAAAAAAACAACTTACAACACACGTAGAGCAACTCCAGAAGAAAATTTACTCCCTACAGCAACCCACCAAAAATAGTGACGATGCCAGTTTGAAGATAACGCCCTCTCCCAGCTTAAACCATCAAACATCTCCACCCAAACAACTATCATCAGCCCATAAGGAAGCCACCAAACAAGCCAACCAGCACTGAGCCCCCTGCCTGCCCAGCACAAAACTGTTAGACCACCACCAATATACATAAAAAATGTGACCAGTACCAAGGAAATAATTATAATAGTAGAAAATGCCCTAGGACATCGCAACTTCATCACAAACACTAAAAGCTCCTCGGTCTTCATTGCAACAACAATTCTGGTTGATCACGAGAAGACCGTTAGAAAACTTGTAGAACTACGACATCAATTTTTTACCTTCCAACACCATCAGCTCAAACCAACAACGTTTATCAATAGGCACATTGACACAACTTGGACCAACGAAGAGCTAGCGTCGGAGATCATCAGGATTTGCCCACAGCTGAAAATCCACAAGCTGGACTATTTTCAAACTCCGTACATGCGGGAAAATAACTTAAGGAACCTACGGATTATCCAAATCGCTCCAAATGAAGACACCAACAAGCTCAAACAAATTAAGTACTTGTTTAGGCATAAAATCAGCATCGAGGAGCCTCATAAACAAAACATCCTTCATTGCAAGAGATGCCAAGGCTCAGGACACTTGGCGGTGGCTTGCCACCTAAATATACGATGCGGCAGATGTGCTGAAGAACATCAACCAGGAGAATGTAAGGTCAATCCACATGGTATGGAACCAGAAAAAATCCAAACCACAAGCCCCGATGGATCAATTACCACTAAGGAAATCGCTGTAACGTGCTGTAACTGCGGAGGTCCACATCCAGCCAATTTCTACCAGTGCCGTCATAAATTGAGAATTCTCCAAAGAAGAACAAAACCAGCAACAACCAACAAATCCGCACCAACCAAATCCACATCGCAGAACACATTACCACAACCTACAAGGCCAGGAACATCATATGCGGATGTCATCAAGAACAATCAAAACTCGCCGACGTCAAACAACCCCAACTCCATTGGCCTCAACCTGGACATCATGGGCTACATCCAGAGTCTACAAACTATGCTTCCTACATTGAAGCATATGTCGGATATCGAAAAAAAAGGTCAGATTCTTTCACCTATAACCTCCCATATTCTTTCCCTCAATGTCTGAACTAACTATAGTCGCTCTCAACGCAGAGTCTATATACTCCAACATCCGTAAGCAACACTTACGGTTGTTTGTTAAAACCTTCTCCCCAGACATCCTTCTCCTCTCAGAAACGTGGCTTAAGAACAACTCCCGTGTATCCATCCCCAATTATACATTTATTTCAAACCCAAGAACTACTGGATCCCATGGAGGTACCGGCATCCTAATAAATAACAAACTTCAATTCACCGAAATCAGGTTCGCCAATGTTTTCAATATTGAATACACGGCAGTTAAACTTTTTTGTGAAAACAAAAAAGTAATCATAATAACATCCGTTTACATCCGCCCAACCCGAGAACCAGACTTCCCGGACTCTGACATATCTCAAATAATCAGTCAGTCTCTCCCCGCACCATTCATAATCGGTGGAGACTGGAACGCTCGACATATAGCATTCAACGACATAAAGAATAACAAATACGGCTGCCAACTTTTGGACCTCTTCTCATCTCACCCATATACGTACATCGACAGTCCGCTGCAGCCAACTCGTGTCACCAACTCGACGCAGTCAACAATTGACTTCTTCCTCAAGTCGGCTGATGTCTACTCAAAATAGGTCGGGAGCCGGTTTTCAGGCACTACGCAGGTTCCCATAGTTTGCATGAGAACACTAACGACGTATTAACAGCATCGAAAAACTTGATGGTTGCAAGTACCAGGTTTCTGCGTAAAGATATCCACAAAGCCACCTGGGTATCACCTGATGGAGCCACTCGCAACCAAATTGACCAAGTGTTGATAGATCGTCGCCACTCCTCGAGCCTGATAACGGTACGAACGTACCGAGATGCCAACGTCCACTCGGATCACTATCTTGTTGGTACAGTTTTCCGACCGCGGATTGCCTTACGGAGACGTATTGCATCCGCGGATCAGGTTCGAATCAACACGACTGCCTTACGCAACGAGAATACCAGTAACACCTTTGGTCATGTGCTAAGACTCGCCCTCGAAGAGCTCGACGGAGGGAGATTAAGTCCTGGGGCCAGAATGCCGGGCGTAGAAGAGAAATGGACACGTCTTAAGAATACTGTCATTAGTACTACCAACTCCATCTTAGGCAGTAGTCGTAAAGATCGGAGCGGCTGGTTTGATGATGAGTGCAAACCAGCGACTGAACGTAAGAATGCTGCATACCGGGCAATGCATCAGTCTCATAGGAAGCGGGTACGCGTGGAGAAGTACAAAGAGTTCAGAAGATCTGAAAAGAGGCTTCACAGACAAAAGAAAAGTGCCTGGGAAAAAAACCTTGTCTGTGAAATAGAGAAAAGTAGAGAGTGAGGTCCGCACCAGGCGCGGAAATTCTACCAAATAATCCGCAGTATTACGTGGTACACACCACGCTGCATTTACTACAAGGATAAAGAGGCTAATCTGATCACCGATCCTGAAGTCATGCTGGAGCGATGGGAAGTGCATTTCAAAGAATTGATAAATGGTTAGCTCACAAAAGAATTGGAGACTCCACTCCCGAGGCGTTATTGGTTTTCTGTGTAGGGCCATTTCAATGGAGCGGGAATTTCGCGTTGATTTGTGTAACATTCGCGGCTTGAGATGCAATTTCTCTTCTGTGTCTGCCCATGTTTCTAGCCAGAAACCAACTATCCTTGCACTTAGAGAAACCCAGGTAATTACTAATACAGATATTTCCGATTTTAATCTACCTGGATATAACTTAGTTGCATTGTTCTTTCCACATCGTGGAATAGCCACATATATACGAAATGATATTGCTTATCAGCTTCTGCCACAATATGGGCTCAGTTCCAACCCAGAATTTAATTTCTCTTGGCTAAAACTACACGTTCGTAAGCACATCATACTGCTTTCTTTACAGAATCCCAAGCTTGGATAGAAATGTATCCTTGAACGAATTTGATACTCTGTCTGACTCTATTGATAGGATCTTGACCCTATATCCGCACACTGAAATCGTTATTGTGGGTGATTTTAATGTGCATAACTCTCAGTGGCTTCGTCACTCCGGACACACAACACCTGAAGGTCAATATGTCTAGATTTTTTGCAGCCAACTCAACGCTGCCTGATAACACATCAGTTCCACCTTAACTTGAGCATAAACAGCACACCATGAGCCATATTCGCTTCCGAACGCGTACTGTTGCCCGTGCATTCAAAGAGCTAAACGTCGCAAATCCACTGGTCCGGACGGCATTCCCCCAATCCTCTTGAAGAGATGTTCCTCTTCACTCGCCAAACCACTGCGGAAACTTTTCCATTTGTCTTATTCTACTTGTCGTTTCCCAAATAGATGGAAGTTAGCGAACATTCAGCCAATTCCCAAAAAGGGTGACAAATCATCCCTTTCTTCTTATCGACCCATAGCACTAACTTCTATTCTCTCCAAGGTAATGGAATCTCTTATCAACCGTCAACTTTCGAAATATCTGGAATCAAATGACCTCCTCAATGATCGCCAATATGGCTTTCGTAGCAACAGGTCCACAGGAGATCTGATGGCGTACCTTGCCGAAAAGTGGAGCCATTCCATCCACTACCTCGGTGAAAGCAAGGTAGTCGCATTGGATATTTCAAAAGCCTTCGACAGAGTTTGGCATCCAGCCCATTTGTCATATGGAGTGGACAATTCCCTGATCCAATGGATAAGAGACTATCTTTCTGGCCGTTCAATTCAAGTGGTTCTTGATGGTGTCAAATCTGTCTCCCATAAAATTAATACAGGCGTCCCACAGGGTTCGGTACTCTCACCCACTCTCTTCCTCAGCTTTATAAATGATCTCTTGTCAATTACTCACAACCCAATTCACTCGTATGCTGATGATAGCACGTTGAGTTTCTCATACTCATGCGAACATTCCCGTCCAAACTCTTCGAACGTCACTACCAAACAACAACTTATGCTTGATACATTGAATTCAGACCTCAACGAGATATATCAGTGGGGATTATCTAACCGGGTAGAATTCAATGCCCTAAAAACGCAGTGCTGTCTCTTGTCGTCAAAGGCAAACCACAACGTTAATATACTGTCGATGAATGGCACTTCCATCGACGAAACCAAGGAACTATCAATCCTCGGCAGTCGAATTAATTCGACTCTTAACTGGAATGATCACATATTTGAAGCTGCGAAAAGTGCAGCCAAATGTATCGGGTTCCTTAAGAGATGCAAAAGATACTTCACTCCATCCAACCTGGCCACTATTTACAAGGCGCATATTCGTCCGAAAATGAAGAGCAACTCCCATATTTGGTCAGGCATCCAAAATTACACTACATGTGCTCGACAGGATGCAAAAACGAGCAGTGAAACTTATTGGGGACCCAGCCGTAAGTCGATCAATTCCGCCATTAGAACACAGGCGCAACATATCATGCCTATCCCTTTTCTATAGGTATTACCATGGTCGTTGCTCAACTGAACTTGCTGAATGTGTTCCGCCCCTTCAGACATTTTCCCGCGATACCCGTCAATCTCTAAATGCGCATCAGTTCACGTTGAAAGTGGACTTCAGGCGCACAAATAAACATAGAGAGTCATTTTTTAGCCGAACCACACGAATGTGGAATGTTCTGCCTGATCATGTGTTTCCTGGCCGTTGTGATTTCCAGATATTCAAGACCAATATACATCGACACCTCCTTTCCTCATCCACTTCCTCTCCATCCGCTCGCACTGTGCTCTGACATTTAAGGGTACTTCAAAATTGCAAGATCGAGACCAAATGCTACCGCCACCAAACATTGAGGAAACATTAAAAGCCATAAGACAGCTTAAATCAAATAAAGCCTCCGGAGGTGATGGCATACCAGCTGACCTGATCAAACAGGAGAGACAGCGTTACATCACACAATTCATGAAATCGTGGTGCACGTATGGGAGTAAGAGGAGATGCCGGAAGATTGGCGTCGCGGTATAATATGCCCCATACATATGGGTATAACATTGCTGAGTACCGCATATAAGATACTCTCCACTATCCTACAAGATCGGATAGCCCCATACGCTAAAGCCATCATTGGTCAATATCATTGTGGCTTCTCTTAGGCAAATCAGCGATTGATAAGATATTACCCTTAGGCAGGCGATGGAAAAATGTCTGGAATTTAAGATTCCATTATATCATCTATTTATAGACTTTAAGGCCGGCTACGACAGCATAGCCGGGGTAGAACTATATAATGCCATGAGAGAGATCGGCATTCCAAACAAATTGATACGACTTTGTAGGTTAACCATTACCAACGTAATAAGTCAAGTAAAAATAGCGGGATTGCTGTCCAAACCAATAAACATCTTTAATGGACTCCGACAAGGGGACGGCCTAGCCTGCCTCCTCTTCAACCTGGCGTTGCAGAAAGCAATCCGTGACTCTGGCATTACAACAAGAGGGACTATTATCACCAAGTCCAGCCAGATACTTGCCTACGCAGATGACATCGACATCATCGGTAGAACCGAATCGGCTGTACATGACTCCTTCACCCAGATCGAGCAGGCGGCACAAAAACTGGGATTGCACATTAATGAGGAGAAAACTAAGTATATGGTGACAACTTCTGCGAAGAGAAGACCTAACGTTGGTCAAACTATCAGGGTAGTGGAGCACGAATTTGAAGTAGTGCAATCCTTTAACTACCTTGGGTCAATAGTATCAGCCGATAACAATATGGAAGAAGAAATACCGAACGGCTGATCAAATCCAACAAAGACTACTATGGTCTATCAAGGGTCTTTAAATCCCGAAATTTATCCAGAACATCCAAGCTGCTACTGTACAAGACCATGGTCTTACCATTACTCATGTATGGATCCGAGACATGGGTGCGCAATAAAAGGCACTCTGAACTCTTAGCCGCGTTCGAGAGGAAGGTCTTAAGGAGAATCGTTGGCACCGTATGTGAGGGAGGACGATTCCGGAGATGCTACAGCCATGAGTTGTACCTTGAAGCTAATGTTGTAAGAAAAATTAAGCTTGGTAGACTCTGGTGGGCAGAGCACCTAGCGCGAATGAGCGAAGAGAAGCCTGCCAGGAAAGTTCTTTGTGGTAGGATGTATGGAAGGAGACAGTGCGGCAGACCTTGTCCGCGATGGGGGGATGGCGTAGACCAGGACGCCCAGAGCCTGGGAGTGCCAAACTGGATGACATCGGCTCGAAATCGGGACCGGTGGAGGGATTTGTTAAATAAGGCCAAGACCGGATCCCGTTTGTAGTGCCGATGATGATGATGATGAAGACTCATTTGTGGCATGTCGAATCAGTAAAATTGGAACATAAATCATCAGAGCAGTACGATATAGCAAATGGCATAACATCCTACAGCTAAGTGGTAGTCGAGATTTATATCATCTTCTACACACGATTGTTGATTTGTCGCGTTAAGGCATCGCTCGTCAATCGTCTCTGCCTGGGTTCGATTCCCCGCCGATTATCAAGTCATACCATCCCAAGAATTGGGTAAAAAAATGAAAAAAAAAAAAAAAATAATACAGTAAAACGCTATTATAAATGGGTCAGTTAGAGAGTGTGGAATAAAACGAAAACAACAAAATAACAAGAAGAACAAAAATAGAAATAATTGAAAAAAAGCTCTATTATTTATATCATCATCATCATCATCATCATCGGCATTACAACCGGGGACCGGTCTTGGCCTTATTTAACAAGTCCTGAGGCTTGTTAAATTTTCCATAATGATTTGTTTTTTCCGGGCAAAGTCATTAGTCTTGCGCTAGAGACTCCCCGACGGGGAATCGAACCCCGGTCTCCCACGTGACAGGCGGGTATACTAATCACTATACTATCGAGGAGCCATTTATGGTATATTATTTATATACCTGTATTAAAAAATACGGTAAGCCGTTCAGCATAAATAATTTTACACAAATACAAAATAAAACAACGAACCAATTCAAAAACAAGAAGTAATAACGATAATTTAGATAAAATCACATTTTTGAGTGCACCAGATTTTTAGAAACGGACAAGACTTTGAATAAAACTCTGCATGATCAACTTACCTGGTTACTCACGCGGAACCTTGTCACAAAACCAGGATAATTAGCGCATTCATTGTTAAATGTAGCCTGATCGGAATGCCATCTCATTACAGTCTCTAACATCGCACATAGAAATCGCCCATATCTAGTTGCTTCGTTTTCAGTACAGGATGTCACCGAATATGTTATATCGCAAAATATCTAAAACATATAAATCACACCCAATCTACATTAAATAAACTATTCATTCCGAAACAATTTATACTTACTCTATCATAACACAATAGAGTAGAAAAATTTGAAGCCTTTAAGTTATGAATTGTGTTAACAAATTTTGCACAGTAGAGTGCATCAAGAGCAGTGAATGTGCATCTAAAATCGAAATCAAACATAAGAATTATAACCTTTGGAGATGTAGAACATTTTAAAACACAACAGTATTTACCTGGGAAATAAACACAACTGCAAAAACTGTGTGATAGTTTCATTCTTTGCTGATTTCGCTGATCGCGAAAGAAACCAATTATCTTTCTGCTGTGTTAATCTTTGAATGATTTTGTCCACATGCTCCTGTTGCTTTTTCCTTTCATCCTGCAACTTATCCATAAGTGCCATATATCGCTCTTGCTCCTTCTTATTCTTTGATACATTCTAAAGACGTATTTATTAAACAGATTTTTCTTTGTTAAATGTCAAAGACCAACGTACTGATTCCTTTGAATCCACTGCCGTTATTGAAAGCTGTTTTAATTTGGCAATCTCCTTTTGATAACTCTCTGTGGGTACTTGGAGATCATACATGCTTAGTGACCAAAATGTTACAAAAAATTGCGGACTAATATCTTCCCATACTTTGGGACCGTGTAAGGGACGTACAGATTCAACAATTGGAGACATAATGGCAGTTGTTGCTTCCAGATATTTTTGTAATTTCTGATTAGTTGTTAATTTTTTTGCATTTGGATCAGCTTTTCGTAATTGATCATATTTTTGCTAAAATAAAATATAGTAAAATGATGCTCAAATTGTTAATCGAATACAAGAAATGAAAATGTTTACTCACATTGATCTGATGAGAAAACATCGGTCGTGCAAGAAAAAATGCTACATCCGCATTGATGTGGTAATCCTGCAGCATGACGATTATTGAAGGCAATCTCTCAACATATTCATCAACTGAATATGTTGACCCAAGGAAGGTTCCAAATTGTACTAGAGTGTCCTGGCATTGGTCGTAGAGTTTACCAACCAACTTTAGATGACTTTGTGCTGTTTCCCGATATATGACACAATGTTTTTGTTGAGCCATTAGGAGGCACAATGTTACTGCTAAATCATTATTGGCCAAGGCTTCCTTTAACCGTTGTGATGATTTTTTTGTGTTACGCACTTGACTGAAGTAGCCCGCCTTCATAATGAATTAAAATAATTAAGTAAATTTAATTTAAAAAACGATATCCAACATTTACTTCTCCCCTCAATAATTCGCCGCCAGACATTGCATTCAACTGTTCGTTGGTCAATTCTTCCACGCTCTCAACTCCGGCCATTTTCTGAACCACTTCTTTTAAAATTAGAAGATCCAAACTGATAATAAATTGAATTAAGATAATAATATAAAACGCATTAATCTCAAATTACATTAACTAGAATTCCACACTTTCACTTACCTCTTTTGAGCTTTCAATTGGTTTGCCACGTATTGCAACAATCCACTTAACTCAATATTGTACTTTTTGAAAATTGAACCACAAAAATTAGATAAACTTTGTAACCATTGAGACATAGAAGTGCCATCATGCTGAAAGCGATCGCGGTCGGCCGTTGCCAGAGATTCAATCAGGCAATAAGCTAACATATCATATGACAATGAAGTTAGATACTTGAGCGAATCGACTACCGGCCCAATAAGGTTATCATAAATTTGGATTTGTAATAAGATCTTGAGAATAAATAAAAAAGAAAAACAACAATTGAATGTAGTTTTGTTTAATGCTTAATTCTATAAAACTTACGTATTCGAACAGGAAACCAGGAGAGCAGTGACTATGCTTTCCAATGAGTCTTCCCACGGGTTTTATATTTTCTTTACTGACGCGTTTCATTATTGACTTGATTTGTTTTTGCGAATTTCCGCGACGACGGATCAATTCAGGATGTATGTTATGTGTCTCATTTTTCCATCGAGCATATAAGCTATATCTGAGGAGAATCAAAAGAACAATTACGTTCAAAAGATAAGACGATATATTCTAATCAAAATATTTTATGTATGAACTTTTCAACTTGTAACTAGTAAAAACTTTTCTTTCAAGAACATGTGGTGTTTCTAACAGATACGTACACGCTACTCAAGCAAGTAGTGAAAAACAACACAGAAAGAAAATCGAAATAAAAGCATCAGCCGTATACCAAGCAATAACATAGCAATTCCACATCAGTGGAATACCCGCATCTTACACTCCTTTCATAGGGGAATTTAACGACACAAACAAGGCGTCACATCCTTCAAACACCAGCACATTTCTAACCACAGATGAATTAATCAAGTTCATAAAATCACGACCCAATAAAAAATCGACCGGTCTATATGAAATACTACGGCTTTTATTTAAAAGACTTGTGGCGTTTCTAACAGATACACACACAATACACAAGCAAATAGTGAAGAACACCGAACGAAAATCGATTAAGAAACCGTATACCATAGCGATAACATAACATCACTTGAGTGTACTTGAGTTTAAAAATCGAATTCGTACACGCGGCCAGTAGCCTGATGTGTTAAGCATTGGTTCAATTTTTGGTGATTCTAACTGTCGCTATGACAGTTAGAATCACCAAAAATCGAATCACACGTTCTTCACCATCATCGCAAACGCTATAGGCTTCACCCACCAAATCTACTTCCCAATCTCATCTTTTTTAACCATATCATAACCCAGAGAACTGGAAAATTGCAATAGTAATCCCTGTTAAAAAGTCCGGCAGTTCCAATAACACCTCCAACTATCGTCCAATATCTTTATTAAACACCCTAAGCACGATATTAAAATGTAAGATCTACCAAAACCTTCTCTCGTTTGCCAGTGATAACGTTCTCATCCTTAATTCTAAGTTTGGCTTTCGTGAGCGACACTCCACTTGCCATGCTCTACTAAAACTTACACACCATGTCACAACTGGCTTGGAAAACCAATGTCCTACCGTATGCATATCTCTCGATATTTCCAAAGCATTTGATTGTATCTGTATCTCAGGACTTCTGTATAACTTGCACTGCTTATTTGGTCTGAATTCCAAAATCACAAAGTTCCTAGCATCTTATCTTTCTGATGGAACCACTTTTATATCTTCTATACACATCCGACATTCCCCAGTCTTCACCTAGTGTTGAAATGCTAAATTATGTTGACGATACTCTAGCAGCAGATTTGTCAAAGCGGCAAGAAACCGCGTTAACAACTTCCTCCCGCTCATCTCAGCATACTTTAACAAATGGAAAATTCGCCTCAACCCGACCCAAACCCAGCTAACAATGTTTAAGAGCAAAACGTTCACTGCTCAAACAACACTAAACGTTGCCACACCAAAATTAAACTCAAGCTTAATAACACCCTCATAAAACCTTTCAAAACTCTAAAATATTTGGGAGTAACCCTTTCCAACGACTGGTCATTTTCAACCCACATCAAAAATTCCCTTCGGTTTATCAATGGCTTACACCGCAAAACCAACTCATATAGATACCATTGTAACACCGACCTTTACAACACCGCAGGCATCGAACGACTAGATAGACGGATCCTAGAACTGTTGATAAATTTCATAGAAAATCCCAACCCAATAATAACAGACCTACCATCCCCCTGCTCCAATACGGGAACTCACTACCGTAATTGTCTCCAAATCAGGACTCTCTTCACCTCAGGCAGACTGGTTAACGATCTAAACGAGGTCGTGTACCACAACACCGAACAGGCACCCAATCAATTCAAGTACAGCAACATCCAACCGTTCACCAAGATTCTTTATTTTAACACAGAACCGAATGGCACCCCCTCCTTCAAGAACATACCTGACCTTATCCCTTACTACCTTCAATCAAAACAAGAAAAATTGCAATGCGTGTGTTAATACTTTAGTAAAGCGCTGCACAAAAATAATTTAGAAAAGCAACTTCTTTACAGAACTGACCCTTTTCATGGTAATCTTTATAGTACAGACAATCCAAGGTAGTATGTTAAAGCTAGAGAAATATATTATGTACAGCAAAACTACTTACCGAAAATGATATGGGAGAAATTTAATAACTGTCCATATCTCCTCAGCTATACAACAGTTGCAATCCAAATACGAAAGTGCTGGCAAAATTGCTGCGTCTAATACGGTTATCACTTCAAAATATATACGTTCAGCATCAGAATTATTTGGTGGGCAATTTAAATTATCTACACCCAAATCATTCAATATTGCCCTCAATGTCCGTATTAGTTTGTACATCAGCACTGTATCAAATCGGAGTGATGGTCCCAATGTGATTGTCATGGGAAACACATAATTCCGTAATTCAGAAAAATCTTGAGCTTGAAACGCTTCAATTAACTCCTCATTGTCGTTCCATAGTTTTCTTTTCGGTAATGATGATACAAAGACCTTTTTAGAGAAGACGTAATCAATTCCGATGTGCACTAGTTCGGCAAGAGCCTTAGCTATTGGCTCATGTACAAGAACTGATTGTTCCGGCAAGCTTTTTATTATTTTCTGGGCATTCTCCCAATCACCAACTTTGAATAAGCCCTCACAGAGTCCGAACTTCTGATTTGCTGCATATTTATCCTACAATGAAAAAATAACGGTTAGTTAGTTTATTATATTATTTAAAACATTTATTAGTTTTTATTCGCTGAAAGTTATTATTATATTACATAAGTAAATGAAATCTATGCAAACTTACTTCGTAATCATCTTTTTCTGGCTCAGGATCCGGTTCTTTGTCCTTATTTGTGATAATGACGTTCAGTTTTCGTACATATTCTTTAGCATCCGCCAAATCCTTTTCCCAATCAGTTACAATATTTTTGTCTGGTGGATTCAACTACAAAATATATTCATATTTTTTAGCTTTAAATGTAATAACATTTTTTTCTTCATTTTAAAAATAGATTACTTATTGTGAATTAAAATTATCATGTTTAAAGTAAACCATTCAATGAATTGATTACTTGAACCCACCCATCAATTTTATCGCCACTTATGCCATCTTTTCTTGTAAGGGATAACTGAAGGGATACAAAGCGGACAAAGAGAGGCAGTGAGTGTCAAAATGTAACTAAAACTGACTCAATAAAAACACCACAAATCAATTTATATTATTTTTCTCAAAATACGCTCCATTTGAAGGAGTACACTTTTTTTGCAACGAACAATCCAGTTAGTCACATATTTGTTTATAGGCATATTCCGAGAATGGCTTCAGTTCTTTTAACGAATTTTCTTTTATGTGCTTAATCAAACTTGGCTTTATAATGTGCATTTCAGATCGGTTTTATCTACCAGGTGTATGAATTCAGCGTTTTTTTAAAGTAAAAAACAATTTATTCGAAGTATTGGCCATTACTTTCTACACATTTCGACCACCTTTCTGGCAATTTGTGGATACCACGCCAATAAAACCGGTCGTCTTTTGAGGCAAACCATTCGGAGACACAATTTTCGACTTCTTCGTAGGAATTGAAATGCTGCTCAGCCAATGCGTGTCCCATCGATGAAAAAAAATGGTAGTTGGAAGGAGCCAAGTCTGGTAAATACGTCGGGTGGGGTAATACTTCCCAGTCGAGAGCTTTTATTGTTTCTTTGACGGGTTTTGCTGTATGACTCGAAGCATTATCATGCAACA
The DNA here is from genome assembly GCA_963931805.1 of Microdon myrmicae. Lineage (NCBI taxonomy): Eukaryota > Metazoa > Arthropoda > Insecta > Diptera > Syrphidae > Microdon > Microdon myrmicae. The sequence continues at coordinate 150,434,679 of OZ007497.1, read as the reverse complement.
AAATTACCTTTCCGTGTCTTGTGGTCCATTCTGGTCGTTTTCGATCAATACATGGTTCAAATTGATCATTTGTTGTCGGTAGCGTTGCGCATCAACCGTTTCGCCTGGTTTTGGAAGTTCATGATACACCACCCCTTTCTGGTCCTGTGGGGGTTGTAGTTGATGTGCCAATCACGGGCACGTGGTTCACTTTAAACCCGCCACGCGTCGCTGAATAAAAATTATTTAGTTCTTCCGAATACAGACTCCAATAAGGTGAAACAATGAAACGCACTGTTGATGTTCGCAGTATAAATGTTTTTCTTTTTTATTAATTCAAATGTTTCTTTAATTCCACTGATTTATTTTCAAAAGGTATCTGCTTGCCGATTTTATTTTAAGTATATACACTTATATATATTTTACAAATTAGGCACTACGAAAGTGTGTTTTCAGTCTTAAAGAAAATGATTACAATTTCACTGCGGTAGCAACAATCGACCCGAATGACAAAAAAGAATTTTTAATTATAATCGACTCAACTCGCGTGTGTGTGCGGACTCCTTGGGAATGAAATTCAACTCTGTGCAGTTACAAATGACACGACTCCTAACTTGCGTGTATACCGTTTGAGTAATCAAGATCGACTCCGGCGCGGCGTACTGTTACCGATGGAGATTGGATAGCGACTTGGCGTGGGTGCACGCAGCGGTGGTTGGATAGTGACTCATCCCACTTAGGGATGAAATTTGGATTTTGCATTTGCACCACAAGCAACCAATCGAGGCCATCTTTGCATTTGTGCTCTCTCATGTTCCCCGCTCATCGAGGTGGATAAACGCTTCGGTTAATTCGATAGTCGACGGACAAGAGAGAATGAGAGAACCGGAACACAATGTGAAATGATCCCGGGGTGGATTTGGTTTTTGTGTGCATGTACCAATGCAACTCTGAGGATAGCCCACTGACCTAATTCGGTGAATGTGGTGATCTCAGAGTGCATTGAACTATGGGAAGATATAAATGAGAAGGAGAGGAAAATGGTATTTTGCTATTCACCTGTAAAAAGAGATGATCAATGATCAGCGAATAGAGAGTCTGGGGGACGTCGATAGGACGCCGCTGATGCTTGGGAAATAATCAGCGTGAGAACCAGACTCAAAGACGCTGAAATAACCCCAGCGGTTTTGCTATGATGCAGGGTTAATGATATGGAGTTGCCGTATGGCAAAAGGGAGCTGAATTCAATTCTGCATTATCTGCATAGAATAATGAATTCAGATATGCTTTCTTTTACAGGTAAAATAGCTGAACGGTATGATAGCGGATAATGTGAGTCGCTGTAGGCGGTCGAAATTAGGTTGAAATTGTGGGTTGGTTCTCCATGTAGTATAGAGAACCCCCACAGTCCCACCAAACACAGAGCATTGTCTTTTTTCCGAACCGATCAGGCTTTGCAGACGATGTTGACGCCTCTCCTGGATCTACCCATGATTTTTTGCGGTTAAAATAAATCCATTTTTCATCACCAGTCACAATTCGATGCAATACTGAAATCCTTTCGTGTTGTAGAAGCAACGTTTCACATGTGGTGTTTCGCTTTTCCATCTGCCTGTCATTCAATTTATGTGGCACCCAGTTTCCACATTTTTGGATCTTTCCCATAGCTTTTAAACGGCCAGATATTGTTTGTTGTGCAACATTTAACATTTGTGCCATTTGTTTTTGACTTAAAGTGTCATCTTGATCCGATATTGCTTGCAATTCGGCGTCTTCAAACGTTTTTTGTGGTCTTCCACGTTCTTCATTCCGCACATCAAAATCATTATCTCTGCGCCGCTTAAACCATCTTTTGCATGTTGCTTCCGATAGAGCATGATCACCATAAGCCTTGACAAGCATTCGATGCGACTCTGCAGCGCTTTTCTTCAAATGAAAACAACAAATTAATTCTTTCCGCAAATCATCATTTTTTGGTATAAAATTCGACATTTTTAACAGGATTAAAAAAAAAAAGATATTGTTTGTACAATGACTTGATGCATACTAAATATGTTTGACAGATGTCATAGCAATCAAATAAAAACAATATAAGGGCTCGTTCACAACAAACGTTCCCTATCGATACATTTGTATCTTGACGCTCACTTCAGACCGGTCCACCTGGTAGTTCTTTTACAGGCTATCTTCTCTCTGGCTCAAGTCAACTATTAAAAAAACAAATGGGGTGGCGAGAGGCCGACTTTAGCTAGACAAGGACAGATGTCTCCTTCATTATGTCTCTGGCTTCTGGTCATCTTACGATAACCAGAATCACCCACATCCGTGAGGATGTTGAGCTCGGTCTCAAGATGTCTGAAAAAGAAAATCTAAGGATAGTGTAGACAGTGTTAGTTCAAATGTTCTCTAACTACTGGGATGGAGGGATGGTGAGAAAAAAATCATACAAGACCGCTAGGTCTTGAGTGCGGTAGTAAACGCTGATCACGTCTTCGGCGTCTGATAATCTGCGCTTTGGTCGGTGTGTGCGCCACGCGATGCCACCAAAGAAATGTTACAGTTCTTTTTTAACAGTTGTAGGTTATAACACTCCGGGAACACTTGTGCGGGGAGGTAATTCCACAGCTTTCCCGCTCTGTAACAGAATGAGTTCTGATGCAGCGATGTTAGTGCCGTCAGGGATGAACCGCAAATTGGTGCGATCTGTCGGATTGCCTTGTAGAGCGCATATAAACCGAATTGCGCGGAACAATATCACGAGGCTCCGAAGAACAGTACCCGTGATAACATCTATAAAACAGACAGAGGTCGGCTACGCACCTTCGATGTGATACCGAATGAAGCCCGACGTCAGCGCCCGGCCCCCGATTAGGCGGATCGCTCGTCTCTGTATGCTCTCAAGTAGGTCGAGGGTATGTTTAGGAGCAGACCTCCAAAAATGGGAGCAATATTCGAGCGCGGGTCTTATTTGGGATTTATACAGGAGAAGAAGTTGAGCCGGAGTAAATTATTTCTTGGCTCTAAAAAGATAGCTCAGTTTTGCTGAGGCGGATCTGGCGATGTTCGACACGTCTTTATGCCACGATCCATCCCCACAGACCGTGACACCGAGCAATTTCAAGCTTTCCCCAGATTCGAGGGACCGGCCATTCATCATCAGCTGTGGAACCGATGATCCACTTTTCTTTGTGAATGTTGTATATTGTGTCTTCGTTGCATTGAAGTCGACGAGATTGGCCTTTCCCCACTGCAGGACCTTTCCAGAGAGCCGATTTGGGTACATCTCAGCTGGTGCGACGTTGATGGACTAATCGGTCGATCACTCGAAATGGAGGAAACAAGCGTACTATCATCCGCGAAACTGAACACCCTGTTATCCATTGACTCCAACAAATCATTTATGTGAAGCAAAAACAAGGTTGGAGACAAAATAGTTGAGACACCCCGGAATTAATAGTATACAGATCCGAACACTCGCCGTCCACAACAACCCGGATCGATCGATTTTCGAGGAAGCCCTTCGCCCAGTCGCAAAGTTGCTGGGAAAGTTCATATGACCAAAGTTAGCTCAGCAATGCCCCATGCCAGACGCGGTCAAAAGCCTTATGAGATATCCAATGCGACCCCTGCGGCTCAATCGCAGATGTCCATATATCGGTTATAAGGGTCAAAAAGTCTCCCGTGGATCGCCTGGCACGGAATCCCTATTGACAGTCATTCAGAAATCCGTTGCACTCCAAATACTTTATTAACTCGGCATTGATGACCTTTTCCATCACCTTAGATAACATAGACAGTAATGCTATCGGCCGATAATTTTGTGGGAAACACTTTTTTCCCCTCTTTGGGATTGGCTGAACTCGAGCGATTTTCCAGCAAGCAGGAAAGATCCTTCGTTCATAAGATAAGCGAAAGTCTGCCAAGAACCGCCGACAGTTCTTAAGGACTATTGTTGGTATTCCGTCCAAGTCGGTTGCCTTCCTACAGCCCAGTTCACGTAGAATGCGTTGAATAATACGTGGGCGGAACCTCACATTCCGCATCAAAGACCGTACTGGCACGACCACAGGTGGCTCCAAAAGACCGGCATCCAGGTATGAATGTGCGGAAAATAAATTCGCGAACACATTAGCTTTATGTTTTGAATTCGTGATTAACGTCCCGCTGCTCGTCACTAACGGAAGAAAAGAGGAGTAAGCGAAGTTACTGCTGACAGCCCTTGCCATTGACCAGAAGGAACGCGAACCAGTCGGGCACTCAAGGAATCTATTAGTCACTCTGTCGTTGTAAAGTTTCTTCGCGGTATCAATCGTCTGGTTGCACGCATTTCTGATTCTTACAAAATTCGTTCTGTTCACCTCTGTGGAATTAGAGCGCCATTGCTTAAAGCTCTATTTTTTGCCGTTGTAATCTGCTCGCATTTTTTATCAAACCAAGGTTTATCAGATGAGCTTCGTTTAATGAAATGCGGAATGTAGATCTCCATCCCGAGAAGAATAATCTTCGTGATTGTTAATTGTGTGCATATGCTGGCGGCGAATAGAAGTTGGACAGAGAAGAGCGCGTATTAAGTACATCAATGACGACCTAAATAAAGATGTTGATCACAATGTCATTGATGCATTTAAGCCGAAAACCTCCAATAGATCTGAACTCATATAACCGCCGGAACGATAATGCAATTAATTCGCCCCACATTTCGTCACAATCATTAAAATAAAAAATGTGTAATTGCACATAAAATGTATTGGGTCACTTTGCCAATTGCGACAGTTGCATTGTGACGCAAACCGATGGATGTATGTAGGTTGATGTTGCACTTCAACCCAATAGCAAAGCGGAAATTGGGTCAATGGAAAACGAATTTGCATTGTCGTCATCGGGACGTGTTAACCCCAAGGTAACAATAAGTGGTAAAAACAGAATAGAAGAGAGTCGATCAATTGGAGATCGATATTGAAGGTCCGTAGTTTTGGTTCCGGGAGAGGCCGGGATTTTGTGAAAGCATTGTAGAAGTAAAGATTCTTAGTAAGATATAGAAGAAGACGAGAGTCCCGAGACAAAAGATATCGTTGGTGTCTTGTGTCCAATTAGCTAACGGAAAGTATATAAATCATAAATAAGTGTCAATGTGTAAAGTCTAACAAAGTGTGATCGGATCACACAATATAAGATATAATCGAATGGCAATATACAATTTATAGTTAAATAATGATTTGGAAAATGTAATTTCAAGGCAAGACCCAAAATACAATTTAATAATATTAAATGTGATGTAATTAGATAAAAATTTTATAAAGTATAGTTGGGTGACATCGTGTAAGGTTTGACTAAAAGATAAGACGCAGAACGTAATCAAACAATATCATATGTGAAGAACTTAAATGTAAACTTACAAGGGATAAATAAATGACTATATGAAAGATATAAACAAAGGGTTTTTCTTCGGAACTGGTATTTATGTTCGTTGCGTCTAACTAATAACATAACTCTCGGGCCAGTTAGGGTTCTAATTGAGTTACCAATTGACAAGTGGCATCCTTGTGTGAAGTGTAGATAGTGAACTAAATTACCGTGGTACACAAGTGTTCGTGTCATTGTTCGGTAAAGCTAAGTACCTTGAGAATCGCTGCAGTCCGCAGAGTGCCCCAAACCCGTCCCGTATCCCACATTCACCACAGGACACCTCATATCCGTAGCATGTTCTTGATATGAGCCTATCGCACAGCACCATAGCAATGGGGGCATTACATCATCCAGAATTAAATCCTCTTCGTTATCCGATCAGTGTGGCACGTTAAACAACTCCAGTGCAAACGAACAAACCCCCCCACTACATCACCTTGCTCTACACCATCATACCAAAGACGAAGAAACTGATTCCAGCATGGGCGACAAAGACCAAAACATTAGTGTCAACACCCTAACCAGCGAGTGCTTCCACCAGTCCGGCAACCAGTTTCTCTATAACCAATATCCTCAGCGATAGAATCGGACAACCGCAGAAGTTACCCTTTTCTTTCCTTGTATCTGTTTACAGAGTAAAGAGTATCAAACCCAAGTGAAATATGAGGTTCGATTCCGGGTGCAGAGAAGCCATTAAGGCTAAAGAGTTGAGCTTCCGGTTGTATAAATCAAACAGTACTGAGGAAAACCGGAAAGATTCAGGAGAGTTAGAAATGACTGCAATGCCCATATTCAATGCGCAAAGTTCTTGCATGACCAGAGAGTGAGACAAAAAATACTAGTCTCCCAGACGTAGTACAAACTTCTGGCCATTCGTGAAAAACAACCAAAATTCGGTCTCCTCATCCATCCAGCTACCAGTGTAATAGAGAATGCGAATCTACGTGCTGCACATTTTGCACTAAACTCAACGCTGACTGATACCACATCCCGTCTCAACTTGAGCATAAGCAGCACAGCATGCGCTAGATTCACTTCGGTACGCGTACTGTTGCCCATGCGCTCAAGGAGCTAAACGCAAACAAATCCGTCCGGGTGGCATTGCCCAAATTCTCTTGAAGAGATGTTCCTCTTCACTCGCTAAACCACTGCGGAAACTCTTCCATTTGTCTTATTCCGCTGGCCAATTCCCAAAAAGTGCGACAAATCGTCTTTATCTTCTGATCGACCCCTAGCTCTAACTTCTATTCCCTCGAAGGAAATGGTATCACTGATTAATCGTAAACTTTCGAACTATCTGGAATAAAGTGACTTCCTCAACGACCACCAACAGGTCTGTGGTGTTTCTAACAGATACACACACAGTACACAAGTTAATAGTGAAAAACACCGAAAGAAATTCGAATAAGCAAAGCATCAGGGCCGTATACCATAGCGATAACATAACAATTCCACATCAGTTAAATGTACTTGAGTTTAGAAATGGAATTCAAACACGCGGTAGTGGCCTGATGTGTTGAGCATTGGGTCCATTTTTAGTGATTCTAATCGTCATAGCGACAGTTTGAATCACACGTTCTTCATTATCCTCGCAAACGCTATAGGTACACAGGACATTTGATGGCGTACCTTACCGAAAAGTGAAGTCATTCCATCCACTACTTCGGTGAAAGCAAAGTTGTTGCAGTCTTTAATTCGAAAGCCTCGACAGTTTTGCATACAGCCGTTTTATTAAAATTACATTCATATGGAGTGGACAATTCCCTGATCCAATGGATGAGACTATATTTCTGGCCGTTCAATCCAAGTGGTTCTTGATGGTGTCAAATATGTCTCCCATCAAATTAATGCAGGTGTTCCCCAAGGTTATGTACTCTCACCCACTTTCTTCCTCATCTTTATAAATAATTTCTTGTCCATTACCCACAACCCAATTCACTCGTTTACTGATTATAGCACGTTGAGTTTCTCTTACTTATACGAGCATTCCCGACCAAACTCTTCGAACGTCATTACCAATCAGCAGGTTATGCTTAATACATTGAATTCAGACCTCAACAAGATATATCAATGGAGATTATCTAACCGAGTAAAGTTCAATGCCTTGAAAACTCAGTGCTGTCTCTTGTCGTTAATGCCGAATCGAAAGTAAATATAATGTCGATGAACAGCATTTCCATCGACGAAGCCAAGGAACTATCAATACTCGGCACTCGGATTAATTCCACTCTTAATTGGAGCGACCACATATTTGAAAAGTGCGGAAAAGAGATGCAAGATACTTCACTTCCATCCAACCTGACCACTATTTACAAGCCGTATATTCGTCCCACAATTGAGTTCAACTCAAATATTTGGTGAGGCGTTTTCTAAACTGCAATACATGTCCTCGAGAGGTTGCCAAAACGAGCAGTGAAACTTATTGGGGATCCAGCTGTAAGTCAATCAATTCCGCCGTTAGAACATAAGCGCAAGGTATTTTGGCGGAGTTCAATTAGGTTGTTTAACTTTGGCGATGTTTGTCTATTTATAGGTTGACACAGTGTTCCGCCTGAACACTGTTCGTTAAAGAAACACACGAAATGAAGCCAGAGTGAAGGATATGATGCACCAATGAAACACGAGGATGTTTGTTCTTAACCTGTTGTTTTTTTTTATTTTTTTATTGTCACGGTTTGTAGATTTTACAGTAGGTTACCAAGTCGTAATGAGACACTCAACTCCGATTGTGCTGTTCCTGGTATTCGCCGCGCATGCTCTCTCAACGACACTATAAACACAACACGCTCTTACTATTAACGTACGTTTTGAGTTTACAAATTAACACGTCCTCGATTGTGTTACTCTCGACTATCCTCCTCGTCGCGTTTACGATCAAAATCTGACTAACTCTATCTTACCCACAAGCATCTAGCTACCGGTCGTATCTGTCTCTTCCCCAGAGACAATTTCCCATTCTGCCCACTAACAGAATCGTCAATACCTCTGTTAGCGGCATGCCAATTTATCCTAGGGGAAATATCTTATATTCCTGAAAGGAGAAGTCATTCATTGCATACATCCTTAAACATCATTATCACCATCCGTGGTGGTGATCGAAATTCAGATCGACAGTTGTCGATTGTGTGCCGCCTCTATTTGCATATCACATCTGTCGCGCGGCCGACGGATATCGTGCAATTTTAATGGACGTACGGCCCATGGTTTTGTTTAACTTCTTTCGGTTAAAACTAACAATCCATTAGACCTTTCTAATGGGTGTGAAAATCGAGAGGGACCGTGGGATCGGAATAGATCCTTTGTAGGTTTTTAGCCTCATACATTTTTCGAATTATCTCGTCGAGATAAATACGGTTGCCTGCAATTTGGTAGCGGATAGGTTGTCGCTGCCTTTGTTTGCTTGACGGATTTGGGTGGTCTTTATGGCAGCTACCCGCACGTGCGTCCGTTGGTCGGCTAATTTGCTGGCGATAACAAATCCTTGTAACATCGTGTAGATGTTCAGGATTTTCGATTGTGCAGTGCTGGAGTGCGGCGCATTTCGGTCTTTAAGGATCGGATGCATGAATGTTTTCCTTTGTTTCAGGTATGCTTTATTCGAACTGTTGAGCTTGACATTGAAAGCTTTGGAACGTTCAGTTCCTTGCTTTTTCGTGTCGGGCTCAACGTTGACCAAATGTTTCAGTGCCCTAAGGTGGGATTTTGGGACACGCGTCTGTGGGGCGCGTGCAATGTTTTCATGGTAGGTATTTCCTTGAAGGTTAGGAACCTTACCCGGGTAAAATTGTGCGTTCGTAGAACGCTACAGTATCATGCCCATTTCTTTTCTATAGGTATTACCACGCTCGCTGAACTTGCTGAATGTGTCCCTCCTCTTCAAACATTTTCCCGCGATACCTGTCAATCTGAGAATGCGCATAAATTCACGTTGAAAGTCAGCTTCAGGCGCACAAATAAACATAGAAAGTCATTCTTTAGCCGAACCACACGAATGTCGAATGCTCTACCTGCTCATGTGTTTCCTCGTCGTTGTAATGTCCAGGCATTTAAGACCACTACTGGCATTTCTGTAAATTAATAATTTTTTTTTCAGATTGCTAGGAGGGTTGAATCGTGAGTATGGTCGCGTGCCAACTTTTTGAGATCCCCCAATTCATCAGCTGCTAACTTTTTGCATTTTGAATTTTTTCCTTTCAATTTTGTTTTCTGTATTCTTGAAATATTAATAAACATCATATAAAAAACGAATAGTAAAAATATTGATTGCTTTTTTTACAGCACTTCAAAAATTGCGTTAAATTCGTGAGTCTAGACCAGAATACCCCCTAAATCGAGCTAGCTTCCTCAACTACCTCAATCCGGCGGATTAGACAGGAATCCTCGAGAAAATTATGCGATAAAGTGCGATGCCAAACCTGCACGAGGAAATGTCACCTTTGGGTAGGTTTTGCAAGTTTGTTATAGTCTCGCAGATTGGCCAATCCAACTTGAGGTCCCCTACTATCAATCTGCATCATCATCAGTTGTTACTCTGTCACTAATTCAATCAATCTCAAGTTCTCCACCAACACCAGCGTGCCTTCTCCTCATCCGATGCCACCGGAATGGTACAGATACTGACCGAGTCGGGATGCGTACAGAATCGACACGTAAGTAACTCAAACTATACTTATGTCTAACACGAACACATAAAAACCAAACCCATTTGCTTACATGTTCATCCAACACATTTTATGAAAGTACATTCCTTGGACATTTATTTCATAAAAACGATATTTTTCTAAATGTTGGTGATTTTTTTGCCAGTCTTCTAGATGTGTCGCATCATTTCTGAGAAATGCTCAGCATATGCTTTCCATTATCGCTGGCATTTCTCCGACGATTTTGCTTTTAATTGATGGAGAGAGCTAATTATGTTGCTGTATCCACTCACATCAGTGTTCCAGGCAAAATTTCCCGAACCACTGGTAAAGACATATCAGACTTGCGACATGGCAGAGAGATAAATTTCCTTTTGCATATTGATGAGATCCTTAAAGCCAACTCAATTCTTCTTTAGAATGTCAGTCTAAGGTATTGTTTAATCCCCACGTGATTCGATCCCTCTGTATTTCATTCTTTTGGTCGCACATTGCTTGAATATGCCAGTCAGGTCTGGTGCCCTTATCATAAGATTCACATTCGCAGATTCGAAAGCATTCTATGACGTATCTTATGTTTTGTCCTCCGAGATCTGAGATGAAAGGGACCTTTCATTTTACCGCCTTTTATAGATCGATTCAAATTATTAATTTAAATTTGAAAAACTTGGAATCCAACCGACATTTTCTTCATCTACCGACTTCTCTCAAACTCTGTTGAGTGTATAAAATTTCACAACTCCATCTCTTTTAAAACTAACCCCTGACATTTTACCGAATCCTCGTCTAGTCTATACACCCGGTCTCCACCGACCGTTTCCTAATCATTTCCTCTAACTACCCACTATTTACATACTTATACTGGCCAGCTACTAACAGTTTTTAAGACAATTCTAGCCTGTCAATTAACCTAATAACCAGGTGTTTCGCTCCCACCAAAATTGAATTCAAAATTAAATCAATCAATCAATCTTTCGCATGCTACTCGTTGTGGCAACTTAATTCTGGCAAAATTAGCAAATTGTGAGTTAAAAATACTTGTCGCCTTTGTTATAATTAATAAAATTGTACTTACCCATACATAAATATCCTGAAGCTTGATTACTCCATGCTTTAGGAGAAGTGCACAAATTTGAAATAATGACGCTGGTGTTTCGGTGTCAGCAAAATACCGAAATTTATATCCTAGAACTTCACAAATAATTGTCCCATTCGGCATGTACAATCTTAATAGTGGAATGAATAAACTATGTCTCTCAGGACGAGATTCGAAAGACTCAATGATTATATCCAGTACTCGATTAGGATCTAAGTTGAAGCAACCTGAAAATAAACAGTTTATTTATAAATAAAACTAGGTAAAACTATTATTAATTGATTAAATAATCATTTAGAAATACTACTTCAAGACTAGGTTAAAAACAAAGTCCTTAAACTGTAAAATCTATCAAACTACGAGTATAATACCAGATTCCGCAACACATGATGGGACATCATCTCTATCCTAAATATGAACACAGTAAACCACTTAGCAATTATCTGTTCGATCTGCATCAGTTTTAAGCTGATAGCATTCACATTAGATCAAAATTAACATCCAAGTCGATACTCCCTCGTTTTTTTAGGAGGCTACATACATACTCGGCGCAAGACTAATGACCTTGCCCGAAAAAAACAAATCATTATGGAAAATTTAACAAGCCTCAGGACTTGCTAAATAAGGCCAAGACCGGTTCCCGGTTGTAGTGCCGATGATGATGATGATGAAAACACTAGATGGGCTGAAAAGTTCCGAGATTTTTTAATAGGAGGCACCACTAGAAAATGAACATGACTCACTTCGAGAGGCTTATCTGTCATTAGTTTTTGTATGAAGTTTCATAACATTTCGTCCATTCATTTACAAACTCAGTCCCTTGAGTGACGCTACTTTTCCCTTCGTAAAAAAATGGAAAAACAGGAATACCGCATATTGATCAAACGTTGTTTTTTAATGGGAAAAACTTGTGAACAATCATTACAATGGACACAGAAATGTCATCTTACATCTGCTCCTTCGAGAAAAAACAGTTTATCAGTGGTTTAGTGAATTTCAAATGGGTCGTACAAGCACCGAAGACGCACCTCGCACTGGAAGGTCAAAACAGGCTACGAATGTGGAAATCGTAAAGCAAGTGCCTCGAATCGTTTCGAGTGATCGTAAAGTGAAGTTTCGCGAGTTAGCTGAGGCCATGGGCATCTCAAAAGAATGGGCGGGATACAATTTGGACGATCTTTTGGAGATGAAAAAGCTATCGGAGTGATGGGTGCCGCGTTTCCTGTCCGTAGATCAAAAACAGCAGCGCGTTGATGAATCCAACGGTCGGTTTGGTATCGTTACAGCGTAATCGAGCGGACTTTCTTCGACGTTTTGTGACGATGAATGAAACATGGGTCCATTACCATACGCCTGAGTCCAATAGTTTGCAGGGTGGCTGGAAAGCCGCGAAAACCGGCCAAAGCGACCAAAAGACCAACGTTTGGCCGGGAAGGTTATGGCCTCCGTTTTTAAGAATTATTATTATTATTTATTGGCCTGAAGGAACCCGGAAGTTCATGACCTCACCGACTAGGCTTCGCCATCGTTCCCTGTCCTGGGCACTCTCCTTCCACGCTTGACCATTCGATCCGATCTCCTCAAGGTCAAACCTAACATTGTCCTCCCATCTCCGTCGCGTCCGTCCTACCGGTCTCTTTCCCGTTGGTCTACCGTCAAGAACTCTATGCACGGTCCTATCGTTCCCCATTCGCGCCACGTGTCCGGCCCATCTTAATCTTCGCGACTTGATTACTCTCACTATTGTAGGTTTGCGATATAGCTCTTCCAATTCGTGGTTATGGAGTTTCCTCCATTGTCCTGACTCCTCGTCATATTTACCCCCAAAGATGCCCCTCAAAACTTTATTCTCGAATACGCGGAATTTGTTTTCTTCCCGTTTTGTGATAGCCCATGTTTCGCATCCATATAGAACAATCGGCATGATTATGGTTCTATAGACACGGAGCTTTATGTCACGTGATAGCAGTCTGGATTTCACCAGTTTACTGACTGCGTGCCAACTAGCGTTGCCGGAATGCAGTCTCTTGTTAATTTCCTTCGACATTTCGTTACTGGCCATCAGTATCGTTCCCAGATATTTAAATTCTTTAACTTTTTCAAATATCTTACCTCTGACGTTTATATGTGTTCTCTGAGGTCCACCTGCTCTCGCCGTAATCATGTATTTTGTTTTGTCTTCATTTATTTCTAGGCCCACCTCTTCTGCCGCTTGCATGATGATTTCACAGTTTTTACTAACAGTTCCTAGATTATCGCCCAGAACGGCGATGTCATCCGCATATGCGGGCACTTGTGTGACCCCGTTCAGGGATGATCCGCCCATGTTGTCGTCTTGTACCTTTCTGATGACATACTCGAGCACAAGGTTAAAGAGACACGGTGATAGACCATCTCCCTGCTTTAGTCCGTCCCGGATTTCAAATGGTTCTGAGAGGTGATTTTCTATTCTAACTCGCCCTTTGTTTTCGTTCATGCAAATTTGAATGAGGCCGGCATATTTTTTTGGGACTCCCAGCTCAACTAGAATATGGTAGAGTCTTTGCCTTGCGACTGAGTCGTAGGCTTTTTTGAAGTCAACGAACAATTGGTGAACCGTCTCTCCGTATTCCCACTTCTTTTCCAGCAGTTGCCTTATTGTGAATCCTGTTGTTGTCGCTTGTTGACCGGTTCCTACGGAATCCACATTGGTAGTATCCCAGTATCTCTTCTGCGTACGGTGTGATTCTCGCCAAAATGACATTTGTTAATATTTTGTATGCGGTTGGAAGCAATGATATTCCTCTGTAGTTTTCGCAGTCAGATCTGTGACCTTTTTTGAAAATGGGGATGACTATTGAGGTTTTCCATTCTTCCGGAGTGACTTCCTTATCCCATACTGTTTGGATGAGCTGGGGGATCTTTCGAGCGGTTGCCTCTCCTCCATGCTTCACAAGCCCTGCCGGTATGCAGTCGACTCCGGGAGCCTTGTTGTTTTTCAATCGCTTTATTGCGTCTACAACTTCGTTGAGAGACGGCTCTGGGGTCTGAGGCTCGGCTGTATGTACACTTGGTGCATTTATCTGTGGTTGATGGGTGCGTACATTGAGCAGGTTTTCAAAGTACTGCTTCCATCTTGTCACGATATTGTTTGTTTCTGTGACCAGACAGCCGTTTGCGTCTCGAATTATTTTGACTCTCCCTCGGTAGCCATTTCTAATTGAATTTATGCCGGCATACATATCTCTGCTGTTCTTTGCTCTTGCATTTTCTAGGAGTTTTTCGATCCGAGTCTTCTCCCATTCGCGTTTTTAAGGATGCGCACGGCATAATATTTAGCGATTACGAAGAACAGTCACACGAGAGTATTATGCATCGTTATTAGACAAACTGAACGATGAAATACGGGGGGTGGGAGGGAACGTCCAAGCCAAAGTCACCGATTGCTTTCAACCCGGCGAAGGCCTGGACGATCCTTGTCCCTGTTCAATCCAAGTTGAGAAAGGTTGGCGCAAGGCTAATAACCTTACCCGGAAAAACAAACTATTATGGAAGATTCAACAAGCCTCGGATATGGACCGGATACACGATGACGACCATGGAAACGAAAATGGCTAATCGATATGAGAATTTTCTCATGGAACGTCCGCTCAGTATACAGAGCTCGAGCTGCACAGCAGTTAGCCGATGCCCTGTCCGAATATAAGGCTGACATAACAGCATTACAAGAAATAAGATTGACGGTGAGTGGTGTTATTCAAAGAAACGAGTATGACATTTATTACAGCTGTCATGTAAAACACCATGTGCTTGTGGTAGGCTTTCTAGTCAGCCAAAAACGGAAGCCTGCCATTATCGACTTTAATGCAATAAATGAAAGGCTGTGCACTCTTCGCGTGCGAGGAAAGTTTAAGAACATAAACCTCATAAACGTTCACGGATCTACAGAGGAGTCCCCAGACTACGAAAAAGAAGAATACTATGAGAACGTCGAACGGGCCCTCAACGCCTGCCCAAGATACGATGTGAAAATCGTACTTGGTGATTTGAATGCGAAAATAGGTCGGGAGCCGGTTTTCAGGCACTACGCAGGTTCCCATAGTGTGCATGAGAACACTAATGACGATGGACTACGAGTCATCGAACTGGCGGCGTCATAGAACTTGGTGCCAGGTTTCCGCGTAAAGATATCCACAAAGCCACCTGGGTATCGCCTGATGGAGCCACTCGCAACCAAATTGACCACGTGTTGATAGATCGCCGCCACTCCTCGAGCCTGATGACGGTACATACGTACCGAGGTGTGAACGTCGACTCGGATCACTATCTTATTGGTACAGTTTTCCGAGCGCGGATTGCCTTACGGAGACATATTGCATCCGCGGATCAGGTTCGAATCAACACGGTTTCCTTACGCAATGAGAATACCAGTAACACCTATGGTCATGAGAGTAAGTCCTGGAGCCAGAATGCCGGGCGTAGAAGAGAAATGGACACGTCTTAAGAATACTGTCATTAGTACTACCAACTCCATCTTAGCCAGTAGTCGTAGAGATCGGAGCGGCTGGTTTGATGATGAGTGCAAACTAGCGACTGAACGTAAGAATAAAACGGACACACACATGAACGTAAGAATGTTGCATACCGGGCAATGCAGCAGTCTCATAGGACGTGGCTACGCGAGGAGAAATACAAAGAGCTCAGATGATGTGAAAAAAGACTCCACAGACTAAAGAAAAGTGCCTGGGAAAAAAATCTAGTTTGTGAAATAGATAAAAGTAGATAGTGAGGTCCGCACCAGGCGCGGAAGTTTTACCAAATAATCCGCACTATGATGCGGTACACACCACGCTGCACTTACTGCAAGGATAAAGAGGGTAATCTGATCACCGATCCTGAAGGCATTCTGGAGCGATGGGAATTGCATTTCAATGAACTGCTAAATGGTCAGCTCACAGAAGAATTGGAAGCTCCACCAATGCAAAATCAAGACCAAATGCTGCCGCCACCAAGCATTAAGGAAACAGTAGAAGCCATAAGACAGCTCAAATCAAATAAAGCCTCCGGAGCTGATTGCATACCAGCTGAGCTGATCAAACAAGGAGGGACAGCGTTACATCACGCAATTTATGAGATCGTGAAGCACGTATGGGAGCAAGAGGAGATGTCGGAAGATCGGCGTCGTGGTATAATTTGCCCCATACATAAGAGGGGAGTTATCACAGTGTGCAGCAACTGTAGGGGTATAACATTGCTGAGTACCGTCGACAAGATACTCTCCTCTATCCTACAAAATCGAATAGAATAGAAACAGGACTCCTTCAACCAGATCGAGCAGGCGGCACAAAAACTGGGACTGCACATTAATGAGGAAAAAACTAAGTACATGTTGGCAACTTCTACGAAGACAAGACATAACGGCGGTCAAACTATCAGGGTAGCGGAGCACGAATTTGAAGTAGTGCAATCCTTTAACAACCTTGGGTCAATAGTATCAGCCGATCACTTTTTTTTTTTTATTACACTTCTCTTGGGAGAAGCGAACCTATAGCGCCGAGTGGGTGCCCCGAGATGCCACCAAATAACTGTTGCAGTTCTTTTTGAACAGTTGCAGGTTGTAACGCTCCGGGAACACTCGCGTGGGAAGGGAGTTCCACAGCTTCCCCGCTCTGTAATGGAACGAGTTCTGATGCAGGGATGTTCGCGCCGTCGGCAGATGAACTGCAAACTGGTGCGATCCGTCGGAAGAAGAAATACGCGAACGGTTGATCAAATCCAACAAAGACTACTATGGTCTATCAAGGGCCTTTAAAGTCCCGAAAAATGTCCAGAACATCCAAGCTACTACTGTACAAGACCATGGTCTTACCAGTACTCATTTATGGATCCGAGACATGGGTGCTCAACAAAAGGCACTCTGAACTCCTAGCTGCGTTTGAGAAGGTCCTAAGGAGAATTGTTGGTTTCGTATATGAGGGAGGACGATTCCGGAGACGCTACAACCATGAGTTGTACGCAATCTACCTTGAAGGTAATGTTGTAAGAAAAATCAAGCTCGGTAGACTCCGGTGGGCGCGACACCTAGCTCGAATGAGCGAAGAGGAGCCTGCCCGGAAAGTCCTTTGTGGCAGAATATATGGGGCGGCAGACCATGTCTGCGATGGAGGGATGGCGTAGACCAGGACGCCCAGAGCCTGGGAGTGCCAAACTGAATGACATCGGCTCGAAATCGGGACCGGTGGATAGATTTGTTAAATGAGACCAAGACCGAATCCCGGTTGTAGTGCCAATGATGATGAACGATGAAATAAAGAAAAAACTGCCCCATATGGTGAAGAAAAAACGTCGGTACCGTCACGGTAACGCACCGTCACAGAACATTCTTCTTTTGTGTGCAATGAAGGAATTATTAATATCATTATGCTAACCCACGTGGGAGTATGATACTTACAAAAAGTATTACATAACAATACTCGTTGCCTAGGTGTCCTGATAGATGTGTGTCATGGGGCATGGTACTCACCTATTAATGTGTCATTTGAGAAGTGACTCATTGTGGATTTGCCACGCAATGTGCAATGAGTGTTTGAATTTAGGAACATTGTTGGACGGTGATGTCATGTGATCCACTTGGTATCGATATGCATCGGAAATGTTGATGGGAGAAATAGTATTTAAGAACCGATTTTTAAAAGAATAAAGCAAATACAAGCTGACTACAATCAAACTCGCCTCGCATTATTTTTTTCTTTTTGCCAGATATTTATGGCATTCGTGCCCTGCCGTACGAATATACTCCGACTTTCTGGCAGAAACCTACGGCATTATTGCCCTACCATATAGTTAAGCGGAGATATCTCCCTTAGAACCTTCTATGAAAGCACTGTTCGAACGGATTGCGCTCGAAACATTGCGTTTACCTCTACAAATTTGAAAAATACGCTTCACCTTTTACGTCCGATTTTTGTATTGTCCTGTTTGGTGATGCACGAACCCTTACAAGACGACTCTTCTAGCATCTTCCCTTACATGGCGACCTTGCCATAATAAACCAACAGCTTTCTACCCTGCATACGTAAAGATATTTGCCTTTTTTTTTAAACTATATGCTACTTCGAAAGAGGCGAACCTATAGCGCCCCAAAATGCCACTAAATAACTGCTGCAGATCTTCTTGAAGATTTGCCTATTATAATGCCTCAGGCACACTCGCGCGGGAAGGGGATTCCACAGTTTTCCAACTCTGCAACGGGACGAGTTCTGATGCAGAGATATGCGGCGCGCCGTCAGGAGATAAACCGCGAATTGGTGCGATCCGTCGGATTGACTTGTGGAGCACAAATAAACCGAATTGCGCGAAAAAATACCACAAATCTCCGAAGAACAGTACCCGAGATAATATCTGTAGAACAGACAGCGGCCGGCTACGCGCCTTCGATGCGACAGCAACTGTAGTCCCGACGTCAGCACCGAGTCCCCGATCAGGCGGATGGCTCGTCTTTGTATGCTCTCAAATAATTCGAGGGTATGCTAAGGAGGTACGAGCCTGGGAGCAACATTCGAGGGCGGGTTTTATTTATTTATACAGGAGAAGAAGTTGGACTGGAGTAAAATATCTCTTGGTTCCAGAAGGATAACTCAGTTTTCCAGAGGCGGACCTCGGATGTTCGACAGATGCTTATGAAATGATACATTCCCACAAACCATGATGCCGAGCAAATTTATTATCTTCCTAGATTCAAGGGCCTGGCCATTCAAATTCAGCTGTGGAACCGGACTAGATTGGCCTTTCCCACTCCAGGACCTCAAACATGCGTCTCATTATTTTTGACAGGTATTTATGACATTCGTGCCCTCCCCTTCGAATATACCGACTTTTGGCAGAAACCTATGGCATTCGTGTCCTGTCATATAGTCAAACGGAGCTCTCCCTTAGGGCCTTCTACCCCTGATAGCACTATTCGAACGAATTGGACCAGACACAACATTGCGTTAGAACTGGTACTATTACATGGGAGGAAGACAGCGGCCATTTGGGCAACTGGAAATTCCCCCATGGAATGCAAAAGTGTCCAGCGGCTGGAAGGAATTGCCTATACTAAGATCAGAGGAATTCATTTCTACTATTGTTACGCTCCGCCAAGGTAGGAAATATATTTCAAATGCTTTTTGGACAGGATAACACAAGAAGCTAGAGATAAGAGCCCTCTTATAGTTGCTGGAGATTTTAACGCTTGGGCAGTAGAATGGCGAAGCACAAAGACCAACAGTAGAGGCCAGGCACTACTCGAAGCATTCGCAGTCCTAGATGTGGTGTTACTTAATGATGGTGTTGATGACACCTTCATAAATGAGAGGCCGGTCCAAAATCGACATCACATTTGCCAGCTCCATGTTGACAAAAAGTATGGAGTGTCGAGTTTTGGACACATACACCCATAGTGACCACCAAGCCGTGATGTACGAAATATTACCGCACAGGGGATTCATCACTGGCAAATTGGCGAAGAAAGCCCAGAAAAATGGATGGAAAGAAAAGGACCTCGATGCGGAACTGATCGAATATATACTGGAAGACCAAATCGCACAGTTTGACGCAGAGGCCGATGCGAACAGGCAGACTGGAAAAGTCATGAAGTGACTAACTACCGCATGTGATGCTTCTATGCCGCGACAAAGACAACCAGCAGGGGCTATCAAACCAGTGTATTGGTGGAGTCCAGAAATCGGAGTGCAACAGGTTAAGACGCTTGCAACAAAGAGCAAGAAACCGTAACACCTACCCACAGTTGCATGCGGAATTCGTCAACAAACGGAAAGAGTTGAGGAATGTGATCCGCAAAAGTAAATATGACGCGTTCTGCTCCCTAAGGGATGAATTAAATAACAACCCATGGGGCAGCGCCTACAGGATAGTCATGAAAAGACTACACAACAACAGTAGTCAAATGCAAAAAAGGAAAACTGATATGGAGAGAATCGTTGCTGTCCTTTTCCCACAGTGTGATGAGGTGCTGAGAGTGCAAGAGGAGTGGAGTATCACTGAAGGAGAGATACCTCCCATGACCACCGAAGAGGTTCTCTTGGCTGCAAGGGTTGTCAAAAAAAAACAAGACCCCGGGACTGGATGGTATCCCTAACGCTGTAGTGAAGACTGCTCTAGCAAAAAAACCGGAAGTCTTCAGCGGTCTCTTCACAACCTGCTTTCAAACAGGACAATTTCCTAAACGATGGAAAAAACAACGGCTTGTGCTTATACCAAAAGGAGTCAAGAATCCAGAAACGCCGTCGTCTTATCGCCCGTTGTGCATGCTGGACACAACAAGAAAACTGCTTGAGCGAGTAATTGCCACTCGCCTCGAAGAATTCACTGAGGGAACATCGGAGCTCTCTGAATGGCAGTACAGGTTCCGGAAAGGTAGATCAACCGGTAAGGCATTATCTGTGGTGTGCGACATCGCTCGCAATGCGATAGCTGAAGCACGATGGCTAGGTGGTAATAAAAAATATTGCGCGGTGGTGACGCTAGATGTTAAAAATGCGTTGAACTCGGTGAATTGGAATCGGATTCTAGAAGCGTTGGGCGATCTACAAGTCTCACCCTACTTGGTGCGTATATTCACAAAGTATCTTTCGGATAGAAGACTGCTCTATGACACAGATGAGGAACCACAGGAATATAAAATAACAGCGGTTGTACCTCAAGGTTCTGTATTAGGTCCGCTGTTATGGAATATCATGTATGATGGTGTGCTCAGGGTTAATTTACAAGAAGGGGTTAAAATCATTGCGTTCGCAGATGATTTGGCAATAGTAGCCGTAGCTAAACATCTAGATGAATTTATTCCCAAGCAATCCAGAGCATTAAATGCTGGCTAGATATGACCGGACTGAAACTAGCTGGACATAAGACGGAGGCAGTTTTAATACGCAGTCGCAAGAAAGTGGAACAGACTCTCCCAGCAGCCTACCTTACATGGCGCCCCCGCCATAATAAACCAACAGCTTCCTACCTTACTCCATACTAATTATGTTTATTCCACTTCCTCGTGGCAAGCACTGAATTCATCTATCCATCTGGATTCTATACGCGAAAAAGTGAAGCCACTCGTTACAGAATTTCAGTGAATGCAAAGATATCGAAATAAATATTTCCAAAAAAAAACAGCGCTTGGCACTCAGCCATGGTCGAAATTCATTGTATTCCTAGGGAGTGGATGATACATTAATTCAATCAATAAGAGTCTATCTTTCTGGCCACTCAATCCAAGTGGTTCTCAAGTGTACTCACACCCACGATCT
This sequence comes from Microdon myrmicae, assembly GCA_963931805.1. Taxonomy (NCBI): domain Eukaryota; kingdom Metazoa; phylum Arthropoda; class Insecta; order Diptera; family Syrphidae; genus Microdon; species Microdon myrmicae. Next base: position 150,413,278 of record OZ007497.1, on the reverse strand, counting down.
CTTATCTAATATCATTATCATCATCAGCATTACAACCGGGATCCGGTCTTGGCCTTATGTAGCAAGTCCCTCCACTGGAATCCGGTCCATATCGGAGACTTGTTCAATTGTTCATAATAATTCGTTTTTCCGGCCAGGTTATTAGCCCTGCGCCAACCTTTCTCAGGATGAATCCTAATATCCACTACTCAATTCTTTCTTTTGCTGATGATTGCACGTTGTTTCTCATACTTATACAAACCTCATTATTAATTAACAGGATATGCTCAGTTAGTCATTTGCGATTTCTAAAAGATATAGATAACAGTGGATATTAACTAACCGAATGGAATTCAATGCCCTGAAAACCCAGTACTGCTTCTTGTCGTCGACAAGAAAAGCGACTTCTAGTTTATTTTTTACACTAACGTGCGTATAAAAGGGGATTTTGAAGTATCTTTAAATATCAAAGCAGAGTGCGAGCGGAAGGAGAGGAGGTAGATAAGGAAAGGAGGTATCGATCTAAGTTGGTTTAGATGGAACCGATTGAATGTTGGTCTTAGACGACCCAACCGTTGGGATTTTGAAATCGCCAACATCTCACGCCATTGATAAGAACCGATTTGCTCAACCACTGTAATCTATTCGTGGCAAGTAACAGATTACTAGACCAAAGAACGTTAATCTCCACTTTAGTATATGCAAAGGTCTCCCCACTTCGTCAAGAAATATAATGGAGAGTGACGATCCAATCCCAACACCCGATCTGTCTGTCGCAACAGCACACCTGCACTACTTATCTTACAAGTTGCAGAGGTACAAGGACGCTCAGCCTCGCCAAAACCATCCACCAAATTCCAGCAGCACCAGAAAGTATTCCAAAAACAGTTGTTACGATATCTTCTGGACTGATAGAATTGAAAGTGAAGATTTTCGACCTGAAGAATGCCATACGGATATTCCCAAGATACGTAGACTCTGCTCATCGGAGCCTTCGACGCATAGCATCATCAACATCGCTCACATTCGAAGCAAGTGTTCGAAAGCCTTAGAGATTGTGACAGAGTACAACCAGCAATGCAATTCTCTCGGCCCAGCAACGTGCACGAATTGGGAATATTAAATTGTTACCGCCTCACAGTTCGAAATGCTGCGCACACAGAAGCACCTCTTAATGAGTACGTGGTCCGGGCCACAAGAAATAACAAGAGACCTATCGTTTGGAAAGAGTTAATTGACACGTTATTCCGCTTTTCTAGGGAACCGCTGAATAAAACCACCCTACTACGAAGGAATGAATTGTCCATATAGTGTACTGCTCTTCCTATATGTTATATGCGGGCGCATTTGAACAAGAGTGTGATGGGTAGATGGAACTCCTTGTTTTTTTTTTGCAGAAACTCAGTCCAACTGAAAGGCCTTACAGTGCCAACTATCGGAAGTTACTCCTTATATACGAGGGTAATTCCAGAATTAATGGGGCTGACACATAGATGGTGGTAGTTGACGTCCCCCAAGCATTCGGCAGAGTATGGCATGAAGATCTTATATGTATGGTAAAATGAGTAAACTGCTTCCAGCAAACTATTCCCAACTACTCGAATTATACTAGTCTGATAAAACATTCTAAGTAACACATGAAGGAATTCACTCTAGTTTCTAACCAAAAAAAGCAGGAGTACCACAAGGGAGTGTCCTGGGTTCCTCTACTTACGAGAGCAGCCCCAGAATTAATAGGCCTGACATATTGTGGTATTTATTAAAATATATTGACTGTGGAAGATAGTACCCACCTTAGAAAGATTAAGTTTCAAGTTTAAAGACGCTACGTTGTTTATTACTTGTTTGAACGTTCTGTGAATTTGTAAACATGCAAAAATTTGGTCATGTAGTTCAATACTTTCATTTGAAAGGACTTAGTGCAACCAATATCAAAGTCGAGCTAGATTCTACTTTGGGGGAGTCAGCATCTTCGTTTTCAACAGTGAAGTATTGGGTGGCAGAATTTAAACGAAGCCGTACGAGCTGCGAAGACGAACATTGTAGTGGTCGACCAAATGAGCTAACTGTTCCAGAAATGGTAAAAAAAAAATCCACAAAATGGTATTGGATGACCGGCGATTAAAAGTGCGCGAGTTAGCAGAAATGGTAAGCATTTCAAAAAGAGCTGTACATCGCATATTGGCTGAACATTTGGACAAGAGCAAGCGGTGTGCATGATGGGTGTCGCGTATGCTCACAATCGAATAAAAACAACGTTGTGAGGATGTTTCAATCGAGTGTTGGGCTAGGTTTCGCCACAACGAAGCCGAGTTTTTGCGTCGATTCATAACTATGGATGAAACATTGGTCCATCACTACACACCCGAGACGAAGGAACAGCCAAAACAATGGACTGGAGGGGGAAAATCGGCTCCAAAGAAGACAAAGACGGTTCCATCCAAGCAAGGTTATGGATTCAGATTCTCGAAAAAAGAAAAACCATCAACGAGTATTATACGAACTAATTGCAGCGCTTGAGTGATGAATTTAGGGAAAAAAGACCACACGTGGCAAAATAGATGGTGTTGTTCCATCACGACAATGCGCCTGTTCATACATGCGCACAAAAGGGGATTTTGAAGTACCCTTAAATGTCAGAGCACAGTGCGAGCGGATGAAGAAGAAGTGGATAAGGAAAGGAGGTGTCGATGTATATTGGTCTTGAATGTCTGGACATCACAACGGCCAGGAAACACATGGTCAGGCAGAATATTCCACATTCGTGTGGTTCGGCTAAAGAACGATTCTCTATGTTTATTTGTGCGCCTGAAGTCCACTTTCAACGTGAACTGATGCGCATTTAGAGATTGACGGGTATCGTGGGAAAATGTCTGAAGGAGCGGAACACATTCAGCAAGTTCAGTTGAGCAACGACCATGGTAATACCTATAGAAAAGAGATAGGCATGATACGTTGCGCCTGTGTTCTAACGACGGAATTGATCGACTTACGGCTGAGTCCCCAATAAGTTTCACTGCTCATTTTGCATCCTGTCGAGCACGTGTAGTGCAGTTTTGGATGCGCCTGACCAAATATGAGAGTTGAACTCCATTTTCGGACGAATATACGCCTTGTAAATAGTGGCCAGGTTGGATGGAGTGAAGTATCTTTTTCATCTCTTAAGGAAACCCATACATTTAGCTGCACTTTTCGCAGCTTCAAATATGTGGTCATTCCAATTAAGGGTCGAATTAATTCAAGTGCCAAGGATTGATAGTTCCTTGGCTTCGTCGATGCAAGTGCCGTTCATCGACATTATATTTACTTTGGGGCTCCCCTTTGACAACAAGACGCAGCACTGAGTTTTTAAGGGATTGAATTCTACTCGGTTAGATAATCCTCACTGATATATCTTGTTGAGGTCTGAATTCAATGTATCAAGCATAAGTTGCTGGTTGGTAGTAACGTCAGAAGAGTTTGGACGGGAGTGTTCGCATGAGTATGAGAAGCAACGTACTATAATCAGCAAAGGAGTGAATTGGGTTGTGGGTAATGGACAATAAATCATTTATAAAGATCAGGAAGAAAGTGGCTGAGAGTACAGAACCCTGGCGAACACCTGTATTTATTTGATGGGAGACATATTTGACACCATCAAGAACCATTTGGATTGAAGGGCCAGAAATATAGTCTCTTATCCATTGGATCAGGGAATTGTCTACTCCATATGAATGCAATTTTGACAAAAGGGCTGGATGCCAAACTCTGTCGATAGCTTTTGAAATATCCAATGCGACCAACTTGCTTTTACCGAGGTAGTGGATGGAATGGCTCCACTTTTCGGTAAGGTACGCCATCAGATCTCCTGTGGACCTGTTGCTACGAATGCCATATTGGCGGTCATTGATGAGGTCATTTGATTCCAGATATTTCGAAAGTTGACGGTTGATAAGTGATTCCATTACCTTGCAGAGAATAGAAGTTAGTGCTATGGGTCGATAAGAAGAGAGGGATGATTTGTCACTCTTTTTGGGAATTGGCTGGATGTTCGCTGACTTTTATCTATTTGGAAAACGGCCAGTAGAATAAGACAAATGTAAGAGTTTCCGCAGTGGTTTAGCGAGCGAAGAAGAACATCTCTTCAAGGGGATTGGGGGAATGCCATCTGGACCAGCGGCTTTGTTTCAGTTTAGCTCTTTGAATACGCGGGCAACAGTATGCGTTCAGAAGTGAATCTGGCTCATGGTGTGCTGCTTATGCTCAAGTCGAGGTGGAACTGATGTGGTATCAGGCAGCGTTGAGTTGGCTGGAAAATGTGCAGCAAGTAGATTCGCCTTCTCCATTGCAGTGGCGATTGGTCTGTCATCGACTATAAGCGATGGAATGGATGAAGAGACTGAGTTGTGAATGTTTTTCACGAATGCCAAGAAGCTTCTACTTCCTGTAGGAGAGTGTAGTATTTTTTGTCTCACTCTCTGGTCATGCAAGAACTTGGCGCGTTGAATATACGCATTGCAGTCATTTCGAGCTCTCTTAAATCTTTTCTGGTTTTCCTCAGTATTGTTTGATTTATAAAACCGAAAGCTCAACTCTTTAGCCTTAATGGCTTCTCTGTACCCGGAATCAAACCACATATTTCTCTTGGGTTTGATACTCTTTACTCTGTGTGGAATAAGGTCCGCATGCCAAGTAGAATCGTGTCTCTCAATGTGTCCGCTATAGAGTCAACATCGTTATTGAGGAAAATAACGACCAATTTAAATAAGGCGTTCAGACCTTGCCAGTTGGCGTTCAAACCTTCCCAGTTGCCTTTGTCGCCTTAATGGCTTCTCTGCACCCGGAATCGAACCACATATTTCTCTTGGGTTTGATACTCTTTACTCTGTGTGGAATAAAGGTTCGCATGCCAAGTAGAATCGTGTCTATCAATGTGTCCGCTATAGAGTCAACATCGTTATTGAGGAAAAATAACGACCAATTTAACCTCCCAAAAAAGTCGTTCAGACCTTCCCAGTTGGCTTTCTAGTAAAACCATACTGTTCTTTTGGGAGTTTTCTCATTAACGTTACTGTTGGTTAGAGGAAATTTAGCTGACACGACACAGTGGTCTTAAGTGTGCAAGGGCGAAGAAACTTTAATTGTGTATTTGTTTGGGTGGGAGGTGAGAAACAGGCCCAGTGTGTCGGCGAATGACCACATATATCTGGTACCCATGTTGGCTCATAGACAACTGGAGTTAAACTATTTGAATCAGCAAAAAGCTGGACATATTGACCTTCAGATATTGTGCGTCCGGAGTGTCGAAGCCACTGAGAATTATGCACATTAAAATCACCCGTAATAACGATTTCAGTGTGCGGATATAGGGTCAAGATCCTATCGATAGAATCAGATAGAGCATCAAATTCGTTAAAGGATGCGTTTCTATCCAAGTTTTCACTTCTGTAAAGAAAGCAGTAATGTATGATATGCTTACGAACGTGAAGTTTTAACCAAGAGAAATTAAGTTCTGGGTTCGAACAGAGCCCATATTGTGGCAGAAGCTGATAAGCAATATCATTTCGTAAATATGTGGCTATACCACGATGTGGAAAAAACAAAGGCACTAAATTATATCCAGGTAGATTAAAATCGGAAATATCTGTATTAGTAATTACTTGGGTTTCGCTAAGTGCAAGGATAGGTGGTTTCTGGTTAGAAACGTGGGCATACACAGAAGAGAAATTGCATCTCAAGCCGCGAATGTTACACAAATCAACGCGAAATTCTCGCTCCATTGAAATGGCCCTACACAGAAAACTAATACCGCCTCCGGAAAAGATGCAAGTCAGGACCAGCAATAGATAAGCGAAAGCAACCACTGCAGGTGATATGCCCTTGTAGTAGGTGTCTCACTATATCCGTGCCGAAATCCAGGTCACATCCCTTCCATGATGAACATTATGCCACTCAGACACCAAAAACTCTCCAAAGATTATAAATCAATCGAGAGTATCGATGCCTGAGGGACGCAAACAGAGGTGTGAAAAAAGAGAAAACAGACATAAGGGATGGAATGAGTAGAGGGTTTTCCCGCACTGCACATCACTCGTGTGTATATCCTTGCACTTTTCACAACAATAAGACGCGTGTGGAGATCCGTTTATTTGCCTAGGATCACACAGATAATTTTGCACTGCACTCGGACGCTTGTGTAAAGATCCGTTTGTTTGTTTAGGGTCCCACAGTAAGACTTCTTACAATCGCGAACCGATAGTGCAATTGGGTATCTTGTGTATATTTAAGATTCCCAAAACAGATTGCACAATTGATCGGATGGTACAGATCACGAGGCAGAAAGGCACGCGCTGTCTCGTTGGCGGTCTTATTACAGCTGTTATGTCCTTCTAGTTGGTACCCCACTATCATCACCATCATCATCGGCACTACAACTGGGATCCGGTCTTGGCCTTATTTAGCAAGTAGGATTTGTTTAATTTTCCATAATAATTTAACCCCACTATATCTATGCCGAAATCCAGATCGCATCTTTTCCATGACGAATATTATGCCACTCAAACACCAAAAACCCACCAAAGATAATGAATCAATATAGAGTATCGATGCTTGGGGGACATAACAGAGGTGCGAAAAAGAGGAAATATAGACACAAGGAAAGGAAAAGATAGGACATTTTCGGTGTACTTTTCACTCTTTCCAGATATCCGTTTGTTTACTTCGGAACCCACGGAAGATTTGTCGCGCAAACCGATAGTGCAATTTGGTATCTATTGTTTACTTTAGATACCCAAAACGGATTACACAATTGATCCGATGGTGTTTTTTTTTACACTAATGCGCGCACACAAGTCAATTTTGAAGTACCCTTAAATGTCAGAGCATGGTGCGAGCGAATGGAGAGGAAGTGGATAAGGAAAGGAGGTATCGATTGTATATTGGTATGGATCTTGAGGCACAGGCGCACGTGCTCCTTCGTCGGCGGTTAGACTAGGACTCATGCTAGGTGCTTGTGGTTGCCAGTGATGTGATTATTCTATGTACATATGCGAAAGACATTTTATGATGTACCATCGTCTTTCTTCCGTCAATAAAATTAATTATTACTTACTTCAAAAGGTATTTCCTTTCTCCTTAATGCTCGTGTCATTTCTTTCCACATAATTCACTACAAGTTGTAGTTTCAACATACTACACTGGCGAAATTTTAGAAAAACGAATAACTGCTGTTATAAGCACATACCTTAACTTGCCAGAGTTTTTTTTAGCAATAAAAGTAAGTTCATGGTCTAACCAACACATTAGATCAAAAATATGATTTAACATGAGCTATTAAAATATGTTGGCGCAAGGTTAATAACGTTGCCCAGAAAAACAAATTATTATGGACAACTTAACAAGTGTCGGATAAGGGCCGGATACCGGTGGAGAGACTTTCTAAATAAGGCCAAGACCGGATTTCGGTTGTAGTGCCGATGATGATGATGATTAAAATATGTTATCCCACAGGTTTGTTGTCAAAATCGAATGTTATCACAATTCCAAACTGCTACATAACATACAGTAAGACGTGAAACCCTCAGTAAAATATGCAAGGTCAATTTATCATTTAAATAGAAGCAACAGATTATCTAAACTATCTCGTCACCGTATTACTTTTTTAGTTTGTCAAACGAAGGTCGAATACAATTCAATTACTACTCACCTATTAGGGATTTAATTATATCCATGATATTTTCAGGACAAACATCATCTGGAAAATCTTGATTCAACTCAGTTATCAATTTAGCATATCCTTCACTTTCTTCACGGAAAAGATTGAAGCGCCTTTGTTTATAGCTAAAAATAGACAATTAAATTTTGTATACATTACTTCACTAATCCTAACCAGACTACTCACTATAGCTTCGTCTTGATTTTAATAAACTTGGTATAGAATATTTTGTTTTTAACAATGCCTGCTTCCTGCAGGGTATCAATTTCCAATCGTTCTTTTATTAAAGCATCTGGCATGATCTTTTCCATAAGTTTCAACAGTTGACAAAAGATTGTACGCTCATCTTGTGCATTTTCACCAGAAAGAGCTGTCTCAGCATCAGCAATGTTCAAGATGTCCAAAATCACAGATGGATAATCTGGATGTAATGTCTGAAATGAAACTGTTAATTATGTTTGCGTTTGGTAATGAACTTTCCAATTTACCACAACTTCTCCGAGTGTGGACACAACTACTTCCTTTTTGAGGTGGCATTTGATGGCTTGCCAAATGAAGTCATATATAACTTTGGAAACGTTCTTCTTAAAATCATTGCCTTTAGTGAATACTGGGCTTTCATCGTCCTTCACTGCATCCTTTAGATATTTTAATCTGTGAAAAAAATGGAGTTTTAAGGTATTTACTAGTCTATTGCGTGCTTGTGTTACAATTCAGCTCGGCCACCCTTTTGGAAATTTTTCCACATATCACCACTTAAAATGTCGACCATTGTATAAATGAATCACACACATGCAGTCGACTATTTGTTGTAGCTATCAATTTCAGAATTAGTAATATAAAATAATTTTCAATGCTCGTTGACGTATTTTTCAATGCATTAGCCGACTATTCTTTACAAGCCTGTGACAAGCTATAGAGTTTGATAAGTAAGCTTGCTTCAGAATGCGATTGTACTAGATGACTATCTGACAGCTGCCCTAAATCATTGTTGTCAGTTTGTTCGAATTTCGTGATTTTCGGGTAACGAAACGAAGTGCTATTAAAACTTTGGATATGCTCATAAAAGCTGGATGTGGCGTGTTGTACATGCCCTTGTAATTTACTTTGTAAAAAAAGCAATAAAGAAATAATCATGTGTTGCGTGGTAACTCCCCCATCGTCTTCGTCCCGGCGAAAACATAATAAAGGCTACATTACATATAAAACATTTAGACGAGTTATTTATATATTTATTTTATTTATTTATTATCAACTAGTAATGTAAAATTACATATGAATAGCTTAACATAATGAATCTAGCAGCGGGGATTATTGGCTCTGTACTTTTAATTTACAATTTAAAAAAATTTTAAAGTTTTAGGTGAGGACAGTCTTTCAAAATGTGAGTGATTGTGAGTGTTCTGTTGCATTTTGGGCAGATTGGGGCTGTAGCTCGGTGGAGGTGGGTGGCAGCTGTATGGCCAAATCGCAGCCTCACAAAGTTTGTGATGTTGGATTTGGTCAAGTTAGTTGGGTAAGAAGGGTGAGTTAAAAAAACAATCGGGCGGCGAGAGGCCGAGTTTAGGGCGAGAAGGACAAATGTATCCTACATCTTGTATCTGGCTTCTGGTCATGTTGCGATAAATAGAATCAGCCACATCCGTGAGGATGTTGGGCTCGGTCTCGAGATATCTCAAAAGAAAGGGGGGAAGGAGGCATCTAAGGATAGTGTGAACAGGGTTAGTTCAAGTATTCTCTAACTACTTGGATGGGGGGATGGCGTGAAAGAAATCGTACAAGACCGGTGGGTCATGAGTGCAGTAGTAAACGCTGATCACGTCTTCGGCGTCTGATAATCTGCGCTTTGGTCGGTGTGTGTGTGTATGAGAAGAGTGAGTTTGGAATGGGTTTACTATTTTATAGGCATGGTGTTTATTTATTTTTTTAACTGTATTTATTAACCGTAATTTTAATTTGTACATTCAAGTGATACAGCGGCTTGAAATTAATTTCGTAACAACTGTTTACCTGTTATTATTATAATAATACATACATTTTCCAAACAATGTTTCAAGAGTTACAGGATAGATGTGTGTTTATATTGTGACGCATATGACAATCAGTATTAGAATATTCTAGAGAGTCCGAAACAGAGTACTAGAATATTCTATAAAGTAATGGAAAACTGGAGACTAGGAACAGTAGAACATTTAAGGCAATGGAACGGACGGAAACGAAACGCCGAAACAGTATAAATACGCCGCACACAGAGCATAGTGAGGATCCGGTTCTTTGTTGAAAAATTTTCCCCAGATATCCTCTTCCTTTCAGAGACCTGGCTCAAACCAAATTCCCGAGTTTCCATTCCCAATTATACTTTTGTTTCTAACCCCAGAACTAATGGATCCCACGGGGGTACCGGCATCTTAATACACAAAAAATTTCAATTCAGTGAAATTAGATTCACTAATATATTCAGCATTGAATACACGGCAGTTAAACTTTTCTGTGAGAACAATAAAGTGCTCGTCTTAGCATCCATTTATATTCACCCTTCACGACAACCAGATTTCCCAGATGCTGACATTTCTCAGATAATCCAACAGTCTGTTCCCGCTCCATTTATAATCGGGGGAGACTGGAATGCTCGTCACACAGCATTCAATGATAATAAATGCAACAAATATGGTCGTCAGTTGCTAGCCCTCCTCCCATCTTATCCATATACATACATTGACTCCCTATTACAGCCAACTCGTGTCACTAGCACAGCCAAGTCAACACTCGACTTCTTCCTCAAGTCCGATGATGTCCACTCAGCGGGTCCACCTACAGTCTCCTTTATATTTCCTTCTGATCATTGTTCCGTTCACACCACGATCCAAATCCCCTCTCTCGATCCACTATACTCGTCAAACCCTGTCCCAAACTTCACCAAAACAAATTGGAGAAAAGTCAATAGGGACATAGCGATAAGTTTCTCTGACTTGTATATCCCTGAAGCATCTAACTTACTCCCTACTGAAATCGATCACGCATATTTAACAATAGAGCAAATTCTTAAGGAGGCTCTCAGCAACAACACCCCGACAACCATTCCTCATAACTATTGAGGAAAGCCTTTGCCCAGCATCCTAACCAAATTATTGCGCCTTAAAAAGCAGCTCCGCCGTAAACTCCATACAAGATACTGCCCCTTTATTAAAAGCCAAATCCAACTTCTATCCACTGTGATAAATGAGCAGTTGAAAAAGTTCGCAGATGAAAACTACATCTCCACACTTAAAAATATCAAACCAAATCGGGATCTTTTCAAAAACATCAACCAATTAACTGGTCGTAAATATAAACCTCGAATTGATCATCTCATCAACCCAATCAGCAATAATATTGCCCAGTCCGATACGGACATAGCAAATTGCCTCGCAGAACACTTTGCAAAGATTCATGAGCAAAATAATTCTCTATCAACTCCCGGCTTCGAGAACACAGTAAACGAATACATCTCAAACAGATTATTCACATCTTTTACTCCTTTCATCGGTGAATTTAGCAACACGAACATAGCTTCACACCCCTTAGACACTACAAATTTTCTAACTGCAGACGAATTATCCGAGATCGTAAGATCAGGAAATAACAAAAAGTCAACTGGATTAGATGGAATCCCACGCCTTCTATTTAAAAGGCTACGGGCACAGAATCTACTTCCCATCCTCATTCTTCTTAATCATATAATTAATGCATCGCACTTCCCAGAGAACTGGAAAACTGCGGTAGTAATTCCTATTAAGAAGCCCGGTAGTAGTAATAGCCCTTTCAATTATCGTCCAATATCCCTATTAAGTACATTAAGTAAGATACTGGAACGCAAGATCTACCAAAATCTTCTCTCATTTGCCAATGAGAATGCCCTCATCCCTAACTGTCAGTTCGGATTTCGTAAGCGACAATCCACATGTCATGCTCTACTAAAACTTACACACGATGTTACAACTGGTCTCCAAAACCAAAGCCCTACTGTGTGTATATCTCTCGATATTTCTAAGGCGTTTGATTGCGTCTGGATCTCAGGGCTTCTGTACAAACTGCACTCCATATTTAATCTAAACTCTCACACAACAAAGCTCTTAGCCTCTTATCTTTCTGACAGAAAATTCGTTGTGAGAATAAATTCTTTCGTCTCAGACCCACAACATTACCGCGGGTGTTCCCCAAGGCTCTATTTTAGGGCCAATTTTATATCTGTTATATACCGCGGATATTCCTCAACCCGTATCTCCTAATGTTGTGATGCTGAATTATGCTGATGATACATTAATTTACTCTAGCAGCAAATTTGTTAAGGCTGCAAGAAACCGCATTAACAACTTTCTCCCTAACCTATCATCATACTTTAATAAGTGGAAAATTCACCTTAACCCAAATAAAACGCAGCTCATAGTGTTCAAGGGCAAACATGAGCACTGTACAAACAACACTAGACGCTGCCACAACAAAATTAAGATTCAACCGAACAACACTCTGATAAAACCCTCCAAAACCCTAAAATATCTGGGAATAACTTTTTCTAATAACTTTTCTTTTTCCTCCCACATTAAAAATTCCCTTCAAAAAGCCACAATTCAGCTTAATCTCTGTAGAAGAGTAATGTGGAAGCCTAAAAGTCTCTCTCAAAAAGTCAAACTGCTCATTTACAAACAAATTATCAGGCCCACACTCATGTACGCGTGCCCATTGTGGTACCATAGCACTCCCTCCCAAATGGAGAAATTACGAGTATTCGAAAGAAAATGCTTTAGGTATGTCTCTGGGTTACATCGTCGTCCTAACTCCTATAAGTACTATAGTAACGTCGAACTCTACAATACCGCTGGTATTGAGCGCCTCGATAGACGATTCCTCAAGCTATCTATCAAATTTATCGAAAACCTGCAAAATAATCCCAATCCCATAATAACCTCGCTCTTAGAGAACCCTCTAGATATCAGAACTAACTATCCCAACTGTCTCCACACCAGAGCTATCTTCGCCTCAGGCAGACTGGTAAATGATTCAAACGAGATCATATACCACAACACCGAAGTTACCCCTAACCAGTTCAAATACTGTAACGTCCAACCATTTTCCAACATCCTACGCTTTTCCAACGAACAACCGGAGAGAAATACTCTACCTCTAACCCATAACTGACCTCATTCCACATCCTTTAATTCATATATCCCATTAATTATGAAACTTTGTTTTGTTTATAGCTCACTTTATAATAATCAGAATAAGTTAGGTTAAGTTATATTTATATTTAGGGTTAGGTTTAGATTAAGTAAAGTAAAAATAAGAAATTCCTGGTTTTCTGACCTTTTCCAGGAAGACGAAACCCTACTAAATATATAAACACATCTATCCTGTAACTCTTAAAACATTGTTTGGAAAATGTATTATAATAATAATTACATGTAAGCAATTGTCACGAATTTAATTTTAAGTCACTGTATTACTTAAATGTATACCCGCCTGTCACGCGGGAGATCGGGGTTCGATTCCCCGTCAGGGAGCCCCTGGCGCCAGACTAATAACCTTGCCCGAAAAAAAAATCATTATGGAAAATTTAACAAGCCTCAGGACTTGCTAAATAAGGCCAAGACCGGCTCCCGGTTGTAGTGCCGATGATGATGATTACTTAAATGTACAAATTATAATTATGGTTAATAAATACAGTTTTGAAAAAAAAAAAAAAAAGTGACATATCTCGTGCAGTGCGGACGTGTAAGGAAACGTGTTTACACGTGTGTGCAGTGCACTATTAAATTGTCTAGTGCAATATAAAAACAAAAAATATATAATAATAATTAAAAAGAATAACAAAAAAAAAAAATTTTTTTACAACATGAAAGCAGTTACTACACAACTCCGATGATAGGCGATGACCCAGGCAATGCACTGGAGTACATAACCGAAAGGAAAAGGAAGGCTCTGGACATCTTACGAAACGCACCAGTAAAAAAATCCACAAACATGGACAGAACAAGCAGCCCCGCAAATTACAAACAAAAGTTCGAAGAAGCGTTGGAAACCATTAACCAATTAACGGTTAAAGTGAAACAACTCCAGGAACAAATCTATAAACAAGGTTCCATCAATAACACTGATGACGTCCATATGGAAGAAACGTCCCGTCAACGCCCTAATTCGAGTCAAAGCCAAGGCGAACCACCCACCAAAGTTCCCAAACAAATGAAGGTCTCATCAAATCAAATACCCACCCAAGCCAGAGCAGAAACAACAACGAAATCAACCGCGAGAAATGAAAGACCCCCGCCAATCTACGTCAAAAACCTGACCAGCACCAAAGCTATAATTCAAACCCTGCAAAATGCTCTGGGTCACCGGAATTTCAGCACAAATATAAAAGGATCTAGGACTTCCATAACAGTCAGATCATTAGACGATCATGAAAGGGCAGTTAAAAAACTGTTAGAGGAACAATATCAGTTCTTCACCTTCCAACATCCAAATAGCAAACCAACTACCTTTATTATAAGGCAAATCGATCCAGAATGGACCAATGAAGAATTAGGACTGGAAATTGCTAGGATATGTCCACAAATAAAAATTAATAAGCTGGACTACTTCCAAACACCATACATGAGGACAAACAACATAAAAAGCCTCCGGATCATACAAATCCCACCAAATCAGGATATCAACCAACTTAAACAAATTAAATATTTGTTTACCCAAAAAATCGCAATCGAGGAGCCACACAAACAAGAAATTCTACATTGCAAGCGATGCCAAGACTCAGGACACTTGGCGGTCTCATGCCACCAGCAAAGACGTTGCGGCAGATGCGCAGAGTAACACGAGCTAGATGAATGCAAGGTAAATCCACAAGGCCTGGAACCAGAGACAGTCCAAACCGCCAACGCCGATGGATCCATTACCACAAAGAAGATTACAGTAAAATGTTGTAACTGTGGAGGGCCACATCCAGCAAATTTCTCTCAATGTCCTCAGAAGCTAAAAGTTCTGCAAAGACGGGAATTAGCAATGTCAACAGTTAAACCAACTACAACGAAACCAACAGTATTGCAGGAAGTAAAGTTAACCCGACCCGGAATATCTTACGCGGATGCAGCAAAAGGAAGCCTCAACACCACCACTCCCTCTAACGACAATATTAAAAATTTCAATCTGGACATCATGGGTTACATCCAAAGCCTACAGGCCATGCTACCTTCGCTGAGAAACATGTCCGAAAGAGAAAACAAAGGTCAGATTCTTTCACTAGTAACTTCCCATATTCTTTCCAGCTCTCTTTAAACTAACCATTATCTCCCTCAACACAGAATCCATTTACTCTAATATACGTAAGCAACACCTCCGGTTGTTTGTTGAAAAATTTTACCCAGATATCCTCTTCCTTTCAGAGACCTGGCTCAAACCAAATTCCCGAGTTTCCATTCCCAATTATACTTTTGTTTCTAACCCCAGAACTAATGGATCCCACGGAGGTACCGGCATCTTAATACCCAAAAAATTTCAATAAGAAATTCCTGGTTTTCTGACCTTTTCCAGGAAGACGAAACCCTACTAAATATATAAACACACATCTATCCTGTAACTCTTAAAACATTGTTTGGAAAATGTATTATAATAATAATTACATGTAAGCAATTGTCACGAATTTAATTTTAAGTCACTGTATTACTTAAATGTATACCCGCCTGTCACGCGGGAGATCGGGGTTCGATTCCCCGTCAGGGAGCCCCTGGCGCAAGACTAATAACCTTGCCCGAAAAAAAAATCATTATGGAAAATTTAACAAGCCTCAGGACTTGCTAAATAAGGCCAAGACCGGCTCCCGGTTGTAGTGCCGATGATGATGATTACTTAAATGTACAAATTCTAATTATGGTTAATAAATACAGTTTTGAAAAAAAAAAAAAACCTGTACTAAACACATTCACTCGCCGATCGTTCATGCAGACAGACGTATTCATCGTGTGCTCGTTGACGAATAAAATTGAAAGAAAAAAAAACATTGAATCCGTAGACGTTAAGTCGTCGACGATCGATCGCGTTCACATCGAATCTTGTGTGATATATTGCGACAAGTTATAATTACAAAAAAAAAAAACTATACAAACACGAGCAAACGCGTGTAATTTTCGCTGGATGCCGTAGTCGAAATCTGTCTTCACAGATGCCGGACAACGATCCGAGCGCTACCCGGGAATATCTATTGGAACGGAAGAGAAGAGCCATTGAAACTCTTCAAAACTCATCCAAGAAGACCACAAAAATGGAAAATCAAGCAAACAACCACATTGACTACGAACAAAAATTCCACGAAGCCGTGGAATACATCCAACAGCTTACAACACAGGTGAAGCAACTCTGGGAGGAAATTCACTCCCTAAAGCAACCCAGCCAAAACAGCGACGATGCCAGTATGGAGATGACGCCTTTTCCCCAGCTTAAGCCATAAAACATCTCCACCCAAACAACTATCATCAGCCCATAAGGAAGCCACCAAACAAGCCAAGCCAGCACCGAGTCCCGTGCCTGCCCAACACAAAAATGTTAGACCACCACCAATCTACATAAAAAATGTGACTAATATAAAGGGAATAATTCTAATAGTAGAAAATGTCCTAGGACACCGCAACTTCACCACAAACACTAAAGGCTCCTCTGTCTCCATTGCAACAACAACTCTGGTTGATCACGAGAAAACCGTTAGAAAACTTGCGAAACTACAACACCAATTTTGTACCTTCCAACACCATCAGCTCAAACCAACAACATTCATCATTAGGCACATTGACCCAACTTGGACCAACGAAGATTTAGCGTCGGAGATCATAAGGATTTGTCCAGAGCTGAAAATCCACAGGCTGGACTATTTTCAAACTCCGTACATGCGAGAAAATAACTTAAGGAGTCTATGGAATATACAAATTCCTCCAAATGAAGACACCAACAAGCTCAAACAAATTAAGTACTTGTTTACGCATAAAATCAGCATCGAGGAGCCTCATAAGCAAAGCATCCTTCATTGCAAGAGATGCCAAGGCTCGGGACACTTGGCGGTGGCTTGCCACCTAAATATACGATGCGGCGGATGTGCCGATGAACATCAACCAGGAGAATGTAAGGTCAATCCACAAGGTATGGAACCAGGAAAAATCCAAACCACAAACCCCGATGGATCCATTACTACTAAGGAAATCGCTGTGACATGCTGTAACTGCGGAGGTCCACAACCAGCCAATTTTTCCCAGTGCCCTCATAAATTGAGAATTCTCCAAAGAAGAATAAAACCAACTACAACCAACAAATCCGCACCAACCAAATCCGCATCGCAGAACACATTACCACAACCTACAAGTCCAGGAACATCATATGCGGATGTCATAAAAAACAATCAAAACACGCCGACGTCAAACAACCCCAACTCCATTGGCCTCAACCTGGACATCATGGGCTACATCAAGAGTCTACAAACTATGCTTCCTACATTGAAGCATATGTCGGATATCGAAAAAAAGGTCAGATTCTTTCACCTATAACCTCCCATATTCTTTTCCTCAATGTCTGAACTAACTATAGTCGCTCTCAACGCAGAGTCTATATACTCCAACATCCGTAAGCAACACTTACGGTTGTGTGTTAAAACCTTCTCCACAGACATCCTTCTCCTCTCAGAAACGTGGCTTAAGTCCAATTCCCGAGTATCCATCCCCAATTATACATTTATCTCAAACCCAAGAGGTACCGGCATCCCACTAAATAATAAATTTCAATTCACCGAAATTAGGTTCGCCAATGTTTTCAATATTGAATACACGGCAGTTAAACTTTTTTGTAAAAACAAAAAAGGAATCATAATAACATCCGTTTACATCCACCCAACACGGGAATCGGATGACTCTGACATATCTCAAATAATCAGACAGTCTCTCCCGGCACCATTCATAATCGGTGGAGACTGAAACGCTCGACATACAGCATTCAACGACATAAAGAATAACAAATACGGCTGCCAACTTTTGGACCTTCTCTCATCTCACCCATATACGTACATCGACACTCCACTGCAGCCAACTCGTGTCACCAACTCGACGCGGTCAACAATTGACTTCTTTCTCAAGTCGGCTGATGTCTACTCAATGAGCCCCCACAGTATCCTTCCTCTTTCCCTCTGATCATGGTTCCGTTCACACCTCGATCAAAGTTCCCTCCTTCGGACTGCTCTACTCACACAGTCCTGTACCGAACTTCGCCAAGACTAACTGGAAAAAGGTCAATAGAGACGTCACCGAAAGTTTTTCTAACATGCAAATCCCCGAATCTTTTAACCTAATCCCTGCTGATATCGATCGAGCAGCCCTAAAAATTGAGCAGACACTCAAGGATGCCCTCACCAGCAATACACCCACCACCATCCCTCATAATCACCTAGGAAAACTTTGGCGGTATTTTGTTTTATAACAGCGGGTTGGTACAATGTTCCGCCGAACACTGTTCGCACCAGAGAAAAAAACACAAGAAACCAGAACACGGAGCGAATCAGCACAATAAACACGAACAGATCCTTTACGGATTTAATCTTTTTTTATTTCTTTAATAATCTTTTTTATTTCTTTAATCTTTTTTATTTCTTTAATGTCCCGTACAATATTTTATTAAAAAGTGCAGCGAAACACACGCACGACACACACGTTACACCCTTGGATCCAATTAACTATAAATCGGATACGGTACTCTACCTCCTCGACGTTTTTCTTTATCTATTCGCCTTGACGATCAAAATCTCTCTGCCCTTACCGCTGCTCCTTGACGCAAACTCGTCTCGGTGACGATCAAAATCAGACTACTGTAGTGCTTCAGAAAGCCCTACCATTAATATCCTCCCCCTTTCATACATATCCCATCATCCTAATTTTATTTATTTAAATCCCATGAATCCTAAATAATTCCATAACCAATATCGAGCAACCATAGCAGCTGCCCGATATAACATACAAATAATCCAAAAGTTTCCATAACCAATATCGAGCAACCATAGCAGCTGCTCGAAATAACAAACACCCAAATAATCAAAACGATTTCCGAATCGTTATCGAGCAACCAGCAGCTGCTCAAAATAACAAACTCCTATGCATCCCAATCCGAAAACCCTAGCAGCAGATTGATATAATCAGCAAAATCCATATCGAGCAACAGTGGCATCTGCTCGAATATGATAGGCCAAACCAACTGTCATGTGTTTCAGGGTTCAGGTATAAAAAGGAAAACTAATATGTTTTCAGGTAGCTTTTAGTTTTGCCAATCGACGATGATCGTTCGATCATGGTCAGTTTCACATTCTACGACGCACGCCATAAGAATGCAACTTAAACTTTAAATGAATAAAGAATTTGATAAGTGTAAAAGTATTTAATTTCATTCATCCTAAACTTAAATAGTAGTTTTGATCTTACTACGCATGCTACGCTCTTCCCTCGAGTTCAGAGGAAGCACGGCGTCAGCATTACACTTTGGTGGCAGCAGTGGGATTACTACCTACCATCGAAGAGACGACTGGAATACCAACACCCCCTTCCTGAGAATGGCATCTCGAAGCAGTTCCAGTTCAATCAAAGAAACAAAAAACAACAGGTGAAAAAAAGAACAAAAAGGTGAAAAAAAAAACCAAGTGAAGTAATAATAGACAATAATGAAAAGAAAAAAAGTGGAGAAACACAACGATTGAATCAAAGATAAAAAGGCAAAAAAAAAAAGTGAAAAAAAAAACACGAATCAAAAAAAAAAAAAGACAATAAAAACAAAAAAACAGGAGAACAAGTTAAATAAAGAAAAAAAAGAAGAAGGAAGAATCTGCGAAACATATCAGCATTCCGGAAAACAAACATTAAAAAGACCAGGGTGGACCAACCAACTATAGGGCGCGAAGCTTACCTGGCAGTAAAAACAAATTCAAAGTGGAAAAAAAGAGACAAAGAACAGAACAACAAAACGAAGAAAAATATAACGAGGAAAAAACAATAATCAGTGGCAGCTCCGATCAACAACAAAAACTGCAGTGAAGACAGCGAGCGCAACATCAGCACACCCAATCGATTATCCTGGAACAACCACCACAGCAACATTAACAAGATTCACAGTCGTCTACACTAATACCACACCCAACATTAGATGCAGCAACACCCACAGAGCAGCGGCATTAACAAGGTATTTATAAATATTTTGATATGTTGTTTGATTTCAAACGGGACGAATAAGAATTCCCCAACGTAAACGTACAAGATTTAAAAGAAAAAGTTAGATTATCAGATGTGATTTGTGATGTGGTTATTATATTTGATATTGTGCAAATAATTTCTCTAGCACAGCTGTGTTAGATAATGTTATACAAAAATTTGATGAACGTTGCTGAATTCGGAAATTATACTTTGTTTGTTTTTTTTTTGTTTCTTTTAAGGTAGTTCATTAATTTCAATTAGTGTCTTATTATTAATTATTGGATTGCTTTTGAATCCAAAATACAAAATTTATACAGTTGATTCCCGAAAAGAAAAAAAAAAAAAAACAACAGAAAACATAAATAATGAATACAGTAACATATGTGAGGAAAACGTATAGAATTAATATTATAACAAATTAAAAACAGAAGGTATATTATTTACATACATATATTTCTAAAACAAAGAATTTTTTAAATTCAATCTCTGTACGTTGACCCTTTGTCTGCTGCGGGACCTTTTATCTGTTCGGGCCTTTTCTATTCTTACTCCCGGTGTCTTTAATAGGATCGATTTTTACTTGGGTTTTTCCCTCTCTCATTGGTGTTTTGTGGATTACTTTTGGGTTCGCTTCACTTATACTTGGGAAGGTCAATCCGCCTAAGACGCAAACATAATTACCCCGTCAAAGAAACACGAGGTGGAGCTTCAGGAAGCCCTGCCCACTGAAAAACGCGAGAAAATTTCCAAGATGAATTTCACCATAGGACTTGGCGACATATTGGGATTCGTGCCGGTTTTCGACGGAAACCCAGACGAGTTAGAGGGATTCATCTCCTGTGGAGATATCCTATTCTCACAAGCACGGGACGATAACCAAAAGTCTTTCTTTTTGCAAGTAGTCAAAACAAGACTACAGGGACCGGCACATGACTGCATTCGGTACAAGACCATTCCAACCTGGGAGGACCTCGTATCGGAACTAAAAGAAGAGTTCAAAAGTCTCACCTCCAGGTCCGCGGCACAAAATAGTCTGGTGGCGGCAAAGCAGGATAGCAAGGAAGGTGTAAAGGAGTTTGGAAACAGATTCACACACCTCCTGCATCAATTGGACAGAGCTACATTCGCGAGTTCCGTTGAGCCTGTGGTGCGAACGTACCTTTTGGAGGAAAACCAAAAGGTCGCACTGAACGCATTTGAAGACGGGCTGAAAAATTCAAATCTCGGGATTCTAGTCAAGTCACATAACGCCCCAAACCTAAAGACAGCCATCAACTACGCACTGGAACAATCCCGAAGATTGGACAGAATTAATACAGTGACAACTCCGGCCAACACCCTAAGAGGAAATCAAGAATTAACTTGCCAGACGTGCAATAAAAGGGGACATACTTCTGCGACTTGTTATCGCAACACCAATTTTCCAAACTTCGTCCCCCAACACATTAAGACAGAGGTCGAACGCCTCCAATGTACATACTGCAAGAGATTTAACCACTCTCAGGCAGAATGTAGAACTAGAATGGCGCACATTCAGACCCAAAACCAGGTCCCAGTAACTCGAAACCCTTTCAGAAATACACCAAATACGTCACTAAATGGAATATCTACAAGTTTCCCCCAGGAAAAAAACCGAAACATTAGTCGAAGTCAAATCACACCTAACGTACCCCAGCAGGGAAACGAATTAACCCGGGCAATGAACACCGGCACTCCTTCCCGGGTGCAAACAATTGCCGACGTACACCTCACCCCGATGTAGATTTTAAAATGCTCGTATCTTTCTGCCCTGAATTCAAGGAGCCAGTAATACGAGTCAAATTCAATCCATCGGATAAGCAGTATTCTACGTTTCTCATCGATACAGGTGCAGACATCAGCCTGATAAAGTTTGAGGATGCTCGAATACAAGCTGCACATATTTCAGATCCCATAACAATATCCACAATCACAGGGGAAGCTTTAAACACAAGTGGGGAATTAGAAGGCGAACTAGAATTCGAAACTAACGTCCACACCATGTCCCTCAAACATTTTTTCCAAATCATGAACGAAAAAATTAACCTTCAATACGATGGGATCTTGGGAAATGATTTTTTCACTAGATTCCAGTGCCGAATTGACTATAAAAATAGATTTATCCAGATCTCTATAAAAAGGGGAACTATGGGAACACCTGAGCAGATCTCGGAATTACAGAAAGTAAAGAGGCAAAAGGAAAATGCCACACCTTACGAGGTGACGTCCACGGACACTACTGGTAATAAGGATATCGGAAGGCTGTTGCATGACAATTTAGATGTCTCCCAAAAATCGGGAGTGGTTACTAAGGATAAAACATGCAGGTCAACATCTGAATCCGTTTGCCTACGGGCCGGATCTTATGTTTCAACGAATACAGTCGAACAAGTTATCCCGAAACCACATTCGCTCTCTCTTTCTCAAACTCCGGATAATGCTAATGGATTGGTTGAAGACGTTGGACAACGACAGAAAACTCCAACAAGGGATAAGCCGGACGAACAAGAAGTCCTAGCAGAAAATAACTCTGACAAAAATCTAAAACCCAATAAATCCCTACCAGAACTCCTAAACAATGAGCGCGAGCCTGCATTGGACTCCATCATAATGCGTCCCCGAGCGCAACAAATAGTGGAAATTCCTTTTAGGAACAAAACGGAAAAAAATTTAATAGTCAAAAAGACGCATGTCAGGCCAGGCATATATCTAGGCGACACCTTAACGGTGACTAAGGACAATAAAATCAAGATACTCATTATGAATACCTTGGACTCAAGCCAAGAAGTAAAAATCAATGATATCAAAATCGAATGGGAAAGGCTGGAAAATTACGATGTGGTTCAGACGGACGAATCAAAGAACCACCAAAAGAACAGGCTTGCGCGATTGGAATC
The DNA here is from genome assembly GCA_963931805.1 of Microdon myrmicae. Lineage (NCBI taxonomy): Eukaryota > Metazoa > Arthropoda > Insecta > Diptera > Syrphidae > Microdon > Microdon myrmicae. The sequence continues at coordinate 150,390,458 of OZ007497.1, read as the reverse complement.
TCTCTTGGAATTGCAACATTGTAATGAAGAGGAGAAAAAGTCTATTCTAGATATCTGTCGCAAATACAACAATCTTTTCTTTCTGGAGGGTGATCATCTCACTTACACCGATGCCATAAGACATCGAATCATTACGCCCCTTTACTTAAGGCCATACCGCCTCCCAGATAGCTCCAAGCAGGAAATTCATAAGCAGGTGAACGAAATGCTGGACAATGGTGTAGTACAACCAAGTTTTAGCCCCTGGAATTCTCCCCTTTTATTGGTTCCCAAAAAGCCAGGCCCGGATGGGACAAAACGATGGAGGGTGGTCGTCGATTTCAGAAAATTGAATGAAATAACCATAGGAGACGCATACCCATTGCCCAACATCACTGACATCTTGGACCAATTAGGTAGAGCTAGATATTTCAGCACGCTTGATCTGGCCAAAGGTTTCCACCAGATACGCATGAAAGACCAAGACAAAAATAAAACAGCATTCAGCACTCCATTCGGACACTACGAGTACAATCGTATGCCTTTCGGGTTGAAAAATGCACCTGCGACGTTCCAAAGACTTATGAACAATGTTCTCATGGGTCTTCAGGGAATCGAATGTTTCGTTTATGTGGACGACATCGTGATTTACGGCTATGATCTGAACGATCATAATTCACGACTTATAAAAGTCCTCGACCGCCTACATGAACATAATTTAAAAATACAACCGGAGAAGTGCCACTTTATAAGAAAAGAGCTCACTTATCTGGGCCATGTCATTTCAGAAGACGGCATAAGACCAGATCCCGAAAAAACAAAGGCAGTGAAACCCTTCCCTGTACCAAAAAAACAGAAGGATGTAAAATCTTTTCTTGGCTTCGTTGGCTATTATCGAAAATTTATCCCTAATTTCGCAAAATTAGCCAAGCCATTAAGCAGATTGCTCAGGAAAAACGTCATTTTCCACTGGGATGCCTTTTGTGATGAGGCATTTACTATTTTAAAACAAAAAGTTATCACCCCACCAATACTGGCATACCCAGATTTCAATCGGGAATTTATCGTAACAACTGACGCGAGCGACATTGCCCTAGGAGCCGTACTTTCCCAAGGTAAAATAGGCCAGGACAAACCCATTTCTTTTGCTAGCCGCACTTTAAATGATGCCGAAACCCGGTACACCACATCCGAGAAAGAACTACTGGCGGTTATTTTTGCACTGGCTCAATTTCGACCATACCTCTATGGACGAAGGTTTACCATCGTCACAGATCACAGTTCTTTACAGTGGCTAATAGGACGAAAAGATCCTACTTCTCGGCTGATGCGTTGGAGAATTCTCCTAGAAGAATATGAATACACCATCATCCACAAAAAGGGAAAAAATAACACCAATGCCGATGCCCTTAGCCGAATAGTTGTCGAAGACACCACGGACCCTAACAAACATGTTTTGGTAACCACACGGGGCCAGTTAAAAAACGAAAGAGATCCGCAGGAAATTCATGGCCACAAGAATAAACTTGATTTTTTATTACATAAACAAAAAGGGTCCATCTATTCCGAGAAGAAACTAGAGTTTCGTGTAATAATACTTCCTCTGACAAATTCTCTCGAAGAAAGCGTCCTGGCTAAGAAGATCAAACATTTTACAAAACCCGAGATGGGAAAGAAGGCAGATTATGATAACCTGAAGGCATGCGTTGTTACCCTACCATTACCCTTCAGAAGTGTAGGCGACAGAAATATCGTCAGAGAATGCTTATCTGGCCTTAGTCAAGTATGCCGCGACCGTAACCTCGACGAAATTGGTTTGTCGATACCCACAATGGATGAAGAGTCAAAAACAATCTTTACAGCTCTTCTCAAAAATGTTTTTGGGCAGTTTAGCACTCAAGTAATTATCTTTTCCGACGAAAGAAAACTAATAACGAACGAAGATGACGTGCAGAAATTGCTCGCGGAATACCACGACTCACCGTTTGGGGGGCATCAAGGAATCACGCGAACGCTCAAACGCATGATGCCAAAATACTACTGGCCATCAATGAAAACCGACATCACGACATACATCCGTAAATGTGCCTCCTGCCAAATAAACAAAAGTAGAAAAAAACCCAGGGTGCCAATGAAAATAACAACAACAAGCTCGAAGCCATTCGAGAGGGTCGCTTTAGACATAGTTGGACCTTTGCCAGTCAGCTACAACGGAAACAAATACTTGTTAACTTTCCAGGATGATCTGACCAAGTTTTCTGGGGCATACGCCTTGGCCAGTACCGAAACCAAGGACGTGGCCAGGATCTTCGTGGAAAATATCGTCTGTCAGCACGGCATACCGTCTTCTCTATTGACCGACCGAGGCACAAATTTTTTAAGCACACTCTTTAAGGATATCTGCTTACTACTCAAAACAAAAAAACTTAACACATCACCATATCATCCACAAACAAACGGGGCATTAGAACGAAGCCATAGGACGTTGGCAGAATATCTCCGCCACTATGTTAACCAAGATACCCTTACTTGGGATACCTGGATACCATACGCTATGTTCGTTTACAATACTACACCCCACAGTAGTACAGGTTACACGCCACACGAACTACTATACGGTTTTCCAGCCGATATACCCACTTCACTTAAACGAAACCCCGAAGGTACATATAACTATGATTATTACGCGAACGAACTAAAGGTGCGATTGCAACACGGCTATCGCACCGCAAAGGAAATACTGTTGGGCAGAAAAAAGAAGTCCAAAGCGCATTATGATCAAACTTCGGGAAGTCGAAAATTTAACGTCGGTGATAGGGTACTGCTAAAAAACCACGCTAGACACAACAAATTATCCTCCCTATGGCAAGGCCCTTATGAAGTTATAAAAATTTTATCCGGGGAAAACACAATTTTAAAGATTGGAAAGGGTACACGCGTGGTCCATAAAAACAATTTAAAACCATTCATAGACTAACCCTTTTCAGCTCAAAGTATGAAAATAGAGATTTCCCAACACACAATATTCCGTTTTTCCTTTTTCACAACACAAACACATTTTTCAAATATATATGTATGTATAGAATAGCAGATTGAATTTAAATATTAAGTATTAAAGTAAAAACCAAAACAAGTATGTAAATATAAAAATTAATACTAATAATAAAAAACAATTTTTTTCACACTTAAACAAAAAAAGTAATGATTGTTAGTATGTAGGATTAAATTTAAATATTAAATAATAATGTAAAAACCAAAACAAGTATGTAGATATGAAAATTAAAACTAATAATGAAAAACAATCTTTTTTACACTTAAACCAAAATCTAATGATTGTTAGTATGTAAGATAAATTTAAATATTAAATAATAAAGTAAAAACCAAAACAAGTATGTAAATATAAAAATTAATACTAATAATAAAAACCAATTTTTTGTTCACACTTAAACAAAAAAAAAAGTAATGATTGTTAGTATGTAAGATTAGATTTAAACATTAAATAATAAAGTAAAAGTCAAACAAGTATGTAAAAATAAAAAATAAATAATAAAGTAAAATTCAAACGAGTACGTAAAAAAAAAAAAACATAATAAATAAAAAACAACCACAATACAGAAAATAAAATATTAAGGAAATTATAAATATATTTGTTATGCCATTTAAACATGTAAAAACAAACAAAAAAAATTTGTAAAATAATGTTATTTAGTTTTATACAAGAATTCTGATCACATGAAAGGAAAATACGCGTTAAAATATGCCACCATCTAATATTCTCGTCGGCTACCGCCCCAGAAAATTAATCTCTTCAAGATTAATTTTCTTTTCTTGAAGGAGGGGAGGATGTAGTGCTTCAGAAAGCCCTACCATTAATATCCTCCCCCTTTCATACATATCCCATCATCCTAATTTTATTTATTTAAATCCCATGAATCCTAAATAATTCCATAACCAATATCGAGCAACCATAGCAGCTGCCCGATATAACATACAAATAATCCAAAAGTTTCCATAACCAATATCGAGCAACCATAGCAGCTGCTCGAAATAACAAACACCCAAATAATCAAAACGATTTCCGAATCGTTATCGAGCAACCAGCAGCTGCTCAAAATAACAAACTCCTATGCATCCCAATCCGAAAACCCTAGCAGCAGATTGATATAATCAGCAAAATCCATATCGAGCAACAGTGGCATCTGCTCGAATATGATAGGCCAAACCAACTGTCATGTGTTTCAGGGTTCAGGTATAAAAAGGAAAACTAATATGTTTTCAGGTAGCTTTTAGTTTTGCCAGTCGACGATGATCGTTCGATCATGGTCAGTTTCACATTCTACGACGCACGCCATAAGAATGCAACTTAAACTTTAAATGAATAAAGAATTTGATAAGTGTAAAAGTATTTAATTTCATTCATCCTAAACTTAAATAGTAGTTTTGATCTTACTACGCATGCTACGCTCTTCCCTCGAGTTCAGAGGAAGCACGGCGTCAGCATTACACTACTGACCGTGTTTAGAATTTGATTTCCAAACTCGACTATATTCCACTGGTATGAATTATTTTTATTTTATCGCTTGGTATACGGTTCTGATGTATTTTTCTTATTCGATTTTTTTTCGTTCGGTGTTCTTCACTATTTTTGCTTGTGAATTGTGTGTATCTGTTAGAATCGCTACACACTCCCGCCGCAGTAACTTCGTTACGATCAGATTCGTATGCGGACGACGGACGAACGAGAGAGAAGCGAGAAAACGTCGGAGGCTGGGCTCTATGCGGAAGTCGTGACCGTGTGTGAAGTTCTGCTTTACTATGGGAAGTGGATGCTGCGTGTTCAGATCACGTCGGGGTCACCAATTATATAGCGTTAAGCAAGGATAGTGAAGAAGGTGAATTGAACACACGATGAAACGATTGAAAAGCGAAGCAGTGAAGCATCAGACTACTGACCGTGTTTTGAATTTGATTTCCAAACTCGACTATATTCCACTGGTATGAATTATTTTTATTTTATCGCTTGGTATACGGTTCTGATGTATTTTTCTTATTCGATTTTTTTTCGTTCGGTGTTCTTCACTATTTTTGCTTGTGAATTGTGTGTATCTGTTAGAATCGCTACAAAACCATTACCCAACATCCTAACTAAATTGCTGCGCCTCAAAAAACAACTCCGCCGAAAACTTCATATAAGATTCTACCCCTTTATTAAAAGTCAGATCCAACTCCTGACCACCTTAATAAATGAACATTTAAAAAAGTTCGCGGATCAGACCTATACCTCTACACTTAACAATATCAAACCCAACGTGATCTCTACAAAAACATCAACCGACTAACTGGTCGGAAGTTTAAACCGCGAATCGATCATCTCATCAACCCATTCAACAACAATCTAATCCAATCCGACACGGACATAGCCAATTGTCTCGCTGATCACTTCTCAAAGATCCATCAACAAAATGATTCCCTCTCAGTCCCTAATTTTAGAAACACTATAAACGAATATATCTCACACAGATTACCCGCATCTTATACTCCTTTCATCGGAGAATTTAACGACACAAACAAAGCGTCACATCCTTCAGACACCACCACATTTCTAACCACAGATGAATTAATCAAGTTCATAAAATCACGACCCAACAAAAAATCTACCAGATTGGATGGACTACCACACCTTTTATTTAAAAGACTTCGCCCGCCAAATCTGCTTCCCATTGTAGTTCTTCTTAACCATATCATAAATGCTTCACATTTCCCAGAGAACTGCAAAATTGCGATGGTAATCTCCGTTAAAAAGTCCGGCAGTTACAATAACACCTCCAACTATCATCCGATATCTTTATTGAACGCCCTAAGCAAAATATTAGAATGTAAGATCTACCAAAACCTTCTCTCGTTTGCCAGTGATAACGCACTCATCCCTAATTCTCAGTTTGTCTTTCGTGAGCGACACTCCACTTGCCATGCGTCACTTAAACTTACACACGATGTTACAACTGGTCAAGAAAACCAATGCCCTACCGTATGCATATCTCTCGATATTTCCAAAGCATTTGATTGTGTCTGGATCTCAGGACTTCTTTATAAGCTGCACTGCTTATTTGGTCTGAATTCCAACATCACAAAGTTCCTAGCATTTTATCTTTCTGGTAAGAAATTCATGGTCAGAATAAATTCTTCCCTCTCACAAACTCACAACATAACCGCGGGAGTTTCCCAAGGATCCATTCTTGGACCACTTTTATATCTTCTATACACATCCGATATTCCCCAACCTCCACCTAGTGTTGTAATGCTAAATTATGCTGACGATACTTTAATCTACTCTAGCAGTAGATTTGTCAAAGCGGCAAGAAACCGCGTTAACAACTTCCTCCTGCTCATCTCAGCATACTTTAACAAATGAAAAATTCGCCTCAACCCAACCAAAACCCAGCTAAGTGTTTAAGGGCAAAAACGCTCACTGCTCAAACAACACTAAACGTTGCCACAGCAAAATTAAACTCAAGTTGAATAACACCCTCATAAAACCTTCCAAAACTCTAAAATATTTGGGAGTAACCCTTTCCAACAACTGGTCATTCTGAACCCACATTAAAAATTCCCTTCATAAAGCCTCAATACAGCTTAACCTCTGCAGACGAGTGTTGTGGAAACCTAAAGGCCTCTCCCTCAAGGTCAAACAGATCATCTACAAACAGATAATTAGACCCACTCTTACATACGCCTGCCCATTATAGTACCACATCTCACCATCTCAAATGGAGAAATTACGAGTGTTTAAACGAAAATGTTTCCGGTTTATCACTGGCTTACACCGCAAAACCAACTCATATAGTTATGTTGACGTCCGGCGCCGTGCTTCCTCGGTTGAGGGAAGAGCGGGGACCTTTTATTATTCCTTTTCTTCTTTTGCTGGCCATTAACAAGAAAAACCCTTTTTTAAATTCAACGGCTCTTAAAGGGTTTTAGATGATATTAAAACTCATATATTATCACTATATTTAATATATTTATATCCACTTAGGGGTTCTTAACTCAACTTTCCAAACTCACAATTCAACTTACAATCTCAAACTGAAAAAACTATTCTCTCTCTGATACTCAACTCGTTCGGAACTGAAATTTTTCTATTTCTAATTTTCTCTCCGTGACTTTTCACATTAATCAATTTTGGACGAAAATCCAAGTTACTATGTTTTTGAATAAATAAAAAGGTGCAGGTTATTAAGTGTGCTGTAACTGGTAATATTGTGAATGTTTATGAATGGTATGTATTAAGTGAGAATGTAATATATGTTAAGTGAGGTTTTTAAGGATGTGTTAGAAGATTCAGTGTTAAATTTAATAAGGGTAGTATTCTGGAATACAACAGATACCATTGTAAAAACGATTTTTACAACACCGCAGGCATCGAACGACTGGATAGACGGATCCTAGAACTGTCGATAAATTTCATAGAAAACCTTCCTAACAATCCCATCCCGATAATAACAGACCCACCGTCACTCTCCTCCAATACGGGAACTCACTAGCGTAATTGTCTCCAAATCAGGACTCTCTTCACCTCAGGCAGACTGGTTAACGATCTAAACGAGGTCGTGTACCACAACACCGAAATGGCACCCAATCATTTCCAATACACCAACATCCAACCATTGTCCAAGATTCTTACCTTTAACACAGAACCGAATGGCTCCCCCCTCCTTCAAAAACATACCTGACCATACTCCATACTATCCTCAATTAAAACGAGAAATCCCACATCCACATAAATCAATATTGTAAATAATATTTTTAAATCATATCAAATTCTATGGAAGATTAGATTAAGTTAGATTAAGTTATGTTAAGTAATTTTAAGTAGGCTAAGTTAAAATAAACAGAGTTTCTGGTTTTTTTTTCTGACCTTTTCCAGGAAAAACAAAACTACCAATCTAAATAATTCCCATTAAATCTTAAGCACATATAAAAAAGAATTGTTTGAAAAATGTTAACAAATAACATGTAAACAATTATTATGTAACAAATCTATTATAAATTAGCTGTATTACTTATTGTAACACTTAATTGTTGGTCAAATAAATGCAGTAAATTAAAAAAGAAAAAACAACTCATATATCTCTTCTCGTTGAACTCGTTTGGTAATGGTGTTATTATCTGTGTTTATTGAGATTTGTCCGTTAAGGGTGCTACAGGGGATTGAGTTGTCTAATTTTATTCTTCTGTACTGGGGCAGTTTGTCTGAGTTTAAAATTGTGGTTGTTGACCCTGTGTCTATTAGGCGTTTTAGTTTGTCATCACCTATTGTCAATTCGATTACTGGTAAAGTTCCTGTTAAGTTGGTCACTTGAAAATTTTCATGCTCCAAGTTTGGATTTGCGTTGTAGATATGGGCCACTTGCATTGGTTCAACCGAATTGTTTCTTGTCTGGGTATAATTTCTGCCGGTATAGTTTGTCTGATTTCGTCTTGCTTGACTAGAGTTATTCGGAAAACTTTGGTTCCGGTTTGTATTGTGATGGTATGTGTTGTTGGTATTGTAATTATTATTATTATGTTGTCTCATTTGGCTGGAATTGTTTCCGTATGTGTTGTGATTATTTTGCCTAGTTTGCCTAGAATTGTTTTCGTATGTGTTGTTATATTGGTATGTATTATTTCTATTGTAATAATGTGTTGGGTCGTTATTGTCTCTTTGTAGGTTTTCCCTATAGTCATTATGTCTGGTGTATTGGTTTCTATTAAAATTTTGGTTATTAGGTCTATTTGTTCTATTTTCGTAATTATTTGGTTTGTTATAATGTCTAAGCATTCCTGTTTCTTCTAAAGTATAATATGCGTCTCTAAGGATTTCTATTTTCCTACTGTAAATTATACTTTATAGATTGGGGTTAATTCCATTTAAAAATATGTGCCCTGTGAGTAGGGCGTTAGAATATACTCACAGCTAGGCAAGCTTGTCGTAAGAGGCGACTAAAGGCCGAGTGGTAGACGGGGTCCCAACGCCCTGTGCGCCCGGTGAAATACCACCCCATCAAGTTATAGGCTCCGTGAAATGGTCGGGAGAAATCCCTGGCCATCTTTCGTTGGTTGGTTAGGTGGTAGTCGGTCCCAAGGTGAGATACCACCCCGTCACGTTGTACATTCCGCGATATCTCCGAGAGAAATCTTCGGCGGTGTTTCGGATGTGTGGCTGATGGCCCGGACTGACACGGGGATAAGTCATGATGGTGCCTTCTGATATAAAGAATTCCGGAGGTAAACTAGTCTACCATTCGGATCTCCGGGGGGGACTATGTCAGGGGGAACATCATGCAGATATCATGATAAATAATGGAACTTTAAGAGGTTCGTCATCGCATAACCGGGCTAGCTCTCGAGGCTCGGCCCACGCTCGACTGGTGACGGCATTTTGTAACATCAGGGGCATCGGTTTCACCAATACGAATGTAAACGCCGTCCACCAATATTTGCAAACAACGAAACCTGATATCCTTGCCCTAACTGAGGCCTAGGTCGATTCGCCAACTGATTCGACATATCTTCGTTCCTCAGGATACGACTAGCATTCGAGATTCCGTTTTAAGGGCGGAGTCTGCGTTTTTGCGCGGTCCAATCTGGCTTGCCAGCGGATGGAGGCGTTGGAACCCAATAATATGGACATCATACGGTTGAGGGTCGTGCTGAGGAATTCCGTTAAATTTCTTTGTTGTCTTTACCGCTCCCCGAATGACGATCGACCGGCGACATTCTTCGAACATCTTTCATATACCGTCGACTGGATACAGATCAACCACCACAATGTAACGGAGAAGAGTTCACCACAATTGGACATTTCGGAGATGCTCAGGGTGATGATGATAAAATTGGAAGCACAAGCTACAGACATTAACACAAAATTGGACGCGCAAGCTGCAGATGTCAATGCAAAGTTGGATGCCCAAAATTCAAAATTCGACGCCCAAAATTCAAAATTGGACGCGCAAGCTGCAGATGTTAATGCAAAGTTGGATGCCCAAACGCAGTGGATGAAATGTAATTTTCAACACTTTAAGGAAGAAATTCGAAACGAAGTAGAAAATCTGGATCTAAAAAACGAAGCTGAATTCAAGAAAGTCACCGATGAAATAACACGAATTGAAAAGAGACTTGAGTGTGTTGAGAGAAATAAAACATCTCCAGGCGATCAACATGATTACAAAGATACAAGGATTCAACCGCCAACCTTCGATGGAACGGGACCCTTCTCCGTATTTATACGTCAGTTTGACGCCGCGGCCAATTATAATAAGTGGTCGGATGAGCAAAAGTCAACATCACTAATCTTGTCACTCCGCGGGGCGGCTGCAGAATTGCTACAAACCATACCAACAGAGAAGCAAACAGATTTCCAAGCGGTAAGAGACGGCCTTGAAGCTAGGTATGGAGACAACCACTTCAGCAGGTCTACCGCATGCAACTGCGGAGCAGAATGCAGAAACCTGGAGAAAATCTTCAACAGTTGCAGGCAGACATTGAGCGATTGGCAAACTTGTCTTATTCAAATATGACTAAGGAATTTCTGAACGAGGTAGCAATGGATGCATTTATAAACGCACTCCAAGATCGGGACTTGCAACAAGCCGTTCGTTTAGCGGGAAAGAAGACGACTAATGAAATACTGGCGTTTGCATTGGCATATGAATCTGCTAAACTGGCCACCAGGAGTACATATAGAGTCCGAGAAACGTCCGTCCAGGAATGTTCCTGCCAAAGAATCGGGCATGTACAACGGAGAACCCCGAGACCTGATATGAAGTGTTGGACATGCGGCGAAGTCGGCCACATCTCTGTTGACTGTAGGAAACGTCGACGAACGAATGAAACATCAAGTGAGAATTGTTGTTCATGCGCTAATCATAAGAGTAGACTATCAACGGACCAACCTGAGGCCAATAGCTCGGGAAACTTGTAAGGGCAGACTTTACGGGCCGAAAGTCGCCTGGTGGAATGTGCAGCCCCAGCATCGTAACTGTATCACAACTTCAACGGGATAACCAAAGTTTGGTTATAACTACGGTTGTTAATGCAAGGACAACGACAGTGACAATCGACACTGGAGCAACGAGATCCATAATTCGGCAGGATGTCGTGGGCAAACTAGCCCTTAATATAAATAGAAGATACGCTTTGAGGACTGCTACAGGAGAATGCTCTACAGTCTACGGAGAAGTCGAGAGCATAATAGTGCTGGGCAATATTAACATCTCCCACCAAATTTTGGTTGCCGATATTACGGACGAATGCATTCTTGGAATGGATTTCATGAAGGAGCACCAAGTTATTCTAGATATCGGGCAAAGAACACTGCGAATTGGTAACTTGGAGGTTGCTATTACATTGCAGGACGAACAATTGCGAAGACTGAAATGTTATGTGCGTGAGGAGGATGAGATCCCACCTCGTTCAGACTCGGTAATTTGGACCAATCTCGAGAGTGATCCCGGTGACAATCGATTTTACATCACCGAGGATGTACAAAATCAGCGTAAGGGGAACATCCTTGTTGGGAAAGCCCTTATCGATGCGAAGAAGCACATCGTACCCGTCAGAGTACTAAATGCGTCCAAGGAGCCGATCGCAATAAGAAAAGGAGAGGTAATCGCAGAATGTGCAAGGGGAGAGGACCATTCAATTCAACAGCCGGCTGGTGTACCCCCTGTGGTTAATAGGCTGATGCCCCAGAAAATCGGATTAACAGACGGAGAAAAGACAAGCGTTGAATCACTGCTGAACGATTTTTCTGATATTTTTGTGATAGCAAATGATAAATTCGGACGCACCGGTATAGTTAAACATCGCATTGACACGGGTGAGTCAAGACCTATAAGACAGCCACCTAGTCGACTACCGTTGGCCAAACCATCAGAAGTAGGCAACATGATTCGAGATATGGAAAAGCAAGGAGTCATCGAGAAATCATCGAGCCCATGGGCTTCGCCGGCAATGCTCGTCAAGAAAAAGGATGGGACAACTAGATTTTGTGTCGACTACCGCCGGTTAAACGACGTTACGAAGAAAGACAGTTACCCACTTCCTCGAATCGACGACACACTAGATACCCTTTCTGGAGCTCAGTGGTTTTCAACATTGGACTTAAAAAGCGGTTACTGGCAAGTGGAAGTGAAGGAGGAGGACAAGGAGAAGACAGCGTTTACTACCGGAAACGGACTTTATCAATTCAACGTGATGCCTTTTGGATTGTGTAATGCTCCAACAACGTTTGAACGATTAATGGAAAGTGTTCTACGGGGACTTACATGGAAGATGTATCTTGTGTACTTGGACGATATCATCGTTGTTGGAAGGAATTTACCAGAACACATCAATAATCTGCGCTCCGTCTACGAACGACTAAGACAGGCCAACTTAAAGCTCAATTCGAAGAAATGTGAACTCTTCCAAAGGAGAGTAAAACTCGTGGGACACATTGTTTCATCTGCAGGAGGTCAAACGGATCCTGATAAGATAGCAGCTGTCCAAGAGTGGCCTACTCCAGAAGATAAGCAACAGTTAAGAAGCTTTGTGGGATTAGCCACATATTACCGACGGTTTGTTAAAGGTTTCGCTAACGTGGCTAAAACCCGACACGAACTAACGGGTAAAGACAAAAAATTCAATTGGACAGACAAATGTGAGGCAGCATTCAACACATTGAAGGCCGAGTTATGTAAGACTCCAACATTGGCATTCCCAAGTTCGGATCGCCCATTTATATTGGATACTGATGGAAGTAACACAGGAATCGGCGCAGTGTTGTCACAGGAAGTCGATGGTAAAGAGAAAGTTGTCGCATATTATAGTCGAGTTCTATCTAAGCCAGAGAGAAACTACTGCGCAACAAGAAAGGAACTGCTGGCTGTCGTAGAAGCCGTTAAGAATTTCCATAAGTATCTCTACGGACGTCGATTCCACCTTCGAACGGATCATGTCGCCCTGAAATGGTTGTTAAATTTTAAGAATCCGGAAGGACAGATAGCTCGATGGATCGAACGACTTCAAACGTACGATTTCCAAATTTCCCACCGACAAGGGAAGGTGCATAATAACGCTGATGCTCTATCAAGAAGACCATGTAAGCCAGATTGTAAACATTGTCATAGAGCGGAAGAGAAAGAAGAGGCGTACGACCTGCGAAATGTACAAGTAGAAGTACTAGATGGGTGGACGAGTGATGCTATACGCGCAGCTCAACTTCAGGGTGAAGATATGTCGTAATTCTGGAACACAGAGAAAAGAACGAGCTGCTAACTTGGAACAATATTTCCGACAAGAGTGGAACATTTAAGGCATATTGGGCACAATGGAATTCCTTGCTGGTGGTAGATGGAATTCTAAAGCGTAAATGGGAAGCCGCGACGGAAAATCCTATCGAATGCAGATCCTAGTCCCACCATCAAAAGTGAAGGATGTACTAACAGAAATGCACGACGGGGCTTCCGGTGGACATCTGGGAGTTAACAAGGCACTTTCAAAATTACGATCTCGATTCTACCGGCTTCACATGAGAGATGACGTCGAGTCTTGGTGTAGGAAGTGCGCAACTTGCACTGCGACCAAAGGACCAACAGCAAAACCAAGGAGCGCTATGTAGCAGTACAAGGTGGGTGCCCCTTTCGAGCGAATTGCGATTGATATCTCAGGACCATTCCCAAAAACCAACGACAACAACACATACATGTTGGTCATCATGGATTACTTCGGCAAGTGGGTGGAAGTCCTTCCAATTCCAAACCAAGAAGCAAAAACCGTCATTGAACAGCTTATCAATAATTGGATCAGCAAATATGGAGTTCCCTGTGAGCTTCATTCCGATCAAGGCCGAAACTTCGAATCACAGATATTTCAAGGCATCTGTGCGGCACTGGGCGTAAGGAAAACCAAGACCACACCCTTCCATCCGCAGTCAGACGGAATGGTCGAAAGGTTCAACCGAACAATGAAAGAGCATTTATCGAAGGTCGTTAGTGATCACCAACGAGATTGGGACATATATGTATAAACCGTTCTCATGAGTTATAGATCGAATAATCGCCATACGACGGGCCATTCTCCAGCAAGAATTATATTTGGACGAGAGATACGATTACCAGCCGATTTGCGATTCGGGATACCTCCAGACGCCATAGATAAGACTGAAGACTACGTAGCCCAATGGAGAAATCGTCTCGATGAGATTCATCATTTGGTTCGAAAGCAAATCAAGGTATCAAGTGACAGGATGAAAACAAGGTACGACGTTCGAGCCAACGCATCCAGATTTAATGCAGGCGATAACGTGTGGCTTTATAACCCTCATCGGCAAAAAGGAAGGTCTCCGAAGTTGCAGCAACATTGGGAAGGACCGTATAAGATTCTCACAAGAACTAACGACGTTGTCTATAGGATTCAGCGAAGACCGAACGCCAAGATGAAAGTGGTACATCCTGACCGACTGGCGACTTTTGTTAACCTAGGAGATCAGTGAACTTAGTTCGGGACGAACTAATCGAGGCGGAGGGTAGTGTGACGCATATGACAATCAGTACTGGAATCTTCGAGAAAGTCCGAAACAAAGTACTAGATTATTTTAGGAAGTACTGGAAAACTGGAATAGAAAAGTCGAGACTATGGAACGGGCGGAAACGAAACGCCAAATCAGAATGAGGGAACGGTATAAATACGTCGCACACAGATCATGGAGTAAGAAGTAGAAAGTGAAGCAAGCGATAAGTGCGGAAGTAAGAAGTAATAAGTAGAAAGTAATAAGTGTGAAGTAAGCAGTGAAGAAGTAAAAGACGCGATAAGTACGGAAGCGATAAGTTAAGAAATCGTTAAGGTACGTTAAAAGTAACGGTTGTTATTAACGGACTAATAAAGTGTTACAGTAATTCAAAATCAATTTAACGGTTCTTATTTATTAAAAATAATTAATCGAGCGAACCCTAAGCTCGCTACAATATTATTTTTGAAGGATAAAACTATCGATTAAGCAAAAAAATTGATTTTTTGAACCGAACAAACCGGAATGTCTCCTTAATTACCTATTTTCGTGTTTCTACGAATTATTGTTAATTGCCTTTTATTGAGTTCTTAATAGATTGTATTTCCATCTATAGAAAATGTGTAATTAGGTATTGTCGTAATATATATTGCGATAGACATTACATTGCAATTTGCTTATTTTATATTTTAATGTTTCTATTGAATTTTATTATTTGTTACCTGCAATTATGTTTCCGTCTAGAGGAAATGTGTGATTAGGTTATACATTTCGGTTGATGGGTTTTTTGGTGTTGTCGAAGAATTCTTTGACGTAACACGCGCGCGAATGGAAGACGACTCAAAGATTCAACCCACGTTTGGGGTGAATTTGGTGGTGTGGTGAAAAGAAAACGAAATTTCCTTTGACCAGTGAGCAATGGAAGGCGATCTCTGGGACGCGGTGGTGTATGTGTGTGTTCGAACACATCACCGTGTTTATCGATACGTTTAGCCAAGGATAAACGGAACCTACAACGAAGAAAAAAGGAACAAAGGGGAAACGACATAAGACATCGTTCGGTAATGAGGGTCAGCTGTCTAAATAGCAGCCACTCATTAGATGCTAAAAGGGATTGCAATATTTCATACAATAGAGATCGTATATCGTCTCTCTGCCGACTGGAAGAATCGGATTCTTTTGTTTGCATATGTTTATGCTATTGAATCCAATCCGACGGCTAAGCGCGACGTCGCTGATTGTTTGAGGATTCAAACAAAGAAATATTTCAGCGAGAAGTACTTGCAGCTGTATCGATAGTTGCAAGTCTTCAGAGGGTATTTTAGATGGGTACACAACGACGGTTGTGTATACCATCTGTGTCAATTATGCATGGCATCTATGGCGACGCCAGGATCGAACTATAGTTTGAATATCTACACTAATTGGAAATTCGGTTTTTGGGTCGCTAATGCAGAGATGCATTGATAATGTGTGAATGCCCATGTAGGAAAAATTCTTTTTAGGAATTTTAGGAAATGCTTGTATGCATTAATTGTCCTTGGAAAAGAAAATATTTTCAGATGCCCATGCGATTGCATTGGCGGGGGACAATGGGAGTTGGGTTGCGGATGTGGGGGGTTTTTTAGGTAAGTAGGCTGTGGGGTTTGGCGGAACCGCCACATAACCCTTTCCAACGACTGGTTATTCTCAACCCACATTAAAAATTCCCTTCATAAAGCCTCAATACAGCTTAACCTCTGCAGACGAGTGTTCTGGAAACCTAAAGGCCTCTCTCTTAAGGTCAAACAGCTCATCTACAAACAGATAATCAGACCCACTCTTACATACGCCTACCCATTGTGGTACCACATTTCACCCTCCCAAATGGAGAAATTACGAGTGTTTGAAGAAAATGTTTACGGTTTATCACTGGCTTACACCGCAAACCCAACTCATATAGACACCATAGTAACAACGATATTTACAACACCACAGGCATCGAACGACTGGATAGACGGATCCTAGAAATGTCGATAAATTTCATAGAAAACCTTCCTAACAATCCCAACCCGATAATAACAGACCTACCATCACCCTGCTCCAATACGGGAACTCACTACCGTAATTGTGTCCAAATCAGGACCCTCTTCATCTCAGGCAGACTGGTTAACGATCTAAACGAGGTCGTGTACCACAGCACCGAACTGGCACCCAATCATTTCAAATACAGCAACATCCAACCATTCTCCAAGACTCTTACTTTTAACACCCAACCGAATGGCACCCCCGTACTACAAGAACATACCTGACCATATCCCTTACTACCCTCAATCAAAACAAGATATCCTGTGGCGGTTCTTTAAAGCTTTCCCAAAGAACCATCCATTTATTTAAATCAACCTTTTCCCTCACCCATAATTCTGAACTTTTCTGGTTCATACTCCATGAACCAGTTTACATCTCCTATCGGCTCGGCTTGTCAGCAATTAACGATAAACAAACGCTGGCCAGCGTATTGCGGACACAGCTGCAACCGATATTCCATTTTACCGTACATAAATATACATTACCCCAATCCCGAGGTTCGCTACAGTTGCGATCAATATCCTTTATCGGTTATCTACCGATCATGGGATTTGGGCACGAATATGATTGATGTTAGACAATCATACTCTAGATCATGTCTAATGATGCTCCGAACTGTAAAACAAACAAACACACAGTAGCATCACTGTGTTTATGCTACTTACCAACCGCGGTCCATGTTCCCCCTGGGTGAGACGTACGCTTGCACATCTGCAAGTCAAATTCCTCACCATCATACCCATGTTACATTTAATTAGATCAAACAAAAACACCATAGCATTGGCCATAGGCGAGCAAACCTTCGGTTTGCTTATCGCCACGGAAAAATCTATTGCCCGCAATGGCATAAGTCTGGGGCGATTACGTAAACAGCCGACGTTCCCATGTAGCATCGGCTAAATCACAAATAATGTGCATCGTATCGTATGACCCTCGAAATAGCGTTTCTGTTTATTTAGGACACAGAAACCTATTTCTTCCTTCGGCAAACTTCGCTATCGCGTATCTCAATAATGCCTGCAGTTCATTACACCAGTCCATGTTTATTCAGGTGCAGTTTCGTCGTTGCCGATATGCAGGCTAAGTGGCATCGTACCTGTCCTATACGGACACAGAGAATCCTCCCATTCGATCCTTTTGCGATCGCCCATTGGCCGTCGTACCGGAGTCGTCGTACGCGAGTTCATCGACTGTTAATTTCCGTTATTCCATTAAGATAGAGTTAGCGCTAATGTGCAAATAATTCGGTTATACCCTACGCGAGTTCAACGAACGTTACTTTTGTTATTCAGTAAGGAAGGAGTTAAAACCTAATGTTCAAACACTTTGTTATATTCAGTGACCCGGTATAGACTCCCACAAATGTAAATTGACGTAAAATAGTTACATATCAATGGAACAGCAAAAATAAATGAACATTCTACAGAACAACAACATCCACGTTTTAATTTGTCATCATTCTGCAGTGTACAGTGTCCTGGAACTCGAGTGTGGAGTTCAGTGTTCTTCGGCTCAATTTTGCGTCGGTATCCTGTGTTTCCTTCTATCTAAACATTTCTACAGGTGATAATTTCCCGTGAACTATCCGTGGTGTTTTTATCGAACTCGCATCCTTGCTGATGCCGTGGTAAAAACCACCCACGATCCCACATCCACATAAATAAAAATTGTAAATATTACTTTTAAGTCATCAAATATTGTAAATTGTGAATAAAATTATATTAAGTTATGGTAAGTAATTTTAAGTAGGCTAAGTTAAAATAACAGAGTTCCTGGTTTTTCTTCTGACGTTTTCCAGGAAAAACAAAATTACCAATGTATATAAATTCCATTAAATCCTAAGCACATATAATAAAGAACTGGTTGAAAAATGTTAACAAATAAGATGTAAACACATATTATGTAACCAATCTATTATAAGTTAACTGTATTACACGTTCAACGAATGCCTTAATACTGCAACTCCTGAATTAATCCACGCCTTTCGTTCTGACCTGGATAAAATCCACCAATCGACATCCAAAAATCCGCCTGTTCACTGTTCCAGTCCCCTTTTGGATGACATTCTCGGCAAGCTTAACAGCCTTAGTGAGGAGCTCACTTTATCGCAATCCTCACCTCATAGCCACCTTATCTCGGCTGAACCTAACCCGTTACTGGAGCATGTTCTCCATAAACTTGATTCGGTCGCTGATGAACTTTCGACTTTCCGGTCTGTACTTGGCCAACTCGATTCCGCGTTTGCCTCCATGCATTCAAAGAATACTAACCCCCACCTCTCCCCTCGTTGCATTTCATCTCTTTACGACGAACTCCAGAATGTAACCCCACCTCCGCTTCTTCCCACTACACCCACTCCTCCCCCACCCCCTACTTCAATCGACATCCCACCTGCCTCCACGACTCCCCAAACTGAGACTCCTTTAATAGTCCACTTTGGCACATCTTGGACTCCTGCTGAATGGCAAGCTCGACTTAACAAGCTGGAGCCCTCAAATCTGGCAGTTACATCATACCTGTTAAAGGGCGCACCAAAAACTGCGAACCCAGCCTGGATTGCTGAATTCTTCCTGACGAAATTCAGCATCCCAGTAAAAGAATGTTACCCGCTTCCCGGCAGTATGATGAAACCTAGTTTCCGCTTAGTCCTTCCCTCTAGATATTACTGGATTTTCCACCCGGATAACAATGCGCATTGTAGGATCGGCGGGATGTCGTTATCCCTAAACAACCCCAACAAACTGTCAATACTATTGCCGACTTCACCTATACCCACTCATGGATATAACAATAGTACTGTCCATCCCAAATCGACACTCCCTCTTCCTCCAAAATCCTCCAGAGGGCCCCACGTTCCAGGTACAACTCGTCCTAAAAATTCCCTGCCCAAGCCAAATGCCATGCACACTCCGTTCCCCATTCCTAGAAGCGCACTCGCGTCCACGACCCTACCCAAAGTCGACCCACCAAACCCTCTCCCAAGCCTAGGTTCAAACGGTCTTCCCTCCCTTTACCTCGCCGTGACCGCATTCCTTATCCCAAACCCACCCCCTCACATCCCCGTCATGTCATCCTGCCCAACACCAACCAAACCACTCCCCCCACGTCTCATCCTGCCCCCAACCCCAGCCCCTTTCCGCCCTTTGACCTTAAAACAGGCGCTAAATATACCAATTTCCACAGATCGCACATTGTCAATCCCTTAGGCCCCGCCCACGAAAGCTCAGTGCATAAGATCGAATATCCCTCTCGCCCCTCTTCCCCATCTCGCCTCAGTCCCACTCCCCCCCGCCACCCAAATTTTTGATCCCCTTCTGCCGCCCCCCGTCAAGATTACTCAACAATCCCTTAAGACATCTGATTGCCGCTATGCCCTCTCAAAGCTTCGAAATAATCGGACCTACGACAACGTCCGCATTTATCTAGCTTATCTTCATGGTAAATCTGATGCAGTTTGCTATGAAGGCAAAACGAAAACGAGCGTTAAGATCTCCATTCAACAAGAAGGTCTCCCCCCCGATTTCCCTAGCCTTCGTAACCTGTTCATAAAGTTCCACGAAAATTTTAATATTCCCCCTGTTAAAGTAACGAGAGACCTCTCGGCTCTCCGACAATACATTTGCTCGAAAATGGCATCCGGTTCACCACGCAGCGAACCCACTAAAAATAAACTTTTTCGGCCTTAATCGGCTGCCCACCCCACTCTCCATGGGGTCTCCCAATTCTTGTCCCCTAACCATATACCACCAGAATGTCAGAGGACTTCGCTCCAAAACCCAGTCGATCTTACACAATACCCACTCCTTTCCCTTTGATATATACGCCCTGACCGAAACCAACCTCATCCCCAGTATCAACAGCCTAGAACTGTTCCACCCCTCCCTAACAGTTTTTCGTGACGACGATGTCCATCATTCCTTGCCTGACACCCCCTGCCGAGGCGTGCTGCTCGCCGTCCAAAACGGACTAACATCTTCTCTTATCACCTTCTCCTCCTAACCCTACCTCGACTGTGTCGCTATAAAAGTTGAACACCGCTCAAAGTCCTTGTATATCATTTGCTTCTACATCCCACCTTCGCAAGGTACCGAGGCATAAGAACTCGCTATTGCTGCAATCGACTGCTTAGCGGAACTGAGTTCTTCCCAAGACGACATTGTAGTCCTGGGCAATTTCAATCTCCCCCATCTCCAATGGTCGTTGTCTGACGATGAGTCCCACTATATCTCTAGCCCCTCTACTACCAAGGAGTGTCTCTCAATAGACAACCTCACTGACTCCAGCCTTTACCAAGTCAGCAATATCCTAAATCATCTGGGCAGACAACTCGACCTAGTGTTCACGACAGACCCCTGCAACTCTTCAGTTACCCCTAATCCCCACATCCTCTCAACCATTGACAACCACCACCCCCCACTTCTCTTATCCGTATTCCGCGACCACCCAGCCCACAGCACACCCACTCCCCTCCCCTACCAATATTCTTTCATTTTCCGAAAAGTCAATTTCCGGCGCATAAATGAGTACCTCAGCAATACCTTACCCCGATTAAATGATATTAGTCTTGAGGTCGCTACAGCCTCACTCTACACAGTAATCTTCAACACCATATCCCTATTTGTCCCTTATTCCCGAAACAGGTTATCATTCTCATCGCCCCCTTGGTATAACCGCGACTCCGCACACTCCGTAACAAGAGGAATAAGTTGTGGAACACTTTCTTAAATACGCGTTCTCCTCTGGACTATTCCAACTATCTCGGTTACTTTTACCAATTCACCGAGCTTTATAGTTCCCTTTACCACAATTACCTTGCAAAGCCCAACTGAATCTGATCAATGACGCCAAATCTTTCTACCACTTTATCAACTATAAACGGAAATCAGATGCCCATCCCAACTCTCTTTTCTACGACTCAACTACTTCATCTGACTCCCAAACCATAGCCAATCTTTTCGCGTCCTTCTTCAAACTATCCTTCACGGACGACTCGTTCGAGGCTAACCCCTCCTACTTTACTGGCACGTCTCAATTCTCCCTTGGCCCACTCATCCCTCTGCACATACAACAACACCAAGTTAAAGAAAAACTTGAACAACTTAAAGACGATTTCAGTCCCGACCCAGACGGACTCCCTCCTATCTTCTTAAAAAAATGCTCCTCTTCTCTCTCTCCCCCGCTCGCGTCAATCTTCAATCTATCCCTTGCACAAGGTCTATTTCCCGACTATTGGAAATCCTCCTACATAACCCCCATACATAAAAAGGGGCCAAAATTGATATATCCGATTATCGCCCCTTTGCTAAGCTTTCGCACATTCCTAAACTGTTCGAAGGCCTTCTATACGAAGCGTTATGTTTTCGCTGCACCCCCATCATCTCCTAACCAGCATGGCTTCCTCTCCGGCAGGTCCACTACTACCAACCTTGTCGAATTCACATCTCACACACTCCTTGCCCTAGAGAACGGCGATGAGGTTGATGTAGTCACTACCGACTTTAGCAAGGCCTTCGACAAGATTTCCTATAACCTCATTCTCTTTAAATTATCTTCCCTTGGTTTTGAACCGCTGTTGATTAAGTGGATCTCATCCTACCTTAACTCTCGAACATGTCGGGTGCGATTTAGATCCATCCTCTCTGATCCTTTCTCTCCAACCTCAGGTGTCCCCCAGGGCAGTCATCTCGGCCCCCTACTATTTATCCTTACCATAAACGACATAGGCTCGAGCATCAATCACTCCCTCATCTTGGGAGGATGATACCAAAATCTTCAAGACAATCCGCTCTCCCATTGACTCCTCACTTCTCCAATCGGATCTTGACAGCTTTTCGACATGGTGCCAAAATAACTGCCTAGATCTGAATATCGCCAAATGTCACACAATCACCTTCTCTCGGAAACGCTCCCCCTCCCAGCCACATTCCTATCTCTTGCTGGGCCAACCGATAACATCGGTTGAATCAATTTGCGACCTGGGCGTCCTATGTGACAAGGAACTTAGATTTACCACACATATCGATAACACAATCCTAAAGGCCAACGCCGCCCTTGGCTTTGTAAAACGCTGGTCGAAGGAATTCCTAAACCCCTACGTCACCCGATCCCTCTACACAACTTTTGTCTGGCCACTACTCGAATATGCCAGTCAGGTCTGGTCCCCGTATCAACAGTCTCACATTCGTAGGATCGAGGACGTTCAACGTCGTTTCTTGCGCTTCGCCCTCCGTGGACTGAACTGGGAAAACCCACTCATTCTCCCACCATACACAGGCCGGCTCCTTCTAATCTAACACGCTTGAGGAGCGCAGAATCCATGCTGACATCATCTTTATCCATCGCCTTCTGTCAGGCTCAATCAATTGCCCAAGCTTGCTCTCCTCTTTATCATTTTATACAAACCCCCGTAATGTGCGGAACCCTCGTCTGTTTTACGTTTTAATTATTTGTGAAATAAATAAGTCTGTGGAAGTGTATTGTGACGATGGCAGATCGACATTCGGAGAAGAGTTCGCAACCGTTGGACATTTCGGAGATGTTCAGGATTATGATGGCAAAATTGGACGCGCAAGCTATCATTATTAGCTCAAAATTGGATGCGCGAGCTGCAGAGGTTAATGCAAAATTGGATGCCCAAAGGCAGTGTATGAAAGAATTCTGGGACTCGGAAGCGGAAGAAGCTGAGGATGAGGAGGAATTGGAGCCACAGGAAATGAAGAAACTCAGGAAGAGCAAAGCTATGGCCGACAGCAGTGAGGAAGAGGGGGAAATGACGGTGATGTGTTACGTGAAGAACTGAAGGATTTCATCGATGATAACCCGATTGAAGAGGACGGCAGTGATGATGAAGACACTGATGCTTCAGGCCGTTCCCTGAAACGGATTTACAATGATGATGACGAGTTGGACGACCGACTGGAAGACGACGACTGTGACCTTATTGAAGAAAATCTTGGTTTGAAAGTCGAAGGCAAAAGCGTTCCAAGCGTCTGCGTCGTACACAGGATGAAGAAAGTGATGGAGAGGAACAGCACGTCGATGAAGGTTCAGCACGTGAGGCTATAGACGAACAGCTATTCGACGACGAAGACGATGTTGAACGCCGCTCTGAACGCAGTCACAGGGAAACTGAGGCGGCAAAACATTTCAATGATGAATTGGAAAGGGGTCACTTTACTGATTTGGACAATGAAATCCGTAAAACGGATATTCCTGAGCGAATGCAATTGTGCGAAGTTCCGGTTACGCCCGTTCTAGAGAGACCCAATGAACTACAAGATGAAGCTGAATGGATTTACAAACATGCGTTTTGTAAATCAACTGTTTCCGACCAAGAGAGATCAACGGATGTTGGAGGTCGAGGCCGCTATTGTAAGCCACCACATACGGGGGGAAAGATCAAGCAAGCCCTAGATTGTAGGCGTAATCAACAGCTAGAGGTGCCGTTCATTGCGTTCTGTAGAGAAGAACACGTGAAACCAGAATTAACGTGCGACGATCTATGGAAAGTCTATTACTACGACGCAGGCTTGTGTTTACTGTCAGCTCCAAACAACAAACTGCTCCAGTTATTTGAAAAGATGCGGAACTACCAGTTGGATACGGTTATGAAATCGACAGATGCTCCAATACCAGATGATACGCGTGTAAGTAAAGATGAAGATCTAGACCGCTTACGTGATGTGCAAACTCCAGAAGAGCTTAAGGGTGTGCACATGCATTTTCTCTTATACTATTCGCATGAGATCCCTAAAATGCAAGAGGAATTCCGTCGTCAGGAAAAGGAAGAATGGCGGCAGGCTAGAGCTGACGCGAAAAGGAGTGCAGTAGAAAATTTGGATGAAGGTCAAGAACTTCCACCGCCGAACGCCAAGATGAAAGTGGTGCATCGCGACCGACTGGCGACTTTTGTTGGCCCGGGAGAACAGTGAACTTAGTTCGGGGCGAACTAATCTAGGCGGAGGGTAGTGTGACGCATATGACAATCAGTACTAGAATATTCTAGAGAGTCCGAAACAGAGTACTAGAATATTCTATAAAGTAATGGAAAACTGGAGACTAGGAACAGTAGAACATTCAAGGCAATGGAACGGACGGAAACGAAACGCTGAAACAGTATAAATACGCCGCACACAGGGCATAGGAGGATTTACCCAAAAAATCACAATCGAAGAGCCCCACAAACAAGAAATTCTTCATTGTAAGCGATGCCAAGAATCAGGACACTTGGCGGTCTCATGCCACCAGCAAAGACGTTGCGGCAGATGCGCAGAGGAACACGAGCTCGAGGAATGCAAGGTAAATCCACAAGGCCCGGAACCTGAAACAATACAAACCGTCAACGCTGATGGATCCATTACCAACAAAAAGATCACAGTTAAATGCTGTAACTGCGGAGGCCCTCATCCGGCAAATTTTTCCCAATGCCCTCAGAAGCTAAAACTTCTGGAAAGACGGAAATTAGCAACAACTATAAAATCAACAACAACAACAACAACAACGAAACCAACAGTATTGCAGGAAACGAAGTCAACCCGACCCGGAATATCGTACGCGGATGCAGCAAGAGGAAACCTCAACACTACCACTCCCCCTAATAACAATACTGAAAACTTCAATCTGGACATCATGGGATACATCCAAAGCTTACAAGCCATGCTACCTTCGCTGAGGAAGATGTCAGAAATAGAGAAAAAAGGTCAGATTCTTTCACTAATAACTTCCCATCTTTTTTCCAGCTCTCTCTAAAGTAACCATTATCTCCCTCAACACAGAATCCATTTACTCTAACATACGTAAGCAACACCTCCGGTTGTTTGTTGAAAAGTTTTCCCCAGATATTCTCTTCCTTTCAGAGACCTGGCTCAAACCAAACTCCCGAGTTTCAATTCCCAATTATACTTTAGTTTCTAACCCCAGAACTAATGGATCTCATGGAGGTACCGGCATATTAATTCACAAAAAATTTCAATTCAGTGAAATTAGATTCATCTGTGTATCCAGCATTGAATACACAGCAGTAAAACTTTTCTGTGAGAACAATAAAGTGCTCGTCTTAGCATCCATTTATATTCACCCTTCACGACAACCAGATTTCCCAGATACTGACATTTCGCAGATTATCCAACAGTCCGTTCCCGCTCCATTTATAATCGGAGGAGACTGGAATGCTCACCACACAGCATTCAATGATAATAAATGCAACAAATATGGTCGCCAATTGCTAGCCCTCCTCCAGTCTTATCCATATACTTACATTGACTCCCCATTACAGCCAACTCGTGTCTCTAGCTCAGCCAGGTCAACAATCGACTTCTTCCTCAAGTCCAACGATGTTTATTCAGCGGGTCCACCTACAGTCTCCTTTATATTTCCTTCTGATCATGGTTCCGTTCACACCACGATCCAAATCCCCTCTCTCGATCCACTATACTCGTCAAACTCTGTCCCAAACTTCACCAAAACAAATTGGAGAAATGTCAATAGGGACATAGCGATAAGTTTCTCTGACTTGTATATCCCTGAAGCATCTAACTTACTCCCTACTGAAATCGATCAAGCATCTTTAAGAATAGAGCAAATTCTTAAGGAGGCTCTCAGCAAAAACATCCCGACAACCATTCCTCATAACTATTTAGGAAAGCCTTTGCCCAGCATCCTAACCAAATTATTGCGCCTTAAAAAGCAGCTCCGCCGTAAACTTCATACAAGATACTGCCCCTTTATTAAAAGCCAAATCCAACTCCTATCCACTCTGATAAATGAGCAGTTGAAAAAATTCGCAGATGAAAACTACATCTCCACACTTAAAAATATCAAACCAAATCGGGATCTTTTCAAAAACATCAACCAATTAACTGGTCGTAAATATAAACCCCGAATTGACCATCTCATTAACCCGATCAGCAATAATATTGCCCAGTCCGATTCGGACATAGCAAATTGCCTCGCAGAACACTTTGCAAAGATCCATGAGCAAAATAATTCTCTCTCAACTCCTGGCTTCGAGAACCCAGTAAACGAATACATCTCTAACAGATTATTCTCATCTTTTACTCCTTTCATCGGTGAATTTAACAACACAAACATAGCTTCACACCCCTTAGACACTACAAATTTTCTAACTGCGGACGAATTATCCGAGATCGTAAGATCAGGAAATAACAAAAAGTCAACTGGATTAGATGGAATCCCACTTCTTCTATTTAAAAGGCTACGCCCACCGAATCTACTTCCCATCCTCATTCTTCTTAATCATATAATTAATACATCGCACTTCCCAGAGAAGGGACCTCAGATATTCCTCAACCCGTATCTCCTAATGTTGTGATGCTGAATTATGCTGATGATACATTAATATACTCTAGCA
Source organism: Microdon myrmicae (assembly GCA_963931805.1). Taxonomy (NCBI): domain Eukaryota; kingdom Metazoa; phylum Arthropoda; class Insecta; order Diptera; family Syrphidae; genus Microdon; species Microdon myrmicae. The sequence continues at coordinate 150,363,513 of OZ007497.1, read as the reverse complement.
GCAAATTTGTTAAGGCTGCAAGAAACCGCATTAACAACTTCCTCCCTAACCTATCAACATACTTTAATAAGTGGAAAATCCGCCTTAATCTAAATAAAACGCAGCTCATAGTGTTCAAGGGCAAAAACGAGCACTGTACAAACAACACTAGATGCTGCCACAACAAAATAAAGATTCAACTGAACAACACTCTGATAAAACCCTAAAACCCTAAAATATCTGGGAATCACTTTTTCTAATAACTGGTCTTTTTCCTCCCACATTAAAAATTCCCTTCAAAAAGCCACAATTCAGCTTAATCTCTGTAGAAGAGTAATGTGGAAACCTAATAGTCTCTCTCACAAAGTCAAACTGCTCATTTACAAACAAATTATCAGACCCACACTCACGTACGCGTGCCCATTGTGGTACCATATCACTCCCTCCCAAATGGAGAAATTACGAGTATTCGAAAGAAAATGCTTTAGGTATGTCTCTGGGTTACATCGTCGTCCTAACTCCTATAAGTACTATAGTAACGTCGAACTCTACAATACCGCTGGTATTGAGCGCCTCGATAGACGATTCCTCGAACTGTCTATCAAATTTATCGAAAACCTACAAAATAATCCCAATCCCATAATAACCTCGCTCTTAGAGAACCCTCTAGATATCAGAACTAACTATCCCAACTGTCTCCACACCAGAGCTATCTTCGCCTCAAGCAGACTGGTAAATGATTCAAATGAGATCATATACCACAACACCGAAGTTACCCCTAACCAGTTCAAATACTGTAACGTCCAACCATTTTCCAACATCCTACGCTTTTCCAACGAACAACCGGAAAGAAATACTCTTCCCCAAACCCATAACTGACCTCATTCCACATCCTTTAATTCATATATCCCATTAATTATAAAACTTTGTTTTGTTTATAGCTTTTGGCGGTTGAACCTGTCTACAATTGGTGCAGTGTTCCGCCGAACACGGTTCGCAAGAAGAAGAGAGTCGCCAACGGCACGCCACAGCACACTAAATGAAACACGGAGCACTTGCTTTAAACTCTATTTATTGTTTATTTTTTTTGTTTGTAGGCAATTAAACGTATCTTTAGTTTTTGCGAGCCTCGACACACACGTAAGCCGATACACACACTCGACCGTTCGCTCCTTTTACTGTGCCGCGTACGATTAAACAAAGTCAACTCGCGAATTAAAAAAAACTGAACACTTATTATTATTATTATTATTTATTACAATGCAAGTAAATTACATGGTAACTTAAAACTAATAGCACTAGCGACTAAGGCTTTCGGCTATCTGAACACTTAATTTTTAATGTTGCCGTCGGTGGCAGTTCGGCAGAATTCTCGATCCTCACGTCCTCCTCGTCGCGTTGACGATCAAAATCTCACTGTCTGTCTGCCCACACAGATATCCAGATTCCAAACTGGTATCTGTATCTACACGGAAAAATTTCCCTAATTGCTCTGCTAACAGAACTTCCGAATTTCTGTTAGCAGCATGTTATCACGTCCCAGGGGTGATTTTTCATTCTTGAAAGAAGAAACTCGCTCATCATCGAACATCATTATCACCATCCGTGGTGGTGGTCGAAATTCAGTTCGACGGTTGTCGATTGTATGCCGCCTTATTTACATAACACATCTGGCGCGAAGGCCGAAAGATATCCTGCAATTTGCATGGATGCATGGTTCATGGGTTTTGTTTGACTTTTGTCAATACACCCGAAATCCATTAGATCTTTCTAATGGGTGTGAAATACAAACAGACACCGTGGGATCGGAGTAGTTTCCTTGTAGGTTTTCAACCTCATACAATTTGAATTATCTCGTTGAGATAATTACGGTTGCCGTTTCTTTATGTTTGCCGATAGACTTGGTTGTCTTTATGGCAGCTACCCGCACGTGCATCGTTGGTCGGCTAATTTGCATTGCATAGACGTTTGAAATTGCCGATTCAATGGAATGTTCCTGGGCGCAGGCAGATTGAATGTTTCTTTTTTGTTTCAGGTATGATGACTTACGAATGTTGAGCTTGGCATTAAAAGCTTTGGGGACGTTCAGTTCCTTGGTTTTTGGTGTCGGTCTCAACGTTGGCTGCGAGTTGCAGGCCCTATGGTGGGACTTTGGGGACACGCGTCTGTGGGCGCGTGCAACGCTCTCAGGTAAGTAAGTTCTTTGAAAGTAGGAACCTTACCTGCGCGGAATTGTGCGTTCGTAGAACGCTACAAGCTCATTTTATAATAATCAGACTAAGTTAGGTTAAGTTATATTTATATTTATATTTGGGGTTAAGTTTAGATTAAGTAAAGTAAAAATAAGAAATTCCTGGTTTTCTGACCTTTTCCAGGAAGACGACACCCTACTAAATGTATAAACACACATCTATCCTGTAACTCTTAAAACATTGTTTGGAAAATGTATTATAATAATAATTACATGTAAACAGTTGTTACAAAATTAATTTTAAGTCACTGTATCACTTAAATGTACAAATTATAAATACGGTTAATAAATACAGTTTAAAAAAAAAAAAAAAAAAAAAAATGATGGAGACGAGTAAGAAGTAGAAAGTGAAGCAAGAGATAAGTGCGGAAGTAATAAGTAATGAGTAAGAAGTAAGCAGTAAAATACGCGATAATTACGGAAGCGATAAGCGAAGAAATCGTTATGTGTACGGTAAAAAGTAACGGTTGTTATTAACGGACTAATAAAGTGTCACATTAATTCAGAATCGATTTAACGGCTCTTGTTTATTTTAACATAATTAATCCAATAATAATATATACATTTTTTTTTTTTAACTACTACTTTAGTTTTTAAGTTAGTCTGTAAGTTGTTATATTATATTAACTTAAGCTGCTTGGATTAAGCCTAAATAAATAAATATATTGTGAAAAGGCTAATAACCTTGCCCGGAAAAACAAATTATTATGGACAATTCAACAAGCCTCGGATAAGGACAGGATACCGGTGGAGATTTGCTAAATAAGGCCAAGGCCGGATCCCGGTTGTAGTGCCGTTGATGATGATGATGATGTATTACTTATTGTAACTTTTAATTTTCGGTCTAATAAATGCAGTATAAAAAAAAACCTATAGGCAATATTTCCGATCCCTATTTCCTTCTGTAAAAGAAGTGCTGGTACAAATGGTCTGATATGACAGACTTAAGACTAGACGGAATCGTTATGTTATAAACAAAAAAAAAATATTGCGAGAAATAGTATTTGGAAGCGCTAGCAATTCTTCGCCAGAAGCTCTTTTTTAAAACTCATACAATTTTATATTACAACGGAAGAGAATTAAACAAAGTTTTCTTCGTTCTTCATATCGCTCCAAATTCGTGAATTTATTCAAAAAAAAACGCAAATCTTACTGCAATGTATAGATGAGTGCAGCAACGTTATGAAATCAAATGATAAAACAAAAACATTGTTTTCGTGTTGGTATGGCGAAATCAACGCATTAGAAATTATAAAACACGCCGCTGCTTTCTTCTCTCTCTGAACGCCCAACAAACATTCCTCGTCTAGCAAAATGAACGAACGGAGGTTGCGAACACGCAAGCATATCACTGATGGTGACCCATTGTGATTGCACGCTTTGTGACTTGACTGTCTCATCTTCCCTTACTAATCGTACAACAATTTTCGTACAGTTAACACATGACGAAGGGGCGAAGAATGGTAACAATATAAAAAAATTCTAAAAAAACAATTGCTGACTGCTGCCTCTGAACGCCTGATGAATGAGCAAGCATTACGACAAATATTGGGGGAAATTTGAATACCCCAGAGCGGGGTGAACAAACCTAACAAATAACACAAGAACGCTTCGCTGCTTGTCCCCGCCCGACACACAACGAAACAACTGATCAAAGACTTGAGAAAGAGAACCCTAGCCCCATTGTTCATTCAACCAGTTGTGAAGTGCGGAGAAAATACAACCTCGCATGTGTGTGAGATCCCTTCCTTGTTCAATGTTTACCCCGCCGCAATGCCTCCTCACTTCTCCGACGCAAGCATCCCAATAAAACAAAAATTACTCGACCCAACCACGTGGTCTACCTCTATACCAATGACGAGGCACATTGAGTGAACACAATTCCCGCCACACAAGCTGCTGGCAATCTAACCGGCGCTAAGCCAACTTCTGTTTCTGGGCGCCTAGTGCAAAAGAGGGAAGCAAAACTCTTTTGGCGGGGTCTTTGTTTTTCCTGATTTCAGATTAGCTGGCCGAATTGCCCCAATTTTTGATTTGTTTCCCGTTGGTAGAGGAGAGCCATTCACTGAATTGCGCGTCATTCGGCCAAGCCCCGAGATAGGGTTTTTGCGCCACATGGCGTATTGTGTCAGCGGTTTCTCCTTCCCCCTTACGAATGCTGCATGAAACACCAAGTGTGTTCGGAACGAATCAGCTAGCTGTGGATGTTCTCTTTTGCCAAAGAGTGAGAGGGGACATAGCTGTTAGGTTGTACGTAAGCGGAATCCAAATCCACCCACAGTCAGAGGTGTGTGTGATGTTTTGTTCACTTGTTTTCCTCCTAGAATTTATTTACTCCTAATCGCATTGTCTGACTGTCTTCTAGGGGACGAAAGGAAGCCGGCGAACCTGGGAAGACGTTGTCAGACAAGGATGGGTGACTGAAAAGTGTATCTTTTCGGTTGAAGGAATCCATTCACTGGAAACTTGTTGATAGGTGTGTCATCAAAGGAGAGTTTTAGAAGCAATTTAGCTTCTGTGCCAAATGAACACTGCGTGTTGGAGCAAAGCTGTGTCTGTGGACCGACGGGTTTTTGAAACCATACTATGATATGGAAGATAGCTATTGCAACTATTGTTTTTATGGCGTGTGACAATTAAATAGAATTCTTTGTTGTTTTTTGCTCTTCTTAAAATCACTGTAAAAAAGAGTATTAAATTATTTTCAAATTACGTGAGGCCATCAAGAAATATCTAAAGGTATACATTTGGGGTTCGTGTTCTCCACATCGCTCGTTAGAAACAAGCATCATCATCATTGACACTACAACCGGAATCCGGTCCTGGCCTTATTTAAGAAGTCTAAGGCTTGTTAAATTTTCCATAGCAATTTGTTTTTCCGGACAAGGTTATTAGCCTTGCGCCAACAGAAACGACACATACATACTAATATTTCTCGTGGAGTATATTTGTAAGTTTATTTTGCTCTTGCATTAAGAACAAGGACATTCGGTAAATTGTACGTATTGTTTAAAGTTATTTAAGATTACAAGATAAATTTAAAACCCTTGGAATCAGCTGTAATATTATGTGAAAACATGAGATTGTATGCCTTAAGAATAGGAATACTATAGGATGTCTGTTAAATAAACAGCGGTTCGATTAGTTTTTGATGTCGAACAATTCATTCCCCGATACATTATACTATTTATTGGCCTATAGGAATCCGAGAGTTCATGACCTGACTGACTCGTCTACGTCTACTTTTTGCCCAGTCGATGTTTTCTTGATGAATTCTTCCCTTATGGTAGTGTCGGCTCATCACAACAACAGCTACTGAGTTTTTTATATGTTTGTTGTGTTTATAGTGTTGCGAGCTTAGGGTTCGCTAGATTAATTATTTTTAATAAATAAGAGCCGTTAAATCGATTTTGAATTAATGTAACACTTTATTAGTTAATAACAACCGTTATTTTTACGGTACACAACTATTTCTTGACTTATCGCTTCCGTACTTATCACTAACCTTACAGTGTTAAGCACCGCAATGGACGATATCGTCGTTCTTGGCGACTTTAACCTGCCCCACCTACAATGGACATCAGCTAACGAACTAGCCTTCTACGTCTCTAACCCCACTAGTTCTAATGAACGTATTTTTATTAACGGGCTCTCCGACTCAGGCCTCCATCAAATTAGCAATCTCCCAAATCATATGGCGAGACAGCTGGACCTCGTGTTCACAACCGACCCTCTCATGTCCTCAGTTGCCCCTAGCCCACACGCCCTCTCTACCATTGCCAATTATCACCCCCCACTGCTCTTATCCTTATATCTCGACCATGAAACCCAGCCCCCTCTACCTCCTGACTGCTTTTCTTACAATTTCCATAAGGCTAATTTCCGCCTCCTAAATGAACATCTTAGCAAAACAGCGTTTCGCTTTGATCATTTGGGTGTAGAAGAAGCCACGGCCACTCTCTATAAGGAGATTTACTATGCCGTCGCCTTATATGTCCCCTATTCTCGCCGCAGGTCATCGGTTTCTTCGCCGCCATGGTACAACCGCAATCTCCGCAATCTTCGGAACAAAAGGAATAACTTATGGAACATTTTCCTCAAAACGCGATCCATTGAAAACTACTCCAACTATCTTGGGGCCTATTATAAATTTTCCGAACTCTACAACTCCCTCTATTCCAAATACCTTATTAAAACACAATCCAATTTGATTAGCGATCCCAAATCCTTTTTCCACTTTATAAATTATAAACGTAAATCCGACGCCTATCCTAACTCCCTCTCTTATGGCACGACTACGTCAAACGAGAACCTAACTATTGCCAACCTGTTCGCGTCGTTTTTCAATAAATCCTTCACGGACATCTCCTTCGAACCCAATCCGTCGTATTTCAATGACGCCCGAATTCTCCCTTGGTCCTTTCTCTCCTCAACTTATTCAGCGTCACGTAGTTGAGGAGAAACTAAACTTACTCAAAGACGAGTTCAGCCCCGGACCTGATGGACTTCCGTCTGTATTCTTAAAGAACTGTTCCACTTCTCTTTCTCTCCCGATATCAAAGATTTTCAACCAATCTCTACTTCAAGGGACCTTCCCTAGTATATGGAAATCCTCCTATGTCGCCCCCATACATAAAAAGGGACCTAAAAATGATATCAGCAACTACCGACCCATCGCCAAACTATCTCATATCCCCAAACTGTTCGAAGGCCTTTTTTACAATGCGTTATCTTTTAGTTGTAAATCCATCATCTCACCCAACCAGCATGGTTTCCTTTCGGGTAGGTCGACCACAACCAATCTGATCGAGTTCTCATCCCATACTCTCCGTGCCTTAGAGAATGGCAATGAAGTTGATGTTATCACCACCGATTTCAGCAAGGCATTTGACAAAATCTCCCATAATCTCATCCTTTTCAAGCTGTCCTCCCTAGGCTTCGAACCCCTATTGATCGAATGGTTATCTTCTTATCTGAAAGACCGATCCTACCGTGTCAAATTCAGATCCTCCCTTTCCGATCCTTTTTTTCCCACCTCTGGGGTTCCGCAAGGAAGTCATCTAAGCCCCCTCCTTTTTATCCTAACCATCAATGATGTCGACTCTGTTATTAAACACTCATCCATATCCCTCTATGCGGACGACGCCAAACTCTACAAAACAATCATCTCTCCCCTCGACTCCTCACTCCTCCAACAGGACCTCGACAGTTTCTCAACCTGGTGCCGTAATAACTGCCTTGATCTCAATGTTGCCAAATGTCACTCCATTACATCCTCCCACAAACGTCCACCCCCACCTCCTCGCCCCTACTTCCTGCTTAACCAACAGATCTCATACGTATCCTCAATACGTGACCTCGCAATCTTATTTGACAGGGAGCTCAACTTCATCCCACATATCGACGATATCATTCTTAAGGCCAACCGCCCTAGGGTTTGTGAAACGCTGGTCTAAGGAATTCTCTAATCCTTATGTTTCCCGTTCCCTCTACATTGCCTTCGTCCGCCCCCTTCTTGAATACGCCAGTCAGGTCTGGTCTCCACATTGCTCGTCCCATATCCGCAGAATCGAGAGCATGCAACGTCGGTTTCTGGACTGAACTGGGAGAATCCTCGGATTCTTCCCCCATACACAAGCCGGCTCCATTTGATCAACCTCAGTACACTTGAGGAACGCAGAACTCTTGCCGATATCCTCTTCATCCACCGTCTCCTCTCCGGCACAATCAACTGCCCTAGCTTGCTTTCCGCCATCGCACTCAACACCAGCCCCCGCAACCTACGAAACCGTCGTCTCTTCTATCTGCCCTCCCACCACACTTCCTACGGCTGTAATGAACCAATTTCACGTATGCCTAAGCAGGCAAACTTTCACCTCACCTTCTTCGATTTCTACCTCACTTCTATTGCTCTCAAACGTCGTCTTCTGTCTTTCCACTCGTGACCTTGCCCCACCCACTGTCTACACTTTTACTACCCGTATACATTCCTATCACCCCGCCCCTTTATCCTACTACCCGGTCTTCGCCACCCCATCACGTGCACAGCCACCTTCCCACCTTTTTATCTTCTTACTTATTCGAAAGTAATTTTTGTAATCCTATTTCTTAAGTTAGGTCGTAAGTTTTTTTTACTTTTAATTTCTTTTTTTTTTTTTTTTCTTTCTCAAACGCTTGTACTAAGTGTAATAAACGAGGGCTCTGCTCTCACTAAACTATTTGACTGCTTACTTCTCACTTCTTACTACTCGATAAACCGTTTTCTCATTCTGATTCGGCGTTACGTTTCCGTCCGTTCCATAGCCTCGAATTTTCTAGTGTTCATAGTCTCGAGTTTTCTAGTACTTTCTAGAATATTCTAGTACTGATTGTCATATGCGTCACACTACCCTCCGCCTAGATTAGTTCGTCCCGAACTAAGTTCACTGGTCTTCTGAGTTAACAAAAGTCGCCAGTCGGTCACGATGTACCACTTTCATCTTGGCGTTCGGTCTTCGCTGAATCCTATAGACAACGTCGTTAATTCTTGTGAGAACCTTATACGGTCCTTCCCAATGTTGCTGCAACTTCGGAGACCTTCCTTTTCGCCGATGAGGGTTATAAAGCCACACGTTATCGCCTGCATTAAATCCGGATGTGTTGGCTAGAACGTCGCACCTAGTTTTCATCCTGTCACTTGATACCTTGATTTGCTTTCGAACCAAATGATGAATCTCGTCGAGGCGATTTCTCCATTCGGCTATGTAGTCTTCGGTCTTATCTATGGCGTCTGGAGGTATTCCGAATCGCAGATCGGCTGGTAATCGTATCTCTCGTCCAAATATAATTCTTGCTGGAGAATGGCCCGTCGTATCGTGATTAGCCGATCTATAGCTCATGAGAAAGGTTTGTAGATATTTATCCCAATCTCGTTGGTGATATCTAACGACCTTCGATAAGTGCTCTTTCATTGTTCGGTTGAACCTTTCGACCATTCCGTCTGACTGCGGATGGAAGGGTGTGGTCCTGGTTTTCCTTACGCCCAGTGCCGCACAGATGCCTTGAAATATCTGTGATTCGAAGTTTCGGCCTTGATCGGAATGAAGCTCACAGGGAACTCCATATTTGCTGATACAATTATTGATAAGCTGCTCAATGACGGTTTTTGCTTCTTGGTTTGGAATTGGAAGGACTTCCACCCACTTGCTGAAGTAATCCATGATGACCAACATGTATGTGTTGTTGTCGTTGGTTTTTGGGAATGGTCCTGAGATATCAATCGCAATTCGCTCGAAAGGGGCACCCACCTTGTACTGCTACATAGCGCTCCTTGGTTTTGCTGTTGGTCCTTTGGTCGCAGTGCAAGTTGTGCACTTCCTACACCAAGACTCGACGTCATCTCTCATGTGAAGCCAGTAGAATCGAGATCGTAATTTTGAAAGCGTCTTGTTAACTCCCAGATGTCCACCGGTGGCCCCGTCGTGCATTTCTGTTAGTACATCCTTCACTTTTGATGGTGGGACTAGGATCTGCATTCGATAGGATTTTCCGTCCGCGGCTTCCCATTTACGCTTTAGAATTCCATCTTCCACCAGTGTTACGTACGTCGGCCACCACCATCATTTAATAATTTTAAATTTTAAATTTTAATTTTAAATTTACATTTAATAATAATAACAATAATTGAATTTAGTACTTTGTTTCAACATAGTATGATGGTAAGGTGGTGGAAGAATTGCATGATCCTGAAGTGAGTTTCTGAACCCACCCTGATTCGGGTGTGGATCGTGCAGTTCTTCGAGTTCGAATTTGTTTTTCGAAGTGGACGTGAGTGGAGAGCGAGAGAGATGGAGGGTTGACCCTTTTAAAAACGATACGCTTTAGAGTTCCGAGCAGAGAGTTGAAGCACAGGTGTGAGAGAATAAGATCTGATCTCCTCGAGGAAGGAGCAAAAAGTTTTAAGCCCAGTCCCACGAAGCGAATTAATTTATTTTTGTTATGTTTTTCTTTAAGTTTTTGCGTTTTAGTTGAAAAAGTGTTGAATTCTATTTAAGATTAAAAGTTTAAAATAATGTTTAAAAATAATATTTAAAGTGATTAAATAAATACGCAAAATTGCAAGACTCTTTTGTTGGAGGAATATACCGTTTGGTTCTCTGGTGATCTTTGCTGGGCATTGAGGCGCATCCCACACTAGTGAAAGAGGAGGTGTCCCCTTGTTGGAGTCCCCATAATTGACGAGTAAGTAATTAACGAGGCCAAAGCGATTCCAAGAATTCGACCACGAGGTTTACCGTGGTCGCCCCGTTACCGAATAGGGTGACTGCCAACTGCACGTAACGGGCCGTTACGCTGCATCCAGTTGCTAAATCAAGCACCGTTGACCGAGTAACCGCCACCGGGGAATTACGGCGTATGCAATCCGGGAGCCACTTACGCTTGTTGCTAGGCCACACAACTGCTGGGGTATGAACCCCCGAAATCGGCGTTGAATGGATTTTCCCAACACCTGGCGCAGCCTTTTATATCAACTTTAACCAACTCACTTCAATTCAACTTAAAACCAGTTTTATAATGCATCAACTCATACCTGGCACAGTTAACCTCGTTCTTTCATTTGTAATACTTATTTACATATAATAAGTTGCTTAGCCGGTTGTTCAACAAAATCAAGTAATCAATCATCACCCAAATTATACTACTGATTAACCTCCTCATACGCAACAAGTGGCTCAACTATACATCATCATCCAAAGAATGAAGCTATCACTATTGTCGCATCTGCACTTTCCCAATTGACGTACCTACAGTAAATTCTTATGACACAGTTGGTGCAGCATTATTGTGTCACAACCCTCTGTATATAACAACTGGCACAAAACATACGTTATGATATACATGACAACTATAACAACAATCCCATAACAGCTGACTCGGTTCTCCAAAGAATTCATACATTACATTACACTGGCGCTGCGGACAAACCTACCGGAGGGACCACGGCAGGTTTGATTATTTAATCTTTCTTGTCTACGAGGAACGAAGAAATTTATATATGAATTTTTTTTTTTTTTTTTTTTTTCCCTTTTCTTCTTCTTGTTCTTTATATTTGTAAATTAATGCATACTGTTTTTTAATTATTTTTATTTATTTATTTATTTCTAATGTTAAGTGCGAATTGTGTTAAAATTGCAGTAGAAATGTTTTGATATTAGCTTTAAGTTAGTGCTAATTTGTTTGTTGATTGTTTGCGTCGAGTCGCATATGTTGATGGGAGATTTTCTTTTTTTTTCTTGCTTTTCTTTCTCATGAGAATAATGTAACATTGATTGATTTTTTTTGGAGTTCTGATTTTGTCTTCCTCCCTCACTGAATACGCGTTGAGTTCGTGGTTCGATTGTTTTCCTTTCTTCCACCTTTCTCTCTCTCTCTCTCTTCTCGTGTGGTGTAGTGGTCATTTGTGTTGTGTGGTCTTTCTCGCGGTCTGCAGTTTTGCAGCTGCGAGTAGAGTGGTTGTCCCCCTTTGGGAGTGTTTGTTTGCCTGTTCTAGAAATCGTATTCCTTGTTGTTTTTCGCGCCCCTCGACTTTCGGAGAAATTTCGAAATAGAACGTTGTTCGGAACAGACATTTTGGGTTTGTGTCCGATATACGGCCGGCTCGTGTACGGATTGGTTTTGCCGCGTTCGGGGTGGTTCGCTTGTTGAGGGCGTTGGAATTATTGCGGTTGGAGGCTATATTTCTTGTTGGAGCTCGGGGGTGGACTGTGTTTTTCCCATCACTAGGTTGTTTTTTTTTCCCGGTTTTGCTGTTGGCCATAGGTCTTGTTGGGGTTCCGGGTTTAACAGCGTGAAATTTTGAGTTTGTTAGACGGCCTAGCAATGCAAACAAGGCAACGTCAGAGAGATGTCCGAGAGGGCACTCCTGCCCGGGCACGACCCGAGGCATTTCCCGAACCGCCGGTTGACGAGGTGGATCCGGAGGCGTTCCATGATTCGAGGGACGAATTTGTGGACGACCGATCGCCAACACGCCCCCCTCCCACCGTCGGTAAACAGCCTGTCGGGAGCATGGAGGACACGCCAATGCCCTCGTATTTTAAACTGGGCCCACAACCATGTCCTGTACGGACCATGCTGGGCACAGATAGGGTTTTCGACCTTGTGTCGAAGGCGGTCCCCATGTTTTCGGGACAGGAGGGACCGGATACGGCCGAGAGACTCTCTTCGTTTCTCAAAGGCTGTAGAAGGACCTTGGATGGGCTGGCGGTGGAGGAGGAACATACCTTCCTCCGGTGGCTGCCCTCTAGGCTGAGCGGCGAGGCCTATCGGATGTTCGAGGAGAGACCACCCACGACATTCCTTGAAGCGGAACAGCGTCTTAAAGAGGCCTACGAACCCCGGGTGTCGTATGAGGAGTTGTGTGCACAACTTTCCAAAATGCGACAACTTCCTTCCGAGGATGCCACAGGCTTTGTTTCCCGAGTGAAGCGGGCCGTGGTACGGTGCGAGGAGGCAGCTGAGCGCTTTTATGGTCGCCAGGGTAGGTCCGTCTTCGCCAGCCAGCTTGAGGGCATGGCCAAACCGGTGTTGATAAGGGGTCTGAGGGAGGAAGGACTAAAGCACTTCCTCCTCACGTTGGGTAATGTCCCTTTTCGTAGCCTGGTGGACCACCTAACCGGATTCGAGCGAGCTCGAAGGGAAATGCTGAGGCAGGACGACCTGTTTGTGGATGCGCGGCCGACAGCGTCAGAAACATTAGAGATAGGACCGGGAAGTTGCTCGACCCTTTTGGAAAGTTCATCCTCCACTTCTAGGGATTACACCGCGGCGCCGGCGCCGGTTTTATCGAACTTAAATCCCCGGGCGGTGTCATTCGTGTTGCCGGCCGAAGAGCCTGATAGTCGTCGACGGGGGGAGGATGGTTTCGTTCGGGAGCAGTCGTACGGGCCTCTCAATTATAGACGGGATGCTGGTGCCTATGCTCCGGCCTCCTCTGGCGAGGGAGCGTGGTCAAATACCGTGTCTTCCTCGAGTCGGAGTGAAGGGTCGCAGGGTTTGGCTCAAGGGGCGTATGTGTCTGGAGATCGATCGGGTCGGGACAATCCGTTCAGGGATCCGGTTGGTCGATCGGCGCACCCCCTGGAATCCCAGACAATATGCAATTTTTGCAATCTGAGGGGTCACGTGTACGACGAGTGTCTACAAAGACGAAACACTCCCTTCTGTCGCGAGTGTTGGCGGTATGGCCACGATATAGTGGACTGCCCGGATCGTCCGACGAGGACGCGCGGTCCCCAGACCACATACAGGGGTAGAGGTCAGCAGGGCGGATTCGCACGGCAGGAACCGCCTCATCAGCGACCACAGTTTCAGCGGAGAGCCCTACCAGAGCCGCAGCCCCCGCCTACGGGCGGCGGGCCGGCGACATCAGGCCCCGGAGTATTCAGCGTCCGGTGCTGTTGCGAGTTTTGTGGCCGACTGGGTCATAGCTTGCGCGGGTGCGAATACAGGCAAAGGTGGGAAAAACAACAGCATTCCCAGGGTTCTCCCCACAAGCGGCTCGGCGGAACAGCACCTGTTGCGAGCCGAGAGCAAGACACCCGTGTGGAGACTGGGGCGGGCGCGAGAAATAGGCGCAGAGGGCGTCGGAGGCAGCGTCGGCGAAATCGAGGCGCCGGTAATGATAGCGCGGAAAGTAGGGATTCTCGGAAGGTGGATGGAGATGATGGGCGACGACTGTCCGTGTCGAGCGGTGGCGGTAGGCGACCCGACTCCATGGACTCGAAATCCTCAAAGACGGATGCGAGGCATGATGCCGCATCAGGCAGCGCGGGGAGCCGGGAATGGCAGCCCCGGCGCATTGGGCCCAAAGTGGGCAGAAAGAATAGCTCCAGTTCCGCTAGTTCGGAGTCCAGTGGGACTCCCGAGCGGAATATTCCTGAACGGAGGAGCGGAACATTGTGCGAGTTTTGCGGTCGACACACTCACAAGGCGGCAGAGTGTCGACATAAGGCGAAATGGGAGAGTTCGGGAAACTCCCCAAGGTCGGGTCGGCAAGATCCTACCCGACCGCACTAAAAACGAAACCCAGCTCCAACGGTTCTCAGCTTTCGCCGACTCGAGTCCCGATTGTCGCTCTCCCTCTAGACATTGGCCGTAGGAACCCTACGCGCCTAATCGTGGACACCGGCGCTGAGATCAGCCTGTTGAAGCTGAAGGCACTCCATCCTAGATTTGGCATGGATGTGCATAAATCTACAACGCTCCAAGCGCTGTTTGTCAAAGGCAAGTCGAGGGGATGCTGCACTGGGAATTTCAAGTTGCACCATGAGATTCCCTGCAGTTTCCAAATAGTAGACTCCTTGCCGGGTTTGGAGGAAGACGGATTGTTGGGGTACGACTTCCTGTCTCGGAATTGTAAGGTAGACGGGCCGGGTGGTTGTTTGGTTTTTCCCCGAACGACCGTAAATCCCGTGCCATTCTCCATTCAATTTGTCAACTATGGGACGGGAAGGGTTGAGCGTGTGGCAGCCAAACGGGGAGACGTGCCAAAGGGACCTGTTAAGGTCGATACTGCGGCAGGTACTCGCCCGGAGACCCTACCCATACAGGGGAGGGCTGCGAAAAGCTGTTCAACCACGTGCTACCCACGGGGTCATCCGGATGAACCCCGAACAGCGGACGTTGGTAATATAGTTATAGACAACGTTCTATATAAACGAACAAATAAGGGAAGGATAAGCCTTCCTATAACTTGGAGCCCCTGATCCTAGCTGGCCAGACTCTGGTTACCCTCCGGAATCTTCGTCCTTGTAAAGGACCTTCGTCGAGGGATACCATCTTGAGAGTCTGACGAAAAGTCTTTAAGGCCAGGCCTAATGCTGCAGGCGCAGTCCCAGCGAAGACTGCAGAGGCAAACCCCAGTGCTGGGGGTTGGATCGCATATATGAAAGTGCGAAAGCGCACTATAATGTCGGGTGATGGTAGGTTTTGCCGTCGAAACGGGACAAACCCCCCGATCTACCAACCCATGGACCGAGGCAAGTACCGAGTCCAAAAGAGGAGGATCAAAGTAAATATATAGGAGCGGGACGCTTTTGCCGGCCGGGTGACATTTCGGAGGTTGAACGAGAGGGGATCGCCTCGCCTTAGCGAGGTGGTCCTAACCGGATCGTGTGGGCGGTCGAGCTTTCGGTCGGACCATCGTTTCAGTGTCGGGCCCGCCGCGATAGATGGGAATCTGTGTAGTTAGTGTTCCCCTATTAAGTGTTATTTATTTATTTATTTTTTACTAACCCTAGTATATAGGTAGCCTAAAACGTACTAACATTAGCACTTAAGCATTATTTATTTTGTTTCACTAACCCTAATGTATAAGTAGTACTAAATATATAGAAAATCCTTACTAACCCTAACACCTAGGCATGTTTATTTATTTGTCTATTTATCTATTGGTTGGTTTGTTAATTGTTTAGTTGTTTGCTCTCCGCCGTCCACTCTCCGGCGTGACATTCCTCTCCTAAGAATGGCACGCAGTCTTGTGCGGGGGGGAGGTGTGTTACGTACGTCGGCCACCACCATCATTTAATAATTTTAAATTTTAAATTTTAATTTTAAATTTACATTTAATAATAATAACAATAATTGAATTTAGTACTTTGTTTCAACATAGTATGATGGTAAGGTGGTGGAAGAATTGCATGATCCTGAAGTGAGTTTCTGAACCCACCCTGATTCGGGTGTGGATCGTGCAGTTCTTCGAGTTCGAATTTGTTTTTCGAAGTGGACGTGAGTGGAGAGCGAGAGAGATGGAGGGTTGACCCTTTTAAAAACGATACGCTTTAGAGTTCCGAGCAGAGAGTTGAAGCACAGGTGTGAGAGAATAAGATCTGATCTCCTCGAGGAAGGAGCAAAAAGTTTTAAGCCCAGTCCCACGAAGCGAATTAATTTATTTTTGTTATGTTTTTCTTTAAGTTTTTGCGTTTTAGTTGAAAAAGTGTTGAATTCTATTTAAGATTAAAAGTTTAAAATAATGTTTAAAAATAATATTTAAAGTGATTAAATAAATACGCAAAATTGCAAGACTCTTTTGTTGGAGGAATATACCGTTTGGTTCTCTGGTGATATTTGCTGGGCATTGAGGCGCATCCCACACTAGTGAAAGAGGAGGTGTCCCCTTGTTGGAGTCCCCATAATTGACGAGTAAGTAATTAACGAGGCCAAAGCGATTCCAAGAATTCGACCACGAGGTTTACCGTGGTCGCCCCGTTACCGAATAGGGTGACTGCCAAATGCACGTAACGGGCCGTTACGCTGCATCCAGTTGCTAAATCAAGCACCGTTGACCGAGTAACCGCCACCGGGGAATTACGGCGTATGCAATCCGGGAGCCACTTACGCTTGTTGCTAGGCCACACAACTGCTGGGGTATGAACCCCCGAAATCGGCGTTGAATGGATTTTCCCAACACCTGGCGCAGCCTTTTATATCAACTTTAACCAACTCACTTCAATTCAACTTAAAACCAGTTTTATAATGCATCAACTCATACCTGGCACAGTTAACCTCGTTCTTTCATTTGTAATACTTATTTACATATAATAAGTTGCTTAGCCGGTTGTTCAACAAAATCAAGTAATCAATCATCACCCAAATTATACTACTGATTAACCTCCTCATACGCAACAAGTGGCTCAACTGTACATCATCATCCAAAGAATGAAGCTATCACTATTGTCGCATCTGCACTTTCCCAATTGACGTACCTACAGTAAATTCTTATGACACAGTTGGTGCAGCATTATTGTGTCACAACCCTCTGTATATAACAACTGGCACAAAACATACGTTATGATATACATGACAACTATAACAACAATCCCATAACAGCTGACTCGGTTCTCCAAAGAATTCATACATTACATTACACCAGCAAGGAATTCCATTGTGCCCAATATGCTTTAAATGTTCCACTCTTGTCGGAAATATTGTTCCAAGTTGGCCGCTCGTTCTTTTCTTTGTGTTCTAGGATTAGCGACATATCTTCATCCTGAAGTTGAACTGCGCGTATAGCATCACTCGTCCACCCATCTAGTACTTCTACTTGTACATTTCGCAGGTCGTACGCCTCTTCTTTCTCTTCCGCTCTATGACAATGTTTACAATCTGGCTTACATGGTCTTCTTGATAGAGCATCAGCGTTATTATGCGCCTTCCCTTGTCGGTGGGAAATTTGGAAATCGTACGTTTGAAGTCATTCGATCCATCGAGCTATCTGTCCTTCCGGATTCTTAAAATTTAACAACCATTTCAGGGCGACATGATCCGTTCGAAGGTGGAATCGACGTCCGTAGAGATACTTATGGAAATTCTTAACGGCTTCTACGACAGCCAGCAGTTCCTTTCTTGTTGCGCAGTAGTTTCTCTCTGGCTTAGATAGAACTCGACTATAATATGCGACAACTTTCTCTTTACCATCGACTTCCTGTGACAACACTGCGCCGATTCCTGTGTTACTTCCATCAGTATCCAATATAAATGGGCGATCCGAACTTGGGAATGCCAATGTTGGAGTCTTACATAACTCGGCCTTCAATGTGTTGAATGCTGCCTCACATTTGTCTGTCCAATTGAATTTTTTGTCTTTACCCGTTAGTTCGTGTCGGGTTTTAGCCACGTTAGCGAAACCTTTAACAAACCGTCGGTAATATGTGGCTAATCCCACAAAGCTTCTTAACTGTTGCTTATCGTCTGGAGCAGGCCACTCTTGGACAGCTGCTATCTTATCAGGATCCGTTTGACCTCCTGCAGATGAAGCAATGTGTCCCAGGAATTTTACTCTCCTTTGGAAGAGTTCACATTTCTTCGAATTGAGCTTTAAGTTGGCCTGTCTTAGTCGTTCGAAGACGGAGCGCAGATTATTGATGTGTTCTGGTAAATTCCTTCCGACAACGATGATATCGTCCAAGTACACAAGACACGTCTTCCATGTAAGTCCCCGTAGAACACTTTCCATTACTCGTTCAAACGTTGCTGGAGCATTACACAATCCAAAAGGCATCACGTTGAATTGATAAAGTCCGTTTCCGGTAGTAAACGCTGTCTTCTCCTTGTCCTCCTCCTTCACTTCCACTTGCCAGTAACCGCTTTTTAGGTCCAATGTTGAAAACCACTGAGCTCCAGAAAGGATATCTAGTGTGTCGTCGATTCGAGGAAGTGGGTAACTGTCTTTCTTCGTAACGTCGTTTAACCGGCGATAGTCGACACAAAATCTAGTTGTCCCATCCTTCTTCTTGACGAGCATTACCGGCGAAGCCCATGGGCTCGATGATTTCTCGATGACTCCTTGCTCTTCCATATCTCGAATCATGTTGCCTACTTCTGATTGTTTGGCCAACGGTAGTCGACTAGGTGGCTGTCTTATAGGTCTTGACTCACCCGTGTCAATACGATGTTTAACTATACCGGTGCGTCCGAATTTATCATTTGCTGTCACAAAAATATCAGAAAAATCGTTCAGCAGTGATTCAACGCTTGTCTTTTCTCTGTCTGTTAATCCGATTTTCTGGGGCATCAGCCTATTAACCACAGGGGGTGCACCAGCCGGCTGTTGAATTGAATGGTCCTCTCCCCTTGTCTGAATTGAGCTTATCATTGACACGGCTGCACATTCTGCGATAACCTCTCCTTTTCTTATTGCGATCGGCTCCTTGGTCGCATTTAGTACTCTGACGGGTACGATGTGCTTCTTCGCATCGATAAGGGCTTTCCCAACAAGGATGTCCCCCTTACGCTGATTTTGTACATCCTCGGTGATGTAAAATCGATTGTCACCGGGATCACTCCCGAGACTGGTCCAAATTACCGAGTCTGAACGAGGTGGGATCTCATCCTCCTCACGCACATAACATTTCAGTCTTCGCAATTGTTCGTCCTGCAATGTAATAGCAACCTCCAAGTTACCAATTCGCAGTGTTCTTTGCCCGATATCTAGAATAACTTGGTGCTCCTTCATGAAATCCATTCCAAGAATGTATTCGTCCGTAATATCGGCGACCAAAAATTTGTGGGAGATGGAAATATTGCCCAGCGCTATTATGCTCACGACTTCTCCGTAGACTGTAGAGCATTCTCCTGTAGCAGTCCTCAAAGCGTATCTTCTATTTTTATTAAGGGCAATTTGGCCCACGACGTCCGGCCGAATTATGGATCTCGTTGCTCCAGTGTCGATTGTCACTGTTGTTGTCCTTGCATTAACAACCGTAGTTATAACCAAACTGTGAAGTTGTGATACAGTTACGATGTCTGCCCTTACAAGTTTCCCGAGCTATTGGCCTCAGGTTGGTCCGTTGATAGTCTCCTCTTATGATTAGCGCATGAACAACAATTCTCACTTGATGTTTCATTCGTTCGTCGACGTTTTCTACAGTCAACAGAGATGTGGCCGACTTCGCCGCACGTCCAACACTTCATAACAGGTCTCGGGGTTCTCCGTTGTACATGCCCGATTCTTTGGCAGGAACATTCCTGGAGAGACGTTTCTCGGACTCTATATGTACTCCTGGTGGCCAGTTTCCTGTTATCCTGTTAACTAAAGAAAGTCTGTTCTTCCAAAGGTATTTAAATAATAGAATAATAAAAAAAAAAAATGTTACAACTTGCGTTTTGTCCTGGTTTATTGGCTGTTGTCCGGGTGTCCTGTGATGTTTATCTTGATAACGGCGAGTTGGGGCGGTTCTTGCCTTTTCCGTGTTCTCCTCAAAACGCAGCACTGGTCACTTTCACTGGATGCAGCACTAATGATTTCCCTAGATTGTCACTGTCACCAAAGTCATCGTTTAAAGTTCGAAACTCGAAGGTTGCGGGATTTTAATTTTCACTGTAAAGTTCCTGTTTTTGGATCGGAAGGCGCGATTGTTCTAAAGTCGTGGGTCGCCAATGTGGGTTGGTTATTTACTATTGCATTGACAGGAATGTAGGATCTATAAAAAACACCCCCGTAGTTCACAGGCAAAGGCACTCGTAGACCGAAACAAAATTAAGCTGGTGAACCCTGGCTTCAGCACTCGGTTCCTGCGGCCGGTACACTTCAAAATCGAAACTCCAAATAACACAAAGAAAACACGATGTCTTGTTAATTGAATGTTTATTTATTGCTTCCAGGCTATTGACATATAATTATTTTAACGTGGATTTACATTGGATAGGTCTAAGCTTTATTGTATTTAGGAAAACATAAAATGCACTTTTGATTAAACAGAACGAACGGAGAAAAGTACCAAATAACACATCTAACGCGACACTGCACAGTTCTTCATTTAGGCACTTCTTGGTTTAGTAAAATTAGTCCTCAGGATCGCCGGAACACGCAAGTATAATTAATCTCGGACAAACACAATTAGATCTTTGCACGTTTCAAATGTCACTTGAACGAATAATAATGCAAGAGGTCTGATGAGGACGACACTCTTCAAAGTTGAATGTATCTAAACACGACTACACCAGCAGTGATCAAGTTAAAGAAAAAAAGTTCGCGGTAAAAAGTCTCTAACGGCACAGAACTCCGACTCCGAATGCTCGAAACCCTTTAGCGTATCAAATCTGACTAACTTCCGTTCGTCAACATACGCATCAACTGGTCACGAATAGCCTCAAAAGGGGAGGAGCTACACGATCAACTCGAGGCAGTCAATCGTGGTTGGGTTAGCTAACATGGGGTGGATTTCCCATGTATGGGTATCTGCTAAACAAGACCAGCAACGGGCGAACATAGATGGATGCGGGCGCTGTTATTGCATCCCATCATAATGATCATTAGCTGAAGGAAAAGGTTTCCGCGATCTAATGTCAACAGAAACGCTATTTCCTATGATCGACGACGGGGATGCGGATTGTTTGAGTTTGGCGGCATTGGATGGGTCGGCAGCTGTGTACACAATTAATTTGTGTAACGCTTGTCGGCGGCGGACCCTTCGGGTGTGAAAACACACCGAAGATTCGCTAGCACATCTGAGAAACCATAAATCAACGTTTAGTTGATTAACATGATGTTTCCTATGTCCGCGGACGGCTGGCGACCGATAAGGGAAACTCTCGCTGAAGACAAACAATCCCGATAAACATGGGTGCACTTAGATTCTGTAAACGAACACAGGATTGTTGTTTAAACTAACACACAACGGCCAGATACCATCAGATGCATGAGTTTTAGAGTAATTACTCCCGTTCTGGTGCCGTCAGGCACGAGCATCCGCTTAGGTGTTTACATTAAGTAAACGAAAACTGCTTCGCTAGCCATTGTGTGAATCGTGGCTATTCATTGGGTAAATAATATTGATGGTCATGACCGATGCTGGCGATCGTTCCAAGAAACGGCAACGGATCGTAGCATCGGTCATGCTGATAACCCAGTAATATGCGCGCCTGCAAGGCCAATAATAATTTGAACCTTTTTTTCCTTGGAAAGGATAGATCAAAGATCATACCGATGAAAATCGATTGATGTTGGATCGATGTCATGGCAAGCTGATGATCTTGCCATGAATTGTGCTTTCAGGTGATGACCGTGGAGAAGAGGCTTGGAACAGCCCCCAAATAAGGTAAGCTGCCTAATATGTATTTATGTCATGAATGGAATTGATTCCAGCTAATTGGGTGGCGGTTAATGCCCTAGCAAGATTGTATAATCTTGCCGAAATTTCAACTTTAAGGTAAGTTGCATTGCTGGTAATGGTGGGGATCAAGCGATGTGTGGCTCCTCGGGCCCTGAAAAGCCCCACAGTCCCATCCTTCTTCTTGACGAGCACTACCGGCGGAGCCCATGGGCTCGATGCTTTCTCGATGACTCCTTGCTCTTCCATATCTCGAATCATGTTGCCTACTTCTGATTGTTTGGCCAACGGTAGTCGACTAGGTGGCTGTCTTATAGGTCTTGACTCACCCGTGTCAATGCAATGTTTAACTATACCGATGCGTCCGAATTTATCATTTCCTGTCACAAAAATATCAGAAAATCGTTCAGGAGTGATTTAACGGTTGCCTTTTCTCTGTCTGTTAATTCGATTTTTTGGGACATCAACTTATTAACCATGGAGGATGCACCCGCGGGCTGTTGAATTGAATGGTCCTCTCCCCTTGTCTGAATTGAGCTTATGGTTGACACGGGTGCACATTCTGCGGTTAACTCTCTTTTTCTTATTGCGACCGGCTCTTTGGACGCATTTAGTACTCTGACAGGTACAATGTGTTTCTTCACCTCAGGTTGTTCCGTTGATAGTCTCCTCTTATGACAAGCGCATGAACAACAATTCTCACTCGATGTTTCATTCATTCGTCGACGTTTCCTACAGTCAACAGAGATGTGGCCGACTTCGCCGCATGTCCAGCACTTCATATCAGGTCTCGGGGTTCTCCGTTGTACATGCCCGATTCTTTGGCAGGAACATTCCTGGACGGACGTTTCTCGGACTCTATATGTACTCCTGGTGGCCAGTTTCCTGTTATCCTGTTAACTAAAGAAAGTCTGTTCTTCCAAAGGTATTTAAATAATAGAATAATAAAAAAAAAAAATGTTACAACTTGCGTTTTGTCTTGGTTTATTGGCTGTTGTCCGGGTGTCCTGTGATGTTTATCTTGATAACGGCGAGTTGGGGCGGTTCTTGCCTTTTCCGTGTTCTCCTCAAAACGCAGCACTGGTCACTTTCACTGGATGCAGCACTAATGATATCCCTAGATTGTCACTGTCACCAAAGTCATCGTTTAAAGTTCGAAACTCGAAGGTTGCGGGATTTTAATTTTCTCCGGTTCTCCGTTGTACATGCCCGATTCTTTGGCAGGAACATTCCTGGACGGACATTTCTCGGACTCTATATGTACTTCTGGTAGCCAGTTTAGCAGATTCATATGCCAATGCGAACGCCAGTATTTCATCAATCGTCTTCTTTCCCGCCAAACGAACGGCTTGTTGCAAGTCCCGATCTTGGAATGCGTTTATAAATGCTTCCATTGCTACCTCGTTCAGAAATTCCTTAGTCATATTTAAATACGACAAGTTTGCCAATCGCTCAATGTCTGCCTGCAACTGTTGAAGATTTTCTCCAGGTTTCTGCGTTCTGCTCCGCAGTTGCATGCGGTAGACCTGCTGCATGTGGTTTTCTCCATACCTAGCTTCAAGGTCGTCTCTTACCGCTTGGAAATCTGTTTGCTTCTCTGCTGGCATGGTTTGTAGCAATTCTGCAGCCGCTGTAGTGCTCTGAAAAGCCCTACCACCTTTTTCCCCCATTTCCACATCGAAATCCCAGCTATATCACCTTAAACCCCAAAATCCTATCAAAACCCGAATTAACCCAAACATGATCCAAAATTCGCAATAAACGAATCAAACTTTTGTTTATCGTTTCACATTTGCCCCACGGCATCATCGAAAACCAAAATTCAGAGATCGTTATCTCTATCTAAAATTTTCCATTAAGAAAAACAAATAGAAAACCAAAATCCAGATAAATTCCCCACATCTGCGAAATAGTTTCGTAAGAATTCAAGAACTTGAATTCTTATCTAAAGTAAACACTGACCATCTCACTCAGGATACCCAAAAAAACGAGATTGTTGTACGAAAATGTGTATTTTCGGGATACAAATCTCGATTTGTTTTCCTTTATAAAGGAATGGTAAAGTAATATCCACATTCTCCCTCAACACAGAATCCATTTACTCTAACATACGTAAGCAACACCTCCGGTTGTTTGTTGAAAAGTTTTCTCCAGATATCCTCTTCCTTTCAGAGACCTGGCTCAAACCAAATTCCCGAGTTTCAATTCCCAATTATACTTTTGTTTCTAACCCCAGAACTAATGGATCCCACGGAGGTACCGGCATCTTAATACACAAAAAATTTCAATTCAGTGAAATTAGATTCACCAATATATTCAGCATTGAATACACGGCAGTTAAACTTTTTTGTGAGAACAATAAAGTGCTCGTCTTAGCATCCATTTATATTCACCCTTCACGACAACCAGATTTCCCAGATACTGACATTTCTTAGATAATCCGGCAGTCTGTTCCCGCTCCATTTATAATCGGGGGCGACTGGAATGCTCGTCATACAGCATTCAATGATAATAAATGCAACAAATATGGTCGTCGGTTGCTAGCCCTCCTCCCGTCTTATCCATATACATACATTGACCCCCCATTACAGCCAACTCGTGTCACTAGCACAGCCAAGTCAACAATCGACTTCTTCCTCAAGTCCGATGATGTTCACTCAGCGGGTCCACCTACAGTCTCCTTTATATTTCCTTTTGATCATGGTTCCGTTCACACCACGATCCAAATCCCCTCTCTCGATCCACTATACTCGTCAAACTCTGTCCCAAACTTCACCAAAACAATGGAGAAAAGTCAATAGGGACATAGCGATAAGTTTCTCTGACTTGTATATCCCTGAAGCATCTAACTTACTCCCTACTGAAATCGATCACGCATCTTTAAGAATAGAGCAAATTCTTAAGGAGGGTCACAGCAAAAACACCCCGACAACCATTCCTCATAACTATTTAGGAAAGCCTTTGCCCAGCATCCTAACCAAATTATTGCGCCTTAAAAAGCAGCTCCGCCGTAAACTTCATACAAGATACTGCCCCTTTATTAAAAGCCAAATCCAACTCCTATCCACTCTGATAAATGAGCAGTTGAAAAAATTCGCAGATGAAAACTACATCTCCACACTTAAAAATATCAAACCAAATCGGGATCTTTTCAAAAACATCAACCAATTAACTGGTCGTAAATATAAACCCCGAATTGATCATCTCATCAACCCAATCAGCAATAATATTGCCCAATCCGATATGAACATAGCAAACACTTTGCAAAGATTCATGAGCAAAATAATTCTCTCTCAACTCCTGGCTTCGAGAACGCAGTAAACGAATACATCTCTAACAGATTATTCACATCTTTTACTCCTTTCATCGGTGAATTCAACAACACAAGCATAGCTTCACACCCCTTAGACACTACAAATTTTCTAACTGCAGACGAATTATCCGAGATCGTAAGATCAGGGAATAACAAAAAGTCAACTGGATTAGATGGAATCCCACGTCTTCTATTTAAAAGGCTGCGCCCACCGAATCTACTTCCCATCCTCATTCTTCTTAATCATATAATTAATGCATCGCACTTCCCAGAGAACTGGAAAACTGCGGTAGTAATTCCTATTAAGAAGCCCGGTAGTAGTAATAACCCTTGCAATTATCGTCCAATATCCCTATTAAGTACACTAAGTAAGATACTGGAACGCAAGATCTACCAAAATCTTCTCTCATTTGCCAATGAGAATGCCCTCATCCCTAACTGTCAGTTCGGATTTCGTAAGCGACAATCCACATGTCATGCTCTACTAAAACTTACACACGATGTTACAACTGGTCTCCAAAACCAAAGCCCTACTGTGTGTATATCTCTCGATATTTCTAAGGCGTTTGATTGCGTCTGGATCTCAGGGCTTCTGTACAAACTGCACTCCATATTTAATCTAAACTCTCACACAACGAAGCTCTTAGCCTCATATCTTTCTGACAGAAAATTCGTTGTAAGAATAAATTGTTCCATCTCAGAAGCTCGCACCATAACCGCGGGTGTTCCCCAAGGCTCCATTTTAGGGCCAATTTTATATCTGTTATATACCTCAGATATTCCTCAACCCGTAACTCCTAATGTTGTGATGCTGAATTATGCTGATGATACATTAATTTACTCTAGCAGCAAATTTGTTAAGGCTGCAAGAAACCGCATTAACAACTTCCTCCCTAACCTATCAACATACTTTAATAAGTGGAAAATCCACCTTAATCCAAATAAAACGCAGCTCATAGTGTTCAAGGGCAAAAACGAGCACTGTACAAACAACACTAGACGCTGCCACAACAAAATTAAGATTCAACTGAACAACACTCTGATAAAACCCTCCAAAACTCTAAAATATCTGGGAATCACTTTTTCTAATAACTGGTCCTTTTCCTCCCACATTAAAAATTCCCTTCAAAAAGCCACAATTCAACTTAATCTCTCTAGAAGAGTAATGTGGAAACCTAATAGTCTCTCTCACAAAGTCAAACTGCTCATTTACAAACAAATTATCAGGCCCACACTCACGTACGCGTGCCCATTGTGGTGCCATATCACTCCCTCCCAAATGGAGAAACTACGAGTATTCGAAAGAAAATGCTTTAGGTATGTCTCTGGGTTACATCGTCGTCCTAACTCCTATAAGTACTATAGTAACGTCGAACTCTACAATACCGCTGGTATCGAGCGCCTCGAAAGACGATTCCTCGAACTGTCTATCAAATTTATCGAAAACCTACAAAATAATCCCAATCCCATAATAACCTCGCTCTTAGAGAACCCTCTAGATATCCGAACTAACTACCCCAACTGTCTCCACACCAGAGCTATCTTCGCCTCAGGCAGACTGGTAAATGATTCAAATGAGATCATATACCACAACACCGAAGTTACCCCTAACCAGTTCAAATACTGTAACGTCCAACCATTTTCCAACATCCTACGCTTTTCCAACGAACAACCGGAAAGAAATACTCTACCTCTAACCCATAACTGACCTCATTCCACATCCTTTAATTCATAACATATATCCATTAATTATAAAACTTTGTTTATGGCTTTATGAAAATCATACTGTAATCAGGCTAAATTAGGTTAAGTTATTTATATAATTAGGATTAAGTTTAGATTAAATAAAGTTGAAAAAACAAATTCCTGGTTTTCTGACCTTTTCCAGGAAGATAATACCACTAAATTTATAAACACACACTAGGAGACACGCTTCCTGAAACCAAACCCCTACAAAACCATAACACCGCCCCGTGGAGTGACACGGATAGTGATGTTGATGTTGTATTCCAGAATACTACCCTTATTAAATTTAACACTGAATCTCCTAACACATCCTTAAAAACTTCACTTAACATATATTACATTCTCACTTAATACATACCATTCATAAACATTCACAATATTACCAGTTACAGCACACTTAATAACCTGCACCTTTTTATTTATTGAAAACATAGCAACTTGGATTTTCGTCCGAATTGAATGTGAAAAGTCAGAGAGAAAAAAATAGAATAAAAAAAAAGTTCAGTTGATATTTGTCAGCCGTAAAGAAAGGTTGAGAATGATTTGTTATGGAGCAGCTAGCGTCGCAATAACATATTAAGT
The DNA here is from genome assembly GCA_963931805.1 of Microdon myrmicae. Lineage (NCBI taxonomy): Eukaryota > Metazoa > Arthropoda > Insecta > Diptera > Syrphidae > Microdon > Microdon myrmicae. The sequence continues at coordinate 150,336,053 of OZ007497.1, read as the reverse complement.
TTATTAATTATTAACTTTAAATAATTGTTTGTTATTGTTGTTTAAATAATAATTAGCGCTAAAGCAGATTTCGGCTTGATTGACTTTGTAAATAAACAGAATAGTCGCAATTGGGAAATCTTAAAAGCCAGTTGTACGTGAATTATAAGTGAGTTGTTTTTGGAAAATCATAACAGTCAATCAAAAAAATAATAAGTCCACGCTCTTCCCTTATACCGAGGAAGCACGGCGTTCCGGACTACAACACTGGTGGCAGCGGTGGGATACAACCAAAGGATCCCAAATAAAAAGAAGAAAATAAGAAGAAAAAAAAAACAAGAAAAAAAAATTTTTTTAAACAAAACAAAATTTAAAACAACAAAAAAAAATGTTTATAAGAAGAAGAAAAAAGTAAACATAAAACAACGAAAAACAAAGTAAACAAAAAATTTAAAACAAAAAAAAATAAAGTGAACACAAGAGAAATAACCAAATAAGAAGAAGAAAAAAAATTTTTCAAGAAGAAAAGAGAGAAAAAAAAAAACAGGAGAAATAACCAAACCAAAATAAGAAGAAAAAAAAAAAACCTCGACATAAAACAACGAAATAAAAAGAAAAAAAAAGGAAAGCAGCAAAGACCAGGATGAGCAATCAACTTTAGGACGTGAAGTCTGCCTGGCGTCAAAGAAAAAAAAAAAAATCTAAAAAGAAAAAGAACCACACAAAGGAAACAACCAAGGAAAACTGAAGAAAAAAAAAACAAAACAGCAACACTCAAGACTGCTATCAACAGTACAACGACAACATTTAGTAGAGTAAGAATTTTTTTTAGCGACTTTTCTCTCTATTTTTTTAGGAATATTTTCTACTTGGAAGCTCTCCTTATCCCAATAGAATATTTTTTGGATAGAAATTTCTATCTAAATTATTTGCAAATTCTCATTTCAGTATTTCGAAGACATTTCCGTTTCTTTTCTTTCTTTCTCGTCGAATTTTCTTTCTTTTCAGTTTTGGGACCAATTTATTTTTCTTTCCTATATATATATATATATTGAATAACCAAAAGAAAGGCCAATTTTTCCATAACCATATTTTTAAGTTAACCATATTTTAAGAATTGAATTTTCGCCATACATTATTTTAAACTTTCACTATTACGAGTCCATATTACACGAGACAGGCGGCTAGGCAGGGGGAAGAACAAATCCACTATCAACCGATACACATTAAACCCCCTGAAATGGCTCTTTCTGTCGGAATTTCTGATGTTTTCAGAATCGTCCCTACCTTTGACGGGAAACCCTGCGACTTAGGTAAATTTATTTCCGGGGGAGACGTTTTATTTAGATCCATAAAGAAGGCAGACCCGGATATATACGAGACGTTTTTAGAGCTAGTCAAAAATAGACTAGAGGGTCATGCTTACGATCTGATTAGGTATAGCCAAATCGCTAAGTGGGAGGATTTAAAAGATAAACTCGAATCGGAATATAAAGAGGAGCAATCTCGGTCGACGGCACACAATGAGTTGATTTCTCTGAAACAACGCTACAGAGAAACCGTCCGGGAATACGGCGATAGAGTCGCGAATGCTCTAAGGACTCTAAACTCTGCCACGTGTGAAATAACAGCAGACGCGGTGGTTAGGGAATTCTTAATGGAAGAAAACAAAAAATTGGCCGTACAAACATTTGAAGATGGACTAATGAACGAACAGCTAAAGATACTAGCTAAAGTCCATGGGGGAAATAATTTAAAACAGTCGATTGCACATGTAGTATCACATGGTGCTCGAATGGACAACTCTCCCAGGTCATATCAATATAACGAAAAACCTACATTCAATAGTATAGTCTGCCAAACCTGTGGTAAGCCAGGGCATACACAGGACACATGTTATCGGAACATGCAATCCAACTTTTTTCCGAATAGACAACCCATAAAAAGGGAATATAACATTGTATGTAATTTCTGTGGACGGAATAATCACACAGAGAATGAGTGTAGATACAAGATATCTAGGAATGGATCGTCTTCAACAAATTACCAACAAGGTACAACAACGCGTAACCCATTCCGAAATATTCCTACAAACTCTGAAAATCGTTTCGGTGAAAATTCTAGAACCACCAATATACAAAACGATCGGCAAAATGTTCACTTTTCTCGGGTGCAAGAGTCGGAAAACGAGGCCAGACGCCAACAGAATCATGCTGAACGGCACTCTTCAATCTATAGTATTCGGTCGACTCAGATAGAGAGGAAACAAGGCAAATCGGAAGGAGACACACAGCCATTCCTTTCGAACGACTGTAATGATCAATATACACCAAATCTAAGATTTCACGTACCCTTTTGTCCCGAATTAAAAGAACCAGCGATACGTCTTAGAGTTAGTCCCGCAGACAATATGTACACGACTCTTTTAATTGATACCGGCGCCGACCTAAGCCTTCTAAAATCATCGTGCTTAAAGAATCAGAAAAAAGATGACAAGATCTACACAATATCCACACTAGCAGGTGATTCTTTGAAAACCCTGGGGACGGTAAGTGGTACCCTAGAAGTAAAAACCCAGGACCATACCATGCTCATGGATCATCCTTTCCACCTACTCACCGAACAAATAAATCTGCCTTATGACGGAATCATAGGAAACGATTTTTTATTTAAATATAGATGTGTAATCGATTTCAAGGAACACCTCCTGAAGATTCCAATGTCAAAGGGTAATGATAGTGAGCATCGAAGAAAGCCATACGGCTCTACAAATGAATCACGAGCCACCTGTTCAGGCCTTCAGTTCGAATCAAAAGGAAAAAGTAATAGCTCTAAACAGAATAGAAAGCGAAAACAGAGAAGATTGGGCGACAAAGTTTCAGCAGCAAAGACTGAAGTACAAAATGTTCCAGCTTCACATAAGACTGAAAGAGCAACTTTCACTTTAAAACCCAGAAGCCAACAAATTGTAGACTTTCCGTTAACTAGTAAACACCAGGACATGTCCGGCGATATAATCATTCAAAAAAAACGAATCATGCCAGGAATATACGTGGGCGAAACCTTAACCAGCCCCAAGAACTCCAAATTAAAGGTGTTAATGATGAACACTTCGGAAGCAGAACAAACGGTGAATACTAAAGACGTAGACTTCAAATGGGACAAGCTAAGTGATTTCAACCTAATCTCTAGTCAATCCGACGACCTAATCAAAGGCAGGTTAAATAAATTAACATCAATAATCAATCTCAGCCACTGTAATTGTGAAGAAAAACAATCTATCCTTCAAATATGTAGAGAATACAATGATTTATTTTTTCTCGAAGGTGACAACCTCTCATTCACAGAAGCGCTGAAACATAAAATCATTACTGACCCGAACAAGCCGCCCGTATTTACCAAACCGTACAGGCTCCCGGACACACAAAAAACCGACATACACAAACAGGTGAATGACATGCTACAAAGTGGTATTATCCAACCCAGTGCTAGTCCTTGGAACTCCCCCTTGCTCTTGGTACCAAAAAAGGCTGACAGGGAAGGTAATAAGAGATGAAGAGTTGTGGTTGATTTCCGTAAGTTAAACGAAGTAACTGTTGCCGATGCATATCCGTTACCAAATATCACGGACATACTAGATCAACTAGGGGGGGCAACTTATTTTAGCACCCTCGACCTGGCAAGCGGATTTCATCAAATCCTAATGGACAATGAAGACAAGTGCAAAACCGGCTTCAGTACCCCTTATGGACATTATGAATATAACCGTATGCCGTTTGGTCTACGAAACTCGCCCGCAACTTTTCAACGTTTAATGAACAACGTTTTAATGGGATTACAAGGATTCGACTGCTTTGTATACATCGATGACATAGTCCTTTACGGATATAACCTGCAAGAACACAACGCAAAGCTTATACGAATTTTTAATTGTTTACGTCAGAATAACCTTAAGCTTCAACCAGATAAATGTACTTTTCTGAAGAAGGAGCTAATGTATCTGGGTCACGTAATTTCCGAACACGGTCTTAAACCAGACCCCGATAAGATTAAAGCTGCTAAAACATATCCCACACCCAAGAATGTCAAGGGAGTAAAATCATTCCTCGGATTCATAGGATACTACCGGCGATTCATAGACAATTTCTCAACCATAGCAAAGCCACTAACGAAGTTACTAAAGAAAACCGAAGCATTTAAATGGGACCCCTTCTGTGATGAAGCCTTCCATACGTTAAAAAATAAACTTATAGAACCTCCCATATTAGCTTACCCTGACTTCAATCAAGACTTTATAGTAACTACGGACGCTAGCGACGTTGGAATAGGCGCGGTCTTATCGCAGGGAGAAATTGGCCAGGACAAAGCTATTTGTTATGCTAGCCGTACCCTTAACGACGCCGAATCCAGGTACAGCACGACAGAAAAGGAACTACTGGCAATAATCTACGCCGTCAAACAATTTCGCCCCTACATCTACGGACGAAGGTTCACAATATGTACAGACCATAAACCACTACAGTGGCTCATAAATCTGAAGGACCCGACATCAAGATTGGCTCGTTGGAGAATATTGCTAGAAGAATATGAATACCAAATTATTTACAAGGCCGGAAAATACAACTCCAACGCAGATGCACTTAGCCGCCTCCCTATTCACCTCCAAGACACACAAGAGGTAGGCAAGGTACTAGTTACCACTAGAAGCAAAACAAGAGGTCAAGGCACCGCTGAACCATTAGTAGCCGCTAGTGAGGAAATTACTCTCCGACATACCGAATGTAAGATAATCGAAATTTCTAAACCCATAGAGTATGCCAAAACCCGGTCACCCATTCAGATCTTTATATTACCCAATAAAGAAGGCCAAACCGAAAAGATACTTAAAACCATCCCTACCTACACACGTCCGAATCCAAACGAAATAAAATTATACCCAAACACGACTAAATCCCCTTCATATATTGTTACCACGTTGCCACTAAACATAGAAACCGAACCCAGCTTTGAACAAACACTCAGCAAAATTCATAACTATTGTAAAAAAGAAAAGGTAAACCATATCGACATTTCTATCCCAAAACAAGATCCAATAAACCCCCGCCTTAAAAATGCCATAATACAAACATTCGCACAAACCAAGATCACCGTGTATCTTTACTCTGACAAAAGAATCTATATCGAAGACCGACAGGATATCGCTCAAATCCTCCGTGACTTCCATAATTCACCTTTTGGAGGGCACCAGGGAGTTGCCCGCACAATCAAACGTGTTAAAACAAGGTACTTTTGGCCAACCCTCATAAAAGACACGAAAGAATTCATCCGCAAATGCGACTCGTGTCAAAGAAACAAACTAACGCTAAACAGAAAAATCCCGATGAAAATCACAACAACAAGTACAACCCCCTTCGAACGAGTAGCTCTAGATATTGTTGGCCCGCTCCCAACTAGTTACGAAGGTAATAAATACATATTAACGTTCCAAGATGACTTAACAAAGTTCACTGAAGCTATACCGCTACCCAATGCGGAAGCACCCACCATAGCTCGTAGTTTTGTGGAGAAAATCATATGTCGTTTCGGAATACCCGACGCGGTATTAACGGACCAAGGCACCAATTTCCTAAGCCACCTTTTTAAAGAAATATGCAAGATTCTAAAAATCAAAAAGATACAAACAACACCTTATCATCCCCAAACAAATGGAGCCTTAGAACGTAGCCACCGAACGTTGGCCGAATATCTCAGACACTACGTTAACAAGGACCAACTCTCATGGGATACTTGGCTACCATATTCAATGTTTGTGTATAACACCACACCGCACAGTAGCACCGCATTTAGCCCTTTTGAATTACTCTATGGTTTTCCTGCACGAATACCGAATTCGCTTAGCATAAATCCGCAAACGTCATACAACTATGAGAACTACGCTAACGAACTAAAAGCTCGCCTACAGTACGGTTACAAGATTGCTAAAAACATATTGCAGGACAAAAAGGAAAAATCTAAAGCGTGTTATGACAAAGGGACAAGCCATAAAACATTCAAAGTTGGCGACAAGGTACTCATAAAAAACCATACCAGGAAAAATAAGCTCGCTTCCTTATGGGAGGGTCCCTACGAAATACACAACATAGTATCCGATGAAAACTCAGAAATCAAAATAGGAAATAAATTCAAAGTTTTACACAATAATAATATAAAACTATTTTCGGAATAAATAAATAACCCATACACACAACATAACCAAATTTTTAACAATTATCTTAAAATTAAACACGGTTGGAAAATTTTCCATAAATTTAAGGAAAAGATAAACACATAACAAATGGCCTTTGTTTTATTATTCAATATATATGAAATAATCTAACAATTGTAGGAAATGACGGAAATGAAAAAAAAAAAAAAAAAAAAAAAAAAAAAAAAAAAAAAGTTAATGAGGGGGACGAAAGAAAGAAAATTTTAGAGGTAATATATATTGGAAATTTTAGAATTTATATATATACGAACGGAAAAGGAAAGAAAGGAAATTTTAGAGGTAATATATGTATTGGAAATTTTGGAATTAATATATATATTCGAACGGAAAAATTTTGGAATTAATATATATATTCGAACGGAAATGAGAATTTTGAAACAATAATATTAATATTATATAATTAATATAATAAGTAATAATAACTTTTGGATAAGAAAACAAAAGGTTCCAAGGAGAAATATTTAAATTTAGTTAGGTAATATGTAATGTAAATATACTATTTTGACTATTTTTCTAGTGTTAAGAACTTTTTGATTATTGAAAAAATTTAGTTAATATATAATGTAAATAGATTATTTTTCTAGTATTAAGAACTTTTTGATTATTGTAACCTTTGATGAAAGATTAATTTTGAAAACCTTTGTAATGTAATTGAACGAAAATCCAAGTTTTTAATTAATCTTAAGCTAACATATAGTTACTAGAAAATTATTCTCTTCAAGGATAATTTTCTTTCTCGAAGAAGGGTGGGATGTTGTATTCCAGAATACTACCCTTATTAAATTTAACACTGAATCTCCTAACACATCCTTAAAAACTTCACTTAACATATATTACATTCTCACTTAATACATACCATTCATAAACATTCACAATATTACCAGTTACAGCACACTTAATAACCTGCACCTTTTTATTTATTGAAAACATAGCAACTTGGATTTTCGTCCGAATTGAATGTGAAAAGTCAGAGAGAAAAAAATAGAATAAAAAAAAAGTTCAGTTGATATTTGTCAGCCGTAAAGAAAGGTTGAGAATGATTTGTTATGGAGCAGCTAGCGTCGCAATAACATATTAAGTTTATTAATTATTAACTTTAAATAATTGTTTGTTATTGTTGTTTAAATAATAATTAGCGCTAAAGCAGATTTCGGCTTGATTGACTTTGTAAATAAACAGAATAGTCGCAATTGGGAAATCTTAAAAGCCAGTTGTACGTGAATTATAAGTGAGTTGTTTTTGGAAAATCATAACAGTCAATCAAAAAAATAATAAGTCCACGCTCTTCCCTCATACCGAGGAAGCACGGCGTTCCGGACTACAACATTGACTTTTTCTCATCCGACCACTTATTATAATTGGCCGCGGCGTCAAACTGACGTATAAATACGGAGAAGCGTCCCGTTCCATCGAAGGTTGGCGGTTGCATCCTTGTATCTTTGTAGTCATGTTGATTGCTAGGCGTTGTCTTATTTCTGTCAACACACTCAAGTCCAATTTTGTCATCATCATTCTGAGCATCTCCGAAATGTCCAACTGTGGCGAACTCTTCTCCGTTACATTGGCACCATCTTGACTCGCTATTTCTTCTCCATCCGGACAGTCTGGCCCAATCGTAAAAACATATGTGTCGACATCATTACCCTCTTCCTCCATTGCTGCTTGCAGACGCTGTCGAAGAAGTTGGTTCTGTCCTCTGCTATCCAGATTCCGGTCCTCAAGTTCCTTCTTCAACTTAGGAACGCGAAGATCCTCCAAATGTCGATCTGACACACTTTCACAAACTTATTTACTTCACCAATAATTAATCCCACTTCTGACACCAATTGTAGCGAGCTTAGGGTTCGCTGGATTAATTATTTTTAATAAATAAGAGCCGTTAAATTGATTTTGAATTAATGTAACACTTTATTTGTCCGTTAATAACAACTGTTACTTTTACCGTACACTTAACGATTTCTTGACTAATCGCTTACTTATCGCGTCTTTGACTCTGCTTACTTCTTACTTTTTACTACTCGATCTGCGTGTGTTAAGTGTGTCGATGATGTCATACCTAAAGATAACAGACAGGAGATCATCGACACACTCAAACAAAAAAGCACCACCAAATTTTAAACTCGGATGACCCCCCGGTACGATAATACATTAACTGAATATGCAGTTAATTGCTTTTGCATAATTAGGCAATCGTTTTGACATATGCAGTCAATTGGGTATGCTATTTTTGAATAATCCTTAACGAACTTCCTATAAAATCCAGTTGCGCCTAGGAATACTTTTAATTGTCTCTCGGTTCTGGGCACCTCTAGTTCCTGTATAACTCTTATCTTTTCTGGATTCGGCTTCTTCCCTTCCTTGGTTAGAACGTGACATAGGAATTCAGTGTCTCTTTTCAGGAAACTGCATTTATCTGCCTGAATCTCTAGGTTATGCTCTCGAAGTCCGGTGAAAACTTTTCTGAAGGAGCTTATGTGTTCTTCTAACGAAGTGGAAAATATCAGAATATCATCAATGTACACGACGCATATCTTATTGATGTATTCGCGAAGAATATTATTCATCATCCGTTGAAAAGTGGCTGACGCATTTTTTAGTCCGAACGGCATTCGGATAAATTCGTAGAGTCCTCCAGGTGTAACAAAAGCTGTCTTCTCTATGTCTTTCTCTGCCATCCTAATTTGATGGTAGCCTTTCGCTAGATCTAATGTACTAAAATATTGAGCTGTCTAGAATGCTTTCCATGTTAGGTGTTGGGTACTTGTCGGCTACTGTGACCTGGTTCAATCTTCTGTAATCCACCACAATCCTGAATTTCTGCACTCCTGAATTATCTTTCTTCTTTGGCACTACTATTATCCGTGAACTATACCTACTTTTACTTTTTCGTATGATTCCCTGTCTTTCCATATCTTCCATTTGCCTCCTAACTTCTGCTTCATGAGCCCTTGGGTACCTGTACAATCTTGAGTTTATTTGTTGGTCAGTGGTTGTCCTAATTTCTCTGTACAGCAACGTGCTAAATTCCTTAATTAGAGGTTCTACTGCTTTCTTTTCTTGTTCGCTTAAATGACTCAATTGGATATCTCGCACTTCGCTTACTTCGATTATATTGACTTCCTCATCAATGGACTTTGTCCCGAATGGAAGGCTCACTCCATTTGTCATCTGAATCTCCTGACTTCGTAAGCAAATCTTTTCAACATTCTTACCTATTCAATCCATTCCTAGAATAACATTGTATGGTTTTTCCATCTTCAATGCCACCCATCTTATTCTTGCGTTAACTGGATATCTAAACTCTACTGGGCAAACCGACGCTACTGTTTTACTCGGCTCGTTCACCTTTCCTTGGATTGTCGTCATCGCTGTTGCATTTGTATCTATTATTTCGTATTTGAGTTTTGGGATATTACTTTCATTCAGGATACTTATCGTAGATCCTGTGTCTATGAGTGCTAGGTATTTCTCTCCTTTGATGGTTAATGTTATTACTATTTTATTCTCCGAGGCTAGTTTGTAAGAAAATGTGTCTGCTCCATTTCTTGTTTCTCGCCTACTTATCATGTCCACTGACATGTGGTCTGAGCTTTCCCTGTGGTGTGCACTATTACCTATATGCCTTTGCATAGATATTTCGTTGCCCTGCCTAACATTACTTGGCCCTGTCCTCCAATTGTGGTTATCACCTGAGTTTTGCCCTAGTCCGCGGTTCGTCCTAAAATTAATGTGATTTTCTTTTTGCCTTCCTATATTGCTTTCACCCTGCCTATTCTCGTATCTGTTCCGATGCACTACATGGTCTGGTCTGTGGTTTCTGTCAACATGTCGGTTGTTTCTCGTGGTTAGTCTATGTCCAATATTATTCGTAGGATTTAAATAACTCTCATCCATTCCAACAAAAGAATCTATCACATTTCTTACCTCTGTCAAGTTTGTCTTGTTCATTATATTATATGCCAAGACACCTGAAACTAAGCTCTTAAGTTTCTGGGCTAGCATTCCACTAAATACATCTATCATTGCATTACCGTCTGTACAAAATACGGAATACTCTGCAATGTCATCCACAGGATATTTCAATTTGTTGCTAAGGTCGAGGATTGAGTTTACCTTTAATAGCATAATGTCCCTCGTCAGGGCCATTTGGTCTCTCTTTGGTCTGTAGTGCAGCTTCAATTTTTGCTGGCAGTCTTCCCGATTTTGAGGAGAGTTCACTCTTAAAAGGTTTTTCGCTGCCCCCAGTATTTTCTGATCGTAGATCACACTGAAGGCCCTCGCCTTTTCCTCTTCCTGACCAGCTCTGTATTCGGCTAGCTTCCTTGATACGGATCTATGAACGACGGTAACGTTCCTTTCGTCCCATCGCATTCCCGGATATGACGAATTTCTTTATCCAGCCTCTGACTAGCGCTCTGCTGCTGGTTCTGAACCATCAGCTGAGTCAGTGCTGCAATACATTGCTCTATTTGTTGAGCCATTTCTCGTCTTTATAACCGTACCGAATCTTATCTTCTCTAGGGATAAGATAATGGTTTCTCTTATTTTATTCAGCGCAATTCTTGTTCTCGCCACGAAACCGTTTTTCAAATTCTTTCCCACTCTTTGGGCCGCTGGTACCCTTTAGCGACTGCGTAAATGTCAACCTCCCAACAATTATATCTTCGGAACACCAACCAACGTTGCAAGGACTTTTCCTGTGTTAAACATTATTGGGGAAAACAGAACGACCACCTTACAATACAACAGAATCCTGATTTCGCAACTGCCTTCCGGTCCCGGTTAAACACTTTACTTCATCTTTTGTTTCTTCTACAATTATCCTACTAACATCGTTAATACTGTTGATTTTCAAACCGCTTCAGTAATCTGCGGTTATTTGGCAATCTGTCTTTCGACTAACTTTGCCGATCGAATAACCGGATTTATACCGTTTCCTCATTCTGATTCGGCGTTTCGTTTCCGTCCGTTCCATAGCCTCGAATTTTCTACTGTTCATAGTCTTCAGTTTTTCCAGTACTTTCTAGAATATTCTAGTACTTTGTTTTGGACTTTCTAGAATATTCTAGTACTGATTGTCATATGCCTCACAATATATATCCCAAAAATGAATTTCATCAAACATGTGATATACATCCTTCAAAGGGCCGTCAGTCCTCCTAAGCAATAGAACAACATTTTGAAGTGGCGTAAGAAGGTTGACTTCGCTGCTATAAGTAGCTAATCCGATCTGGAATACCGTATGGTCTTGTATATCTTCAGCCCAAATGGAAAGACTTCGAGTTTTCGAAAGGAAATTCCTCAGACAATGCATCAACCACTCTAGGAGGGCTGACGTCGCCATTACCCCAACTCTCGCCTAGATGAAGGTGCCCCCATTACCCCTATTGACGAGTACTTGCTACGATTACCATACAAGCCCCTCGAAACCATTCAGAACAGCGAGAACCTATTTGTACGGGAATATTTCTTTCTTCACACTTCTCTCCCTCGATCTCTTCGAATCTGACCCACACAATATCTTCATCAGTATTGAGCTGAAGAAAACACCCATTCCAACAACATTCCCCTCTGTAACAGAGGGTTTTTGAGCCAATCCATGAGGGTGCACTTCTGATACACTATACACACGCATGCACTGTAGAAGACACCACCAATTCGCACACATATACCGACCAAAGGACATATTACCAGACGCCAAAGGCGTAATCTGGGTTTACTACTTGCAACCAAACCCAACCCGAATTAAACCCGTGGAGACTATCCCTGCTAGATAATTGATTCTGTTTGTCGTAAAACAGTCAAAAGGCTCGTCATTGTCTCGTTGAACTGGGCTTTTTTTTTAGTAGAAAATTAGCAAACGTATAGACTGTCCTAATCGAAAGTACACTAATATCGAGAACGAAAATGCTCCAAACAAGAAATTGGATCTCATACTGCATTGAAATCGAAAATGAATGCAGCAGGGCAGTTCCGACTGCTATAAATGTATCTAAGCTTGTATAAATGTATCTAAGCTTGTGAGATCCCCATTATGTCAAATTCACCACCAGTTCATCCAAAATAAACACCCAAATGCAAGTTAATTAAATTCAAATTAAATAAAACTCAATCTGCACATACAAAAACGAAGGACCAGCCTACTGTAGCATCTACTGTGCCAATTGATTGATGAACATTTGGTGGGTGCTGGATTCGATAATGACTGTGGGCGTCGGACAGTTTCCTGTTCGTGCTGTGCTAGGCAAACAGAAATAGTAGCTGATACAAACTGCATATCAAATGAACCGACTTACTCAATGACAATGAAATGCAATCCATACAAACCTGCGACTTCCCAAGGCACGCCTTCTCTTAATGTATTGTTTTTTTTTTATTCTTCTCTTAAATTATGTAGAAATCGCCAATGGCCGTCAAGGTTGCCAAGAAATACAATTTAATTCACCAAGCCAATACAACTGAAACAAAGTTCCTTCTGTTGTTTCTTGCTCGCCTGATATGTGATATCGATTGTGGGCTACAGTTGGTTGTGCCCAGCAACACCTTACCGACGGCACTCAAATTAATCAAACAAAAAAACATTCTAGTGGTCACAGCTATTGGTTCCATAAAAAAACCTGTTCGATCAATTCCACAAAAAAATAGCAATTCGAAATAACGATAACAAAAACAATGTAGCAAGACAAAGCACCCATCAATAACGTTTCAAAAAAGCTTAAACAGTCAGTCAGAGGAAGAGGCGTCCATGAAATCACACAAGACCCCCAAATTCCGGCCCAAATTTAGAACAGCATACTTGCTTTGGCCCGCTTTCACTAAAAAGACTAGTAATGCTGCCTAAAATAAAATCGTGGCATACAAAAGTGAAAAAGTACTTTCGATTTCATGCGATCCAAAGCCCAACAATTGTGGTACATCGTCACTCAGTGGGGGCAAGTGATTGAATTCAACTGCAAATTTGCGAGGCAATGTCCATGAAATAAACACAAAAATCCTTGAAACAAGCACTGTCATCCTTGTGACAGCGCAAGTCCTTCACATGGCAATGAAATTGACATTGGGAAGCAACACAGACACGGTCAAGGATATGAAACAACCTTGTTCTCATTCATGATGCCCTTGAGTTCACCCTCAAGTCAATGACGCCCGTTTGTTTTGCCAATAATTTGGGAGCTTGTACACATTCAGTCGCCCATTCAGCAGCCTGCGTCATTCCGTCTTATTCACACCATTCAGTTTCATTGTTTGGATAGTCAAGCAGTCGTTCCTCTTAGATGAGCGCCTGCCCTAAATGTTGCTGGTGTTTGCGTTCTCATTGATTGTTCGCATGTTTTCATTTCCTGCTTCAGCTGCCTGTTAAAATGAGATACTTGGTAGTTCGTTCCATGAGTTATAAATCTATATGTGCGGTGTCAGTCTCACAATACCATCTAGCTAGCCTACTGACTGATGGGCAAATATAAAATGGCAATGTTATTCTTAGTAGGCGAACAGAAATATTAGCAAAGACAGACGCACTAGATAGAAGAGCAACTTCACCAATCACAGAGTCAAGTCCGAGCCGTGATTCCGCTTTGCACATTAGTAAGTGGAACTCATTCTTTGGACGTGGAGGTAGTCATCAGTTTCGCCGACGGTAGCCAACGTTTGACGAAAATATGCTCCACTTATTCTGGGGGTAATCGGCCACAATTTGGTATTTCCACCAATTTTGCCCGAATTGCAGTGAAAACATCGCACAATTACAGAACATCGAATAATTACAATAAAAAAAAAATTGAATAATTAGAAAACAACACACAAATGGTAATTTATTTTAAATTTCTTGAATACAAAAGAAGTATGAACGCCAAAATTCTGGATGTCTTTCAACCACCAGAGTCACTCATATCCATAGGGGTGTGTGGGGGTAGAGAAGTATTACACCAGACACGGGAACTGTTTCACTTTCTTCCCCAACAAATGGTCACAGAAAAATTGTTCACAGGAGGAAGGCAATAAACGAAAATGCACTGGTGTTGACTTGATGTTAATCCTTTTTTTTATTGGTATAGTCTTGTTTTCTATTTTTACTTAACTTGTAACTTAGTATTAATATTAGTAGATTGTTTTTTTTTATAAATATTATTTTAAGACAAAGCACTTCTTTCTCGACACGGTGACCGGGTAACTCAAAAGTTGACTCTTCCGATTTGCTTTCAATTATCAACTTTCTTGCGGCGAGATTGCCCGCATGGTGATTGAGATGTGACTGATATAAAATTCGCGAATTTAATGTGACGAGCGGCGGCGCGACCTTCCACCGCGATTATTTAATAGTGACTGCTCAAATCAGTCATTCATTCCACACACAGGACAACCAAAAGAGACCACGCCTCTGCTCTCTCAACCTCACGCCCGTCGAAGGGTGAGTAACTTTTGTTAATAGGGTTATTGACGGACATGGAGAATGAGAGAACAGAAACATGATGTGCTGTGATCTCCGGGTAGCTTTGGTTGTGTGTGTTGGTATCAAATGCAGCTACTGGCATGACCTACTGGCCCAGTGGCACGGCTATGGTGTAGTCAGAGCGCATTGAACGGTGTAAAGGCAGAATTTCAGAGGAGAGGAAAGCCTAGCTGATGTCACTCCCCTGCAAAAAGAGATCATTGATCCCAAGTGAATGGGTGTTCTGAGGGAAAGTCAATAGGACGCCGCTGATGCTTGGGAAATAATCAGCTTGAGAACCAGACTCTAAGACGCTGAAATAACCCGCTGAAATAACCCCAGCGTTACATTATGAGATTTCCCATGGGAATCTCATGGTTAGCAAGAATGGAGTTGCCGTATGACAAGAATGTAGCTAAACTCAATTATGCATTATCTGCATGGGATAATGAGTTTAGCTATGCGTCCGTTTGACATGTTTTACAGGGAAATAACATATAAAGGAAATGGGTAGGTATGACGCGCTGAAAGCGGTCGAAATTAGGTAGGAATTGTGGTTGGAATTGTGGATTGGTTCTCATGTAGAATAGAGAAACCCCCACAGGACTCCCCCGCCAGTGACGTAGTCACGAAATAATGGTAGGGCGGAAGGAGTAAAATAGTTGAAGGAGCGTTAGGTGAAGTATCGGAAGGAGAGTCGTGTGTTTGGAGTATGGCTGGTTTGGATTAACCCACTAGTCGTGGTGGTAAGACTTGGCTCTGTCGTGTAGACGAGTTCCTGGGTCGTGGCTGGGCTTGGGTCAGTAATGGAACTGGACCTGGTTGGTACCGCGTGTGTTGCCGACGGGGACAAAGGGATTGCGGTCCGGTCCACTGGCCTGTTGCTGTTTGCATGGACCAACAGGTATGACACCCGAGTAGGTCGTGGCCTATCGGTAGCTCGCTCGTATCCGCACTGACGAAGTTGCGTGTGCCGGATAGAGGAGCTTCACGCCCAGTGTTAATTTTTCTCCGCAGCGACTGAGTGCCGTGTGCGGGATGGAGAAGAACTGAGTCTAGGGTCGGCATTTTTCGTCCATACGTCGGTATGGGGAGTTGTTTGCCGCCCTTGCTAGGAGTGCAGCTTTGTGGAGGGTAGCGTTGACGTACAGTCTTAGCCTTGCGCGTTTGTGTTGGTGTTGTAGTCACCGGGGAATTGTGTGTTTTCCCCCTTTTCACCCTGTCTTCGCACTTGTTCCGTGTGTGACCTGCACGGCCACACAAGTCGCAGCAACTGTGAATGGGACTGAAAAAAATGTTTTCACGTTAATTATATCTTTTTTTTCGATAAATTGGTAATTTTTGGCAAGGTACAAAATTGTGTCGGTATATTGTGAGACAAACTAAAAGAATTACAAGTATTCCTGCGGTACAAAAGGAAAATAACGGATTTATCCGAGTTACTAAGCTAATTATATAATTTTACGTACTATGTTATGACAATTAAATAAGCTTAGTACAACTCTAAATTTACTTAACTTAAAATAACTGGTGCTTATGATCCAGTTAGCAATGTATAATTTCGATACGTTTACAAGTTTCGTTCGATTATTCTGTATAGATCGGATTATCTTTTTACGTATTTCTTTATTTAAATTCCTTTTATCTTTTTTTGTTGTAGATTTCTTAAAAATAAGTCTAGTGATTACGAAATTGTATCTTTTTGATATTATTTGATTTATTTAGGATGTATATACCTCTCTAAATAAATATCGTTTGTCTCTGTTTTTGATATTGCAAATTCAAAACTTCAAAAACTTCTCCCTAGACATACATCTCCTTTTAGAAACGTGGCTTAAGTCCAACTCCCGAGCATCCATCCCCAATTATACATTTATTTCAAACCCCAGAACTACTGGATCCCATGGAGGTACCGGCATCCTACTTAATAATAAACTTCAATTCACCGAAATCAGGTTCGCCAATGTTTTCAATATTGAATACACGGCAGTTAAACTTTTCTGTGAAAACAAAAAACTAATGATATTAACATCCACCCAACACGAGAACCAGATTTCCCTGACTCTGCCATATCTCAAATAATCAGACAGTCTCTCCCCGCACCATTCATAATCGGTGGAGACTGGAACGCTCGTCATACAGCATTCAATGACATCAAGAATAACAATATACGGTTGGCAAATTCTGGACCTCCTCCCATCTCACCCATATACGTACATCGACAGTTTACTGCAGCCAACTCGTGTCACCAACTCGACGCAGTCGACAATTGACTTCTTCCTCAGGTCGGCTGATGTCTACTCAACGAGCCCCCCACAGTATCCTTCCTCTTTCGCTCTGATCATGATTCCGTTCATACCTCGATCAAAGTCCCCTCCTTCGAACTGTTTACTCACACAGTTCTGTTCCGAATTTCTCCAAGACTAACTGGGAAAAGGTCATTAGAGACGTCGCCGAAAGTTTTTCTAACTTGCAAATCCCCGAATCTTCTAACCTAATCCCTGCTGATCTCGACCGAGCAGCCCCCCCAAGGATGCCCGCACCACCAATACACCTACCACTATCCCTTAAATTCATTTATGAAAACCTTTGCCCAGCATCCTAACTAAATTGCTGCGCCTCAAAAAACAACTCCCCCGAAAACTTCATATAAGATTCTACCCCTTTATTAAAAGTCAGATATAACCCCTGACGACCCTAATAAATGAAGATTAAGAAAAGGTCGCGGATCAGACCTATACCTCTACACTTAACAATATCAAACCCAACCGTGATCTCTTCAAAAACATCAACCAACTAACTGGTCGGAAGCTTAAACTGCGAATCGATCACCTTATCAACCCACTCAATAACAATCTTATCCAATCCGACACGGACATAGCCAATTGCCTCGCTGATCTCTTCTGAAAGATCCATCAACAAAATGATTCCTCCTCCGTTCTCAATTTTCAAAACACTGTAAACGAATATATTTCACACAGATTACCCGCATCTTATACTCCTTTCATTGGGCAATTTAACAGACATCAGCACATTTCTAACTACAAATAAATTAATCAAGTTCATAAAATCACGACCCAACAAAAAATCGACCGGTTTGGATGGACTACCACACCTTCTATTTAAAAGACTTCGCCCGCCAAATCTACTTCCCATTCTAGTCCTTCTTAACCATATTATACATGCTTCACATTTCCCAGAGAACTGGAAAATTGCGGTAGTATTCACTGTTAAAAAGTCCAGCAGTTCCAATAACACCTCCAACTATCGTCCGATATCCTTATTAAACACCCTAAGCAAAATATTGGAACGTAAGATCTACCAAAACCTTCTCTCGTTTGCCAGTGATAACGCTCTCCTCCCTAATTCTCAGTTTGGCTTTCGTGAGCGACACTCCACTTACCATGCTCTACTAAAACTTACGCATGATGTCACAACTGGTCTAGAAAACCAATGCCCTACCGTATACATATTTCTCGATATTTCCAAAGCATTTGATTGCGTCTGGATCTCAGGACTTCTTTATAACATGCACTGTGTAGCGATCCTAAACCGCCACTCCCATCCAAATCTCCAAATATACCTAAATAATCCCGCCCCAAATCCAAATTTCATATTGAATCATATGAGCGATAAATTAAACCAAAAGTTAATTTGTCGCACATCGATTCAATTTCACATTAATTCATAACCCAATCCAAATTGAATCATATGCACGATAAACTTAAACCAAAATCCATTTGTCGTACAATGACTCAATTCCCAAAACCATGGCATCATGAAATGCTTAATTCAAAACGCATTTCATGATTTTCCTTCCAAGAACCCATCCAACTAAACCTTTAATCATTTCCAAGAACCTTATTCCAACTGAAGCACACGAAATCTTGTGTGTGCTTCTTGGAATTTTTACACTAAAATAGTTGACAATTCTCAACTCAAAATAGAATAAAAGGGCGACCAATTTCAATTTCGCGATCAGTGGAGTTCCAAAGGGCAGGGCACTGGTCGAACGACGGACCTGTTCCCAGACTGAACCATTTACATCCAACCGTTCAATTTAAAAGAAATAACATAAAAAGGCAAAAAGTAATACAAAGCACAGAGAGACAGTCGTTTCATTGGATTGGTGTAGCGATAAACCTCTACTCGACGCAGTCCCCCTAAACAAAAACATATAAGGGACAAGAGGACCAGAGGGAACAGTACAAGGACCACCCCCTACAACAAGGAACCCGCAACAGCAGAGTGTCTCGTCAAAAAAGCCCCACGCCCACCGGAGGGAGCTACGAGGACACATTCCCTGCGCCCCCCACTCAAGCGGTAAGCAGCCCTCCTGCCCAGACACGTCAAAGAAAGCAGTGAGACGTCCTCCCCAGCAGGTAAGCCATCCCTTCCTTCAGCTATACCGATGGTGCCTCAACAACTGCTTATTTGGTTTTTATTCCAACATCGCAAAGCTTCTAGCATCTTATCTTTCTGGTAGGAAATACATGATCAGAACAAGCTCTTTCCTCTCACAAACTCACAACATGACCGCGCGAGTTCCTCAAGGATCCATTCTCGAACCACTTTTATATATTCTATACACATTCGATATTCCCCAACCTCCACCTAGTGTTGTAATGCTAAATTATGCTGACGATACTTTAATCTACTCTAGCAGTAGATTTGTCAAAGCGGCAAGAAACCGCGTTAACAACTTCCTTCGCTCATCTCAGCATACTTTAACAAATGGAAAATCCGCCTCAACCCAACCAAAACCCAGCTAACTGTGTTTAAGGGCAAAAACGCTCACTGCACAAACAACACTAAACGTTGCCACAACAAAATTAAACTCAAGTTACTAACACCTTCATAAAACCTTCCAAAACTCTAAAATATTTGGGAGTAACCCTTTCCAACGAGTGGTCATTCTCAACCCACATTAAAAATTCCCTTCATAAAGCCTCAATACAACTTAACCTCTGCAGACGAGTGTTGTGGAAACCTAAAGGCCTCTCTCTCAAGGTCAAACAGTTCATCTACAAACAGATAATCAGACCCACTCTTACATACGCCTGCCCATTATGGTACCACATCCCACCCTCCCAAATGGAGCAATTACGAATGTTTGAACGAAAATGTTTCCGGTTTATCACTGGCTTACACCGCAAAACCAACTCATATAGATACCATTGTAACGACGACATTTACAACACCGCAGGCATCGAACGACTGGATAGACGGATCCTAGAAGTGTCGATAAATTTCATAGAAAACCTCCCGATAATAACAGACGCGATGGGATATCTTCAAGAAAGTTCCGCGGGGATCAACGGGAATATGTGCCTGGCGGGAGGTAGTTTTAGTCAGTAAAAATCCGCCATGCTTCTGGATCGGTCCAGAGGTATGTTTTGAAGATTTCCACCTTCCTACTGAAGCAAAAAAAAGACGAAAATTAGACCACAGTGTAGTGATCCTAAATCACTAGTCCCATCCAAATCCCCAATATTACCTATAATCCCAACCTAATTCCCATAGTGAATCATATGAGCAAGTTAAACCAAAAGTTAATTTGTTGCACATTGATTCAATTTCAAATTAACTTACATCCCAATCCAATTGAATCATATGCACGATAAATTTAAACCAAAGTCCATTTGTCGTACATTGATTCAATTCCTAATAATCCTAACATCATGAAATGCTTAACTCTAAATGCATTTCATGATTTCTCCTTCCGGGAATTTATTCACGTAAATTCCTATACACTTCCCAGAATCCTATTCCAATTGAAGCACACAAAATCTTGTTTGTGCTTCTTGGAATTTTCAAGTAAAATTTTATACAATCTCTGTCATCACAGAGTATAAAAGGGCGGCACATTTTGGATTCATGATCAGATGGCATCCAGAGGCCGAGGCAACGGCCAAAACGGAAATAAAAATATTAAACAACATATTAATAAATAAAATAAATTAAAACGAAAGAATTAAATCGTATTTTAATTTGGCCACCCTAAAGGAAAACACCCCAAAGGAGGTAAGATATAAAAAAGCAACTTAAAAATATAACCTCCACAACAGGACAGGATGAAATATCTTGCGATTATTTCTATCCCAAAAATGAAATTCATCAAACATGTGATCTACATCCTTCAAAGGGCCGTCAGTCGTCCTAAGCAATAGAACAACATTTTGAAGTGGCATAAGAAGGTTGACTTCGCTGCTATAAGTAGCTAATCCGATCTGGAATATCGTATGATCTTGTATATCTTCAGCCCAAATGGAAAGACTTCGAGTTTTCGAAAGGAAATTCCTCAGACAATGCATCAACCACTCTAGGAGGGCTGACGTCGCCATTACCCCAACTCTCGCCTATATGAAGGTGCCCCCATTACCCCTATTGAGGAGTACTTGCTACAATTACCATACAAGCCCCTCGAAACCATTCAGAACAGCGAGAACCTATTTGTACGGAAATATTTCTTTCTTCACACTTCTTTCCCTCGATCTCTTCGAATCTGACCCACCCTATCAGTAAGTCCAGTCCTTCCAACAACCCCAGCAACTATCGTCCGATTTCGTTATTAAACACATTAAGAATGCAAGATATATCGAAATCTCCTTTCATTTGCTAATGACAACGCTATTATCCAAAATTCCCAGTTTGGCTTTCGCTCACAACACTCCACCTGTCATGCTCTGTTAAAACTAACGCACGATGTCACAACTAATCTTGAAAACCAAAGCCCGACCGTCTGTATCTCTCTCGACATATCTAAAGCATTCGACTGTGTTCGGATCTCAGGACTGCTTTACAAGCTACACTACATATTTGGATTAAACACCCATACTACCAAACTTCTTACTTCCTACCTCTCTGGTAGAAAATTCATGGTCAAAATAAATTCTTCTATCTCCCAATCGTATAATATAACCGCAGGGGTTCCGCAGGGTATTATACCTGCTTTATACTTCAGTCATACCGCAGCCTCAATTACCCAATACCGTAATGTTGAATTACGCTGATGACACCATCGTCTACTCCAGCAGCAAGTTTGTAAAAGAGGCAAGAAACCGCATTAATAACTTCCTCCCAAATCTATCAACATTTTTTTTTTTTTTTTTTTTTTTTATTTTATTAGACTTCTCTCGGGAGAGGCGAACCTATAGCGCCGAGTGGGCGCCCCGAGATGCCATCAAATAACTGTTGCAGTTCTTTTTGAACAGTTGCAGGTTGTAACGTTCCGGGAACACTCGCGTGGGAAGGGAGTTCCACAGCTTCCCCGCTCTGTAGCGGAACGAGTTCTGATATAGGGATGTTCGCGCCGTCGGGAGATGAACCACAAACGGGTGCGATCCGTCGATACTTCAATAAATGGAAAATACGCCTAAATCCTAATAAAACCCAGCTTATAGTGTTTAAGGGTAAAAATGAGCACTGCGCAAACAACACAAGGCGCACCCACAACAAAATTAGACTCAAACTAAATAACACCCAGATAAAACCTTCTAAAACTTTAAAATATCTGGGAATAACCTTTTCCAATGACCTTTCATTCTCCACCCACATTAAAAATACTTTACGTAAAGCCACAATACAACTGAATCTCTGTAGAAGAGTGATGTGGAAACCCAACGGTCTCTCTCACAAAGTTAAACTGCTCATCTATAAACAAATAATCAGACCTACACTGACATATGCGTGTCCACTGTGGTATCATATAACACCAGCCCAAATGGAGAAGCTACGCACTTTCGAAAGGAAATGCTTCAGGCTGGTCACTGGCCTCAACCGACAACCCAACTCTTACAAGTATTACAATAACAGCTTGCTATACAAGGCCGCTAATATTGACCGTCTCGATAGAAGCTTCCTAGAGCTGTCTATCAAATTTATTGAAAACCTCCCAAATAATCCCAACCCCATAATAACTTCACTACTACCAACTCCTCTAGATAACAGGGCTCACTATCTGAATTGTCTCCACACCAGAAGTCTCTTCACCTCTGGAAGATTGGTTAATGACTCCAACGAGGTAGTGTACCATAACACCGAGCTGGCACCCAATCAGTACAAATACTGTAACATATGTTACAACCATTCTCCAACATTCTGCGTTTTAACGAACAACCGGAAAGTGTTACCGCACCTGAGGCCACTAACTGACCATATCCCACGCCAACCTACTTCCTTAACCATCAATCCCTATATTCCCCAATTCACATTACATATTTAACTTATTATAAAATAAATTAGGTTAAGCTAGAATAAGTTAGAGTTAAGGTAAGTATTAGATTAGATTAAATTAAAAATAAAAATCCTGGTTTTCTGACCTTTTCCAGGAAAACTGTTAATATTAAAACCTATAATACTCGAATAGTTATTCACACATTCACTTATGTTTGAAAAATGTGTAATGTATGCATGTAAACAGTTGTATCACTAGAATTATAAGTTAGCTGTAGTACTTAATGTAAACATTGATTATTGGTCTAATAAATACAGTATGTTAAAAAAAAAAAAAAAAGAATCTGACCCACACAATATCTTCATCAGTATTGAGCTGAAGAAAACATTCATTCCAACATTCCCCTCTATAACAGAGGCACCTGAGGCACATTTTTTGGCTTGAAGAGTTTGCCAATTGCTGCTATACCGCGGCAACGAACAAACGACCAGGATCGAATGTTGAGAGAGAAGTTCGTTTATACTTTTACATGGAGACTATGATGATACTCGTAGCATGTGATGTTTATATTTTCTCCGCTGACAGTTGGATACTACGGATAAAGGATATTTAATCATTAATAATGCTGCATAATACAGACCTAACAGTACCAGCCTGACTTTCAAACCGACAACTTGTCGCTCAGTTTTGCTCGTGCTATTTGTCTTAATCAACCGTTATTTTCACAATAATTATCACAATTTAATTATCATTATCTTGTTTTCTTTGCCTCGTTTTCCGCATACATAAAATTTGAACAAGTGTTAAAACCGTTAAGTTATGGCCCCTGGGCCACGTGTGTTAAACAAAATTAAGCGCAAGCGATTGCGTTACGACCCCGTTATTGGAGGCCAAACTCCTCCCGATAAACTTTCAAAGGTGAACAATAAAGTGCTAGAAAAATCTAAAATGTGTTCAAACACTAACTTTTTTCAACCACTTCAAAGTCTGATGGAAGACTCTCCTGAAATGGATCCGACCAATGTCGAACAGTGCGCTGAACTTACTAAACAAACCGTTCCGCCAATTGTGGTGTTAAAATCAACTAGTGCTAAAGTGCGTGATATTTTGAGCAACATTAAGATAGACAAATACTTAATTAAAAACATTTCGCTTGGACAAAAAATATGTGTCCCAACAATGGACATATATAACAAAATCAGAACCGAACTCTTACGGTTAAAATGTGAGTTTTTTACCCACTCGCGTAAGGAAAATCGTCCATTAAAGGTAGTACTATCCGGATTGCACTCGGGATTAAGTGCCTAGATGTTAAAACCATCACATTAAATTCGTCAACAAAAGCTCTGTACAAACACTACTTGTACATAAAACGGAACTACTCTACCTTGTTCAAAACCATCGTTCGCTGGGACTTTAAAAAACATCATCCAGGTAAGGTCACACAATGTCACAATTGCCAGCTTTACGGTCACGGCTCGATGCATTGTCACATAAATAGCTTCTGTGCAATCTGTTCGGGAAACCATAAAACATCCGACTGCAAAACGAATGAGGTCATCAAGTGTGCAAATTGTAGTGGGCCACATAAATCCACCGATCCAGAATGCATAAGCCGAAAGCAGTACATAGACATTCGCCGCAAATTATCCCCACGTGGACGTGGTACAGGAAATACAACGTTCCTACAGCCTCCGAGTGACAAACAGCAGCCACTGTCCGACCGATTATCCATTGATAATTTTCATCCACTACCCCGATCTGGGCGTCAACCTTCACCTCCTTCATCCACCTGGGCTTCTGGCCTCTATCAAACCCAGCAACCTTCCAACAGTGATACGACACACACGAAGAAAAATCCGTCTGAAACTATAACTAATGATAACTTGTTTGCATTTAGCGAGATAAACTCTCTTCTTAATGAAGTTGTAACCAAGCTTAGTGCTTGTCAAACTAAAGCTGACCAATTTAACGTCATTACTTCATTAGCTGACCTTGCCCGGAAAAACAAATTATCATGGAAAATTTAACAAGCCTCAGGACTTGCTAAATAAGGCCAAGACCGATTCCCGCTTGTAGTGCCGATGATGATGATGATGATGACTTCATTAGCTATTAAGTACATATACTCGGAAAAAACATGTTAAGAAACTCTCTTAACATCATAGCTTGGAATGCGAGAAGCATCAAAAACAAAAAGCATGATTTTTTTAGTTTCTTGATAAATTTTAATATTGACATTGCACTTGTTTCAGAAACCTGGCTCAAACAAGACATTTCTTTCTCACATCAAAATTACATATGTTATCGCCTAGACAGGGTACATGCTAGTGGTGGAGGTGTCGCCATTGTTGTGAAAAAATGTATAGAACATTCCTTGCGTCCTTCATTGCACCTTAAGTTAATTGAGGAAATTAGTATAGATGTAACATTAAGTGACAACTCCAAGGTGAGTCTTTTTTCGGTCTATTTCCCTGGAGGAAATAGAAACATTGAGAAATCTACTTACTTTAAGCGGGATCTGCAAAAATTGTATAGAGTCAACACTCGAAACAAGGTAATTATTGGTGGTGATCTAAACTGCAGACATCAGTCGTGGAATTGTCTTAGGGCAAACTGCTGGGGTAACATTTTACTAGATGTTACTGAATCCATCCCAAGTTTTTCCATACTTTATCCACTTCTCCCCACCTATATCCCAGCGAGTGCTAACAAGAACCCCTAAATTCTTGATCTATATATCACTAATATTCCAAATTATTGCACAGTACCATTAACTCTAAATGCGTTAAGTTCAGACCACCTTCCGATCAGCCTCACAGTGAATCATACAGTAGCTGTAAATCGTACCAGTTTATACCACAACTATTCCGCCGCCAACTGGAATTGTTATAAATCATATATAAACACGAACTTAGTTCTAGGTGATACCAGCCTAAATTCTATAGCCTGCAGCGAGCACATTGATATCCTATGTAATAATTTTGTCTCTGTTATCAATAGAGCGGCCGATCTTGCGATACCTAAATGTTCCATTGCTCCAGTTGATAAGGCACCGCTTCCTGAAAATATCTTACATCTGATTAGGCTACGAAACTCTGAAAGAAGAAAATGGCTTCGTTATGGAATCGATTGTTTTCTAGTTAATGTTGGAGTCCTAAATAAAATCATTAAAAAAGAAATCTCAGCATATAGGAACAAGTGTTGGAATAAACGCCTTTCCTCTCTTGACAAAGCAAGCAAACCGTTCTGGAAAATATCAAAAATTATGAAAAAGAGAGGGTCAAGTATTCCTCCGTTTAAAGTTCACGACAAGTTGTTTATTTCTTCAGTGGAGAAATCGAACCTACTTGCTAACACGTTTAGTAAGAACCACTCCATATCTATGCATCTAAGCGACGCGTATACTGAAGCTGAAGTTGCTAACACTATCCATGTACTTTCTCAAACACCAGCTGAAAGTACTTACGCAACTAATATCAGCAAAGTTAAAGAATTGATAAAAAAAATCGAAATCAAAAGAGGCGGCTGGTCTTGATAATATTAACAACAAATTAATTAAACCACTTCATTAAAGAAAGGATTGATCGTTTTGTGGAAGACAATAACATCTTACCAAACTTTCAGTTCGGTTTCCGTGGTAGTCACAGCACAATCCACCAGGTCTTGCGCATTAAAAACCACATAGCTGATAAATTCATCGACAAGGAGTCAACGGGACTGGTTCTTCTAGACATCGAAAAAGCCTTTGATACGGTATGGAACGATGCCTTGATTTATAAGCTACTGAAGCTTAAGCTGCCAATGCCGCTTATCAAAATTATCCAGAGCTTTCTTCGTTCGAGAAAAAATGTTGTGAGTATAGGAACCGACATATCCTCTACTCACCAAATCCACTATGGTGTACCCCAAGGGACGGTCCTTGGTCCCATATTATTCACATTGTTTGTCGCAGATTTACCATGTCTAGGTGAAAACATTCAGGTAGCTATGTTTGCCGATGATACGGCCATTTACTCTTCAGGTGCCTTATTCACTAATGTCTATAACTCTTTGCAAGCAGCTCTTGACAAACTAGCAGTATACTACAGGAAATGGAAAATAAAAATAAATGGTAATAAAACACAAGCTGTCTGGTTTTCGAGATGTAGGAAACACTGCTACCTACCAAATGGCGCTAAACTCAGCACGTTTGCAGTTGATATTGATTGGGCCGAAAACTGTAGATATCTAGGTATTATTCTATATAAAAAGTGTATCTTTCAAAAACACATCACTACCACAATTGACAAAATAGACAATGTCGTAAGAGTTATGTATCCATTAGGGTGTAGAAAGTCAAAGCTTAGCATCGAAAATAAAATTATAATTTTTAAAACCATTTTTCAAGTTATACTCCTGTACGGCGCCCTGTATGGTGTAATTGTGCTTGCACACACAAAATAAAATTGCAAAGGTGTCAAAATAAAATATTGAAAATGTTGCTGAATTTGCCATGGCATTATTCGACACATGAACTACATGAAAACGCTAACGTTAAACCGGTAGAGTTCCTTATTGACAAAATCAATCGAAGCTTCTTCGTCAATTGTTCTTTTTCTGACAATGTTCTCGTTTCCCGTCTTGCGTTATCCTAAGTCACTACATATGTACTCTGTCTATGAAAATTATATCGAGGTCATTACTATATAAAATAACCGGAAGCTCGTGCAATATTAGTCTTAAGATTCAAATAAGGGTTTTTTATTGTAGTTTTCCCTTAATTTATTATTTGTTATTCATTAAAATTGTGCTATTGTCATTATATAGATTTAAGATTATAGTAGTAAAGGAATTGCTATCCTAAATCTCTTAAGTACTAGTTGTAAAATATACCATAAATGTAATTATCTACCAAATAAAATTAAATTGAATATTGAATACTGAACTATCACAAAAGTCTGTAATACAAGTGCAATATATGAAATAATGTGAAATCGGATACTGAAATGAGTACCATTATTTACCTAATCAAATTATTATTGCAACGTCGTGATGGTAAATAATTTAAAAGTTAAAGCGTGATTCAAGTGCTTCGCATACACGGGCTACCAAGCAAATTAAAAGTGCTCACACTTCTGAATCTAGCAAGTGTACGAGAATTGCGTTTGTAAGTAAAGCAAATTCCTGAGGGCCTGGGGGTTCAACTGTTAAGTAACCAACACATTTCTGCTATCTCAGGTCCAGTGCAAAATACAACAGCATTTGTATTTTCTTTCACATTGATTTTAAACTTGACCTATTTCAGCCTTTTTTGTTGTTCACTCAGCCACAGGTTCGATTTAATCAACCAATACAACTCATGCTGACTGCTTGCCTGTACCCTATTCCTCCCTTCTGGACACCTAGTACTCAAATAGTGATTAAAAGAAACAAGACCGCGTCTTTCTATAATGAAGCTTCGAATCTAACTTATACTGACTGATAAGTAAAATAGCATACAGTAAGTTTTTAAGTACTAATTCTTTCCAGCACCGTTTTCCCCCCGTCATGACTTTTGCTTTAAAATTCAGAGCTCGGTTATCGCGATACTCTCTACACATACACTTTGCCGTATAGTCTACTGTGGAGCAAAAGAGCTACACTGATTGCTAGAGTACTAATTTCGAGTTATCGCCGGAACATGTCGAAATATCATTTCGCAGTCTGGCACGTCTGACTGCCTGGTGTTTAGTGTCATATTTCGCACAGAATTTAGTCGATTCGGTGGTACTCAACTGTCGACACCGTCGCATTTTCCGCACTTTCATCACAGAATCGGCCGACAGTCGCACTAAGTCCGTTCTTAGAAATACACTCTGAACGATGCAGTTCAGCAACAACAAAAGATCTGAGATTCGACGACGAATCAACAGCGCCGCCACCGCACAAGACGCCACATATTCGATTCCAGTTGGTAGAAGTCAACCAGAAGAGATCAGGCGACCAGACCCAGAAGTAGATAGCGCATTCTTCTTCGAAAGGCGAAATAAAACTGTTTTCTAGGCGACCCGTGGGGAGATGTGGACGTAGTAGAATTGTTGTGTCTAAAGAAACTCTGAGTAGACAAAGCTTACTTGTAAACGGCGAGCGTTCACCGACCAGTAAGGTTTGCGGTTATTTGGAAGTCAACATCAAAGGAAGGAAGAAACCAGTCGACTGCTTCAGCCGGCGAGCGCGTCTAATGTTCCACATTGTACTGGGAGGGCAGACATATTCACCGGTAAAGCTGAGTTTGATCGAATGCTTAGAAAATGTTAAAACTAGGAAGAATCATAGCTGCGGCGTTTCTAATCGTAAGATGAATGGCGCCGGAAAAGGACCACGAATGCTGTCTAATATTTCATTCTTTCTTTCATATTTTTCGACAAACATTAATACCAGGTTGGCATAAGTGGCGGTAGCCTTCTCAGGTAGTTCTCTATATTAGATTTCCTAGGAAAATTTCAATAGAAAATTGTTAGACACAAAATCCGTTGGTTTTTGGAGTTACGTACAGATTGTGTGTGTACTGCTGGTTGTTAAGCAACACAAGCAAGGCAGGTTGAAAGTGATTCGTGTAAAATGAATTTGAATTGAATTGACCAAATAGGGCAAAGATCTTTTGGGGAGATTATCTTCTTGATTCTCTTAGCTTAAATAAATACTTGAGGTTATTCAATTTGCCTGCTGATTACAAATTCGTTTTTACCTCCTGGCCACAGTGAATGATTAAACTGTATTTAATCGTTTGCGAACAGGTGCCCAGATCAGATCATAGGTTGTCTTTTACGATGACTACGGTTTGTTGAGAATACCATGGATTTAGATTATTATATATTAAAACAGAATTAAAAAATGAATTGGAAGCAGCCTTTATATACCAATAATCTCAAAGCATCTTCCGAGCATCGGTGGTTCAGTGGTAGAATGCTCGCCTGCCACGCGGGCGGCCCGGGTTCGATTCCCGGCCGATGCATTTTTTTTTCCAAAACTATTTATTAACCATAATTAGAATTTGTACATTTAAGTAATACAGTGACTTAAAATTAATTTCGTAACAATTGCTTACATGTAATTATTATAATAATATATACATTTTCCAAACAATATTTTATGAGATATAAGATAGATGCGTGTTTATAAATTTAGTGGTGTTATCTTCCTGGAAAAGGTCAGAAAACCAGGACTTTGTTTTTTCAACTTCACTTAATCTAAACTTAATCCTAATTATATAAATAACTGATTACAGTATGATTTTCATAAAGCCATAAACAAAGTTTTATAATTAATGGGATATATGTTATAAATTAAAGGATGTGGAATGAGGTTAGTTATGGGTTAGAGGTAGAGTATTTCTCTCCGGTTGTTCGTTGGAAAAGCGTAGGATGTTGGAAAATGGTTGGACGTTACAGTATTTGAATTGGTTAGGGGTAACTTCGGTGTTGTGGTATATGATCTCATTTGAATCATTTACCAGTCTGCCTGAGACGAAGATAGCTCTGGTGCGGAGACAGTTGGGGTAGTTAGTTCGGATATCTAGAGGGTTCTCTAAGAGCGAGGTTATTATGGGATTGGGATTATTTCGTAGGTTTTCGATAAATTTGATAGATAGTTCGAGGAATCGTCTATCGAGGCGCTCGATACCAGCGGTATTGTAGAGTTCGACGTTACTATAGTACTTATAGGAGTTAGGACGACGATGTAACCCAGAGACATACCTAAAGCATTTTCTTTCGAATACTCGATTTGGTTGATATGGCATGGTACCACAATGGGCACGCGTACATGAGTGTGGGTCTGATAATTTGATTGTAAATGAGCAGTTTGACTTTGTGAGAGAGACTATTAGGTTTCCACATTACTCTTCTACAGAGATTAAGTTGAATTGTGGCTTTATGAAGGGAATTTTTAATGTGGGAGGAAAAAGACCAGTTATTAGAAAAAGTGATTCCCAGATATTTTAGGGTTTTGGAGGGTTTTATTAGAGTGTTGTTTAGGTTAAGTTTAATTTTGTTTGCCCTTGAACACTATGAGCTGCGTTTTATTTGGGTTAAGGTGAATTTTGCATTGATTGAAATATGTTGTTATGTTAGGGAGGAAGTTGTTAATGCGGTTTCTTGCAGCCTTAACAAATTTGCTGCTAGAGTAAATTAATGTATCATCAGCATAATTCAGCATCACAACATTAGGAGATACGGGTATATAATATCTGAGGTATATAACAGATATAAAATTGGCCCTAAAATGGAGCCTTGGGGAACACCCGCGGTTATGGTGTGGGTTTCTGAGACGGAAGAATTTATTCTCACAACGAATTTTCTGTCAGAAAGATAAGAGGCTTGTGTGAGAGTTTATATTAAATATGGAGTGCAGTTTGTACAGAAGCCCTGAGGTCCAGACGCAATCAAACGCCTTAGAAATATCGAGAGATATACACACAGTAGGGCTTTGGTTTTGGAGACCAGTTGTAACATCGTGTGTGAGTTTTAGTAGAGCATGACATGTGGATTGTCGCTTACGAAATCCGAACTGACAGTTAGGGATGAGGGCATTCTCATTGGCAAATGAGAGAAGATTTTGATAGATCTTACGTTCAAGTATCTTACTTAGTGTATTTAATAGGGATATTGGACGATAATTGCAAGGGCTATTACTACTACCGGGCTTCTTAATAGGAATTACTACCGCAGTTAGAAGTAGATTCGGTGGGCGTAGCCTTTTAAATAGAAGACGTGGGATTCAATCTAATCCAGTTGACTTTTTGTTATTTCCTGATCTTACGATCTCGGATAATTCGTCCGCAGTTAGAAAATTTGTAGTGTCTAAGGGGTGTGAAGCTATGTTCGTGTTGTTAAATTCACCGATGAAAGGAGTAAAAGATGTGAATAATCTGTTTGAGATGTATTCGTTTACTGTGTCCTCGAAGCCAGAAGTTGGGAGGGAATTATTTTGCTCATGAATCTTTGCAAAGTGTTCTGCGAGGCAATTTGCTATGTCCGTATCGGACTGGGCAATATTATTTCTGATTGGGTTGATGAGATGATCAATTCGGGATTTATATTTACGACCAGTTAATTGGTTGATGTTTTTGAAAAGATCCCGATTTGGTTTGATATTTTTAAGTGTGGAGATGTAGTTTTCATCTGCGAACTTTTTCAACTGCTCATTTATCAGAGTGGATAGGAGTTGGATTTGGCTTTTAATAAAGGGGCAGTATCTTGTATGAAGTTTACGGCGGAGCTGCTTTTTAAGGCGCAATAATTTGGTTAGGATGCTGGGCAAAGACTTTCCTAAATAGTTATGAGGGATGGTTGTCGGGGTGTTGTTGCTGAGAGCCTCCTTAAGAATTTGCTCTATTCTTAAAGATGCTTGATCGATTTCACTAGGGAGTAAGTTAGATGCTTCAGGGATATATAAGTCAGAGAAACTTATCGCTATGTCCCTATTGACTTTTCTCCAATTTGTTTTGGTGAAGTTTGGGACAGGGTTTGACGAGTAGAGTGGGTCGAGAGAGGGGATTTGGATCGTGGTGTGAACGGAACCATGATCAGAAGGAAATATAAAGGAGACTGTAGGTGGACCCGCTGAGTGAACATCATCGGACTTGAGGAAGAAGTCGATTGTTGACTTGGCTGTGCTAGTGACACGAGTTGGCTGCAATGGGGAGTCAATGTATGTATATTGATAAGATGGGAGGAGGGCTAGCAACTGACGACCATATTTGTTGCATTTATTATCATTGAATGCTGTATGACGAGCATTCCAGTCTCCCCCGATTATAAATGGAGCGGGAACAGACTGTTGGATTATCTGAGAAATGTCAGCATCTGGAAAATCTGGTTGTCGTGAAGGGTGAATATAAATGGATGCTAAGACGAGCACTTTATTGTTCTCACAAAAAAGTTTAACTGCCATGTATTCAATGCTGAATATATTAGTGAATCTAATTTCACTGAATTGAAATTTTTTGTGTATTAAGATGCCGGTACCTCCGTGGGATCCATTAGTTCTGGGGTTAGAAACAAAAGTATAATTGGGAATGGAAACTCGGGATTTTGGTTTGAGCCATGTGTAACGAGTCCGAGACGCAGTGCTTCCTCTGATGAGGGAAGCGCGGACCTTTTATTTTTCCTTTTATTTTATTATTATTTTATTTGTTGAAAATGTCTGTTAGTGGTTTTGAAAAACTAAAGTTAGTTTTGACAAACAGTCGAGAATTCAAAGCACCGCAATAGTCAAAGAAAAAACTATTCCTTCTCTTTGATATTAGTTCGTTATTATTTTCAACTCCTTCCAAACTGATATCACAAAAAAACTTTACTTTACTGCTAACTCAAAACTTATAATTCAAACTATCACTCTCAACTCTCAATTAGAACTAACTGTATTAGAACTCTCTTCCTCAACTCTCAAAACTAAACTGACTTCACAATTTTTTTTTTTTTTTTAAACTGTATTTATTAACCATAATTAAAATTTGTACATTTAAGTAATACAGTGACTTAAAATTAAATTCGTGACAACTGCTTACATGTAATTATTATTATAATACATTTTCCAAACAATGTTTTAAGAGTTACAGGCTAGATGTGTGTTTATACATTTAGTAGGGTTTTGTCTTCCTGGAAAAGGTCAGAAAACCAGGAATTTCTTATTTTTACTTTACTTAATCTAAACTTAACCCTAAATATAAATATTATAAAATGAGCTATAAACAAAACAAAGTTTTATAATTAATGGGATTTATGAATTAAAGGATGTGGAATGAGGTCAGTTATGGGTTTGAGGAAGAGTATTTCTTTCCGGTTGTTCGTTGGAAAAACGTAGGATGTTGGAAAATGGTTGGGCGTTAGAGTATTTGAACTGGTTAGGGGTAACTTCGGTGTTGTGGTATATGATCTCGTTTGAATCATTTACCAGTCTGCCTGAGGCGAAGATAGCTCTGGTGTGGAGACAGTTGGGGTAGTTAGTTCTGATATCTAGAGGGTTCTCTAAGAGCGAGGTTATTATGGGATTGGGATTATTTTGTAGGTTTTCGATAAATTTGATAGACAGTTCGAGGAATCGTCTATCGAGGCGCTCAATACCAGCGGTATTGTAGAGTTCGACGTTACTATAGTACTTATAGGAGTTAGGACGACGATGTAACCCAGAGACATACCTAAAGCATTTTCTTTCGAATACTCGTAATTTCTCCATTTGGGAGGGAGTGATATGGTACCACAATGGGCACGCGTACGTGAGTGTGGGCCTGATAATTTGTTTGTAAATGAGCAGTTTGACTTTGTGAGAGAGACTATTAGGTTTCCACATTACTCTTCTACAGAGATTAAGCTGAATTGTGGCTTTTTGAAGGGAATTTTTAATGTGGGAGGAAAAAGACCAGTTATTAGAAAAAGTGATTCCCAGATATTTTAGGGTTTTGGAGGGTTTTATTAGAGTGTTGTTTAGGTTAAGTTTAATTTTGTTGTGGCAGCGTCTAGTGTTGTTTGTACAGTGCTCCTGTTTGCCCTTGAACACTATGAGCTGCGTTTTATTTGGGTTAAGGTGAATTTTCCACTTATTGAAGTATGATGATAGGTTAGGGAGAAAGTTGTTAATGCGATTTCTTGCAGCCTTAACAAATTTGCTGCTAGAGTAAATTAATGTATCATCAGCATAATTCAGCATCACAACATTAGGAGATACGGGTTGAGGAATATCCGCGGTATATAACAGATATAAAATTGGCCCTAAAATAGAGCCTTGGGGAACACCCGCGGTTATGTTGTGGGTTTCTGAGACGGAAGAATTTATTCTCACAACGAATTTTCTGTCAGAAAGATAAGAGGCTAAGAGCTTTGTTGTGTGAGAGTTTAGATTAAATATGGAGTGCAGTTTGTACAGAAGCCCTGAGATCCAGACGCAATCAAACGCCTTAGAAATATCGAGAGATATACACACAGTAGGGCTTTGGTTTTGGAGACCAGTTGTAACATCGTGAGTAAGTTTTAGTAGAGCATGACATGTGGATTGTCGCTTACGAAATCCGAGCTGACAGTTAGGGATGAGGGCATTCTCATTGGCAAATGAGAGAAGATTTTGGTAGATCTTGCGTTCCAGTATCTTACTTAATGTACTTAAGAGGGATATTGGACGATAATTGAAAGGGCTATTACTACTACCGGGCTTCTTAATAGGAATTACTACCGCAGTTTTCCACTTCTCTGGGAAGTGCGATGCATTAATTATTTGATTAAGAAGAATGAGGATGGGAAGTAGATTCTGTGGGCGTAGCCTTTTAAATAGAAGGCGTGGGATTCCATCTAATCCAGTTGACTTTTTGTTACTTCCTGATCTTACGATCTCGGATAATTCGTCTGCAGTTAGAAAATTTGTAGTGTCTAAGGGGTGTGAAGCTATGTTCGTGTTGCTAAATTCACCGATGAAAGGAGTAAAAGATGTGAATAATCTGTTTGAGATGTATTCGTTTACTGTGTTCTCGAAGCCGGGAGTTGATAGAGAATTATTTTGCTCATGAATCTTTGCAAAGTGTTCTGCGAGGCAATTTGCTATGTCCGTATCGGACTGGGCAATATTATTTCTGATTGGGTTGATGAGATGATCAATTCGGGGTTTATATTTACGACCAGTTAATTGGTTGATGTTTTTGAAAAGATCCCGATTTGGTTTGATATTTTTAAGTGTGGAGATGTAGTTTTCATCTGCGAACTTCTTCAACTGCTCATTTATCAGAGTGGATAGGAGTTGGATTTGGCTTTTAATAAAGGGGCAGTATCTTGTATGGAGTTTACGGCGGAGCTGCTTTTTAAGGCGCAATAATTTGGTTAGGATGCTGGGCAAAGGCTTTCCTAAATAGTTATGAGGAATGGTTGTCGTGGTGTTGTTGCTGAGAGCCTCCTTAAGAATTTGCTCTATTCTTAAAGATGCTTGATCGATTTCAATAGGGAGTAAGTTAGATGCTTCAGGGATATACAAGTCAGAGAAACTTATCGCTATGTCCCTATTGACTTTTCTCCAATTTGTTTTGGTGAAGTTTGGGACAGGGTTTGACGAGTAGAGTGGGTCGAAAGAGGGGATTTGGATCGTGGTATGAACGGAACCATGATCAGAAGGAAATATAAAGGAGACTGTAGGTGGACCCGCTGAGTGAACATCATCGGACTTGAGGAAAAAGTCGATTGTTGACTTGGCTGTGCTAGTGACACGAGTTGGCTGTAATGGGGGGTCAATGTATGTATATGGATAAGATGGGAGGAGTGCTAGCAACTGACGACCATATTTGTTGCATTTATTATCATTGAATGCTGTATGACGAGCATTCCAGTCTCCCCCGATTATAAATGGAGCGGGAACAGACTGTTGGATTATCTGCGAAATGTCAGCATCTGGGAAATCTGGTTGTCGTGAAGGGTGAATATAAATGGATGCTAAGACGAGCACTTTATTGTTCTCACAAAAAAGTTTAACTGCCGTGTATTCAATGCTGAATATATTAGTGAATCTAATTTCACTGAATTGAAATTTTTTGTGTATTAAGATGCCGGTACCTCCGTGGGATCCATTCGTTCTGGGGTTAGAAACAAAAGTATAATTGGGAATGGAAACTCGGGAATTTGGTTTGAGCCAGGTCTCTGAAAGGAAGAGGATATCTGGGGAAAATTTTTCAACAAACAACCGGAGGTGTTGCTTACGTATATTAGAGTAAATGGATTCTGTGTTGAGGGAGATAATGGTTAGTTTAGAGAGAGCTGGAAAGAATATGGGAAGTTATTAGTGAAAGAATCTGACTTTTTTCTCTATTTCTGACATCTTCCTCAGCGAAGGTAGCATGGCTTGTAAGCTTTGGATGTATCCCATGATGTCTAGATTGAAGTTTTCAGTATTGTTGTTAGGGGGAGTGGTAGTGTTGAGGTTTCCTCTTGCTGCATCCGCGTACGATATTCCGGGTCGGGTTGACTTTGTTTCCTGCAATACTGTTGGTTTCGTTGATGTTGATATAATTGTTGTTTCTAAATTCCTCCTTTGCAGAAGTTTTAGCCTCTGAGGGCATTGCGAAAAATTTGCCGGATGAGGGCCTCCGCAGTTACAGCATTTTACTGTGATCTTTTTGTTGGTAATGGATCCATCAGCGTTGATGGTTTGTACTGTTTCAGGTTCCAGACCTTGTGGTTTTACCTTGCATTCCTCGAGCTCGTGTTCCTCTGCGCATCTGCCGCAACGTCTTTGCTGGTGGCATGAGACCGCCAAGTGTCGTGAGTTTTGGCATCGCTTACAATGAAGAAGTTCTTGTCTGTGGTGCTTTTCGATTGCGATTTTTTGGGTAAACAAATATTTAATTTGTTTAAGTTGATTGATTGTCTTGATTAGGTGGGATTTGTATGATCCGGAGGTTTTTTACGTTGTTTGTCCTCATGTATGGTGTTTGGAAATAGTCCAGCTTATTGATCTTTATTTGTGGACATATCCTAGCGATTTCCAGTCCCACTTCTTCGTTGGTCCATTCGGGATCGATGTGCCTTATAATAAAGGTAGCTGGTTTGCTGTTCGGATGCTGGAAGGTGAAGAACTGATATTGTTCCTCTAACAGTTTTTTAACTGCCCTATCATGATCGACTAATGATCTGATTGTTATGGAAGTGCTAGATCCTTTTGCATTGGTGTTAAAATTCCGGTGACCCAGGGCATTTTGTAGGGTTTGAATTAGTGCTTTGGTGCTGGTCGGGTTTCTGATGTAGATTGGCGGTGGTCTTTCGTTTTTGTGCTGGGCAGGCAGGGGACTCGGTGCTGGCTTGGCTTGTTTGGTGGATTCCTTATGGGCTGATGATTGTTGTTTGGGTGGAGATGTTTTATGGTTTAAGCTGGGAGAAGGCGTCATCTCCATACAGGCATCGTCGCTGTTTTCGGTGGGTTGCTTTAGGGAGTGAATTTCCTCCCGGAGTTGCTTCACCTCTGCTGTAAGCTGTTGGATGGATTCCACGGCTTCGTGGAATTTTTGTTCGTAGTCCATGTGTTTTCCTGGATTTTCCATTTTTGTGGTCTTCTTAGATGAGTTTTGAAGAGTTTCAATGGCTCTTCTCTTCCGTTCTAATAGATATTCCCGGGTAGCGCTCGGGTCGTTGTCTGGCATCTGTGAAGACAGATTTCGACTACGGCATCCAGCGAAAATTACACGTGTTTGCTCGTGTTTGTATAGTTAAAATTTCCGTTTTTTTTGTTATTATATATATATATATTATTGTTTTTTTTTTAAATATTTTTTGTTGTTTTTCGATTGCACTACACAATTTAATAGTGCACTTAACACACGTAAACATAAACACGTGTAAACACGTTTCTGTGAACGTCCGCACTGCACGAGATCTCGACTGTTTATGGTGACTTCACAATTCAATTTTTCCTCTTCTTATAGAACATTGTGTTCTAATTTACTGTAACTTATAATATGAACAAAATTAATTCTAACAAAGTATTCCTTTTACTCTCTGTGACTTTTAAATTTTGAATAAACTTTGAACGAAAATCAAAGTGCTATGTTTTAAATGAAAAAAGGTGCATGTTATGAAAAGGGGCATGTTATTAAATGTGCTGTAACTGGCTTGATATATAATATTGTGAATGTTTATTAATGGTGTGTATTAAGTGAGAATGTAAGATATGTTAAGAGGAAGTTTTAAGGATATGTTAGATAAGTAATGAGATTAGATAAGTAATGAGATTCAGTGTTAAAGCTAATAAGGGTAGTATTCTGGAATACTACACATGTCTCTGAAAGGAAGAGGATATCAACAAACAACCGGAGGTGTTGCTTACGTATATTAGAGTAAATGGATTCTGTGTTGAGGGTTAGTTTAAAGAGAGCTGGAAAGAATATGGGAAGTTATTAGTGAAAGAATCTGACCTTTTTTTTCTGTTTCTGACATATGTCTCAGCGAAGGAAGAATGGCCTGTAGGCTTTGGATGTAACCCATGACGTCCAGATTGAAATTTTTTATATTGTCGTTAGAGGGAGTGGTAGTGTTGAGGTTTCCTTTTGCTGCATCCGCGTACGATATTCCGGGTCGGGTTAACTTTACTTCCTGCAATACTGTTGGTTTCGTTGTAGTTGGTTTAACTGTTGACATTGCTAATTTCCGTCTTTGCAGAACTTTTAGCTTCTGAGGACATTGAAAGAAATTTGCTGGATGTGGCCCTCCACAGTTACAACATTTTACTGTAATCTTCTTTGTGGTAATGGATCCATCGGCGTTGGCGGTTTGGACTGTCTCTGGTTCCAGGCCTTGTGGATTTACCTTGCATTCATCTAGCTCGTGTTACTCTGCGCATCTGCCGCAACGTCTTTGCTGGTGGCATGAGACCGCCAAGTGTCCTGAGTCTTGGCATCGCTTGCAATGTAGAATTTCTTGTTTGTGTGGCTCCTCGATTGCGATTTTTTGGGTAAACAAATATTTAATTTGTTTAAGTTGGTTGATATCCTGATTTGGTGGGATTTGTATGATCCGGAGGCTTTTTATGTTGTTTGTCCTCATGTATGGTGTTTGGAAGTAGTCCAGCTTATTAATTTTTATTTGTGGACATATCCTAGCAATTTCCAGTCCTAATTCTTCATTGGTCCATTCTGGATCGATTTGCCTTATAATAAAGGTAGTTGGTTTGCTATTTGGATGTTGGAAGGTGAAGAACTGATATTGTTCCTCTAACAATTTTTTAACTGCTCTATCATGATCGTCTAATGATCTGACTGTTATGGAAGTCCTAGATCCTTTTATATTTGTGCTGAAATTCCCGCGACCCAGAGCATTTTGCAGGGTTTGAAATAGTGCTTTGGTGTTGGTCAGGTTTTTGATGTAGATTGGCGGGGGTCTTTCATTTCTCGCGGTTGATTTCGTTGTTGTTTCTGCTCTGGCTTGAGCGGGTATTCGATTTGATGAGGCCTTTATTTGTTTGGGAAGTTTGGTTGGTAGTTCGCCTTGGCTGTGACTCGAACTAGGGTGTTGACGGGACGTTTCTTCCATATCGACGTGTAGCGATCCTAAATCGCTACCCGTATCTAAATCCCCAATATCATCGAACAATCCCATAACGCAAATCCCAATTTCATATTGAATCAATGAGCGATAGATTAAACCAAAAGTCAATTTGTCGCACATTGATTCAATTCCACATAATAAACCCAAATCCCAAATTTTCCATTGCTTCGTATTGAAATTCCATATTGAGTCACATGTACAACGAATTTAACCAAAAGTTCATTCATCATACATTGACTCAATTCCTAAAAACCTTGACATCATGAAATGCTTAATTCAAAACGCATTTCATGATTTCCCTTTCCAGAACCCATCCAACTAAAGCCTCTAACAAATTCCCAGAACACAACTCAAATTGAAACGCACAAAGTCATTATGTGTGCTTCTGGGAATTTCGACAATAAAATAGTTGACAAAAGTCAACTGCAAAAACTATAAAGGGGCAGTGCTTTTCAATTTCGGGATCAGTCTCTTTTCGAAGCCCGAACCGCTGGCCATTCAATAATCAATATAATTTCAGAGGCCGAATCGCTGGCCGATTGTCAGTTATAAAATCACCCTTGTACTTTTTATAAAATAGAGAAGAATAAGCATTACAAAATTATTTTATCTCAATCTTTTCACTTTTCACTTTTCTTTATCGACACTCCGGGCTCTTCTCCCACCGTTTTGGGAAAGCACGACCCGGAGTACTACAGACGTCATCAGTGTTATTGATGGAACCTTGTTTATAGATTTGTTCCTAGAGTTGTTTCACTTTAACCGTTAATTGGTTAATGGTTTCCAACGCTTCCTCGAACTTTTGTTTGTAATTTGCGGGGCTGCTTGTTCTTTCCATGTTTGTAGATTTTTTTACTGGTGCGTTTCGTAGGATGTCCAGAGCCTTCCTTTTTCCTTCTGTTATGAACTCCAGTGCATGGCCTGGGTCATCGCCTATCATCGGAGTTGTGTAGTAGCTGCTTTACTGTTGTTAATTTTTTTTTGTTATTATTATTATTATTATTATTATTTTTTTTTTTTTTTAATTTTTATTATTATTATTTTTTTTTTATATTGCACTACACAATTTAATAGTGCACTAAATACACGTAAACACGTTTCTGTAAACGTCCGCACTGCACGAAATCTCGGCTGTTAATGATGCCGGCCGATGCAAGTTATGGGGAATGTTTGTATGAGATAAATTTATTTCCTTAAGACCTCATGTAAAATGAAATTTTTTAGCCATATTTTGTTTTTGCCTAAATTGATAGGAAATTTCCTCAAAAATACGAGAAAAAAAGTTAGAAAGTGATCCGAGACCTCCTTGTACTTTATTTTCAAAAGAAAGTAAACAGTCTCTTTGGGCGGAGCACTCAAATAGTCGAGCGCTCGTCGGATGCTCGGGCCTTTCGGTTCAGACCAGAACAGTTTGAAGACGAGGAAGGTCTACTCTATGGCCCTGGAATCGCAGATTAGCAAAAAACTGCGGTAAGTTAGAACGAATTACGATTTTTTTCACGATTTTTCTATTACTCGAACTTTAAACGCGTTTTTCTCGAAACGCAAAATTTCGCACGCTGTGCAACGTAGCTCAAAAACTAATCATTCGATCTTTATGAAGTTTGGTATAGAAATTCTATAGATATTTGGCCTCAGCTCCGATTTTTTATTTTTTTATTTAAAACATTGTTATTAACAATTGTTTATAAAAGAAAATCCTTTTTTTTCAAAACTTCGCCATTTTTGCAAATTTGCAAATTTTAATAAAAGGGGAACGTCATGCTGAGCGTTTTTGCATAAACTAAAGAACCCATTTTGTATTTTTTGTTTCAGATCATTTTTGTGACCTGTATGCTGGACGGCGCATTTTCAAGACGCTGTTTTCAAGCCGCCATTGCACCGTTTTATTGTTAATGATTAGTCTTAAAACAACATTTTCTTTAAATATTATAACGTAAATAAATTGTGCCTTAAATTGCAAATTAATCTACGCATTACATTTTTCAAAAAAAATTCCTGAAAAACAGGCTGTTTACATGAGGTTCCCCCCTTAACTCAGGATCTTTAATTCCAGTAATGTTAAACATTTAAGATAAATCGGTGTTTTCATCTATGCATGTGTTTCTGGGTTGCATCAGATCTATCTGATTTTTCTTACTTATGATATGCATTTTTTTATATATTTGTTTTAAAATGGATTTTTTTATTAATAGTTAATATAATCCTTAGTCCGTTAAGGTTGAGGTTGGACTAATTTCCTGTGCTAGAATTTGCCCTTAGGAAAACATCCTATGTACTTAAAGAAATTTGATCATCCACGGATAGAAAGTTAATCGTAATCATAAAAAAGGAGTTTTTCTTCAAAGCACTTGCGCTAAAGGTGATGTTTTTGATATTGTTTATGATTTATAGACGACAGGCCTCTTTTGACCTTCCTCTGATGAATGTTGATATCTACAGTTGAGAATTCGCCAGGACACATAAACCCGTGACGTGTTTTTTTGTTGGG
Organism: Microdon myrmicae; assembly: GCA_963931805.1. Classification (NCBI taxonomy): domain Eukaryota; kingdom Metazoa; phylum Arthropoda; class Insecta; order Diptera; family Syrphidae; genus Microdon; species Microdon myrmicae. Next base: position 150,293,684 of record OZ007497.1, on the reverse strand, counting down.
GCCTAGGCTCTTTAACCTATGCGTCCCGAAAAAGGCAAGTTGGTGATCCAACAACAATCAAAATACAAACGTTGTGTTGATGCTGAAAAAAATAAGTTGATGATCCAAACAATTGTGTTGATATTCACCGGTCGAGCAGTGAAAGAAGAAACATGTTTATTTAATTTTTTTAATTTACTGCATTTATTTGACCAAAAATTAAGAGTTACAGGTAACTTATAATAGATTGGTTACATGATAAGTGTTTACGTGTTATTTGTTAACATTTTTCAAACAGTTCTTTTTTACATGTGCTTAAGATTTAATGGGATTTATATAGATTGGTAGTTTTGTTTTTCCTGGAAAAGGTCAGAAAAAACCAGGAACTCTGTTTATTTTAACTTAGCCTACTTAAAATTACTTAACATAACTTAATCTAATCTTATTTACAATTTACAATATTTGATATTGCAATGATAGTGACAATTTGATGACTTAAAAATAATATACACAAATTTTATTTATGTGCATGTGGGTTATCTTGCTTTTATTGAGGGGGATATGGTCAGGTATGTTCTTGAAGGAGGGGGGTGCCATTCGGTTCTGTGTTAAAGGTAAGGTAATCTTGGAGAATGGTTGGATGTTGGTGTATTGGAAATGATTGGGTGCCAGTTCGGTGTTGTGGTACACGACCTCGTTTAGATCATTAATCAGTCTGCCTGAGGTGAAGAGGGTCCTGATTTAGAGACAATTACGGTAATGAGTTCCCGTATTGGAGGAGAGTGATGGTAGGTCTGTTATTATCGGGTTGGGATTGTTAGGAAGGTTTTCTATGAAATTTATCGACAGTTCTAGGATCCGTCTATCCAGTCGTTCGAAGCCTGCGGTGTTGTAAATGTCGTTGTTACAATGGTATCTATATGAGTTGGTTTTGCGGTGTAAGCCAGTGATAAACCGGAAACATTTTCGTTAAAACACTCGTCATTTCTCCATTTGGGAGGGTGAGATGTGGTACCATAATGGGCAGGCGTATGTAAGAGTGGGTCTGATTATCTGTTTGTAAATGAGCTGTTTGACCTTGAGAGAGAGGCCTTTAGGTTTCCACAACACTCGTTTGCAGAGGTTAAGCTGTATTGAAGCTTTATGAAGGGAATTTTTAATGTGGGTTGAGAATGACCAGTCGTTGGAAATGGTTACTCCCAAAAATTTTAGAGTTTTGGAAGGTTTTATGAGAGTGTTTTTAAGCTTGAGTTTGATTTTGTTGTGGCAACGTTTAGTGTTGTTTGTGCAGTGAGCGTTTTTGCCCTTAAACACTGTTAGCTGGGTTTTGGTTGGGTTGAGGCGAATTTTCAATTTGTTAAAGTATGCTGAGATGAGCGGGAGGAAGTTGTTAACGCGGTTTCTTGCCGCTTTGACAAATCGACTGCTAGAGTAGATTAAAGTATCGTCAGCATAATTTAGCATTACAACACTAGGTGGAGCTTGGGGAATCTCGGATGTGTATAGAAGATATAAAAGTGCTCCGAGAATGGATCCCTGGGGAACTCACGCGAAGAGAGGTAAGAGTTTATTTTGATCATGAATTTTCTACCAGAAAGATTAGATGCCTGGAGCTTTGTGATGTTGGAGTTCAGACCAAATAAGCAGTGCAGCTTATAAAGAAGTCCTGAGGTCCAGACAATATCAAATGCTTTGGAAATATCGGGAAATATGTATACGGTAGGGCATTGGTTTTCTAGACCAGTTGTGACATCATGCGTAAGTTTTAGTAGAGCATGGTAAGTGGAGTGTCGCTCACGAAAGCCAAACTGAGAATTAGGGATGAGAGCGTTATCACTGGCAAACGAGAGAAGGTTTTGGTAGATGATTACATTCCAATATTTTGCTTAGGGTGTTTAATAAAGATATCGGACGGTAGTTGGAGGTGTTATTGGAACTGTCGGAGTTTTTAACAGTGAATACTACCGCAATTTTCCAGTTCTCTGGGAAATGTGAAGCATTTATGAAATGGTAAAGAAGGACGAGAAAGGGAAGTAGATTTGGCGGGTGAAGTCTTTTAAATAGAAGGTGTGGTATTCCATCTAGACCGGTCGACTTTTTGTTGGGCCGTGATTTTATGAACTTTATTAATTGATGTGTGGTTAAAAATGGGCTTATGTCTGAACGATGTGACGCCTTGTTTGTGTAGTTAAATTCCCCAATGAAAGGAGTATAAGATGCGGATAATCTGTGTGAAATATATTCGTTTACAGTCTTTTGAAAATTAGGGACGGAGGAGGAATCATTTTGTTGATGGATCTCTGAGAAGTGATCAGCGGGGCAATTGGCTATGTCCGTGTTGGATTGGATAAGGTTGTTGCTCACTGGGTTGATAAGGTGATCGATTCGCAGTTTAAACTTCCGACCAGTTAGTCGGTTGATGTTTTTGAAGAGACCACGGTTGGGTTTGATATTGTTAAGTGTAGAGGTATAAGTCTGATCCGTGAACTTTTTTTAATCTTCATTTATTAGGGTGGTCACGGGTTAGATCTGACTTTTAATAAAGGGGTAGAATCTTATATGAAGTTTTCGGCGGAGTTGTTTTTTGAGGCGCAGCAATTGAGTTAGGATGCTGGGTAATGGTTTTCCTAGATGATTATGAGGGATGGTAGTGGGTGTATTGCTGGTGAGGGCATCCTTGAGGGTCTGTTCAATTTTTAGGGCTGCTCGATCGATATCAGCAGGGATTAGGTTAGAAGATTCGGGGATTTGCAAATTAGAAAACCTTTCGGCGACGTCTCTATTGACCTTTTTCCAGTTAGTTTTGGAGAAGTTCGGGACAGGACTGTGTGAGTAGAGCAGTTCGAAGGAGGGGACTTTGATCAAGATGTGAACGCAACCATGATCAGAGGGAAAGAGGAAGGATACAGTGGGGGGCCCCGTTGAGTAGACATCAGCCGACTTGAGGAAGATGTCAATTTTCGACTGCGTCGAGTTGGTGACACCACTTGGCTGCAGTGAACTGTCGATGTACGTATATGGGTGAGATGGGAGGAGGTCCAAAATTTGCCAACCGTATTTTTTATTCTTGATGTCGTTGAATGCTGTATGTCGAGCGTTCCAGTCTCCACCGATTATGAATGGTGCGGGGAGAGACTGTCTGAGTATTTGAGATATGTCAGAGTCAGGGAAATCTGGTTCTCGTGTTGGGTGGATGTTAATATCATTAGTTTTTTGTTTTCACAGAAAAGTTTAACTGCCGTGTATTCAATATTGAACCCATTGGCGAACCTGATTTCGGTGAATTGAAGTTTATTATTTAGTAGGATGCCGGTACCTCCATGGGATCCAGTAGTCCTGGGGTTTGAAATAAATGTATAATTGTGGATGGATACTCGGGAGTTGGACTTAAGCCAGAGAGGAGAAGGATGTCTGGGGAGAAGGTTTTAACAAACAACCGTAAGTGTTGCTTACGGATGTTGGAGTATATAGACTCTGCGTTGAGGGCGACTATAGTTAGTTCAGACATTGAGGGAAAGAATATGGGAGGTTATAAGTGAGAGAATCTGACCTTATTTTTCGATATCCGACATATGCTTCAATGTAGGAAGCATAGTTTGTAGACTCATGATGTCCAGGTAGAGGCCAATAGAGTTGGGGTTGTTTGACGTCGGCGTGTTTTGATTGTTTTTGACGAGATCCGCATATGATGTTCCTGGCCTTGTAGGTTGTGGTAATGTGTTCTGCGATTTGGATGTGGTAATGGATCCACCAGGGTTTGTGGTTTGGATTTAACCATGTTAATTCGCCAGTTGTGATTCGCCAACTGGGAATAGCCAACAAAAGAGGAGGGACCGGAACAGCAAAGGTCACACTCGACGCACCGGAACTCGTATTCGTCTTCAATACCAAGTAAGATACACAACAAGCTAACGGTGCGATAGTTTCAGGATCTTTTATTGTACGTAACAAAACAAGACCTAATGGCCATAAAAAGTAAAATTCAAAAATCACTAAACTAACGTTCGCCGAGCAAGATAACTCCAATATAATGATTGACACATTTTTTAACTCGTGCTCCTATATGTAGGCATTCATACATAGTCTTTTCCTCCGCCGTTAGAAACATCAGATCAAAAAACCCGTACCACAGACCAGTAATTACAGCAAAAACTGTTCTATGATCCAGTGCTGTTTGCCAATCTCCGTTGGCAGGTGGATCACGCCATATCCAGTGCATTGGAATGCTATTGCAAACTTAGCAAAAACGACCACCTATGGTGCGATCTCATGCCTACCTTCAGGGCGTGGCAGATCCGAAGTTTGTAAGTTTCTCTGGTTTGCTAATAGGTGGGTCTGCAGTTGAATTGTGGGTGTTTGTTCTCCTTATATTTTGTCGGTGATAAATCGATTTACCCTTGTTGATTGTTTGTTGCTTGTGCTGCAACATCTTGCCGGGCCGGCGAAGACACTTAGATCAAGGGTGATTACTTCCTTTGTATATTGTAGACTATAGAAGATCGCCGCATCACTTATGCTGATCATCAGCGGGGGCATTGTGGATGGGCAGGTGGGTGGCAATATTAGTGTTATTGGGGTATGCTTTTAATTATAATCCATTATTGTTTATTAGTTATATATTAACGTAATTCATAATCGATTATTAGTGTTAGTGTGTGTGTGTGTGTGTGTGTGTGTGTGGCTATTCATTTGTCGTTGGAAGATGGCAGAGTTTAGCTATGGGACGCTTTAGGGTTGCCGTTGCTGTCCGGATTGTCACAACTCGAATTTTGCCGTCCGTGCCTGGATGTGTTTAAATTCGGCCTAACCTCCAAAGGGTGGGAGGTGTCTGCTCATCCAGTATGAGCACAGGGTGTCCTACTTTCAGCTGATAATTGGAGGCAAGCCATTTTGGGCTCTGCTGGAGACGAGCGAGATATTCGGATTTCCATTTCTTCCAGAAGTCTTGCTGGATTTTTTTGTAGGAGCTGCCATCTATCCAAGTAGTTTGCTTTGGTGTCGGTTACATTCCTTTCTGGGGCATCGATGTGTATGGGTGGTTTGTAACGTAACTCCGTACGTAGCGTAACAATATGTTGTTGAATTACAAATTGGCATTTGATTAAGCCAGAGAGGTTGCGGATCCAGATTGTTATCAGGAAGAATAATCTGCTGATCAATAGCAGCCTTCGTTCCATAGTGTCGCAGGATGAAATAGTCCCCAAGGTATCTTTCTTCTTGTCCGGTGGGTGGACCATGTGTTCATTTTTCGCTCTCCGTTGATATGATTTCTCGAAGGGTGCCGGCATCTTTCCTTGTTCCTCATCTTCTATATCCTCTAATCTTGTTACCGAAAGCCCAGCTTAGACACCGACTTTGTTGAAGTGGTGCCCCCAGACACGTGATTCGCGGTGTCTGGGCGGTGATAAGAGGGTGCCCCCAGAGCTTTGTGTCCAGGCGGCGAGAAGTGAGGAACCCCAGACACGTGACAGCGATGTGCCGAGGTGGCGAGAAGCGACAAATCCTGATGCGTGAGCGATGAGTCCAGACGACGAGAAGCGGTGTACTCCAAACTGTGACAGCCTTCCGATGATATGATCTCCCGATGGGTGCCGTCATCTTTTATGCCCCCTAACCTTGTTACCGAAAGTCCAACTTAGACACCGACTCCGTGAGAGTGGTGTCCCCAGACACGTGATTCGCGGTGCCTGGGCGGTGTTAAGAGGGTATCACTTAGATAAATTTGGTGAGACTGCTGTTTAGGATTCCGCCATTTAACCTCATGTATGGGGTTCCGGTATGTCGTTGTTTGCGATTGTGGAACACATTCGCTGGTTTGCCATTGCTGGTGTGTTGTGAACCTGATTTCACCTTTCGTAAATCAAATGGCGTAGCAATTGTAACCGGTTCAGAGGTTACTGACTGAACCGTTTGGGTTTGCAGGGAGCCAGCTGACGAGGCCAAGCCAGACAGTCGGAGAGTCTGGGCTGGCATAACAGCTGAGATTATCGACCGTTGTATATCTCCGACATTTTGTGGAGGAGGTGCCTTTAAGGCTTTATCTGCCGCATCAGCCGCGGCAGGTCTTTGATGAATATTTGTCCTGTTCCAATGGTTAACATTCATCGTCTGCTTGATTAGGTTGATGTCTGTTAAGCTCTGTTGGAACTGCGTTGTTAGTTGCGAACTGATCGGACCATTGAAACTATTTGACCTTTGTTTTCGAGCGATGTAGTTGCCGTTAAGTTGAAAACCTTGTAGTTGTGCAGCCACACCGTGCCTTGGAATGTTGCCATTTATAATTTGCTGAGATCGAGATGCCCCAGATGAGGCTGCTGATTCAGCATGACGTCCACTTAGTAGGGTTACAGCCGGTCGTGTAATATTGTTATTGACCACTTGTACGCTCGCCATCTGCGTAGCACCGCTTGCGTTCATGTCAAACGTGATTGCTGTAGCTGGTGCCGTTGTAGTTGGGGATGAGTTCGACCTACACCGCTAATGCCATTGACTGGCCTTGGGGTAATGTCTCTATGGAGACTGACATTTGTGTGGCCAGCATTGCCTGATGGTGGATTCGATCCGTTAGTTGAATGATGGTGTCGAGAAAGATCATTTCGGTGTTTCCTATGATGACAGCCATAGGGATAACCTTGTTGGCCTTGATGACCAGACGAAGTCGCTGCGTTCTTTGAATTGCTGGACTTCGCTGAATTTCTTTTAAGTCCAGAATTCTTTGTATTGTTCCCTTGATACTGGTTCGTGGAAATTCGTCCACCAGTATTAGTGGTTACCTTAGAATTTGATCTATGGCTTCCATGACTTGATTGGTAATTCCTCCGTCGACGTCGTTGAACCCAACCTTGGTTTGATGAAGGTATAATGCGGCCATGAGTTGTCGTCGCTATTTGAGAACCGACATCAACTTCATGATGATTTCCCCTCGAATGTAATTGCTGCTGCATATGCTGTGACGGCGCCTGTTGCCCATCAGCAACTGCATTGTGGTTTAGTTTTTGTTGAACTGGAATTGGCATTTGATTGAGGAAGACAGGTTGCGTAGTTAGGTTTTTCATAAGAAGAACAATTTGCTGACCAGGAGGATCATCGGCTGAATACTGCACTGCTGTATGAATCGTATCGAAACACTTTCCCCATTGGGTCTCAATGGTTGTATGTAGCGCTTTGGAAATTGGCTGGATGTGGACCTCCGCAGTTACAGCATGTCACCGCGATTTCCTTAGTAGTAATGGATCCATCGGGGTTTGTGGTTTGGATTTTTCCTGGTTCCATACCTTGTGGATTGACCTTACATTCTCCTGGTTGATGTTCATCGGCAGATCTGCCGCATGGTATATTTAGGTGGCAAACTACCGCCAAGTGTCCCGAGCATTGGAATCTCTTGCAATGTAGGATTCTTTGTTTATGGGGATCCTCGATACTGATCTTATGCGTAAACAAATAATAAATATTTGTTTGAGTTTGTTGGTGTCTTCATATGGAGGGATTTGGATAATCCGTAGGTTCCTTAAGTTGTTTTCTCGCATGTACGGAGTTTGAAAATAGTCTAGCCTGTGGATTTTCAGCTCTGGGTAAATCCTGAATATCTCCGACGCTAGTTTTTCATTGATTCAAGTTGGGTCAATGTGCCTAATGATGAATGTTGTATGTTTGGCGAGTTGGTTACTGGGCTTATCCATCAATTATCATTCATTCATTCACCTCGCTTAGTACAGGATGTAAGAGTGTAGACGGGGAGTGGGCCTGGTTAGGAGGGGAAAGAGAGGAGATGAAGTTTGAGAGCAGTAGAGGTAAAGTTGAAATCGAAGGACGTAGGGTAGGAGTTTGCCCGCCACAGCATTCGAGAAATGGGTTCAGTAGAGCCGTAAGAAGTGTGGTGGGTGGGCTGAACGTCTACGAACTCAATTCTATTTATGTACGAGCACACGATGACTGACGACGAATATGACTGAATGAATGAACGAACTCATTCATGTTGATGATTAGAAAAAGTTATTCCCAGATATTTTAGGGTTTTGGAGGGTTTTACCAGAGTGTTGTTTAGTTTAATTTTAATTTTGTTGTGACAGTGTCTAGTGTTGTTTGTACAGTGTTCGTTTTTGCCCTTGAACACTATGACCTGCTTTTTATTTGGGTTAAGGTGAATTTTCCATTTATTAAAGTATGTTGATAGGTTAGCGAGGAAGTTGTTAATGTGGTTTTTGCAGCCTTAACAAATTTGCTGCTGGAGTAAATTAATGTATCATCAGCATAATTCAGCATTACAACATTAGGAGGTACGGGTTGAGGAATATCTGAGGTATATAGCAGATATAATGTTATACCCCTATAGTTGCTGCACAATGTGATATCTCTCTTCTTATGTATAGGGCATGTGGCGGTTCTTTAATACATTCCCAAAAAACCGCCCATCCTCTTAAATTAACCACCTTCCTCTTTGCATGCAAACCCATAGTACTTACCTGCAATTAGGGGCAGCGTAAGCTCCCCTGCAGAATCATACCTGAAAGGAAAACCTACCCGACGGCATCCACACATTCTGAATTTCCCTGGTTCATAGTCCATGAACCAGTTCATCTCCCATCGGCTCAGCCTGTCTTCAATTACGATAAACAAACGCTGGCCAGCGTATTGTTGACATAGCTGTAGCCGATATTCTTTCCATAGTACACAATTGTATATCGCACCTATACCCTTAGGTCCGCGACAGTTGCGATAATTTCCCGTTATCGGCTATCAACCGATCATGAATTTGGGCATGGATATGATCATTATTTAGGTACCCTTACCTATGCCATGCCTATGATGACCCGCCTGAAAACCTAAATTAAACATACAGTATCTCACTGTGTGCGTTTTGCTTACCCGCATATTAATCAAACATATAGCCATCCAGCCTGACCCTTTGCGCCGTCGACGAGGTTTCTGCTGACTTATGGCAACAAAATAATTGGCCTCCTCCGGCTAGATTGGATATTCTATACATCGGCGTTTCCAAGGAATCTTTGGCAAATACTATGACGACCCCTTGTATCATAGGCACATCATTTTACATTATGTGTGCCACCATTTGATCTGTGAAACAAAAATCTATTTCGATCCCTGGCATACATCATCAACGATGTATGGGTACATCGCCGCAGCCCCCGATCATCGTCCTCATCGCAGGGCATTGTACTTGTCCTGTACGGACATATATACAATCCTCCCCTATCGATGCAATTCGTGGCCATTGAATCTGATAGATGTGAGTCGCATCGTGGAGTCAGATTGCAACCCCCGTCGCGTACCCATACGCTAAGAAGTCATATTTTATCGGCCAACCGGAGTGGCCGGGGTCGTATCCTCAAAGTTTAATTCTAATTAGCGTGCAGGGCGTTCTTATTGTTTCGAGACTTGTAATTGCCAAATGAAATTATAATGAGTGTTGTGTTCGGTTTACAGAACAATTGTAATTGTCTAACGTAATTATAACAAGTGTTGTGTCTAGCTTGCAAATTCAATTTGCAGAACAATAGTAATTGACTAACGTAATTGTAACAAGTGTTGTGCTTGCAATTCAACTTACAGAACAATTGAGATTAATCATTGAGAATTGTAATTCTCCAGTGGAAGATACAGTCGAAAATAAACGTGTAAAAACAAAAATAAAGGAGCCTTGACCACAATCAACTTCAGTGCGTTTTTTTTTTATTCTTTTACTGTTTATGCCTTATTGAGCGGCGGACAAGTCTCCTGGAACAACCAGTGGTGTGTTTGGTGATTTGACTCTTCAGCAGTGGTGTTTTGCTTAACCTGCGTCCGTGCCGACGCCCCTAGCCAAACCCATCACAGGCAAATTATACCACGACGCCAATCTTCCGGTATCTCCTATTGCTCCCATACGTGCACCACGATATCATTAATTGCGTGATGTAACGCTGTCCCTCCTTGTTTGATCAGCTCAGCTGGTATACTATCAGCTGGTACCCCATCAGCTCTGGGGGCTTTATTTGATTTGAGCTGTCTTATGGCTATTAATGTTTCCTCAATGTTTTGTGGCGGCAGTATTTGATTTTGATATTGCATTGGTGGAGCCTCCAATTCTTCTGTGAGATGACCATTTAGCAATTCATTGAAGTGCACTGCCCATCACTCCAGAATGCCTTCAGGATCGGTGATCAGATTACCCTCTTTATCCTTGCAATAAGTGCAGCGTGGTGTATACCGCGTCATACTGCGGAATATTTGGTAGAACTTTCGCGTCTGGTGCGGCTTTCGCTCTCTACTTTTTTCTATTTCACAGACAAGGTTTTTCTTCCTGGGGACTTTTCTTTTGTCTGTGAAGTCTTTTCTCAGATCTTCTAAGCTCTTTGTGTTTCTCCTCGCGTACCCGCGTCCTATGAGACTGCTGCATTGCTCGTATGCAGCATTCTTACGTTCAGTCGCTAGTTTGCATTCATCATCAAACGAGTCGTTCCGATCCCTATGACTACTGCCTAAGATAGAGTTGGCAGTACTAATGACAGTATTCTTAAGGGGTGTCCATTTGTCTTCTATGCCCGGCATTCTGGCCTTAGGACTTACTCTCCCTCCGTCGAGCTTTTCGACGTGATACAAGGTCAAATATTCCTTTTTCGTAGAAGTGCTGACTTTTTGAGGCAATGAAATCTTCAAAGGCTTTTACGAGGGTTGCCTCTTATGTTTCGGGATTTGGCAACCCTAGTGTTGCAATCCGGCAATTGACAGCTCTGTCGTAAAGTTGGACATTTTTGAGGTTATACACACTCAGAACGTTTTGACATACGAGCGCTATTTGTGTTGTTTACAGTAACTTAAAAGATTCATCTCGGCCCAAAAATGGAATTAAATCGTCAACATTTGCATGCGATTATTTTTTACAACTTTCGGCGTGGATTAACTCAGCAACAGTGCATGGTTGGACTTAATTCAATTTTTGGCGATGAAACTCCATCAAGGACCAGTGTTTATCGATGGTATGGTGAATTCAATCGTGGTCGTAGTTCACTCCAAGATGAATTTCGTGAAGGTCGTCCAAAATCAGTTGTTGTTCCGAAAACCATTGATGCTGTGCGCGAACTGATATTGGAAGATCGTCATGTGACCTATCGTGAGATTGAGACAACCTTAGGCGTTAGTGGGACCAGCATACATTCAATATTGCATAAACATTTGAATGTCAAAAAAATTTGTTCGCGTTGGATCCCACACAATTTGTCAATCGCTCAAAAAAAGGCTCGTGTCAATTGGTCGAAAGAAATGTTCAAAAAATACGATCGCGGTGCTTCGAAACACGTCTATGACATCGTGAAAGGTGATGAATCGTGGATTTACGCGTATGAGCCCGAAAGTAAACAGCAGTCGACTGTCTGGGTGTTTCAAGATGAGCCAAATCCAACAAAAGTTGTTCGCGCACGAAGCACTTCCAAGCACATGGTCGTCTGTTTTTTCGGAAAAACTGGACATGTCGCAACCGTTCCACTAGAACAACGCAGAACAGTCAATTCTGAGTGGTACACAACCATTTGTTTGCCACTTGTCTTCCAAGAAATCAGGAAAACCAACCGCCGAAGACGGATCACTCTTCACCACGACAATGCGAGCTCTCACACATCGGCTGCGACAACTGCATTTTTGAGCACCCAAAACATCGATTTGATGGGTCATCCGCCGTATAGTCCTGACTTGGCACCGAATGACTTCTTTTTATTCCCGTACGTAAAAAACAAACTGAAAGGTCAACGTTTTTCGACACCTGAAGAAGCGGTTGCTGCATTCAGAATGCATGTGTTGGAGATACCTCAATCAGAGTGGCAAAAGTGCTTCGACAATTGGTTCAAACGCATGCAAAAGTGTATAGATCTTCATGGGGAATATTTTGAAAAATAATAAAGTGATTTTCGATGATCAATATTTGTTTTTGTTCTCTTATCCCGAAATATAAAAGGCAACCTGATCTCTGCTCGGTTCCGGAAGACCTTCTGCCGGCAAAATGAATCCAGATTGCGGAAAAGATGGTAGTCCGTTGGGGAAATGTCAGGAGAGTGCGATGGATGCCGAAGAATTTACAATTCCAAAAATAACGGCGCCTGGAAATCTGCGCATCGCTTAGATCAAGAAACCCAACTGAACAGACTTTGCACCGTTTCTTGTGAGGTATGGAGTATAGCATTGTCATGCAAAAGGATCGGACCGTGCCTATTGACCAATGCAAGTTGCTTCTCAGCCAATTTGGCATGCAATATATCGATTTCTTCACAATACTTGATAGCGTTTATCGTTTCCCCTGGTTGAAGAAATGAAAAGTGGATTGGTCCTTTCGATATCCACCAAATTGTCACATCAATCTTTTTTGGCTGAAGATCGGGCTTGGGGGTGTGGCTTGGTTTTTCATCTGCATCCAACCACTGCCCAGGTCTTTTACGGTTATCATACAGAATCCACTTTTCATCACAGGTGAGTATCCGGTGCAAAAACGGTTCAGTTTGGTTTCTTAATCTAAGCGATGCGCAGATTTCCAGGTGCCGTAAACTTTGGGACTCGTTCAGTTCATGGGGTACCCACTTATTGAGTTTCTTCACCATTCCTATGAGAGAAAGGTGTCGACTTATTGTCATTGGGGATACTTCCATGCTTTGTGCAATCTCCCGCACCGATTTCATTTGGTCCGCATCCACCGTTGCTCTTAAAAGATCGCCGTCAACTAACGTTTCCAGCTTCCCACGTGGTTCATTTTCGAGGCTGAAATCTCCCGAACGGAGCTTTCCAAACCAACGTCATATAGTGCGTTCGTTTACCGCCACATCTTCAAATGCGTCATTAATGTTTTTCATTGCCAATGACGCATTATGTCCCATTTTAAATTCGTAAAGGAAGAGGATCCGAATTTGAACTGCCGACAGCATGGTAAACAATTCCTAGAAAAAAAAACTGTACTTGTAACGAACCCTAAAATCTCACACGTCGAGCCGCTTTACTTTATGAAAAAAGAAAATGTAACGTTCTGGCACAGATGTTCACTCGAGAACTTCTTATTTCCGGTTGAGCAAAAATCTGACATTTCATGTGGTAGAACCCAATATTAATTCATCCTTTCGATAATCATATATAGAAAACCGTCACAACTTTACAGGCAAACCAAACAATAACTTTTTGAGTTGCAGCACGAGCAGTTTTTGGAAATACAGTTTCAAGAGAATCGCGTTTAAGCTTTCGGTAGCTAGTAAGTTTCTGTTAAGGAGTAAATCGCTTATCTGAATCCGGTGAGAGATGTGTAATCCGTTGCTGCCATGCCTCTGTCCTTTTTGATAGTGGACTTCTCTGGGTAACCACGTAGTAAACAAAAACTCTATTTCACAGATCAAATGGTGGCACATGATGTAAAATGATGTGCCTATGATATGAGGGTTGCCTCTTATGTTTCGGGATTTGGCAACCCTAGTGTTGCAATCCGGCAATTGACAGCTCTGTCGTAAAGTTGGACATTTTTGAGGTTATACGCACTGTTTTGACATACGAGCGCTATTTGTGTTGTTTACAGTAACTTAAAAGATTCATCTCGGCCCAAAAATGGAATTAAATCGTCAACATTTGCGTGCGATTATTTTTTACAACTTTCGGCGTGGATTAACTCAGCAACAGTGCATGGATGCACTTAATTCAATTTTTGGCGATGAAGCTCCATCAAGGACCAGTGTTTATCGATGGTATGGTGAATTCAATCGTGGTCGTAGTTCACTCCAAGATGAATTTCGTGAAGGTCGTCCAAAATCAGTTGTTGTTCCGAAAACCATTGATGCTGTGCGCGAACTGATATTGGAAGATCGTCATGCGACCTATCGTGAGATTGAGACAACCTTAGGCGTTAGTGGGACCAGCATACATTCAATATTGCATAAACATTTGAATGTCAAACAAATTTGTTCGCGTTGGATCCCACACAATTTGTCAATCGCCCAAAAAAAGGCTCGTGTCAATTGGTCGAAAGAAATGCTCAAAAAATACGGTCGCGGTGCTTCGAAACACGTCTATGACATCGTGACAGGTGATGAATCGTGGATTTACGCGTATGAGCCCGAAAGTAAACAGCAGTCGACTGTCTGGGTGTTTCAAGATGAGCCAAATCCAACATAAGTTCGCGCACGAAGCACTTCCAAGCAAATGGTCGCCTGTTTTGTTCGGAAAAACTGGACATGTCGAAACCGTTCCACTAGAACAACGCAGAACAGTCAATTCTGAGTGGTACACAACCATTTGTTTGCCACTTGCCTTCCAAGAAATCAGGAAAACCAACCGCCGAAGACGGATCACTCTTCACCACGACAATGCGAGCTCTCACACATCGGCTGCGACAACTGCATTTTTGAGCACCCAAAACATCGATTTGATGGGTCATCCGCCGTATAGTCCTGACTTGGCACCGAATGACTTCTTTTTATTCCCGTACGTAAAAAACAAACTGAGAGGTCAACGTTTTTCGACACCTGAAGAAGCGGTTACTGCATTCAGAATGCATGTGTTGGAGATACCTCAATCAGAGTGGCAAAAGTGCTTCGACAATTGGTTCAAACGCATGCAAAAGTGTATAGATCTTCATGGGGAATATTTTGAAAAACAATAAAGTGATTTTCGATGATCAATATTTGTTTTTGTTCTCTAATCCCGAAATATAAAAGGCAACCCTCGTACAAGGGGTCGTCATGGTATTTGCCAAAGATTCCTTGGAAACGCCGATGTAAGGAATATCCAATCTAGACGTATGGCTCCGGTGCACAAGGAGGCCAATTATTTTATTGACATAAGTCAGCAGAAACGTCGTCGACGGCGGCAAAGGGTCAGGCTGGATGGCTATATGTTTGATTAATATGCGGGTAAGCAAAACGCACACAGTGGGATACTGTATGTTTAATTTAGGTTTTCAGGCGGGTCATCATAGGCATGGCATAGGTAAGGGTACCTAAATAATGATCATATCCATGCCCAATTTCATGATCGGTTTATAGCCGATAACGGGAAATTATTGCAACTGTCGCGGACCTAAGGGTATAGGCGCGATATACAATTGTGTACTATGGAAAGAATATCGGCTACAGCTATGTCAACAATACGCTGGCCAGCGTTTGTTTATCGTAATTGAAGACAGGCTGAGCCGATAGGAGATGAACTGGTTCATGGAATATGAACCAGGGAAATTCAGAATGTGTGGATGCCATCGGGCTTACGCTGCCCCTAATTGCAGGTAAGTACTATGGGTTTGCATGCAAAGAGGAAGGTGGTTAATTTAAGAGGATGGACGGTTGCTTGGGAATGTATTAAAGAACCGCCACGTGCCCTATACATGAGAAGAGATATATCACATTTTGCAGCAACTATAGGGGTATAACGTTCCTCGATAGTATAGTGGTTAGTATACCCGCCTGTCGCGCGGGAGACCGGGGTTCGATTCCCCGTCGGGGAGCCTCTGGCGCAAGACTTAATGACTTTGCCCGGAAAAAACAAATCATTATGGAAAATTTCACAAGTCTCAGGACTTGCTAAATAAGGCCAAGACCGGCTCCCGGTTGTAGTGCCGATGATGATGATAGGGGTATAACATTGCTGAGTACCGCCTATAAGATACTCTTCACTATCCTACAAGATCCCATACGCTAAAGCCATCATTGGTCAATATCAGTGTGGCTTCATCCCAGGCAAATCAGCGATTGATCATATATTCATCCTTAGGCAGACGATGGAAAAATGTAACGAATTTAAGAATCCATTATACCATCTATTTATAAACTTTAAGGCCGCCCACGACAGCATAGCCAGGGTAGAACTATATAGTACCATGAGAGAGTTCGGCATTCCAAACAAATTGATACAACTTTGTAGGTTGACCATGACCAACGTAACTAGTCAAGTAAAAATAGCGGGGTTGCTGTCCAACCCAATAAACATCTTTAATGGAGTCCGACAAGGGGACGGTCTAGCCTGCCTCCTCTTCAACCTGGCGTTGGAGAAAGCAATTCGTGACTCTGGCGTCACAACTAGAGGGATTATTATCACCAAGTCCAGCCAGATACTTGCCTAAGCAGATGACATCGACATCATCGGTAGAACTGAATCGGCTATACAGGAATCCTTCACCCAGATCGAGCAGGCGGCACAAAAACTGGGACTGCACATTAATGAGGGAAAAACTAAGTACGTGTGGCAACTTCTGCCAAGAGAAGATCTAACGTTGGTCAAACTATCAGGGTAGTGAAGCACGAATTTGAAGTAGTGCAATCCTTTAACTACCTTGGGTCAATAGTATTAGCCGATAATAATATGGAAGAGGAAATACGCGAACGACTGATCAAATCCAAAAAAGCCTACTATGGTCTATCAAGGCTCTTTAAATCCCGAAATTTATCTAGAACATCTAAGCTACTACTGTACAAAACCGTGGTTTTACCAGTACTCGCCGCGTTCGAGAGAAAGGTCTTAAGGAGAATTGGCCAACAATTATGTGAGGAAGGACGATTGATCATATATGCCGATGATGATGACGATTCCGGAGACGATACAACCATGAGTTGTATGATGCAATCTACTTTGAAGCTAATGGTGTAAGAAAATTCAAGCCCGGTAGACTCCGGTGGGCCGGCCACCTAACTCGGTTAGGAGCGAAGAGGAGCCTGCCCGGAAAGTCCTGTGTGGCACGATGTATGGAAGGAGACAGCGCGGCAGACCCTGTCTGCGATGAAGGGATGAGGTAGACTAGGACACCCAGAGCCTGGGAGTGCCAAACTGGATGACATCGGCTCGAAATCGGGACCGGTGGAGAGATTTGTTAAATAAGGCCAAGATCGGATCCCGGTTTTAGTGCCGATGATGATGAGGATGATGAAATATTTACGGAAAAATAATATTGGCTTTTAAATGTTTTCTATAAAATCGGAGATTTCATGTGGTACAACCCAATAACTAATGTACTTTTAGGGATGAAACATGTCGAATAAAGAATACAAAGTTTGAACATTTTATTAAAGAGTATATATACTTAGTTTATAACATTATACTTTTTTATCATTTTAGAGGTTCATCCGTGCCGTGCATATGACAGAAATAGGAAATAATTTCATTTTTTTATTTCAAATCAATAGAAAAAGAGTTACAAGTGCAGCACTTTTGGAACTCACGCCAGAGATGCCTGAAAAAAAATTTTACTAAGCTGCCATTTTACAAAAAAATTAATAAATAAGCTCTTAACAGTTCAAATAAAATGATGTTAAAAGTCCAAAACTATACGATTATTTTATCACCTTTAGAAACACTGAATAAATTTTACTTATTTTGAGGCGTCTACCGGGTTTTCCCCCCTTAAAATAATTTCTAAGTCGATTGATGTACGGCACACTCCACAACAGTGTATTGCTGTTATTACATTAGTTGAACAGAGCAACATTTAACATAATCGCGAATTCTCTCTGCAAACTGTCTGTAAATGAATGTACCGTCCCCAAGCGTTGTCCGTGACTACGCCTACAGAAAAATGTAAAAGGGATACCAAGGAAGAGCAGAATTTCATATAAAGTTACTACATCTCCTTACGCGGCCGATATCATTGTGTAGCAAACATCTCTATGCCTTTTGGAAAAGCATTCGTTTCAAGGATTTCGATGAGCCTTTACTTCAAGGTTGCATCCAATCAAGGCTAAAATTATTCGGCGAGGGTCGCCATTAGACGCACTATTGTCCTCTGCAAATCCTCATTGTACCAAGTGCCCAGAATTGTTAACAAGCTACTGCTAGAGGCTTGCTTTCGATGCAATTTCTTTTTAGTTTCCATAAAACAAATAAAAGAAAACCGAACGCCCCAAGAATATCTTTAATATCATCTAAAATTAAAAAAAAACGAAGGGAAGAAGAAAACATCAGACTGCAAGTCAGCTGATGGTAAGATCTCACGGGGAGCAGCAAAACCACCAACAACATGCATGCGACGGGTGCGCAAATAAAAGCACAAGGAAATTATTTTCAATAAACCAGAAATAAAGCAACAAATGAAGCGTGGCTCTTCGAGATCGTTCTTTGTCCCAAATGCATTGTGGGTACAACAAACAACAAGAGGCATGGAGATTAATCGGAGTAAACCGGTTGTAAAATACATGGCATCTTAGCAGGAGCCGCAGAATACGTAGCAGCTATTACTTCCAAAACCCAGAAGGAGAATGAATGTCACTAACAAACACTACAGTTGGTTACATGCTTTTAATCCTTGTTATATTATATTTATTCCTCGCGAAATTGCGTTCATACAATTTTATTAAAAAAGCTAAAAAAATGGATACTTCTTTTTTCTAATGATAGCAATTCTTCTTTAGTCTGGTATGGTTCGATTGTTGTTATATTTAATACGTGTCGCTACAATGTGAACACCATCACTTTTCTGTTTATTTTCTCCTTTTCTACTAGTGTTTTTTTTTATCTTCCTTTAAATAATTATGTTTGTTAAGAAAAGGGTTATAAACCGACCACACATGGATTTGGAAGGGTGAGGAAGTAGGGAATGATTGGTATCCCTAACGTTGAAAATCTGCAAACCTCAGCGCCGGATAATAGTCTCTCTAAAAATCGTGAAAATGCAACATGGGCTCAAACATCCTCTTACTTGGGCGCCCTTGTTCGGGTTTTCTCCTGGAGTGAAATATTCGACAATATAAACGAAACCCTTAGATCAAAAATGTATAATGCTTTCGGATACGAGCGGAACCTTTTACATCAAAATTACATTAGGCACTGGTTTCCTTACTAGAGCAGATTCCTTGCGGCTAAACAGCCAGTATATGCACGAGCTGTGATAGTGTACTTGTCACTGCCATTCATGAAATGCGGCCAACCGTGTCAATTTCAAGTCCACAATGGAACATAAAATCTGCTATTTCTGAACTTAAACAACCTGTAGTGACTCTAGGAGCGCGATTTAACGTTTACCGTTCTTTATTATTATTTTTTTCCAAAACTGTATTTATTTGACCAAAAATGAATAGTTACAATAAGTAACACAACTAACTTATAATAGATTGGTTACATAATAAGTGTTTACATGTTATTTGTTAACGTTTTCCAAACAGTTCTTTTTACATGTGCTTAAGATTTAATGGGATATATATATATATTGGTAATTTTGTTTTTCCTGGAAAAGGTCAGAAAAAAACAGGAACTCTGTTTATTTTAACTTAGCCTACTTAACATAACTTAATCTAACTTAATCTAATCTTATATACAATTTACAATATTTGATATTGCAATGATAGTGACAATTCGAATTTGACTTAAAAATAATATTTACAATTTTTAGTTATGGATGTGGGATTTCTTGTTGTGATTGAGGGTAGTAAGGGATAGGTATGTTCTTGAAGGAGGGGAGAGCCATTCGGTTCTGTGTTAAAGGTAAGGATCTTGGAGAATGGTTGGATGTTGCTGTATTTGAAATGATTGGGTGCCAGTTCGGTGTTGTGGTACACGACCTCGTTTAGATCGTTAACCAGTCTGCCTGAGGTGAAGAGAGTCCTGATTTGGAGACAATTACGGTAGTGAGCTCCCGTATTGGAGGAGGGTGATGATAGGTCCGTTATTATCGGGTTGGGATTGTTAGGAAGGTTTTCTATGAAATTTATCGACAGTTCTAGGATCCGTCTATCCAGTCGTTCGATGCCTGCGGTGTTGTAAAGGTCGTTGTTACAATGGTATCTATATGAGTTGGTTTTGCGGTGTAAGCCAGTGATAAACCGGAAACATTTTCGTTCAAACACTCGTAATTTCTCCATTTGGGAGGGTGAGATGTGGTACCATAATGGGCAGGCGTATGTAAGAGTAGGTCTGACTATCTGTTTGTAGATGAGCTGTTTGACCTTGAGAGAGAGGCCTTTAGGTTTCCACAACACTCGTCTGCACAGGTTAAGCTGTATTGAGGCTTTTTGAAGAGAATTTTTGATGTGGGTTGAGAATGACCAGTTGTTGGAAAGGGTTACTCCCAAATATTTTAGAGTTTTGGAAGGTTTTATGAGGGTGTTATTAAGATTTAGTTTAATTTTGTTGTGGCAACGTTTAGTGTTGTTTGTGTAGTGAGCGTTTTTGCCCTTAAACACTGTTAGTTGGGTTTTGGTTGGGTTGAGGCGAATTTTCCATTTGTTAAAGTATGCTGAGATGAGCGGGAGGAAGTTGTTAACGCGGTTTCTTGCCGCTTTGACAAATCTACTGCTAGAGTAGATTAAAGTATCGTCAGTATAATTTAGCATTACAACACTAGGTGGAGGTTGGGGGATTTCGGATGTGTATAGAAGATATAAAAGTGGTCCAAGAATGGATCCTTGGGGAACTCATGCGGTTATGTTGTGAGTTTGTTAGAGGGAAGAATTTATTCTGACCATAAATTTCCTCCCAGAAAGATAAGATGCTAGGAGCTTTGTGATATTGGAATTCAGACCAAATAAGCAGTGCAGCTTATAAAGAAGTCCTGAGATCCAGACACAATCAAATGCTTTGGAGATATCGAGAGATATGCATACGGTAGGGCATTGGTTTTCTAGACCAGTTGTGACATCGTGTGTAAGTTTTAGTAGCGCATGGCAAGTAGAGTGTCGCTCACGAAAGCCAAACTGAGAATTAGGGATAAGAGCGTTATCACTGGCAAACGAGAGAAGGTTTTGGTAGATCTTACATTCCAATATTTTGCTTAGGGTGTTCAATAAAGATATCGGACGATAGTTGGAGGTGTTATTGGAACTGCCGGACTTTTTAACGGGAATTACTACCGCAATTTTCCAGTTCTCTGGGAAATGTGAAGCATTTATGATATAGTTAAGAAGGACTAAAATGGGAAGTAGATTTGGCGGGTGAAGTCTTTTAAGTAGAAGGTGTGGTAGTCCATCCAAACCGGTCGATTTTTTGTTGGGTCGTGATTTTATGAACTTGATGAGTTCATCTGTGGTTAAAAATGTGGTAGTATCTGAAGGATGTGACGCCTTGTTTGTGTCGTTAAATTCTCCGATGATTGTTAAGTGTTGAGGTATAAGTCCCATCCGCGAACTTTTTTAAATGTTCATTTATTAGGGTGGTCAGGAGTTGGATCTGACTTTTAATAAAGGGGCAGAATTTATATGAAGTTTTCGGCGGAGTTGTTTTTTGAGACGCAGCAATTTAGTTAGGATGTTGGGTAATGGTTTTCCTAAATGATTATGAGGGATGGTGGTGTGTGTATTGCTGGTGAGGGCATCCTTGAGTGTCTGCTCAATTGTTAGGGCTGCTCGATCGATATCAGCAGGGATTAGGTTAGAAGATTCGGGGATTTGCAAATTAGAAAACCTTTCGGCGACGTCTCTATTGACCTTTTTCCAGTTAGTTTTGGAGAAGTTCGGGACAGGACTGTGTGAGTAGAGCAGTTCGAAGGAGGGAACTTTGATCGAGGTGTGAACGGAACCATGGTCAGAGGGAAAGAGGAAGGATACAGTGGGGGGCCCCGTTGAGTAGACATCAGCCGACTTGAGAAAGAAGTCAATTGTTGACCGCGTCGAGTTGGTGACACGAGTTGGCTGCAGTGGACTGTCGATATACCTATATGGGTGAGATGAGAGGAGGTCCAAAAGCCGGCACCCGTATTTGTTATTCTTTATGTCGTTGAATGCTGTAACATATGTCGAGCGTTCCAGTCGCCAGCGATTATGAATGGTGTGGGGAGAGACTGTCTGATTATTTGAGATATGTCAGAGTCAGGAAAGTCTGGTTCTCGTGTTGGGTGGATGTAAACGGATGTTATTATGATTACTTTTTTGTTTTCCCAAAAAAATTTAACTGCCGTGTATTCAATATTGAAAACATTGGCGAACCTGATTTCGGTGAATTGAAGTTTATTATTTAGTAGGATGCCGGTACCTCCGTGGGATCCAGTAGTTCTGCGGTTGGAAATAAATGTATAATTGGGGATGTATACTCGGGAGTTGGACTTAAGCCACGTTTCTGGTAGGAGAAGGATGTCTGGGGAAAAGGTTTTAACAAACAGCCGAAAGTGTTGCCTACGGATGTTGGAGTAAATAGACTCTGCGTAGAGGGCGACTATAGTTAATTCAGACATTGAGGGAAAGAATATGGGAGGTTATAAGTGAGAGAATCTGACCTTTTTTTCGATATCCGACATATGCTTCAATATAGGAAGCATAGTTTGTAGACTCTTGATGTAGCCCATGATGTCCAGGTTGAGGCCAATGGAGTTGAGGTTGTTTGACGTCGGCGTGTTTTGATTGTTCTTGAAGACATCCGCATATGATGTTCCTGGCCTTGTAGCTTGTGGTAATGTGTTCTGCGATGTGGATTTGGTTGGTGCGGATTTGTTGGTTGTTGCTGGTTTTATTCTTCTTTGGAGAATTCTCAATTTATGCGGGCACTGGGAGAAATTGGCTGGATGTGGACCTCCGCAGTTACAGCATGTCACCGCGATTTCCTTAGTAGTAATGGATCCCTCGGGGTTTGTGGTTTGGATTTTTCCTGGTTCCATACCTTGTGGATTGACCTTACATTCTCCTGGTTGATGTTCATCGGCACATCTGCCGCATCGTATATTTATGTGGCAAGCCACCGCCAAGTGTCCCGAGCCTTGGCATCTCTTGCAATGAAGGATACTTTGTTTATGAGGCTCCTCGATGCTGATTTTATGCGTAAACAAGTACTTAATTTGTTTGAGCTTGTTGGTGTCTTCATTTGGAGCGATTTGGATAATCCGTAGGTTCCTTAAGTTATTTTCCCGCATGTACGGAGTTTGAAAATAGTCCAGCCTGCGGAGTTTTAGCTCTGGGCAAATCCTTATGATCTCCGACGCTAGTTCTTCGTTGGTCCAAGTTGGGTCAATGTGCCTAATGATGAACGTTGTTGGTTTTGAGCTGATGGTGTTTGGAACGTAAAAAATTGGTGTTGTAGTTCCGCAAGTTTTCTAACGGTTTTCTCGTGATCAACCAGAGTTGTTGTTGCAATGGAGACAGAGGAGGCTTTAGTGTTTGTGGTGAAGTTGCGGTGTCCTAGGGCATTTTCTACTATTAGAATTATTCCCTTTATATTAGTCACATTTTTTATGTAGATTGGTGGTGGTCTAACATTTTTGTGCTGGGCAGGCACGGGACTCGGTGCTGGCTTGGCTTGTTTGGGGATTCCTTATGGGCTGATGGTAGTTGTTTGGGCGGAGATGTTTTATGGCTTAAGCTGGGGAAAAGGCGTCATCTTCATACTGGCATCGTCGCTGTTTTGGCTGGGTTGCTTTAGAGAGTGAATTTCCTCCCGGAGTTGTTTCACCTCTGTTGTAAGCTGTTGGATGTATTCCACGGCTTATTGGAATTTTTGTTCGTAGTCAATGTGGTTTTTTGCTTGATTTTCGATTTTTGTGGTCTTCTTTGATGAGTTTTGAAGAGTTTCAATGGCTCTTCTCTTCCGTTCCAATAAATATTCCCGGGTAGCGCTCGAATCGTTATCTGGCATCTGTGAAGACACATTTCGACTACGGCATCCAACGAAAATTAAATGTTTGCTCGTGTTTGTATATATATATACATATATATATATATATATATATATATATATATATATATATATATATATATATATATATATATATATATATATATATTTTTTTTTTTTTTTTTTTTTTTGTAACTATAACTTGTCGCAATTTATCACACAAGATTCGGTGTGAACGCGATCGATCGTCGACGACTTAACGTCTACGGATTCAATTTTTTTTTCTTTCAATTTTATTCGTCAGCGAGCACACGATGAATACGTCTGTCCGCATGAACGATCGGCGAGTGAATCCAATGATTACCGTTCTTTGAGAAAAAATTTTTATTTATTCCTTTCCTCACAGAGTCTTTTCTAAGAGTCTCTTTATTTCTTGTTTCTACTTAAAATCGAATATTTCTATAGATAAGAGAATCTACCGCAGGTAGTTACAAAATATCTACTTGTGTATATGTTAATAGGTAATTAAGGGAAAGGTACAAAAATATAATGGACAATGGACTACGAGTCATCGAATAGGCAGCATCGAACAACTTGCTCGTTGTAAGTACCAGGTTTCGGCGTAAAGATATCTATGGCGGTTCCGCCAAACCCCACCGTTCGCTTTCGTGAAAAACCCCCATAACTTTCACCCAATCTCATAACTTCACTAATGCAATCGCATTAGCACTTTAAATGTTTAACGCTTCAAATAGATCCAATTTATATAACCTAAAAGTACCTGTAAGAGAATTCTTACCTGCATTCATTTATTTAAATTCAAAATTCCTCTTAAGAATTCTGTTCCAAACAGCATATACCTGAAAAGAAAACTTATCGGTTCATATATCATGTAACCATTCCAACCAGAGATAATGATCATTGCGTCGCCTATTCTCAGCTTCGCCATGTGTATGATAAATTTCTTAACGTACACATTGGGCGGCGACCTTTTTCTTCCAGCAATAAAATATCCAAGCAGCCGCATTCAATTAGCGCAATCGACGCTGAAGCCAATTTCCCTAACTCGCACCAAGTGCAAACAAAGAACGCTGTTCTTCCACAGGCTTCCTGGAGATACCATAAACAATCCATATCGTTTGTGGTATCCTAAACGCAGTTTCCATTTAATGAGTGAGTGCTATTTATCCAGCTGACCCTCATTATCGAACGATGCATAGGTCGCTTTTCCCTTTGTATTGTAATTGCCCTGAATCCATCCCTCATGACATCGATGCATAAGCAAATACAAACCCATTAGCATCCAACGAAATTCGATTTGTTTGTTTCAACGAACACACATCTCCTGCCCATTCTTGGTGTTTCAGATTCGTTGTCATGGTGTGTCCCATGAAAGAACCCATGTACACACATACATGTGTACTACCAACTATCTTCACCCCAAACGATTGAATATCGTAGAGTCGTTTTCCGTCCGCCGACCGCCATGGTCGTGGCCGCTTCCGCTCACCGGTGCGCATGGTTACGCGAATATAGTCGAGTCGCAAATTAACACCCCCTAGTTAGTTTTGAATCGTGCGAGTCGCCCGAGTTAACTTACCTTCTTTATTTTTTGATGTAATAAAACTATTTATTTATAAAAATATTCTTCTTCCTTTATTATTACAGGTTAAAAATGATGTTATCGCCAGGTGGCTCAAGTACTTCTGGCTGTAGTCGGCAGAAGGCTGTC
The DNA here is from genome assembly GCA_963931805.1 of Microdon myrmicae. Classification (NCBI taxonomy): domain Eukaryota; kingdom Metazoa; phylum Arthropoda; class Insecta; order Diptera; family Syrphidae; genus Microdon; species Microdon myrmicae. The sequence continues at coordinate 150,268,504 of OZ007497.1, read as the reverse complement.
TATTTTAAATTGAAGACAGCGCCGTCTATAAGAGATTTGTTCAAAAGCTGCTTAGGGCAGCGTACATATGTTATTTTATCTTAGTAATATTTTTACACTGCAGAGGGCAGTGCACTGATATAATGATAGTAAGTGACCACAGAGGACGGTCATATAGTTGTTGTGAGAAGCTAACTCCCGCGCGACATAAAATTAAAGTTGAGTTTTATAATGGTACCTACGTACCTTACGTGGCCCCCCTTTGAAGTGAATAATAATTATTCAGTGAATGTTCGTACGGCGTTTCAAGGTATTATAAACATTTTCACATAAAGTAGAACGTGTAAACAATAAACATATAACAGCTGTAAAATAATAACCGGAAGAATAAAAACCAATTCCAATAAATAAAAACAGTGTTTCATTTTACTTTTTTTTCGGGTGCATGTCTTGTGGCCGAGATTTACTTCTTGTGTTGGTGACATTTCCGGTTAAAGGATCGATGGCGTCTCATTGTTCCGCATTCGTGCGGCCCGCGGATGAAAACAGTTTTCTTTTGGAACATCGGCCAATCTTCTTATAGTGATGATGGAGGAAGAAGGGATTCAGCGCCGTACACCGGCGCAACATACTTCTTCCCCACATATCCACAAAGCAACCTGGGTATCACCTGACGGAGCCACTCGTAACCAAATTGACCACGTGTTGATAGATCGCCGCCACTCCTCGAGCCTGATGACGGTACGAACGTACGGAGGTGCCAACGACGATCACTATCTTGTTGGTACTGCCTTACGCAATGAGAGCACCAGCAACACCTTTGGTCATGCGCTAAAACTCAGCCCTCGAAGAGCTCGACGGAAGGAGAGTAGGTCCTGGGGCCAGAATGCCGGACGTAGAAGAGAAATGGACACGCCTTAAGAATACTGTCTTTAATACTGCCAACTCCATCTTAGGCAGTAGTCGTAGAGATCGGAACGACTGGTTTGATGATGAGTGCAAACTAGCGACTGAACGTAAGAATGCTGCATACGGGCAATGCAGCAGTCTCATAGGACGCGGGTACGCGAGGAGAAATACAATGAACTTAGAAGATCTGAGAAAAGACTTCACAGACAAAAGAAAAGTCCCCGGGAAGAAAAACCTTGTCTGTGAAATAGTAGAGAGCGAAAGCCGCACCAGACGCGAAACTTCTACCAAATAATCCGCAGTATGACGCGGTATACACCACGCTGCACTTACTGAAGGCATTCTGGAGCGATGGGACGTGCACTTCAATGAATTGCTAAATGGTCAGCTCCCAGAAGAATTGGAGGCTCCACCAATGCAAGATCAAAATCAAATGCTGCCGCCACCAAGCATTGAGGAAACATGAATAGCCATAAGACAGATCAAATCAAATAAAGCCCCCAGAGCTGATGGCATACCAGCTGATGGTATACCAGCTGAGCTGATCAAACAAGGAGGGACAGCGTTACATCACGCAATTCATGATATCGTGGTGCACGTATGGGAGCAACAGGAGATACCGGAAGATTGGCGTCTTCGTACAATTTGCCCTATACATAAGAAGGGAGATATCACATTGTGCAGCAACTACAGGGGTATAACATTGCTGAGTACCGCCTATAAGGCGTTACAACTAGAGGGACTATTATCACCAAGTCCAGCCAGATACTTACCTTGTGGGGAGTTGATGATTGTTTGGAGATTCAAACAAAGGAGCATTTCGGGGAAAAGTGCTTGCAGCTGTATCAACAGCTACAGGTCATTGCGAAGCAAATTAGATGGTTACACAATGACGGTTTGTATAACATCTATGCCAATTGTATATGACATCTATGGCAACTCAGGGTCGAATTCTAGTGTGAGTATTTTCACTAAACGAGAATGCGCTTCTTGGTCGCTAATGCAGAGATGCATTGATGCATGCATGTATGCCCTTGTGGGAGAAATTCTTTACAGGAATTCCTAGATAATGCGTTGAAAGCATTAATTGCCCTTGAGAAGGGAAATGTTTCAGGTATGCTGGTGATTGGGATTTATGATGTTTGGAATAGAATTCTTATAGGGAATTTTGGATTCGGATAAATGAATGAAGGAAAGAATTCTCTTCCAGGAGCTTTTAGCTAAATACATTTGATAAATTTGTTGCGTGAAGCATTTACAGGTGCTAATGCGATCGCATTAGCAGACAACTATGAAGGTTGCGTTGTAGTTATGGTGGTTCTTCGGGTAAGTAGACAGTGGGGTTTGGCGGAACCGTAACAAGACCATGGTCTTACCAGTACTCATGTATGGATCCGAGACCTGGGTGCTCAATAAAGGGCATTCTGAACTCTTAACCGCGTTCGAGAGGAAGGTCTTAAGAAAAAATACGTGAGGGAGGACGATTCCGGAGACGCTACAACCATGAGTTGTACCCGATCTACCTTGAAGCTAATGTTGTAAGAAAAATCAAGCTCGGTAGGCTCCGGTGGGCGGGATACCGACCGAAGGAGCGAAGAGGAACCTGCCCGAAAATTCACTTGTGGCAGGATGTTTGGAAGGCGACAGCGCGGCAGACCTTGTCTGCGATGGAGGGATGGGGTAGACCAGTACGGATCCCGGTTGTAGTGCCGATGATGATGATGTTGGCATTTGAGCTATCCCATGGCTTACATGTGATGATCGATAACGATGACTTCGTGGGTACTCTGCCTGTTGCACATGATATCAACACGCTTTATGTTTTCTCATGTGATTACTTACGACGCAGGAAATCGAACTGAATCTTGGCACGAGTCGATACTGTATTGCTAGACATTGTAAAGGTTAGTGGCTGATCCGGGAATCGACTGCGACTGTTAAGAACATACAATGATGGTTCAAACATGTTTTCCATTTTTGTTTATCCTTTATAGACTTTGCATGTTTTATTCGTGATTATTTGATGGGTTTTGTTGAGGCTGGTGGTGTTACTAGTGATGATCATTGCAATGATTTTTGGGAAGGTGTGGTGAGATAGGACGGTCTGATGGAAGTTTCGATTGGAGATGAATGAACGAAAAGGAGTCTGCCCGGAAATTCCTTTGTGGCAGGATGTTTGGAAGGCGACAGCGCGGCAACCTTGTCTGCGATGGAGGGATCGGGTAGACCAGGACACCCAGAGCCAAACTGCCTGTGGGGAAGAGGGTTCTGATTTCGAGGCAATTACGGCAGTGAACTCCCATATTGTAAGAGGGTGATGGTAGGTCTGTTATTAAAGGGTTGGAATTATTAGGAAGGTTTTCTATGAAATTTATCGACAGTCTTAGGATCCGTCTATCCAGTCGTTCGATGCCTGCGGTGTTGTAAAGACCGTTGTTACTATGGTCTCTATATGAGTTGGTTTTGCGGTGTAAGCCAGTGATAAACCGTAAACATTTTCGTTCAAACACTCGTAATTTCTCCATTTGGGAGGGTGAGATGTGGTACCATAATGGGCAGGCGTATGTAAGAGTGGGTCTGATTATCTGTTTGTAGATGAGCTGTTTGACCTTGAGAGAGAGGCCTTTAGGTTTCCACAACACTCGTCTGCAGAGGTTAAGCTGCATTCGGCTTTATGAAGGGAATTTTTTATGTGGGTTGAGAATGACCAGTCGTTGAAAGGGTTACTCCCAAAAATTTTAGAGTTTTGGAAGGTTTTATGAGGGTGTTTTTTTTTATTTTTTTTTATTATACTTCTCTCGGGAGAGGCGAATCTATAGCGTCGAATGGGCGCCCCGAGATACCATCAAATAACTGTTGCAGTTCTTTTTGAACAGTTGCAGGTTGTAACGCTCCGGGAAAACTCGCGTGGGAAGGCAGTTCCACAGCTTCCCCGATCTGTAACGGAACGAGTTCTGATACAGGGATGTTCGCGCCGTCGGGAGATGAACCACAAACGGGTGCGATCCGTCGGATTGTCTTGTGTAGCGCATATAAACCGAATTGCGTGGAACAATACCAAGAATCTCCGAAGAGCAGCACCCGTGATAATATCTGTAAAACAGACAGAGGTCGGCTACGCGCCTTCGATGTGATAGCGACTGTAGTCCCGACGTCAGCGCCGAGTCCCCGATCAGGCGGATCGCTCGTCTCTGTACGCTCTCAAGTAGGTCGAGGATATGTTTAGGAGCAGAGCTCCAAACGTGAGAGCAATATTCGAGCGCGGGTCTAATTTGGGATTTATATAGGAGAAGAAGTTGGGCCGGGGTAAAATATTTCTTGGCTCTAAAAAGATAACTCAGTTTTCCTGAGGCTGATCTGGCGATACCCGATACGTGTTTATGCCATGATACATTCCCACAGACCGTGACGCCGAGCAATTTCAAACTTTCCCCAGCCTCGAGGGCCCGGCAACTCATCATCAGCTGTGGAACCGATGATCCAGCTTTCTTTGTGAATGTTGTATACTGGGTCTTCGTTGCGTTGAAGGTGACAAGATTGGACTTTCCCCACTGCAGGACCCTATCTAGATCCCGACGTTGATGCACCAATCGGCCGATCACAAAAGGAGGAAACAAGCGTACTATCATCCGCAAAACTGAACACTTTGTTATCCGTTGTCTCCAGCAAATCATTTATGTGAAGCAAGAATTAGGTTGGAGCCAAAATAGAACCTTGGGGCACCCCCGAATTAACAGGAAACAGATCCGAACACTCGCCGTCCACAACAACCCGGATCGATCGATTCTCAAGGAAGCTTTTCGTCCAGTCGCAAAGCTGTTGGGAAACTCCATATGAACGAAGTTTGCTCAGCAATGCCCCGTGCCAGACGCGGTCAAAAGCCTTGGAGATATCCAATGCGACCTCCCTTGACTCACCATGCCGTTCAATCGCAGATGTGTGGGGGTTCTTTAAAGTTTACCTGAAGAACCACCCATAATTTCAGTCTAACTCCCCATCCCCAAACCTGCAAATATACTCCCGCAAGGCCATCATCATTTTCCTGCATCAAGCAACATCGAGTTTCCACAAAAGGCATTTCGGTTCACATCCAACGTGCACCATTAAGGATCTTATCGATTCTCCTCGCCGGCAATTCCTGTCCCACATGTGCGCAGCAATTTTCCTGCATGCACATGTCTAGCCAACCTTTTGCCCAACGACGAAAGCAATGGCAAGCAGCTTGCTTACACAGCTGCAATACCAATCACCACGATCCGTTTGTCCAACCGACAAATAATCATCGCATCTCGGGCATAGCCGCCAAAACCGAATTCTTCTGCATAAACAAATGCAAACAAAGAATTCGGTTCTTCCCGCCGGCACAGATACTATACACAATTGCCATGGTGTAAGATCTGATATGCCTTTTAGCACCCAATGCTGCTCCAATGAGGCGCAGAGTATTTACTCAGCTGCATTACCCATGATGCCCTTTGATCCGTTTTCTCTTTGTTCTTTGTCCCTGGTGCAATTTCGTTTATCCTTCATTCCAGCGCATGGATAAACAACGCGATATGTACGATCAACCGCACACACACCACCAGGATCTATCCAGTGAGCTCTTCTCCCTGGTTCCTCACGGGACGAATCTCACCCTTTGGCGAATTGGCTTTGCACGAGCAAGGGGTGGATACCAGGAGTCAACATTTCAAACGCCGAGGAGACCAGTCAAGTTCGAATCGTATGAGTCGACTGCGTGGATATTAGTTAAAGTTTAGGTCGAAAATGTGTAAACCAGTGCCCGTGTCGGCACAAGACCACTTACCACCCACAGGTGTTATTAAGCTTGAGTTTAATTTTGTTGTGGCAACGTTTATTTTTGTTTGTGCAGTGAGCGTTTTTTCCCCTTAAACACTGTTAGCTGGGTTTTGGTTGGGTTGAGGGGAATTTTAAATTTATTAAAGTATTCTGTGATGAGCGGGAGGAAGTTGTTAACACGGTTTAATACCGAGAGAGAACTTCTTCTTCTAAAATATTCGGGTAATAGGAAATATATAAAAATATTATTGTACGCCGAAAGGAACTACACAAAATTGTATCGTGTAATTTATAGTGCTCATGTAGAGCCAGTAAATTATTTTAAGAATAAGAAAAGATTGTAAAATAGGATTTAGCATTTTAGTCCTAAGTCAACATTTGTTAAATTATTGTACAATAAATGCGTTACTCAACAACAACAACAAGCACCTACTACAAGGGCATAACACATGTAGTGGTTGCTATCGCTTATCTATTGCTGGTCCCGACTTGCATCTTTTCCCGAGGCGGTATTGGTTTTCTGTGTAGGGCCATCTCAATGGAGCGGGAATTTCGCGTTGATTTGTGTAACATTCGCGGCTTGAGAAGCAATTTCTCCTCTGTGTCTGCCCACGTTTCTAACTAGAAACCATTTATCCTTGCACTTAGCCAAACCCAGGTAATTACTAATACAGATATTTCCAATTTTAATCTACCTGGATATAACTTAGTGCCTCTGTTCTTTCCACATCGTGGTATAGCCACATACATACGAAATGATATTGCTTATCAGCTTCTGCCACAATATGGGCTCTGTTCGAACCCAGAACTTAATTTCTCTTGGTTAAAACTTCACGTTCGGAAGCATATCATACATTACTGCTTTTTTTACAGAGGCCCAAACTTGGATAGAAACGCATCCTTTAACGAGTTTGATGCTCTGTTTGATTCTATCGATAGGATCTTGACCCTGTATCCGCACACTGAAATTGTTATTGCGGGTGATTTTAAAGTGCATAACTCTCAGTGGTTTCGTCACTCCGGACACAAAACACCTGAAGGTCAATATGTCCAGTTTTTTGGTGATTCAAATAGTTTAATTCAACTTGTCAATTAGCCAACACGGGTACCGGAAATATATGGTCATTTCACCAACACAGTTGACCTGTTACTCACCTCCCACTCAAACAAATACACAATTGAAATTTCTTCGCGCTTAGCCACTTCAGACGACTGTGTCGTGTCAGCTAAATTTGCTCTAACCAACAGTAACGTTAATGAGAAAGCTCCCAAAAGAACAGTATGGTTCTACGAGAAAGCCAACTGAGGAGGTCTGAACTACTTTTTTGGGAGGTAAAATTGGTCGTTATTTTTCCTCAATAACGATGTTGACTGTATAGCATGCGGACCTTTATTCCACACAGAGTAAAGAGTATCAAACCCAAGAGAAATATGTGGTTCGATTCTGGGTGCAGAGAAATCATTAAGGCTAAAGAGTTGAATTTCCGGTTGTATAAATCAAACAATACTGAGGAAACCGGAAAATATTTAAGAGGGCTAGAAATGATTGGAATGCGTATATTCAACGCACCAAGTTCTTGCATGACCAGAGAGTGAGACAAAAAATACTACCCTCTCCCACAGGTAATAGAAACTTCTGGGCATTCGTGAAAAACGTTCAAAACTCAGTCTCTTCATCCATTCTATCGCTTATAGTCGATGCCAAACCACTGAAATAGAGAAGGCGAATCTACTTGCTGCACATTTTGCAGCCAACTCAACGCTACCTGATATCACAACAGTTCCGCCTCAAATTGAGCATAAGCAGCACACTATGAGCCAGGTTTACTTCCGAATGCATACTGTTGCCCGCGCACTCAAAGAGCTAAACGCAAATAAATCCGTCCGGGTGGCATTCCCCCAATCCCCTTGAAGAGATGTTCTTCTTCATTCGCTAAACCACTGCGGAAACTCTTCCATTTGTCTTATTTTACTGGTCGTTTCCCGAATAGGTGGAAGTCAGCGAACATTCAGCAAATTCCCAAAAAAAGGGTGACAAATCACCCCTTTCTTCTTATCCTCCCATAGCACTAACTTCTATTCTCTCCAAGGTAATGGAATCTCTTATCAACCGTCAACTTTCGAAATGTCTGGAATCAAATGACCTCCTCAATGACCGCCAATATGGCTTTCGTAGCAACAGGTCCACAGGAGATCTGATGGCGTACCTTACCGAAAGGTGGAGCCATTCCATCCATTACCTCGGTGAAAGCAAGGTAGTCGCATTGGATATTTCAAAAGCCTTCGACAGAGTTTGGCATCCAGACCTTTTGCCAAAATTGCATTCATATGGAGTGGACAATTCCCTGATCCAATGGATAAGAGACTATCTTTCTGGCCGTTCTATCCAAGTGGTTCTTGATGGAATCAAATCTGTCTTCCATCAAATTAATGCAGGTGTTCCCCAGGGTTCGGTGCTCTCACCCACTCTCTTCCTGATCTTTATAAATGATCTCTTATCAATTACTCACAACCCAATTCACTCGATTGCTGATGATAGCACATTGAGTTTCTCATGCTCATACGAACACTCCCGCTGCAACTCTTCGAACGTCACTCCCAACCAGCAACTTATGCTTGATACATTGAATTCACACCTCAACAAAATATTTCAATGGGGATTATCGAACTGAGTAGAATTCAATGCCCTAAAAACTTAGTGCTGTCTCTTGTCGTCAAAGGCGAGCTCCAAAGTAAATATATTGTCTATGAACGGCACTTGCATCGACGAAGCCAAGGAACTATCAATCCTCGGCACTCGAATTAATTCGACTCTTAATTTGAGCCACTGCATTTTCGAAGCTGCATTTGTATGGGTTTCCTTAAGAGATGCAAAATATACTGCACTCCATCCAACCTGGCCAAATAGAGTTCAACTATCATATTTGGTCAGGCGCATCCAAAACTGCACTACACGTGCTCGACAGGATGCAAAAACGAGCAGCGAAACTTATTGGGTACTTAGCCGTAAGTCGATCAATTCCGTCGTTAGAACGCAGGTGCAACGTATCATACCTATCTCTTTTTTTATAGGTATTACCACGGTCGTTTTTCAACTGAACTTGCTGAATGTGTTCCGCCCCTTCAGACATTTTCCCGCCATACCCGTCAATCTGTGAATGCGCATCAGTTCACGTTGACAGTGGAGTTCAGGCGCACAAATAAACATAGAGAGTCATTCTTTAGCCGAACCACACGAATGTGGAATGTTCTCCCTGATCATGTGTTTCCTGATCGTTGTGATGTCCAGACATTCAAGACCAATATACACCAACACCTCTTTTCCTTATCCACTTCCTCTCCATCCATTCGCACTGTGCTCTGACATTTAAAGGTACTCCAAAATCCCTTTTTTTGCGCGCGTTAGTGTAAAAAAAAAATGTAGTCCTGGGTAGTGCTCGGATCGTTGTCTGGCATCTGCGAAGACAGATTTTGACTACGACATCCAGCGAATATTACAGGTGTTTGTATAGTTTTTTTTATTTATTTATTAATTAATTTTTTTCGCAATCAGGACTTGCCGCAATATTCACGAATAAACATATCACACAAAAATTACAAAGTCACAAAGATCGATGTGAACTGCGATAGATCGACGACGACTTAACGCCAACGAATTCGATTCAATTTATGAACGAGCACACGATGAATATGACTGAATGAATGGACGATCGGCGAGTGAACGTCGATTTTCGGTCAAATATGTGCAGTAAATAAAAAACAAAAAAACAAAAAAAAGTAGTACATAAAGAATGTGTATAGAGAATGAAATACGAACGAAGGGTAAAAAGAATTTGAAAAAATACTCTACATTAAAGTGTCAACAAAAATGGTTGTGTTTTAATTATATAAAAAATAATGGGTCATATTCCGAAGTAGGTTTTGTGTTGTGATAAAAGGAAATATGGCGGATTTGCCGTCATGTTTAATCAAAACTGCTTAAAAGGTCGAATTTATTTTGAAATAAATAAACAAATAATAACGTGCTCCCTTGTAATTGAGTGTTCAAATTTATCAAAGAACCACACATAGCTAGTCTATTATGCCTTCAATGAATTAATTTTCTGCATCAGAACTTATCTGTGTTACAAATGATTATAATCACTAGCACCAGAAAGAAAGTTGTTTAAAAATGTGAGATATTGTATACAGTTATTTACAAATTGAAAGTAATGTGTTATAATATTGTAGCGAGCTTAGGGTTCGCTGGATTAATTATGTTAAAATAAATAAGAGCCGTTAAATCGATTTTGAATTTATATAACACTTTATTAGTCCGTAATACAACCGTTACTTATACCGTACACTTAACGATTTCTTTATTATCGCTTCCGTACTTATCGCGTCTTTTACTGCTTACTTCTCACTCGAGACTTATCGCTTGCTTCACTGTCTTACTTATAACTCTAACTTATTCTTCCGTTGTGCGTGCGACGTATTTATACCGTTTTTCCTCATTCTGATTTGGTGTATCGTTTCCGTCCGTTCCATAGTCTTGAATGTTCTATTCCAGTTTTCCAGTACTTCCTAAAATAATCTAGTACTTTGTTTCGGACTTTCTCGAAGATTCCAGTACTGATTGTCATATGCGTCACTATATAATAGTACAATTATAACAAAGAGTGGTTAACAAAGAAAGTTTTAGTAATAATATAACTATAAAGAGAAAAAGTTTTATTTAACAAACTGTTCATGGTTGTAAGTGATGTGTTATGCGAGTTTAACAGTAGTTTGTTGAATGATCACACGCATTGGACATCGCTGTTAATTCTTTTTGAATCCCATTACCACAACAGGTTTGTTGAAAATCCACGCGAAGGTTACTCCCTCAACGCCAGCTTGTATCTCAGATCTAAGTGACGAGAAGAAACATCGGTGCCGCCAATAACAGCGAGTCATAGGTGACATAGTCGTAGTGCATCTATAGTTTCTGCATTATAGCAATCTTACCAAGTGAGGCATAACAGGGGGAGAGGGTGCTATGGCAACATCTCCTCCTCCATTGCCAAAGTAAAGAAATCAAACGCATCCACACCAACAATATGAATAGTCAACAGCGAACAACTTATACACTAGGAAACAAAAAATAACTCTTACCACGGGCACACACCAACGGCTGCATCCCGCCTGCCACTTATTTCGGACGGGCGCAGCACCTATCCCATCACCCGGTGCCGATGTAGTGAGACCCATCACCAGCCATTACGTGGTCATTAACCGTGGGTTGCGACTTTACAACTCCAACCCAAATCAATTGGACGGAAAACTAGAATAGAAAAGTCGAGATTATGGAACGGACGGAAACGAAACGCCAAATCAGAATGAGAAAAACGGTATAAATACGTCGCTCGCAGATCGAGGAGCAATAAGTAGAAAGTGAAGCAAGCGACAAGTGCGGAAGTAGAAAGTAATAAGTAAGAGAAACAAGCGATAAGTAATAAGTACGAAGTAATAAGTGTGGAAGCGATAAGTCAAGTAATCGTTAAGTGTACGGTATAAGTAATGGTTATTATTAACGGACTAATAAAGTGTTATATTAATTCAAAATCGGTTTAACGGCTCTTATTTATTCAAAATAATTAATCCAGCCAAACCTAAGCTCGCTACAATATATATATATATATATATATATATATATATATATATATATATATATATATATATATATATATATATATATATATATATATATATGTATATATATATATATATATAAATATATATATATATATATATATATATATATATATATATATATACATATATTGTAGCGAGCTTAGGGTTCGCTGGATTAATTATTTTTAATCCGTACTTATCGCGCCTTTGACCGCTCACTTCTTACTTGACTCCCTAATCTGCGTGCGACGTATTTATACCGTTTCCTCATTCTGATTCGGTGTTTCGTTTCCGTCCGTTCCATAGCCTCGAATTTTCTAGAGTTCATAGTCTCCAGTTTTCTAATACTTTCTAGAATATTCTAGTACTTTGTTTTGGACTTTCTAGAATATTCTAGTACTGGTTGTCATATGCGTCACTCTACCCTCCACCTAGATTAGTTCGTCCCGAACTAAGTTCACTGGTCTTCTGGGATAACAAAAAGTCGCCAGTCGGTCACGATGTGCCACTTTCATCTTGGCGTTCGGTCTTCGCTGAATCCTATAGACAACATCGTTAATTCTTGTGAGAACCTTATACGGTCCTTCCCAATTTTGCTGCAACTTCGGAGACGTTTCTTTTCGCCGATGAGTGTTATAAAGCCACACGTTATCGCCTGCATTAAATCCGGATGTGTTGGCTAGAACGTCGCTCCTTGTTTTCATCCTGTCACTTGATACCTTGATTTGCTTTCGAACCAAATGATGAATCTCATCGAGGCGATTTCTCCATTCGGCTACGTAGTCTTCAGTCTTATCCATGGCGTCTGGAGGTATTCCGAATCGCAGATCGGCTGGTAATCGCATTTCTCGTCCAAATATAATTCTTGCTGGAGAATGGCCTGTCGTATCGTGATTAGCCGATCTATAGCTCATGAGGAAGGTTTGTACATATTTGTCCCAATCTCGTTGGTGATCACCGTGGCACATGTATATAGCCACAGAAAATTTATTTATTATGTCGACATGTAGTGCTCCAAGAAGCCCTACTGTTTTCCTTCACATTACATTTCCACCCACATTACATTTCCACCCACATTACATTTGCCTCCCACCTATAAGAAAATCCATTTGATATTCCAAACATAACATTGTAACCAAATCGAACTAAACGTTCAAATTCTCATTTATTGAATTCACATTTATTTATTCAATTTAATGCCTTTGTTCGATTCAATTTCCTAAAATCAAACAGCATAATGCATTATTTTCTCAGGTATGCTAAAAGCAATTAGCACCTCAAAAACCTAGAAGATCCAAAACCTAAAAGTGCATGTGTCCAAACAATGGCATATCTATTCGATACGCCGACACACAATTCTTGCAATAATAAACGTCCAAACGTATACCAGATGTTTTATGACTAGCTAATAGACACGGATTCCGAGATCCTAAACTAACAATCAATTTCCACGGATCTTGTGCTACCTATTTGAAATGCACGAAAATTCTTGTTTGCATTAGCCAGATGGCTAATACAAATAAAAACCCCAATAAAGGATCAAACGATAAGTGGCGATGCATCTTGACCTTCAAAGAAGATAAAGATATTTGAGGATTTGAATTTTCGAGAGTTGAAGAAGTCGCTTGACGGAGTCAGTCAGTAGCGCGCTTGAGGAGAAGACCTCCTCAAAATTAATATAAGTTTTTATATATTATTATATAAATATTTTTAAACTAAGAATAAAATCAGTTTTATAAAGAAACTGAAGTGTTTGTTTTGTGACTGCTTAGCAAGAAGTTTTCACTGTTTACGTCGCTAGTGAATCAAATATAATCGTGCGGTAAAACTTTCGGGATTTTGTTCGGAAAAACAAATATAGACGAGTTCGACACATCATGAAGGACAACCACGGTAGCCCACTCTTCCCGGGAAACCGGAAGCACGGTGGTGCACCCAAAATATTATAACAAATTGGTGGCAGCGGTCTGGGATACTCAAAATCCCCTACCAACGGAACAACAATTTTCGAAGAAGTGAAAAGTGCACAAGTGACAGTGGATTAATTTTAAATTCCCTACCTGTGTGATTTGTGAACTTGAATAACGAGAACACTGGAGGGATAGATTCTCAAATATCCCCTACCAACACAAAAAAGTGACAGTGAGTTAATTTAAAAAAAAAATCCCCTACTTGTACAACAAAACCGTTAAAAAAAACTGACTCAGATGGGATACTCAAAGATCCTAGTGAAATCGAAAACTTTTTTTCTGAAAAAAAAAAACAGTATATATAACGACACCACCAAGTGACCTTTTTTATCGCCAAGTGAACTTTAATCACCAAGTGAACTGAAGACGAACCACTGAAATATAGAATGACGTCCTTATCCAGCCCGGCAACCAACGAGCAGCCGATCTATACATCACCGCAGCGACGACCACAGAAGCAACACACACACAAAAGAGGAAAAAAAGGTAATCAAAATTTTATGTTATTATTTTAATCCAAAGGGTACAAAGGAAAACCCCCAACATAAATTTAAATTTAAATTAAAATTTAATACAAGGGGACGATAAAAAACCCCAAATTAAAATAAATTTATGTGAAAAAAAACAGACATTTGTAAATTTTTAATAATATGACATAAGTAAAATCCGTAGAATTATTTAAATTACATTTTATTGTGATAGCATCAAACCAAAGGGAGATGCAAAAACCGAAAATTGTGAATATTAATTGCAAAATGATAATGATAAAACCCTAAATCGAAATTTAAATATACGTATGCTAAATTTAAAATCTATCTAACATGTATATTTCAAAAGATACACATATATTTACACATATAATAAATTTTTGAAAATTTAATGGGAAACAAAGGATTTAAAATCGTTTACAGGTTTTGAATATAAAGTGTACATTTTAAAAGACATTTTGTCTGTGATAATTCAAAATACTTGGGAAGATTTTTTTTTATACTGTCGACTTAATAAGTTTCTCTTGGGTTTTAATTTCTTCGATCAGCTTTTGTTCTGTAGGTTGTGAGTCGTTTCCTTTTCCCTTCAAGAGTGTTAAACCTTATATAAATCAAAATCTCGTGGCCGACAGGGACAGGAAGGAAAATTCGTTTAGTTTTGTTTGGTAGTTTCCTTTGTTTTTCATTACTAATCTTTTCAAAGATCCACCGAAATTTATTTTTTCGTTTAGCCAAGATAGTTTCAAGCAATTTCAGGGAAAAATGAAGATTTCATCTCTTTGTACTCTGCCGTTTTTCACAATCATTTGGGAAGGTCTGTTTTTCAAATATGTCGTAAGTGGAAGTACAAAGCCGGGTACTCGTTCACAGACAACTGCGGCTGAGCTCTCGGAGAGCCTACCCACTGAGACGCGCGAACAAACCTCGGGAATAAATACTAACCTCGGATTGAATGACATATTAGGATTCGTGCCGACGTTCAACGGTAATCCGGACGAATTAGATGGATTCGTCTCCTGTGGAGATATTCTTTTTTCGCAGACACGAGACGAAAACCAAAAGTCATTCTTTTTGAGAGTAATCAAAACTAGATTACAGGGACCAGCACGCGAATGTATTCAATACAAGGTCATTCCAACCTGGGAGGATCTTGTGTCTGAATTAGAAGGAGAATTCAAAACTCTAACTTCTAGGCCAGCGGCACAAAATAGCCTAGTAGCGGCAAAACAAGAATGTAGAGAAAATGTAAAGGAGTTTGGGGATAGACTCAAACACCTTCTGCATCAATTAGACGGCGCTACATTTGCAAGTTCGGTTGAGCCTACAGTGCGGACGTATCTTTTGGCAGAAAACCAAAGACTCGCATTGAACGCATTTGAAGATGGGTTGAGGAATCCTAACCTCAGGATTTTAGTCATATCGCATAACGCTCCAAATCTAAAGACAGCCATTAATTTCGCTGTGGAACAATCTCGAAGATTGGGCTGCGATAACACAATCCCAATATCCACTAACTTCTCTAGGAATAACCAAATTGTTTGCCAGACATGTAAAAAACGGGGACATACTTCTGCGACTTGTTATCGCAACACAAAATTTCCGGATTTTGTTCCCCAGAATGTCAAAACAGAGTCTGAACGCATCCGATGTACATACTGCAGAAAATTTAACCATTCTCAGGCAGAATGTAGAACCAGGTTATCCCATTTGCGAAGCCAAAATCAATCCCCTTTTGCGAACCAAAATACTTTTAGGAATCAACCTGGTCCATCACAAAATAGAGTAACAACAAATTCCACCCATATAGGAAACCGAAATTTCAGTCAAAATCAGAATCAAAACATTAATATGGTGTCTAACATACCTCAACAGGGAAACGAACTCACTCGGGCGGCAAGACACGGCACTTCTTCTCGAGTACAGACAATTGCCGACGTACACCCCATCCCGATGTAGATTTTAAAATGATCGTATTCTTCTGTCCCGAATTCAAAGAGCCAGTAATACGAATCAAATACAATCCATCGGATAAAAAATACTCTACCTTTCTTATCGACACAGGCGCAGACATCAGCCTGATAAAATCAAATAATTCGTACGTTGTACAACCTCTAGAGGATCCAAATCCAATAACAATATCCACCATTGCTGGAAACACAATCAGCACGCGTGGCAAAGTAATTGGAATATTAGAATTCGAAACCAAAAAACATACCATACATCTTGAACAAAATTTTTTCATAATAAATGACAATGAAAATTTTCAGTACGATGGTATATTGGGAAACGACTTTCTTACTAAATTCCAGTGTCACATTGACTATGAAAAAGGATATTTGCAATTCACTATTAAGAAGGGAACCACGAATATACTCGAACAGCCTTTACTAAACGAAACAGAGGTCAAGCAAACAATTGATAATGCCACATCTTACGAGATGTGTTCTACGGAAAATCTCGGTATTATTGAAAAATTAGAAAACCCTGTTCAGAAGCAAACATCTGAAGCCGTTTGTCTACGGGCCGGATCTGATGATTTGGCAAACGCAGCGGAACAAAATACCTTGACATCATACTCTTCAAATAAAATTCGTAGTAAAGCACTTAAGGAATTCGAGAGAGGACAAAAATCAGAAAATATTAAAGCTGAAACCCCAAAATCCTCTATAACAACTTCCAATAAGAAGCAAAACGTCACAGTTGACTTCATTAAGTTACAAGCGCGATCCCAACAAATAGTGGAAATACCCCTTAAAGGAGAGCCTTGTGAACAAGTAATAATTAAAAAATCCGAAATCAAGTCAGGAATATACCTTGGAAATACATTAACGACACCAAGGGACAACAAAGTCAGAGTGCTTCTGATGAACACTTTGGACACTGATCAGGAAGTAAGTACCAACAACATAGAATTCGAATGGGAAAATTTGGACGACTACGAAGTATGTCAGGCGGATGAAACAAACTATCTTCTAAAGAATAGACTTGAACGGTTGGAATCACTCCTTGAGTTACGCCATTGTAACCAGGAGGAAAGGAGATCAATCTTAGACATCTGCCGCAGATTTAACAATCTCTTTTACTTAGAGGGCGACCATCTCACACACACTGACGCCATAGAGCATCAAATTATCACTGAGGAAGGAAAGCCCCCACTTTACATAAGACCATATCGCCTTCCAGATAGCTCGAAGCAAGAAATCCACAAACAAGTCAATGAAATGCTTCAGGATGGCGTGGTACAACCAAGTTTCAGCCCTTGGAATTCCCCACTTCTATTAGTACCCAAAAAGGCAGGACCTGATGGAACTAAACGATGGAGAGTAGTTGTCGATTTTAGAGCTCTCAATAAAATAACAGTCGGAGATGCATATCCATTACCTAATATTACTGACATCTTAGACCAATTGGGCAAAGCTAAATATTTCAGTACTTTAGACCTAGCAAATGGTTTTCATCAAATATGCATGGACAACAGAGATAAGGCAAAAACAGCGTTTAGCACCCCTTACGGACATTACGAATATAATCGAATGCCCTTCGGACTTAAAAACGCACCCGCCACATTCCAGAGGCTTATGAACAATGTACTCATGGGTCTCCAAGGAATCGAATGTTTTGTCTATATAGATGACATAGTAATTTACGGTTACGATCTGAACGATCACAATTCTCGACTCAGTCGAATTTTCGAGCGCTTACAAAGACATAATCTGAAAATCCAACCTGAAAAATGTCATTTTATAAGAAGAGAACTCACCTATTTAGGGCATGTTATTTCAAAGGAAGGTATAAAACCAGACCCTGAGAAAACTAAAGCAGTAAAAACTTTTCCGACACCTAGGAAATAAAAAGATATTAAATCATTTCTTGGTTTCGTTGGATACTATCGAAAGTTTATCCCTAATTTCGCCGAACTGGCAAAACCTTTAAGCAAATTACTGCGGAAGAATGTTCCATTCCATTGGGATGCCTTCTGTGACGAGGCATTCACCACCCTGAAAAGAAAGGTTATTACCCCACCAATATTGTCCTATCCAGACTATAACCGAGAATTTATAATAACCACTGACGCTAGCAATGTTGCGTTAGGAGCAGTGCTATCTCAAGGCACAATAGGCCAAGATAAACCTATTGCTTTTGCTAGCCGAACTTTAAACGACGCAGAAACTCGATATACAACATCCGAAAAGGAATTATTGGCAATCGTTTTTGCATTAGCTCAGTTCCGACCATATGTTTACGGACGGAAATTTACTATAGTCACTGACCACAGCTCCTTACAGTGGCTTATTGGACGAAAGGATCCCACATCCAGACTTATGCGATGGAGAATTCTACTCGAAGAATACGATTACACAATCGTCCATAGAAAAGGCAAGCAAAATGCGAATGCCGATGCTCTCAGTCGCATAACATCAACTACCCCAGATGTCCCCACCAAAAGTAACATTCTCGTTACTACTAGAAGCAAAGAAAAAGCTAGAAAAAACACAGACATACAACCATATGAAACCCTCACAAACTTTACATGGGAGGAACGAACTGGATCTATTCATGCAGGAAAAAAAACTTGGGTTGCGTGTAATAATTTTCCCTTTGATAGATTCACTGGAAGAAAAAACCCTGGCTGAAAGAATTGAAAACTTCACCAAACCAGGAATAGGAGAAATTATGCTTCATGAACAAGACAAGTTATGGACCATCACACTACCATTGCCTTTTAGAAATGCAAAGGACCAGGAAATCGCTAAGGATTTCCTAGGCGACCTGAAGGAAGTGTGCCTAGTCCAGAAACTCGACTCCATTGGAATCTCAATTCCTACAATAGACAATGAATCCCAAATAGTCTTTAAAAAACTTGTAGAAGAAATATTCGCTGACCTGAAAATAAAAATACAAGTATTCTCTGATAAAAGAAGACTCGTAACAGACCCAGACGAGATACAGAAGCTTCTCGCAGAGTATCACAACTCGCCTTTCGGTGGACACCAAGGAGCCACCCGAACTATAAACCGAATGAGACCAAAATACTATTGGCCCACAATGACTGCCGACGTCACGGCTTATATTCGAAAATGTGCTTCTTGCCAAGTAAACAAAAGTGAAAGAAACCTCAGAATCCCCATGAGAATAACCACAACAAGCACCAAGCCATTTGAAAGAGTTGCGTTAGATATAGTAGGACCATTACCAGTCAGTTACAACGGAAATAAATACCTGCTAACATTTCAGGACGATCTGACCAAGTTTTCTGGAGCATACGCTCTAGCCAGCGCCGAAACTAAGGAAGTAGCAAAGGTTTTTGTGGAAAATATCGTTTGTCAGCACGGCATACCCTCTTCCTTACTGACTGACCGAGGTGCAAATTTTCTCAGCACGCTTTTTAAGGACATTTGTTCTTTACTTAAAATGAGAAAACTCAATACAGCACCCTATCATCCACAAACAAACGGAGCATTAGAACGAAGTCATAGGACTTTGGCGGAATACCTCCGACACTACGTCAACCAAGATCCTCTTACTTGGGACACTTGGACACCATACGCAATGTTCGTATACAACACCACACCTCATAGCAGTACAGGCCACACGCCACACGAACTGTTGTACGGTTTTCCTGCTGAAATACCAACTTCCCTTAGACAAAACCCCAGTAGCATTTACAATTACGACAACTATGCTAACGAACTAAAGGTACGATTGCAACATGGCTATTGCACTGCAAGAGAAATACTTTTGGAAAAAAAACAAAAATCAAAAGCGTACTATGACCAGACAGTGGGTCACAAAAAATTTAATGTCGGTGATAAAGTATTGCTAAAAAACCACACAAGACCCAATAAATTAACCTCCTTGTGGAAAGGTCCATACGAAGTAATAAAGATTTTATCCAGGGAAAACTCAATTGTAAAGATAGGAAAAGGTACTCGTGTAGTTCATAATAACAATTTAAAACTATTCGTAGATTAAACCCTTTGAATTCGAGATATAAAAGAAAATTTTCCCAACACAACCAATCTTTATTTCAGTAGAAACTTTTGAAAAAAACAGAAGTATATGTAAATATGTATGATATATGATGAAAAGAAAAAGAAAATATATTTAAATACACATGTTAAGAAATAATTATATGAACAAATGAAACACAAAAACAGAAAATGAAAAAATATACGTATCCTTAAACACAGAAAAAAATATAAACTAAACAGAAAATTTGTCAATTGCATGAAAAAAAACACAAATTAAAAGAAATATTACTTAATATACAATTTCTAAATAATTTATAAAAAAAAAAAAAAAATGTTTTTAATATATTAGGAATAAACAAAATATGAAACGAATAATCATAATACATAAGAAAATAAAACAAAAATGTACAAAACATACAATATTATACACTGATATAATAATCAAACACTTATAAAATTGTGTATTAACTCTTAACTAACCTAAATCATAACAAAATTTGCTAATGAATCTAACACTAAATGAAAAAATACTTTACCTACATATGTCTTAGCATTAAAATATAAATAATATATAACAAAATGTTTAAATATTGTACATTAATACTAAGAAAAAACGCTACAAAATTGAAAACGACACTTCTCCATAGCTCGTAAAACTACTCTAAAACTACATATATACATTGTAATATAAAAAAAAAAAAAAAACGTCTTAACCTACCAATAAATGTAAATATAGTATAGATATTGTTTCTAGAATACTTTATATTAACAAAAAAAAAACAACGACAAATAAAACTAGAAATATATAGAATCATTAATACATAGTACTCAAGCAACTGTTCAATGTCACCAAATCCGAAATCTAACTCAATATATCCAAAAAACAATCATTACATGTATTTGTGTAAGAAAGAAAGTATAAAAAACAACATTTGTAACGAAGTCAGAATGCCATCGCCTTCACTTTTATCGCGTCACTCCTAAAAAATTAATCTCTTACAGATTAATTTTTTCTTGAAGGAGGGGAGGATGTAGTGCTCCAAGAAGCCCTACTGTTTTCCTTCACATTACATTTCCACCCACATTACATTTCCACCCACATTACATTTGCCTCCCACCTATAAGAAAATCCATTTGATATTCCAAACATAACATTGTAACCAAATCGAACTAAACGTTCAAATTCTCATTTATTGAATTCACATTTATTTATTCAATTTAATGCCTTTGTTCGATTCAATTTCCTAAAATCAAACAGCATAATGCATTATTTTCTCAGGTATGCTAAAAGCAATTAGCACCTCAAAAACCTAGAAGATCCAAAACCTAAAAGTGCATGTGTCCAAACAATGGCATATCTATTCGATACGCCGACACACAATTCTTGCAATAATAAACGTCCAAACGTATACCAGATGTTTTATGACTAGCTAATAGACACGGATTCCGAGATCCTAAACTAACAATCAATTTCCACGGATCTTGTGCTACCTATTTGAAATGCACGAAAATTCTTGTTTGCATTAGCCAGATGGCTAATACAAATAAAAACCCCAATAAAGGATCAAACGATAAGTGGCGATGCATCTTGACCTTCAAAGAAGATAAAGATATTTGAGGATTTGAATTTTCGAGAGTTGAAGAAGTCGCTTGACGGAGTCAGTCAGTAGCGCGCTTGAGGAGAAGACCTCCTCAAAATTAATATAAGTTTTTATATATTATTATATAAATATTTTTAAACTAAGAATAAAATCAGTTTTATAAAGAAACTGAAGTGTTTGTTTTGTGACTGCTTAGCAAGAAGTTTTCACTGTTTACGTCGCTAGTGAATCAAATATAATCGTGCGGTAAAACTTTCGGGATTTTGTTCGGAAAAACAAATATAGACGAGTTCGACACATCATGAAGGACAACCACGGTAGCCCACTCTTCCCGGGAAACCGGAAGCACGGTGGTGCACCCAAAATATTATAACAGACACTCTGCCGCCTTGTGAGTGTGTCGACCGCAAAACTCGCACAATGATCCGCTCCTCCGTTCAGGAATTTTCCGCTCGGAAGTCCCACTGGACTCCGAACTAGCGGAACTGGAGCTATTCTTTCTGCCCACTTTGGGCCCAGTGCGCCGGGGTCGCCATTCCCGGTTCCCCGCGCTGCTTGATGCGGCGACATGCTTCGCATCTGTTTTCGAGGACTTCGAGTCCATGGAGTCGGGTCGCTTACCGCCACCGCTCGACACGGAGGATCGTCGCCTACTATCTTCACTCACCTCCCGGGAGTCCAAAGACACCGCGCGACTACTACCGGCTCCTCGATTGCGCCGGCGCTGTCTCCTACACTTTCCGCGCCTATTTCTTGCGCTTCCCCCAGTCTCCACCTGGGTGTCCTGTTCTTGGCTCGCAGCAGGTGCTGCTCCGGCGTGCCGCTTGTGGGGAGAAACATGGGAACCCTGTCGTTGTTCCCACCTTTGTCTATATTCGCACCCGAGCAAGTCATGACCTTTACGGCCACAAAACTCGCAGCACCACCGGACGCTGAATACTGTGGGGCCTGATGTCGCCGGCCCGCCACCCGTAATCGGGGGCTGCGGCTCCGGCAGGGCTCTCCTCTGAAACTGCGGTCGCTGATGGGGCGGTCTATGCCGCGCGAATCCGCCCTGTTGTCCTCTACCCCTGTATGGAGTCTGGGGTTCGCGCGACGATCCGGGCAGTCCACTATGTCGTGGCCATACCGCCAACACTCACGACAGAAAGGAGTATTTCTCGTCTTTGCAGACATTCGTCGTACACATGACCTCTCAGATTGCAAAAATTGCATATAGTCTGGGATTCCAGGGGGTGCGCCGATCGACCAACCGGATCCCTGAACGGATTGTCCCGACCCGATCGATCCTGAGGCACATACGTCCGCTGAGCCAAGCTCTGCGACTCTCCACTCCGGCTCAAGGAAGGCACGGTGTTTGACCACGCTCCCTCGCCAGAGGAGGCCGGAGCATAGGCACCAGCATCCCTTCGATAACTAAGAGACCATCTGTAAAAGTTGAGGAGCTACCCGGTCCTACATTTAACGATTCCGACGTTCGATCGGCGATTCCGGGCCGCGCATCTACAAACAAGTCGTCCTGTCTCAACATTTCCCTTCGAGCCCGCTCGCATCCGGTCAGGTGGTCCACCATGCTTCGAAATGGGACATCACCCAACGTGAGGAGGAAGTGCCTTAGTCCTTCCTCCCTCAAGCCCCTTACCAACACCGGCTTGGCCATTCCCTCAAGCTGGCTTGCGAAGACCGACCTACCCTGCCGACCATAATAACGCTCAGCGGCCTCCTCGCACCGTACCACGGCCCGCTTCACTCGGGAAACGAAACTCGTGGCATGCTCGGAAGGAAGCTGTCGCATTTTGGATAGTTGTGCACACAACTTCTCATACGACACTCGGGGTTCAAAGGCCTCTCTGAGACGCTGCTCCGCTTCGAGGAAGGTCGCGGGTGGCCTCTCCTCGAACATTCGATAGGCTTCGCCGCTCAGCCTAGAGGGTAGCCACCGGAGGAAGGTCCACCGCCAGACCATCCAAGGTCCTTCTGCAGCCCTTGAGAAACAAAGAGAGTTTCTCGGCTGTATCCGGGCCTTCCTGTCCCGAAAACATGGGGACCGCCTTCGACACAAGGTCGAAAACCCTATCTGTGCCCAACATGGTCCGTACAGGACATGGCTGCGGGCCCGGTTTAAAGTACGAAGGCATTGGTGTGTTCCCCATGCTTTCAACAGCCTGTTTGCTAACGGTGGGAGGGGGGCGCGTTGGCGATCGTTCGTCCACAAATTCGTCCCGCGATTCGTGGAATGCCTCCGGATCCACCTCGTCAACCGGCGGGTCGGGAAGTGCCCTCCCGGCCATCTCTTTGCCGCTGTCTCGTCTGCATCTATATCTTAACTCAAATCCCGATACTAGGACCAAACCCGGAACCCCAACAAATCCTATGGCCAACAGCAAAATCGGGAAAAACAACAGACCAACCTCGAGATTCAACAAAAAATACAGCAACAAACACAACATCTCCAACGAGAGAACCAACCCGAACGCGACAGAACTAATCCGCACACGAGCCGGCTGTATATCGGATACAAACCCACAACGTCTGAGCTGATTAGTGTTCTATTTCGAAATCTTCGACCGCTAAAGGCCGCACACGAATCGAGGGGGCGCGAAAAACTACAAGGATTCCCAGAACAAACAAACACACTCCCAAAAGGGGTGTTGCGGATTGGCAATTAAATGTGCTGGAATGTACTGGAAAAATCTAGTACATTCGCATGTATACCAGTTGCGCAGCAGCTGGCACCAACTGGCCATCATTGTCACCACGATGATGTCATGGCGTCACTTTTTGAATTGTCAGTTATACCATTTCGTCAGTCTGCAGTCAACCTTCAACGGGCTCGTTACAATCATCGTGTACAATCAACATTCATAGAAGAAACACCATCGGTCATCAATTTTCCTTCAATACATCAATTAATAAAGCTGGCTTCAAGTTAACTTCTGCCCTTTTGTGGTTCTGTCACCGTACGACAGAGTTTTATCGGTGCACACGTACTCCGTAAAGTTATCAACAAACATTTCTGGTCCTTCGAAACGGATCCAGTGGCTAATTGGATTTTCATCATCGCCGCCCAGTTCGCGGCACATCGACAACTGCCAGCCACCTCGACACAAATCAAGGATCTGAAGGTATTACTAAACGTTATTCATAATCAAGCAAGCAGCAGCATTTGCCGAAGCATCAATCTAATTTCAATCCAATCGTCTGTGAAACAAACACAAGATGTCTGACTGGGTTACGGTTCTACGTAAACGGGCTCCGAAATCACCTGCCCTCAAAACGAAAAGTGCTATTAATCAGGCACGTCGTCAGGACGTTCAAGCGGATACTCAACAGAAATTTGGTGTCGGTACTAAAAAGCATCACATCAACACTAACAACACTGCTAAATTGGACAGGGAAACTGAAGAAATTAAACATGAAAAAATACCTTTAGAAGTCGGCAAGATAATTCAACAGGAACGTCAAGGGAAAGGATTGAGTCAAAAGGACTTGGCAACAAAAATATGTGAAAGGAAACCACAGGCAAAGGTAGAAGCCGATCTATCGGAGCTGCGCCCAGTGCAACAGCGAAGGCTGGCAATATCCGGACAAAATGCTGGTGAATCCCCGAAGGGAACGGAGAGTGCTCAAAGGAAACGAGGAAAGGAACAGGACCCTAAGCCTAACCACAGTGAGAGTGACAAGCAGGAAGAAAGTGATACATCGAGTGAAGCTGGTGACGGGGAAAGTGATTCGATGTCGAAACCTGGTAACGATGCTCCTCGGGCTGGTGCACCGGCCATCTCCCCGCCAGCAAGTCGTTCGCCGCCAATGATGTTCCGGCCACCTCTACGGCGCCCGGAAACTCCGTCGGGACTTGACATGCGAATGCCGTCCGGCCCAACCACGGTTCGTCCCTGCCTTGGCGGCTTGCCTCGGCAATTAGGAGTTAATATGCCGCTCGGCCCTCCACCCGGATTGCCATCACGGATGATGCACCCGGAAAATTCCCCCCGTAGGGACAACGGTTCCCCGACGACATTCCTCTGTCGGCGGAACAACAAAGATCTCGACCGACGACATTCCTCGCTCGGAAGAGATCATACGTTTTCTCGCTACACTATGCGCAACGGAGCCGACAATCACCACGGCAGTGGTGGCGGCGGCGACGGCGACAACTTTGACAACGGTTCCCCGATGACATTCCTCAATCGGCGGAACACCAAAGATCTCAACCGACGACATTCTTCGGTCGGCAGAGATCATACATCTGTTCATCACCAACCCGAGTCGAGTACAAATGTAAGGACATGCACAAAAGAAGATGACAGTTCCAAGGATTCCTTAAGTCGTGGATCAGAGGACAGCGGCCGCCAGATGATCATTGCAAATCAAACGCTAAGTGATTTGTTGGAGAAAAATTCAATGGAAACCGCTGTTGATGCAAAACGAAAGCAGGATGACGAACTTTCTACAACGATAGTTCAAACCAACGTGTCTTTGACAGCTGCTCCAATACAACAACCGACCACGATTAAGGAACTCATCGCCGCTCAGTTCGCAGCACAGGCAACCATCTCCGGCACTTTCCTCAACATACAGGAAAAGGGACAACCAAGTCCGACAGCAATCGAGGCAACCAAATGCGCACTCCGCGCCGAATGGGAAGCCTTCTCCAAGCGGCACTACGACATCTTCTACCTGGTGGCACCTGAGGATCAGCAACACGCGTACTTCGCGGATGATTGTTTCGGCGAAACCGAAGAGATATACCTGGAGGAACAGACGAAGCTCCTCGAGGCTCAGTACGCGCTCAAGTCAGCCTCCCCAACCATGGTCAACAGCACCAACCGCCTTCACCCTAGCGAGCTGCCCCCAGTGCAGCTGCCAATGGCCGACATCAAGCCATCAGAAACGGAACTGCACCCCAGAACAGTGGATAAGAGTGAGCAGGCCGCCGACCAGAGTGCCGCCTGCCCAAAGCCCAACCTACCCAAGGTCCCGATGATCGACCCAGTGCCGAAGCCGCCACAGAAGACGATGCCGCGCACGCATTGTGGGGCACACCATGACATAGCCGTTCCTCGTGGGTTGCGAACTTACAACTCCGACCCAGAGGAACTGGCTACCATCACACGGACTCCAGAGCAAGCAGTGGGCACGGCGTACATAGGATCCGTGTCAGATCCAACGCCAATGCCTTCCACGAATTCGACTGTTCCAGCAACAGTAGTCGGCCCGATGACTAACCAGCCCAGTGTCCCGATGCACAAAATACCGCCGACACCCGTAAAGCAACAGGGTGCTTGCACATTCTGCAGGGCCTCACACACCATTTACGCTTGCGAGGGCTTCCGATCACTCACACCTGGCCGTCGAAAGTCCTTCGCACACAAAAGAACCCTGTGCACCAACTGCTTGGGTCACCACCGCCTGCGCGACTGCCACTCCAACAAGACGTGCCGTCGATGCCAGCGCAGACATCACACCCTGCTGCATGTCCGGTCTACCGCCATCGAGGGGACAACATCACCGCCGCAACGAGCCAAAGGATCCGCCCCCCGGATCGACCGTCAGGAAGGGGTCTGCGCACATACAATCAGCACCCCTTCACAGCATTCCGCGTTGCTGCCAACAGCCAGAGTCATCGTGACGTCGGAGACCGAACAGAGGATTGAAGTCCGCTCTCTACTGGACCCCTGCTCCAATGGCACCTTCATTTCAACATCACTCGCCCGAAGGTTGCACCTCCGGTGCCAAGCATCACCCGTCCCCACCTACGGTGTTGGGGGCACTCGTGGCCTTGCCACCAGGACTCAGGCCGCCATCAGAATCACTTCTCGCCTCCACGGCTCGAGACAATGGACACTGAGGCCCTTCATCCTGTCCGGGCTCTCAGCGTATACACCACCACCAGGATCAACGACAGGGGATCTCTCGTTCGTGGCGGATCTGGAAATTGCAGATCCGAACATCGCCTCCGCCGAGAAGGTGGACATCATCCTTGGGGCAGACATATACCCCAACATCATCGTCGAAGGTCTCAGGAAGGACCAACGTTCCGGCCTCGTCGCGCAGGCCACTGAACTGGGATGGGTGCTAACAGGCGCAGCACCCACCACATCATCCAGCGCAAAGGTGACAAGGCCTGTCACCAGCCATCATATGGCCATTCCTCGTGGGTTACGAATTTACAACTCC
This sequence comes from Microdon myrmicae, assembly GCA_963931805.1. Taxonomy (NCBI): domain Eukaryota; kingdom Metazoa; phylum Arthropoda; class Insecta; order Diptera; family Syrphidae; genus Microdon; species Microdon myrmicae. The sequence continues at coordinate 150,240,950 of OZ007497.1, read as the reverse complement.
GACCCAGAGGAACTGGTCGTCCTTCCGACTGAGGGCCGCGGCTTCCATCAGAGAACCCAAAGGACGTCTCGCCGGCATCGGCCGCGGTGGCCACATACGAAGCCCAATCAACTACCAGCCACCGATCACTTGCGCGACCCAACTACAAGACACACCCCCCGCCCTCTGAACCATTGCAGGGGCAAGGGGCAATCGAGGAACCAGGAGCCTACCCACTCGAACACTTCAAGGCATCCCACCACACCCAGGACACCACGTGGTCAAGCTCCTGCCCAGCTCCAAAGCTACCCAGGCCAACCGCTACCATCTGTAGCCACCACAACAGGACCAGGAGCGCGCAATGCCCCGCTTGGCGGGCGGCGCTACCCAACAACCAGCGGTCTCTCGAACTCCAGCAAGAAAGCACGCCCCTCTGTGCATCCACAGAGGCTGCATTCCGACGACCCCGGGAGGCACTTGGCCCGTGACTGCCACTACGAAAGGACACGCGGACAGTGCCAGGGTAGACACCGCACCCGACTCCACGTTACAGCACACACCCCCAACGGTCGCAACCTGCCGGCCACTCACTCCAGACGGGCGCCAACGTGCGCAGTACATGGCACCACCACCGGTCTCGACATAGCTAGACCCATCACCAGTCATCACGTGGTCATTGATCGTGGGTTGCGATCTTACAACTCCAACCCGGATCAACTGGCCGGTCCCGCGACCACAAGAGGCAACGGACATCAGCGATGGGAAAGAGGTTCCTGTCGCCATCGCTCATACGGGCCATCCCAGACCCTCAAGCCTCCAGCGCTCCTCAGGGCGGGCGGCCCCCTCTCAACCGATCATCAACGTGAAAGTGGACAGCCGACCAAGACCAACCGCCACCAGCAGACCGCACACTCCCGGCCCTTGGCCACCGTCCCCTGGAACGAAATGATTCGCCAATGATTGGCGAAGGCGGGCGGAATGTTGCGGATTGGCAATTAAATGTGCTGGAATGTACTGGAAAAATCTAGTACATTCGCATGTATACCAGTTGCGCAGCAGCTGGCACCAACTGGCCATCATTGTCACCACGATGATGTCATGGCGTCACTTTTTGAATTGGCAGTTATGCCATTTCGTCAGTCTGCAGTCAACCTTCAACGGGCTCGTTACAATCATCGTGTACAATCAACATTCATAGAAGAAACACCATCGGTCATCAATTTTCCTTCAATACATCAATTAATAAAGCTGGCTTCAAGTTAACTTCTGCCCTTTTGTGGTTCTGTCACCGTACGACAGAGTTTTATCGGTGCACACGTACTCCGTAAAGTTATCAACAAACAGGGGACAACCACTCTTCTCGCAGCCACAAAACTGCAGGCCACGCAAGAAGCGCCACAGAACAAACACAACGACACCGCCCGAGAAGAGAGAGAAAGAGAAAGGGGGAAGGAAAGAAAAAGACAAGAGAAAAAAAAATTTCATACGTGCCTCTTGTCGCGTATAAAAACAATATATACCTTATGGTAATTTTGCAACGCCGCAAAAAAAAAAAACAAACAAAATCCAACGCGCAGCTGAAAAAGGAAAGAAAAGCAAAAATTTAGAGATCGATTAAGCCAACAATGAATATTTCTACCATTTAACCAAAGAGACTTCCAACAAATGTCTGTTACACAAGATGGATAAATAAATCAATAAATAAATAAATAAATAAGTTAAATCGAAACATCAAAACAACAGCTTAAAACTAAAACCAAAACAATTCTACTATAATTAACATACAAATTTTTCCACTTCACGGTAAAATTAAATAAATAATTAAATAACAAATATTAATCGATTCAGAGGAAAAAAAAAATAATAATAAAAAAAATGTCCTTCCTTTTCACGCCCTCCGCTGCTGTTCTCTGGTGTCGTGTTGTATACAGTGGTTCCACTCTGTATCAAGGTGATTTCTTTTATCTACATTTTCCCCTGTCGAGTTCCGAAATTCCTTGGTCGCCAGCAATTCCTCGATGTCATTAGAAACACAATGAGGCACCGGTATTAATCACTTGGTGCAGCTTAACAGGTTCGTTCGGCTCGATGAGAAGAAAAATACAATCAATCCTGCCGCGGTCCGTCCGGAAGGTTTGTCCGCAGCGCCAGTTGTGGCATATGTATATAGCCACAGAAAATTTATTGTAGTTAAATTGAACGGGTTACCTGTTTTTCCGGCGTGGAGAGTCTATTACCTCGTTCTCCAGGAATGGGGAGATCTCTTCTTCTTGCGCGGCAGCTTCACAACCCTGGTTCTTCTGTAGGTTCCTCCTCGGAAACTTTCTGTTTTCGAACACGAGTGTGTCCTTGATGATTTAAAACCCAAGCATGATGGATAGAGTTGGCCGGTCCAAATTCAAATACTTGCGTCGGCAAATGGCGCTCCCAGAAAAGAAAACGAGCCTTTATTCCTTTCTCTATAGTGTTTAATTTTCAAGCTTCTTATGTTGACAATCTTTTTCTCTTTCAAAATGTTACAACTTGTTCAAAACAAACACACGGGGCAAACTTTTTCTGTCTTTCTGTGTTTTTAACACTTTCTTTTAAACTTTTAGTTTTAACGGTTTCCTTTGCAATTCTGTGTTTTAACACTTTCTTTCATTTTCTTTAAAGATTAGGACCGGGCTTTCTTTCTTCCTTTTTCAACTGTTAACTCTCTAAAAACTTCCAACTGTATTTCTAAAAACAGTCAACAAAACGGAATCAAAATTAACTGAATCGAAGATTCCTCTTGTTCTCTCTCTCACTCTCCCTCAACGTCCACTCCGAAAACAGAATTCGAACTCGCCCACGATCCACACTCGAACTGGGGCGTGTTCGAACACTCATATGTGGATCGTGCGCTTTCTCCACCACCTTACCATCAAACTACATTAAAACAAGATTATATTAAAAACAATTAAATGATGGGGGTGGTGGAAGCCGCACGTAACATCACTAACGACCTTCGATAAATGCTCTTTCATTGTTCAGTTGAACCTTTCGACCATTCCGTCTGACTGCGGATGTAAGGGTGTGGTCCTGGTTTTCCTTACGCCCAGTGCCACACAGATGCCTTGAAATATCTGTGATTCGAAGTTTCGGCTTGATCGGAATGCAGCTCACAGGGAACTCCATATCTGCTGATCCAATTATTGATAAGCTGCTCAATGACGGTTGTTGCTTCTTGGTTTGGAATTGGAAAGAATTCTGCATTTTCTATTTTGTTCTCACAGAATAAGCAGTATGGGAGGTTGACATGTTTATACTTGTGCAAGTATTACATCTATGTCTGATATCAGCTGAGTCAAGTGGTAGTTCAGCTCGCCATGTTTTTTTCTCACCCAGTTTTCTACATCAGGTATCATGGTGTGGGTCCACCTTCCTTAGGTGGAAGAATCTTACCCTCGTTGCCATTCTCTTAGACTTCATGGAACGCAACGTTATCTTTAGCTGCAATGTCAGGTGGTGCCCTCCCGGTCAAGACATTTATGGCATCTTCGGATACCGTTCGGAATGCCCAGCATACTCTTAATGATGCCAGCCTATGAGCTGAGTTCACTCCCCTCATGTACGACTTATACTGTGGGGCTCCTGCCCATATGTGAGCTGCATACATTGTAGTGCAGGTGTTGACACTAGCTATCAGTTTCCTTATGTGGGGCCGGGATCCACCAACATTGGGTAGCAGTCTCGCAAAAACTTTGCATACTCTTGCCGTTTTTTACTCGTTTTCCGTTCTCGAATATAACACCAAGATATTTAATATAGGAACTGGATGTGATTATTTGTCCTTCTAATGGGTTTTCCAATACGGACAACTTTTTTTTTGAAAATAAAACGCAAACCATTTGAGATATTTCAAAAACTTTATTATCGGCTTGAAGTACAATCAAAACATTTATGAATGGGACTCGACTTCGTTCATATGGCCACCGCGGGCACTTTTGCAACGGTCGATTCGTTGTACCCAATTTTCGATGACCCGGCCACACATTTCGGCCGGAACGGCCGCTATTTCCTGTTCAATGTTGGCTCTGAGCTCTTCCAACGTCGTCGGTTTATTGGCATAGACCAATGACTTGACGTAGCCCCAAAGAAAATAGTCTAGAGGCGTTAAATCGCACGAACGAGGCGGCCAACCGACTGGCCCATTTCTTGAGATGACACGCTCATCAAACATACTCTTCAATAAATCGATTGTATCGTATGCTGTGTGGCTTGTGGCACCACCCCGTTGAAACCACATGTCGCCCAAGTCCATATCTTCCAATTCGGGCCAAAAATAATCGGTAATCATGGCGCGATAACGTTTGCCATTCACAGTAACGTGACGATCGTTATCGTCGACGAAAAAATATGGCCCAATGACGCCGCCGGCATGCAAACCGCACCAAACAGTTATTTTTTGTGGATGAAGTGGTGATTCATGAAGCACAAGTGGATTTTCACCCGACCAGTAACGCATGTTTTGCTTATTGACGAACTCATTGAGCCAAAAATGAGCTTCGTCACTGAAGATGATTTTGCGATGAAATTCATCATCTTGGCGCATCTTTTCCAGAGCCCAATCGGAGAAAGTGCGTCGCTTCAAATGGTCAATCGGCTTCAATTCTTGAGTCAGCTTGATCTTGTATGGGTGTAAAGCAAGATGCTTACGCAAAATTCGCCATAAAGTGGTCTGGGCGATGCCCAATTCTTGAGAACGCCGTGGAATTGACTGATTTGGATCGTTTGCTACGGACGCCTGAACGGCAGTGATATTTTCGACACTTCGACCAACCCGTTGTCTCACTGGCACGGCAACATCACACAACGAATATGTAGACTTGTCATTGCCTGTCTACTAGGGCGAGAATTACGACCGAAAATTGGAGTTAACGCTCTTAAAGTGATATCCTTGCCCTAACTGAGACCCAGGTCGATTCGTCAACTGATTCGACACATCTTCGTTGCTCAGGATACGATTTACATTCGAGATTCCGTTTTAAGGGCGGAGTCTGGGTCTTCGGGTAGCCCGATGTGGCTTGCCAGAGGATGGAGGCGTTGGAACCCAATAACATGGACATCCTATGGTTGAATGTCATGCTGGGGAATTCCGTTAAATTTCTTTCTTGTTTTTACCGCTCCCCGAATGAGGATAGACCGGTGACATTTTTCGAACATCTTTCACATACCGTCGACTGGATACAGATCAACCACCCAGCTTCTGAAATTGTTGTCCTTGGTGATTTTAATGTACACAATTCCGGCTAGTTGTTACACCCCAACAAAACCGACGAGGCTGGGATGCTGGCGGAGAAGTTTGCTGTAAGCCGCAGCTTGACTCAACTCGTGGAGGGGCCCACACGGGGGGCCGGATGCCCGAGGCGATTATGCGAGCACCCTGGATCTGTTTTTGACATCCGAACCGAGTATTTATACCGTAGAGGTTTCTGCGCCACTAGGAAACTCAGATCACTGCTTGGTGTCTGTCGCGCAAGCACTTGCACATCAAATGAATAACCGGCCTAGGCAGTTTCGCCATGTATGGAAGTGTGGGGCTGCTAACTGGGACGATTTGCGAGATTTCTTTGCATCCTTTCCATGGTCGGAGGTGTGCTTCGCATCCTCCTCTTTCCCTCCGTTGGTGACAGACAGCGGGACGTTAGTCACGAATTCAAAGGACAAAGCTAATGTGTTCGTGAATTTATTTTCCGCGAATTCAAACCGCGATCCCGGCCTTTTGGAGCCACCTGTGATCGCGCCGGTACGGTCTTCCATGCGGGATGTGAGATTTCGTCCGCGCACTATTCAACGCATTCTACGTGATGTGAATTGTAGGAAGGCAGCCGGCCCGGACGGCATACCAGCAATAGTCCTTAAGAACTGCGCTCCAGAAGTATCGCCGGTTCTTGGCAGACTCTTCCGCTTATCTTATGCACGGAGGACCTTTCCTGCCTGTTGGAAAATCGCTCGAGTTCAGTCAATCCCAAAGACGGGAAAAAAGTGTCTCCCACAAAATTACCGTCCGATAGCATTACTCTCTATTTTATCTAAGGTGATGGAAAAAGTCATCAATACAGAGTTAGTTAAGTATTTGGAGTGCAACGGACTTCAATACGGATTCCGTGGCAGACGGGCCACGGGAAACCTTTTGACACTTATAACCGATATATGGACATCTGCGATTGCACGGCATGGTGAATCAAGGGCGGTCGCATTGGATATCTCCAAGGCTTTTGACCGCGTCTGGCACGGGGCATTGCTGAGCAAACTTCGTTCATATGGGCTTTCTCAACAGCTTTGCGACTGGACGAGGAGCCTTCTCGAGAATCAATTGATCCGGTTTGTTGTGGACGGCGAATGTTCGGATCTGTATCCTGTTAATTCGGGGGTGCCCCAGGGTTCTATTTTGGCTCCAACCTTGTTCTTGCTTCATATAAATGATTTGCTGGAGACAACGGATAACAAGGTGTTCAGTTAGATAGTACGCTTGTTTCCCCCTTTTCGAGTGTTCGGCCGATTGGTGCATCTGCGTCGCATTATTTCGGACGGGCGCAGCACCTATCCCATCACCCGGTGCCGATGTAGTGAGACCCTTCACCAGCCATTACGTGGTCATTAACCGCGGGTTGCGACTTTACAACTCCAACCCAAATCGGGGGTGCCCCAGGGTTCTATTTTGGCTCCAACCTTGTTCTTGCTTCATATAAATGATTTGCTGGCGACAACGGATAACAAAGTGTTCAGTTAGATAGTACGCTTGTTTCCTCCTTTTCGAGTGTTCGGCCGATTGGTGCATCTGCGTCGCATCAGCTGAGATGTAGACAGATTGACTCTCTGAATCAGGATCTAGATAGGGTCCTGCAGTGGGGAAGGGCCAATCTCGTCGACTTCAATGCAACGAAGGCACAATATACAACATTCACAAAGAAAAGTGGATCATCGGTTCCACAGCTGATGATGAATGGCCGGGCCCTCGAGGCCGGGGAAAGTTTGAAATTGTTCGGCGACACGGTCTGTGGGAATGTATCATGGCATAAACACGTGTCGAGCATCGCCAGGTCTGCCTCAGGAAAACTGAGCTATCTTTTTAGAGCCAAGAAATATTTTACTCCGGCTCAACTTCTTCTCCTATATAAATCCCGAATTAGACCCGCGCTCGAATATTACTCTCATGTTTGGAGCTCGGTTCCTAAACATACCCTCGACCTACTTGAGAGCATACAGAGACGAGCGATCCGCCTGATTTGGGACTCGGCCCTGACGTCGGGACTACAGTCGCTATCACATCGAAGGCGCATAGCCGACCTCTGTCTGTTTTACAGATATTATCACGGATACTGTTCTTCTCTTATTGTCGTCTAATGCCTTCTTAGGTACAAACATCTTTTGCAACGCCTTCGTGTCGGTCCCCTTTTACGGTGCTTCTATCTGTTACTGCCTTGTCTGCAAGAGCTTATCCTGTAAGGAAGTTTGTGACGGAAGGCCAATGACCCTTCCGTCGATTGTTGCTCCAGGGTATGTGAATCTGGATAAGGGCGATATAAGCAGCAAGAGAATGCTATAGACAAAAAGAGCTTAATTCAATCAAGGCGAAGTCACCAGCGTTAATTAGTGCGTTTTCTCTCCTAGGAGATGGTATTAGAAAATCCCTTCTGTGTTTAGCGGTATTCTACAGCGTAGTAGATAGAAAACTTGGCTCAGCGAATCCTCTGCTCTAGGCAGCGATTCCTTATAACTGATTAATAGAATGCTTGACTCAATAACAGAAAAATATCCATGGTGTCATCAGTTTGCGATTGATAGCACCCCTCCATCCTTGTCAATGTTGTTAAAATATTATAGCCAGCTAGATTTGTGCAACTTAAAGTCGCCAGGAATAATAACCTCAGATGCGCACCAGTTGGACAATAGCCGCTAAGAGATTTATGTGACACAATTGCATTGACCATTAGACTGTAAGGTCTATCGAGACGGATGCAGCCGAATAGTTTTGCAGGACACAATTAAAGATTTGAATTAAATTCTATCAATGAAAAATGTTCACAAAGAAAATAACATAAATTACACTGAAATGTATTAATTATAATAATTTATTCTGTCCATCTATGAGTACAAGTCGGATTGGTGCAGACGTAGTACAATCTCATCTCTTCTTCAGCGCGCCTTGTCTGCGCTTGAAAGAAAACAGCTTCACGATGTGTGCACTTGGGGCAGGCATGGTCTTCGGTTCTTGGCAGTGTTGGATCTGATATTACATCTGGCACAATATGTGTTAATTCACTACAATAAAGAAAGAAGGATATTAATAAGAGAAATAACGAACCTAATCTAAGGTTACCCACTCAATTTCGTGCATAATCTTATTAACATAGATGCAATTGGAATCTGCTTCTTGCTTGTAATCACAATTGCGGCATGCATATAGAAGAATCTTGTTCTCTTTATCTTCTTTGGGATATAACATGTTGTTGCTGTAAGATTTTCCAGATCCTTCTGAAGACACGTTTAATATTCATAGTTCTAGAGAGTACTCACCATTCCTGACAAAATCGAATACCAACAAACCCTGGACCCTCGCTTGCACCAACTTCATACGTCGACGACATAATTAAATATATTATCACAATTTATTATTGAAATTCAATGCAATACAGAAATCCTGGCACTCTTGAAAATAATAAACAAGACGTTTAATTGATCGCCAACAACAGCTCACTGAGCCGACCGTCTAAGATTGCCGGGTGCCAAATCTATTACCTGACAAAATTCGTATACATCAGCAATTCCAAAACTGTAAGTCTTTAAATACTCAAGAAAAGAAAAAGAAAACATCCGGTAGCCATTTGTGGTGATATAGAATAGTAATGTACTTTATCCAGCTTCGTTGTTGTTGATTAAATGCTAAGCCAAAAAAAAAGAACAGCAACAAATTTAAAGGTAATAACAAATATGATATATCCTCACCACGGTTTCTCTCTTCTGACTATTTTACGATTAATAAAATCGGCCATAAGGACAGGAGTGTTACTTGATATACCATAATTTAAGTGGTAGAAGATTACCTGTTTGAGTTATTGCAGAAAATAATATTTAAATACAAAATATGGAAAGTTCACACAAACACGATTGGTTTTGGATAATACATATTGTGCGTGTTATAATTTTTGTAAGAATATCGAAATCTTCAAAAGATACCTTTGACCCACATACATATTGTAACGAGCTTAGTGTTCGCTGGATTAATTATTTTTAATAAATAAGAGCCGATTTTATTTTTAAATCGATTTTGAATTAATGTGACAGTATATTAGTCCGTTAATAACAACCGTTACTTTTTACAGTACATTTAACGATTTCTTGACTTATCGCTTCCATACTTATCGCTTGTTTACTCTGCTTACTTCTTACTTCACTGCTTATTACTCTTTCTACTTCTTACTCATCGCTTGCTTCACTTTCTACTTCTTACTCATTACTTCCCTCCATGATCTGTGTGCGACGTATTTATCATTATCATCATCGGCACTACAACGGGGAACCGGTCTTGGTCTTATTTAGCAAGTCCTGAGGCTTGTTAAATTTTCCATAATGATTTATTTTTTCTGGGCAAGGTCAGTAGTCTTGCGCCAGGCGACGTATTTATACCGTTCCCTCATTCTGATTCGGCGTTTCGTTTTCGTCCGTTCCATAGCATTGACTGTTCTACTGTTCCTAGTCTCCAGTCTTCCAGTACTTAATAGAATATTCTAGTACTTTGTTTCGGATTTTCTCGAATATTCTAGTACTAATTGTCATTCGCGTCACAATATTTTTTTTTTTCTTATTAGGGGTTTTGGAAGGTTTTATGAGGGGATGTTTTTTTTTTTTTTTTATTAGACTTCTCTCGGGAGAGGCGAACCTATACCGCCGAGCGGGCGTCCTGAGATGCCATCAAATAACTGTTGCAGTTCTTTTTGAACAGTTGCAGGTGGTAACGCTCAGGGAACACTCGCGTGGGAAGGGAGTTCCACCGCTTCCCCGGTCTGTAACGGAACGAGTTATGATGCAGGGATGTTTGCGCTGTCGGGAGATAAACCGCAAACGGGTGCGATCCGTCGGATTGTCTTGTGTAGCGCATATAAGCCGAATTGCGTGGAACAATACCATGAATCTTTCCATGGGTCATTTTAAATTTTGATTCTTATGTGCAGCTACACCGAGTTGCTTACTGAGGAAAGGAGTAATTCAAACGTCTTATTTTTTATCTTTATTTTCAGACATTGCGAATCGTTTCGCCCCACCAGTGGTAAGGAACGGTTCGGAAAATTTAAACCTACATGGATTGGTAAAGGTGTCGCGGCACAGTGAACCGGTGGTATTATAGCGTTTGCTACGATAATGAAGAATGTGTGATTCGAACTGACGCTATGGCGGTTAGAATCACTGCAAAATGGAACCAATGCTCAACACATCAGGTCACTGCCGTGTGTACGAATTCGATTTTTAAACTCAAGTACACTCAACTGCTGTGGAATTGTTATGTTATCGCTATGATATACGGTTCTTGTGGATTTTGTTATTGGATTTTTCGTTCGGTGTTCTTCACTATTTGCTTGTGTATTGTGTGTGTATCTGTTAGAAACGCCCCAGTATCCTGCGGCTGAACGTACTGGGGTCAGGGGATCCTCTGCTCAAGACGAGGATTTCTTAATACCATCCCCTGGGATAATAGGAGGAAAGGTTAGTGGGTCTTAACATATCCATTTCGTACAAATGGCAAAGTCGAAATATTATCTGATACATTTTGTGTAATCACTTAAGGGGGTATCTTGGAGGGGGGGGGGGGGGGGGGGGGGGGGGTTGGCGGGAAATTGTGCGTCGCATCATGCAATTTTAGTCATGATGGAGTGCTTCACGGGACAACAGCGTGCTTTTTGTGTAAAACAATTTTACAAATACAACGATTCCTACGTTACTGTGCGACGCCAATTTTTTTTTTACACAAACGCGCGCACAAAAAGGGGATTTTGGAGTACCCTTAAATGTCCGAACACAATGCGAATGGATGGAGAGGAAGTAGATAAAGAAAGGAAGCGTCGATGTATATTGGTCTTGAATGTCTGGACATCACAACGATCAGGAAACACATGATCAGGGAGAACATTCCACATTCGTGTGGTTCGGCTAAAGAATGACTCTCTATGTTTATTTGTGCGCCTGAACTCCACTGTCAACGTGAACTGATGCGCATTCACAGATTGACGGGTATGGCGGGGAAATGTCTGAAGGGGCGGAACACATTCAGCAAGTTCAGTTGAACAACGACCGTGGTAATACCTATAAAAAAAGAGATAGGTATGATACGTTGCACCTGTGTTCTAACGACGGAATTGATCGACTTACGGCTAAGTACCCAATAAGTTTCGCTGCTCGTTTTTGCATCCTGTCGAGCACGTGTAGTGCAGTTTTGGATGCGCCTGACCAAATATGATAGTTGAACTCTATTTGGCCAGGTTGGATGGAGTGCAGTATATTTTGCATCTCTTAAGGAACCCCATACAAATGCAGCTACGAAAATGCAGTGGCTCAAATTAAGAGTCGAATTAATTCGAGTGCCGAGGATTGATAGTTCCTTGGCTTCGTCGATGCAAGTGCCGTTCATAGACAATATATTTACTTTGGAGCTCGCCTTTGACGACAAGAGACAGCACTAAGTTTTTAGGGCATTGAATTCTACTCAGTTCGATCATCCCCACTGATATATCTAGTTGAAGTGTGAATTCAATGTATCAAGCATAAGTTGCTGGTTGGGAGTGACGTTCGAAGAGTTGCAGCGGGAGTGTTCGTATGAGCATGAGAAACTCAATGTGCTATCATCAGCAAACGAGTGAATTGGGTTGTGAGTAATTGATAAGAGATCATTTATAAAGATCAGGAAGAGAGTGGGCGAGAGTACCGAACCCTGGGGAACACCTGCATTAATTTGATGGGAGACAGATTTGATTCCATCAAGAACCACTTGGATAGAACGGCCAGAAAGATAGTCTCTTATCCATTGGATCAGGGAATTGTCTACTCCATATGAATGCAATTTTGACAAAAGGTCTGGATGCCAAACTCTGTCGAAGGCTTTTGAAATATCCAATGCGACTACCTTGATTTCACCGGGGTAATGGATGGCATGGCTCCACCTTTCGGTAAGGTACGCCATCAGATCTCCTGTGGACCTGTTGCTACGAAAGCCATATTGGCGGTTATTGAGGAGGTCATTTGATTCCAGATATTTCGAAGGTTGACGATTAATCAGTCTACCATTACAGAAGATAAGTTAGCTATGGCTATGGGTCGATAAGAAGAGAGGGACGATTTGTTGCCCTTTTTGGGAATTGGCTGAATGTTCGCTGACTTCCATCTATTTGGGAAGCGACCAGTAGAATAAGACAAATGGAAGAGTTTCCGCAGTGGTTTAGCGAGTGAAGAGGAACATTGCATCTATTGCACTGGTGACTGGTCTGTCATCGACTATTAGCGAAGGAATGGATGGGGAGACCGAGTTTTGGATGTTCTTCACAAATGCCCAGAACTTTCTACTACCTGTGGGAGAGTGTAGTATTGTTTGGGTGCGAGGTGAGAAACAGGTCCAGTGTGCTGGCGAAATGACCATCTATATCTGGTACACGTGTTGGCTCACTGACGAGTTGAGTTAAATTGTTTGACTCGGCAAAGAGCTGAGCATTCTGACCCTCAGGTGTTGTGCGTCCGGAGTGGCGAAGCCACTGAGAGTTATGCACATTAAAATCACCCGGAATAACGGTTTCAGTGTGGGGATATAGGTTCAAGATCTTATCCATGGAATCAGATAGAGCATCAGATTCGTTAAAGGATGCGTTTCTATCCAAATTGCTTCTGTAAAGAAAGCAGTAATGTATGATATGCTTACGAACGTGAAGTTTTAGCCACGAGAAATTAAATTCTGGAATGGAGCAGAGCCCATATTGTAGCAGAAGCTGATAAGCAATATCACTTCGTATGTATGTAGTTAGACCACGACGTGGAAAGAACAAAGGCACTAAGTTATAGCCGGGTATAGTAAAATCAGAAATATCTGTATTAGTTATTACCTGAGTCTCGCTAAGTGCAAGCATTGCTGGTTTCTGGTTACCGACGTGGGCAGACACAGAGGAGAAATTGTATCTTAGGCCGCGAATGTTACACGGATCGACGTTAAATTCCGGTTCCATTAAGATGGCCTGACACAGAAAACTAATACCGCTTCAGAATTTAAAATTGAATACAGATTACGGCCTGTGAGTGTCCAAGTGTTAATTTAATTAAAGCTTGGGTCAAGAAGTTCGAGCAAACGGGATCGACAACGAATATGTTCAAGAAGAAGCGATGAGAACATTCGGGAGGTTGAAATTTCCGAAACGATCCAAAATCAGCATGTGTCAGCGTGTTTTTCAAAGTTTGCGTAGTCAATTGCAGGAGTGCCAATGACGGCACATCTCGACGACGTCATTTAAAAAAAAGAAATTTCAATAACCGTTTATGTTGGACATCTAATGTTCTATATCAGTGTACATCCGATGGGGACACCGGCGACAATGAAATTGATTGACCTTGACGAACATCCACCATTTTGCATTTCGTCAAGTTGCAAAGGTTTCCTGATGATGTACGTGCACATCATTACTCTTCTTCATCAACCAGCCGCGTCAGCGCACGCCCACCCAACCACGTGGTATCCTCCCTTCGTCTCTACTACTCTACAACAGGTTATGGGCCCAGGCATTCACCAGACCACTGCGAAATATAGTCACGGTTGCATAAACGCGTGGAAAACCTACAAACAACACAGGAAAGCAAAATTCTCGTCTATCAACAAAATGGCGCCATCCACAGCGAGCATCGAACAAGTACGGAAGGATAATTTTGACACTTGGAAGCGGCAGATGGAGGCGATCCTAGTAAAGAACGACGCATGGGGCTATGTGACTGGAGAAATCTTGAAACCTGAATCGACGGAGGCGCGCACAGGTAAGATCGAGCAGTGGAAAACAGGAGACAGGAAGGCTAAGGCAGACATCATACTAGCGATCGGACCATCTGAAGTCAAGATCATTAAAGGATGTGAACCTTTCCGAGAAGTATGGGAGAAACTCATCTCCGTGTACGAGGCAAAAGGTCCGGCCAGGAAATCCAGTCTACTGAAGAGACTGACGCTTCATCGAATGAGCGAACACACTTAAGTGACTTCTTTGACACCGTCGATAAATTGAACGACATGGAAATCGAAATAAACGGCGATCTGCTATGCATCATGCTCCTGTATAGTCTCTCCCCGAAGTTCGAGAACTTCAGATGCGCCATAGAATCCCGAGATGAGTTACCTTGCCGACGAGACGTCATAAACATCATCACCCAGTACAAAGGCAAATATCGAAACGTAAAAGTGGATAACGTTCTACACGTCCCCGATCTGCCGGCGAATATAATGTCTGTGAGCAAAATCGGTGACAGAGGATTCACAATCACTTTCGATAATAAAGGAGCGAAAGTAACGAACTCAAAACGGGAGGTCATCTTCGAGGCTGTAAGGAAAAACGACCTGTACTTCGTCCCAGCAAGCCTGAAAGAAACCCACGCAGCCGCCGCTACAACTACCCCGGATGTATCACTACTGGAAACCTGGCACCGGAGACGGTCACTTGAATATTAAGGATTTACCTTCGAGCCACAGAAACGGGACTATACGAGGAATGTTTTTCAGGCAGCCCACACAAGACATGAAGTGCGGTATTTGCGCTCTCGAGAAAACAACGAGGCTTCCTATCCCGAAGGAGTCAGCGTGAAAAACCGGCATATTGGACCTGGTTCACACCGACACTTGCGGGCCAATGAGCATCAAAACATTGGGCTGGTCTGTATATTTCGTCACGTTCATCGACGTTTGTTCTAGGTGGTGCACAGTGAAAATGATCAATACCAAGAGAGAGGTTTTAAACGCCTTCAGAGATTTTAAAGCGTTTGCCGAAAAACAGACTGGAAGGAAGATCAAGTGCTTACAGTCTGACAACGGGACCGAGTACGTCAACATCGAATCCAATACCTTCTTAAGGAAAAACGGCATCCACCACAGGCTATCTGTGACTCACACACCTCAGCAAAACGGAGTAGTCGAAAGAAAAAACCGGACCCTGGTGGATATGGATAGAAGCCTGCTCATACAAGCAAATCTGCACACACGATTTTGGGGAGAAGCAGTCAACACAGCAAACCACATCACGGAAGAACCCTATACGAAGTGTGGACTGGAAACGCTCCAAACGTAGGCCATTTTCGTGAATTTGGAGGCGTTGTAACGAGGACCAAGGAAAGGTAAATTCAGCCCCAGGTCTAAAAAGGGGATCTTCGTCGGCTACCCTGACAAATCGAAAGCGTACAGGATTTGGCTCACCGACGAACGAAGAATCGAAATTGCGAGGGACGTGAAGTTCTTTGAAAAACATAACGACCGGAGTCCCGCCTCCAACGATTTTCGCCCAACAAACAACAAATCTAATGCTGAAACTGCCACGGTCGAATTCATCACACCGGATACAACACATAACGAAACCATGGCGAGAGACGAACAACTCGATGTAAGAAGAAATGAAGCAACCGGGCTACCAACAACCCCAACCAGCAGATCTGACACAATCATCACAAGAAGAGGACCAGGAAGACCACGGATAGAAAGGACAGGACTCAAGGGAAGACCTCGAAAACTATTTCAAGAATGCGACATCACTTCGGAGACCGCGGGAGCAGCCGAAGTTCCTATAAAAGAAGCAATAAGCGGACCAGACACCGAGGAGTGGATAAATGCCATGGCGCAAGAAATCGAGGTCATCATCAGAAACGACACTTGGACTCTGGTAGATCGGCCGAAACAAGACAAAGTCATCGGCAGCCTTTTGTCTTGCGGAACAAATCGAATCCCGACGGCACGCTAGAACGAAGAAAGGCACGCATCGTTGCACAAGGATTCTCCCAACTACCCGGAACTGACTACCACCAGACGTTCGCTCCAGTTGCAAGAATGAACTCCATTCGAATTACGGCCGCCCTAGCCGCTCAACACAACATGAGCATCCACCACCTTGATGTTGCAACGGCCTATCTAAACGGCGAGCTCAACGAGACAATTTACATAGAGATCCCCAAACACACCGACGTTGCCCTGGAGAAATTAATTCAATCCGGAAAAGGCAGAAAACACATTAAAGCAAAACAAATGCTAACGCAACTGCAAAAGGGGAATAAGGTATGCTTCCTAAACAGAGCTCTATATGGACTTCGTCAAGCAGAACGACAGTGGCACACGAAGCTGAGCAGCGAGCTCAAACGCCTCGGTCTCAAGCAGTCCACTGCCGATCCTTGCATATTCCTTGAAGGAAAAGGAAAGGGCATACTACTAGTCACCGTATACGTGGACGACATTTTAGTTTCCTCACAAAGCACAGCAAAGATCGAGGAACTATCGAAGGAGCTCTTAAAAACATTTAACACAAAGGACCTCGGTGAAATAAAGCATTGTCTTGGAATCGAATTTCATCGAGACAAGGAAGAACTGCGGATGACTCAAACCAAATACATATCCGAAGTCCTAGACCGTTTCAACATGAGCGACTCGAAGCCCGTGACTACACCCCTGGACAGCGGCACTATACTACAGAAAGGGAAGGAGGAACTCGACAAAAACCTACCGTTTCGAGAGTTAATTGGATCTCTCATGTATTTGGCAGTAAGCACAAGACCAGATATAGCCTTTGGCGGGAGCAGATTGAGCCATTTCAACGAGCATCACTAGAAAGCCGCCAAACGTGTCTTACGCTACCTGAAAGGCACGGCAAACATTGGGTTATCCTATAAAACGAGCGAGAAATGTCTCACCGGATACGCCGACGCGGACTGGGCCAACTGCCCGGACGACAGGAGATCGAACACTGGGTATGCCTTTACTCTTATCGGCACACCTGTCTCATGGGAATCGCGTAAACAAAGAACTACCGCGCTATCATCCACAGAAGCAGAGTATATGGCCATATCCGATGCGGCGAAAGAGGCCATACATCTACGAAGACTGAATAGTCAACTGGGATTCGCCTTACCAGACAAGCTGAACTTATTCAACGACAACAACGGTGCTCGGAAGCTGGCTGAGAATCCCGTATTCCACTAACGGAGCAAACATATCGACGTCCGACATCATTTCATCCGTGAAGCACTGGACAGCGGAACACTCTTGGTCGAATACATGCCCACAGAACAAATGCCTGCAGGCATTCTCACTAAGGCCCTATCCAAACCCAAGCACGAGAGGTGTCTCGACCTCTTAAACCTGATGTAAATTTTTCGCATTGGTGCGCTCATCGAGGGGAAGTGTTGGACATCTAATGTTTTACATTTGTGTACATCCGATGCGCACATCGGCGACAATGAAATTGGTTGAACTTGGTGAACATCCACCATTTTGCATTTCGTCAAGTTGCAAAGGCTTCCTGATGATGTACGTGCCATCATCACTTTTCGTCATCAACCAGCCGCTTCACCGCATGTCCATCGAACCACGTGGTATCCTCCCTTCGTCTCTACTACTCTACAACAGGTTATTACGTTAAATAAATGATCACAACAAAATAACATTTGTAGTTTTATTTCTATTCATGTTTCAAATGTGCAAAAATTTATGGCCCACCCTATACATGAGCTTTTTTTTTTTTTTTTTAAACTGTATTTATTAACCATAATTAAAATTTGTACATTTAAGTAATACAGTGACTTAAAATTAAATTCGTGACAATTGCTTACATGTAATTATTATTATAATACATTTTCCAAACAATGTTTTAAGAGTTATAGGCTATATGTGTGTTTATACATTTAGTAGGGTTTCGTCTTCCTGGAAAAGGTCAGAAAACCAGGAATTTCTTATTTTTACTTTACTTAATCTAAACTTATCCCTAAATATAAATATAAATATAACTTAACCTAACTTAGTCTGACTATTATAAAATGAGCTATAAACAAAACAAAGTTTTATAATTAATGGGATTTATAAATTAAAGGATGTGGAATGAGGTCAGTTATGGGTTTGAGGAAGAGTATTTCTTTCCGGTTGTTCGTTGGAAAAACGTAGGATGTTGGAAAATGGTTGGACGTTAGAGTATTTGAACTGATTAGGGGTAACTTCGGTGTTGTGGTATATGATCTCGTTTGAATCATTTACCAGTCTGCCTGAGACGAAGATAGCTCTGGTGTGGAGACAGTTGGGATAGTTAGTTCTGATATCTAGAGGGGTCTCTAAGAGCGAGGTTATTATGGGATTGGGATTATTTTGTAGGTTGTCGATAAATTTGATAGACAGTTCGAGGAATCGTCTATCGAGGCGCTCAATACCAGCGGTATTGTAGAGTTCGACGTTACTATAGTACTTATAGGAGTTAGGACGACGATGTAACCCAGAGACATACCTAAAGCATTTTCTTTCGAATACTCGTAATTTCTCCATTTGGGAGGGAGTGATATGGTACCACAATGGGCACGCGTACGTGAGTGTGGGCCTGATAATTTGTTTGTAAATGAGCAGTTTGACTTTGTGAGAGAGACTATTAGGTTTCCACATTACTCTTCTACAGAGATTAAGCTGAATTGTGGCTTTTTGAAGGGAATTTTTAATGTGGGAGGAAAAAGACCAGTTATTAGAAAAAGTGATTCCCAGATATTTTAGGGTTTTGGAGGGTTTTATCAGAGTATTGTTCAGTTGAATCTTAATTTTGTTGTGGCAACGTCTAGTGTTGTTTGTACAGTGCTCGTTTTTGCCCTTGAACACTATGAGCTGCGTTTTATTTGGATTAAGGTGAATTTTCCACTTATTAAAGTATGAGGATAGGTTAGGGAGGAAGTTGTTAATGCGGTTTCTTGCAGCCTTAACAAATTTGCTGCTAGAGTAAATTAATGTATCATCAGCATAATTCAGCATCACAACATTAGGAGATACGGGTTGAGGAATATCTGAGGTATATAACAGATATAAAATTGGCCCTAAAATGGAGCCTTGGGGAACACCCGCGGTTATGGTGTGGGTTTCTGAGACAGAAGAATTTATTCTCACAACGAATTTTCTGGCAGAAAGATATGAGGCTAAGAGCTTTGTTGTGTGAGAGTTTAGATTAAATATGGAGTGCAGTTTGTACAGAAGTCCTGAGATCCAGACGCAATCAAACGCCTTAGAAATATCGAGAGATATACACACAGTAGGGCTTTGGTTTTGGAGACCAGTTGTAACATCGTGTGTGAGTTTTAGTAGAGCATGACATGTGGATTGTCGCTTACGAAATCCGAACTGACAGTTAGGGATGAGTGCATTCTCATTGGCAAATGAGAGAAGATTTTGGTAGATCTTGCGTTCCAGTATCTTACTTAATGTACTTAATAGGGATATTGGACGATAATTGCAAGGACTATTACTACTACCGGGCTTCTTAATAGGAATTACTACCGCAGTTTTCCAGTTCTCTGGGAAGTGCGATGCATTAATTATATGATTAAGAAGAATGAGGATGGGAAGTAGATTCGGTGGGCGCAGCCTTTTAAATAGAAGACGTGGGATTCCATCTAATCCAGTTGACTTTTTGTTATTTCCTGATCTTACGATCTCGGATAATTCGTCCGCAGTTAGAAAATTTGTAGTGTCTAAGGGGTGTGAAGCTATGTTTGTGTTGTTGAATTCACCGATGAAAGGAGTAAAAGATGGGAATAATCTGTTTGAGATGTATTCGTTTACTGTGTTCTCGAAGCCAGGAGTTGAGAGAGAATTATTTTGCTCATGGATCTTTGCAAAGTGTTCTGCGAGGCAATTTGCTATGTCCGAATCGGACTGGGCAATATTATTGCTGATCGGGTTAATGAGATGGTCAATTCGGGGTTTATATTTACGACCAGTTAATTGGTTGATGTTTTTGAAAAGATCCCGATTTGGTTTGATATTTTTAAGTGTGGAGATGTAGTTTTCATCTGCGAACTTTTTCAACTGCTCATTTATCAGAGTGGATAGGAGTTGGATTTGGCTTTTAATAAAGGGGCAGTATCTTGTATGAAGTTTACGGCGGAGCTGCTTTTTAAGGCGCAATAATTTGGTTAGGACGCTGGGCAAAGGCTTTCCTAAATAGTTATGAGGAATGGTTGTCGGGGTGTTTTTGCTGAGAGCCTCCTTAAGAATTTGCTCTATTCTTAAAGATGCTTGATCGATTTCAGTAGGGAGTAAGTTAGATGCTTCAGGGATATACAAGTCAGAGAAACTTATCGCTATGTCCCTATTGACTTTTCTCCAATTTGTTTTGGTGAAGTTTGGGACAGGGTTTGACGAGTATAGTGGATCGAAAGAGGGGATTTGGATCGTGGTGTGAACGGAACCATGATCAGAAGGAAATATAAAGGAGACTGTAGGTGGACCCGCTGAATAAACATCGTCGGACTTGAGGAAGAAGTCGATTGTTGACCTGGCTGAGCTAGAGACACGAGTTGGCTGTAATGGGGAGTCAATGTAAGTATATGGATAAGACTGGAGGAGGGCTAGCAATTGGCGACCATATTTGTTGCATTTATTATCATTGAATGCTGTGTGACGAGCATTCCAGTCTCCTCCGATTATAAATGGAGCGGGAACGGACTGTTGGATAATCTGCGAAATGTCAGTATCTGGGAAATCTGGTTGTCGTGAAGGGTGAATATAAATGGATGCTAAGACGAGCACTTTATTGTTCTCACAGAAAAGTTTTACTGCTGTGTATTCAATGCTGGATATACCGGTGAATCTAATTTCACTGAATTGAAATTTTTTGTGAATTAAGATGCCGGTACCTCCATGAGATCCATTAGTTCTGGGGTTAGAAACTAAAGTGTAATTGGGAATTGAAACTCGGGAATTTGGTTTGAGCCAGGTCTCTGAAAGGAAGAGGATATCTGGGGAAAACTTTTCAACAAACAACCGGAGGTGTTGCTTACGTATGTTAGAGTAAATGGATTCTGTGTTGAGGGAGTATACATGAGCCACTCATGCATTTGTAACAAGATAAGTCATAATTTTACAAATGAATTCATTTTTTTTAATTTAAGGTTAGTTAATTTGCCATTTGATGAATGTTATAAACAAAAATAAGTTAAAAATGTTCGCAAAAAAAATAATAAATTTTTTCAATGGTTTTTTTTATAATTTTTTTTAAATACTCACTGATTGACTACACTCATAAATTAAACGAAACAATTTTTCTTTTTTTTCGAATCGTCAGACGAGGGTCTACATTGCACACCACAAAACATTCTTTTTTTGGTGCTGTCTTTTACTTATAACTTGCTTGTTTATTCATAAAATTTTCACCATTCACTCGCCGATCGTTCATGCGGACAGACGTATTCATCGTGTGCTCGTTGATGAATAAAATTGAAAAATTGAATCCGTAGACGTTAAGTCGTCGACGATCGATCGCGTTCACACCGAATCTTGTTGTGTGATAAATTGCGAAAGTTATAGTTACAAAAAAAAAAACCATACAAACACTCGCAAACACGTGTAATTTTCGCTGGATGCCGTAGTCAAAATCTGTTTTCACAGAAGCCAGACAACGATCCGAGCGCTACCCGGGAATATTTATTGGAACGGAAGAGAAGAGCCATTGAAACTCTTCAAAACTCATCAAAGAAGACCACAAAAATCGAAAATCAAGCAAAAAACCACATTGACTACGAACAAAAATTCCAATAAGCCGTGGAATACATCCAACAGCTTACAACAGAGGTGAAACAACTCCTGGAGGAAATTCACTCTCTAAAGCAACCCGGCCAAAACAGCGACGATGCCAGTATGAAGATGACGCCTTCTCCCAGCTTAAGCCATAAAACATCTCCACCCAAACAACTATCATCAGCCCATAAGGAAGCCACCAAACAAGCCAAGCCAGCACCGAGTCCCCTGCCAGCCCAGCACAAAAATGTTAGACCACCGCCAATATACATAAAAAATGTGACCAGTATAAAGGGAATAATTCTAATAGTAGAAAATGCCCTAGGACACCGCAACTTCACCACAAACACTAAAGGCTCCTCTGTCTCCATTGCAACAACAACTCTGGTTGATCACGAGAAAACCGTTAGAAAACTTGCGGAACTACAACACCAATTTTTTACGTTCCAACACCATCAGCTCAAACCAACAACGTTCATAATTAGGCACATTGACCCAACTTGGACCAACGAAGAGCTAGCGTCGGAGATCATCAGGATTTGCCCAGAGCTGAAAATCCACAGGCTGGACTATTTTCAAACTCCGTACATGCGGGAAAATAACTTAAGGAACCTACGGATTATCCAAATCGCTCCAAATGAAGACACCAACAAGCTCAAACAAATTAAGTACTTGTTTACGCATAAAATCAGCATCGAGGAGCCTCATAAACAAAGCATCCTTCATTGCAAGAGATGCCAAGGCTCGGGACACTTGGCGGTGGCTTGCCACCTAAATATACGATGCGGCAGATGTGCCGATGAACATCAACCAGGAGAATGTAAGGTATGGAACCAGGAAAAATCCAAACCACAAACCCCGATGGATCCATTACTACTAAGGAAATCGCGGTGACATGCTGTAACTGCGGAGGTCCACATCCAGCCAATTTCTCCCAGTGCCCGCATAAATTGAGAATTCTCCAAAGAAGAACAAAACCAGCAACAATCAACAAATCCGCACCAACCAAATCCACATCGCAGAACACATTACCACAACCTACAAGGCCAGGAACATCATATGCGGATGTCACTAAGAACAATGAAAACACGCCGACGTCAAACAACCTCAACTCCATTGGCCTCAACCTGGACATCATGGTCTACATCAAGAGTCTACAAACTATGCTTCCTACATTGAAGCATACGTCGGATATCGAAAAAAAAGGTCAGATTCTCTCACTTATAACCTCCCATATTCTTTCCCTCAATGTCTGAATTAACTATAGTCGCCCTCAACGCAGAGTCTATATACTCCAACATCCGTAAGCAACACTTACGGTTGCGTGTTAAAACCTTCTCCCCAGACATCCTTCTCCTCTCAGAAACGTGGCTTAAGTCCAACTCCCGAGTATACATCCCCAATTATACATTTATTTCCAACCCCAGAACTACTGGATCCCATGGAGGTACCGGCATCCTACTAAATAATAAACTTCAATTCACCGAAATCAGGTTCGCCAATGTTTTCAATATTGAATACACGGCAGTTAAACTTTTTTGTGAAAACAAAAAAGTAATCATAATAACATCCGTTTACATCCACCCAACACGAGAACCAGTCTTTCCTGACTCTGACATATCGCAAATAATCAGTCAGTCTCTCCCCGCACCATTCATAATCGGTGGAGACTGGAACGCTCGACATACAGCATTCAAAGACATAAAGAATAACAAATACGGGTGCCAACTTTTGGACCTCCTCTCATCTCACCCATATACGTATATCGACAGTCCACTGCAGCCAACTCGTGTCACCAACTCGACGCGGTCAACAATTGACTGCTTTCTCAAGTCGGCTGATGTCTACTCAACGGGCCTCCCCACTGTATCCTTCCTCTTTCCCTCTGAACATGGTTCCGTTCACACCTCGATCAAAGTTCCCCCCTTCGAACTGCTCTACTGACAACTCCGCCGAAAACTTCATATAAGATTCTGCCCCTTTATTAAAAGTCAGATCCAACTCCTGACCACCCTAATAAATGAACATTTAAAAAAGTTCGCGGATCAGACTTATACCTCTACACTTAACAATATTAAACCCAATCGTGATCTCTTCAAAAACATCAACCGACTAACTGGTCGGAAGTTTAGACCGCGAATCTATCACCTAATCAACCCATTCAACAATAATCTTATCCAATCCGACACGGACATAGCCAATTGCCCCGCTGATCACTTCTCAAAAATCCATCATCAAAATGATTCCCTCTCAGTCCCTAATTTTCGAAATACTGTCAACGAATATATTTCACACAGGTTACCCGCATCTTATACTCCTTTCATTGGAGAATTTAACGACACAAACAAGGCGTAACATCCTTCAGACACCACCACATTTTTAACCACAGATGAACTCATCAAGTTCATAAAATCACGACCCAACAAAAAATCGACCGGTATAGATGGAATACCACACCTTCTATTTAAAAGACTTCGCCCACCAAATCTACTTCCCATTGTAGTCCTTCTTAACCATATCATAAATGCTTCACATTTCCAAGAGAACTGGAAAATTGCGGTAGTAATTCCCGTTAAAAAGTCCGGCAGTTCCAATAACACCTCCAACTATCGTCCGATATCTTTATTGAACACCCTAAGCAAAATATTGGAATGTAAGATCTACCAAAACCTTCTCTCGTTTGCCAGTGATAACGCTCTCATCCCTAATTCTCAGTTTGGATTTCGTGAGCGACACTCTACTTGCCATGCGATACTAAAACTTACACACGATGTCACAACTGGTCTAGAAAACCAATGCCCAATGCATATCTCTCGATATCTCCAAAGCATTTGATTGTGTCTGGATCTCAGGACTTCTTTATAAGCTGCACTGCTTATTTGGTCTGAATTCCAGCATCACAAAGCTGAGGAAATTCATGGTCAGAATAAATTCTTCCCTCTCACAAACTCACAACATAACCGCAGGAGTTCCCCAAGGATCCATTCTTGGACCATTTTTATATCTTCTATACACATCCGATATTCCCCAAGCTCCACCTAGTGTTGTAATGCTAAATTATGCTGACGATACTTTAATCTGCTCTAGCAGTAGATTTGTCAAAGCGGCAAGAAACCGCGTTAACAACTTCCTCCCGCTCATCTCAGCATACTTTAACAAATGGAAAATTCGCCTCAACCCAACCAAAACCCAGCTAACAGTGTTTAAGGGCAAAAACGCTCACTGCACAAACAACACTAAACGTTGCCACAACAAAATTAAACTAAATCTTAATAACACCCTCATAAAACCTTCCAAAACCCTAAAATATTTGGGAGTAACCCTTTCCAACAACTGGTCATTCTCAACCCACATCAAAAATTCTCTTCAAAAAGCCTCAATACAGCTTAACCTGTGCAGACGAGTGTTATGGAAACCTAAAGGCCTCTCTCTCAAGGTCAAACAGCTCATCTACAAACAGATAGTCAGGCCTACTCTTACATACGCCTGCCCATTATGGTACCACATCTCACCCTCCCAAATGGAGAAATGACGAGTGTTTTAAGGTAAATGTTTCCGGTTTATCACTGGCTTACACCGCAAAACCAACTCATATAGATACCATTGTAACAACGACCTTTACAACACCGCAGGCATCGAACGACTGGATAGACGGATCCTAGAACTGTCGATAAATTTCATAGAAAACCTTCCTAACAATCCCAACCCGATAATAACAGACCTACCATCACCCTGCTCCAATACGGGAACTCACTACCGTAATTGTCTCTAAATCAGGACTCTCTTCACCTCAGGCAGACTGGTTAACGATCTAAACGAGGTCGTGTATCACAACACCGAACTGGCACCCAATCATTTCAAATACAGCAACATCCAACCATTCTCCAAGATCCTTACCTTTAACACAGAACCGAATGGCTCTCCCCTCCTTCAAGAACATACCTATCCCTTACTACCCTCAATCACAACAAGAAATCCCACATCCATAACTAAAAATTGTAAATATTATTTTTAAGTCAAATTCGAATTGTCACTATCATTGCAATATCAAATATTGTAAATTGTATATAAGATTAGATTAAGTTAGATTCAGTTATGTTAAGTAATTTTAAGTAGGCTAAGTTGAAATAAACAGAGTTCCTGGTTTTTTCTGACCGTTTCCAGGAAAAACAAAATTACCAATATATATAATTCCCAGTAAATCTTAAGCACATATAAAAAGAATTGTTTGAAAAATGTTAACAAAAATATGTAACAAATCTATTATAAGTTAGCTGTATTACTTATTGTAACTATTCATTTTTGGTCAAATAAAGTTTTGAAAAAAAAAAAAAAATCGTAAAATTTAATGAAAAAATGAATTTAAACACTTCTATGTATGCACAATAAATGCTCAAATTAGCAAAAATATACATTAAATAGCTTTTTCTAAAAAAATCAACAAAATCGGCTTTTTTGGGCTTCTACACCAGGATACCTCCTTATTTATATATTGAAACGTATTTGCAACCAGCAATGAATAAAAAACTCAGTTATCATCCAATTCTTTTTATTATCATCCTTAGAACACACCTAGCATAGATTCAAAGGATGCAAGCCAACTTTTTTAAAATGCCATGACGATTCAATTAATAAATGGAATGCGCTACCAGCTTGATAGACACAGCTCCTAAGCAGGTCATGATCTATGGTTTGCATCTATCTAAAAAGCGAGGATATAAACAAACTTCTCTGATGTGGTAACGATTTAGAATCCAACATAAAAATCGCTCTAATCCCAGCCCATATCCACCATGTGGCTGCGTTCCATAGATTCTTTGGTCGGTATACCAATAATATGGAGTTGGATCTATTCCCTCACGAGCATAACCTTTAAGTAATTCCTCATTATCCCAGATCCTCATTGATCCACCAACAATTTCGCCAACATTGGGTAATAGTACGTCAACGCTTTCCGTCAATTCTGAGTCCTCAGGGCATTTAGACATGTAGAATGCTTTGATTCCAGCTGGGAAGCGGCAAAGCATAATCGGTTCATTGATTGCGTCAGTCATCTTCCTTTCAGGAGCCTCTGGAATATCCTACAAAAACAAAGTAAGCTACATCTCAAAAAGTGAGGCATCATCATGAAGTAGAATACCTCTCCAAACTCGTAAAAAGTGCCGTCGTCTTTTGTAACGTTGTTCTCCTTTAACCATTTGATGGCATCCGAATAGTTCATTCGCTTAAACGGTCTTTTAGGCGGCTTGAAATTGGGGTTAAGTTCTTTTACAATATAACCTTCGGGAGATTTTAAAACGCGGTCGACGACATCACAAACTAGATCTTCTAAACGGTCGAGCAAGTCATCAAAGGTTATAAAGGGACATTCTGCTTCGACATGGGTGTACTCAGCCAAATGACGTCGAGTGCGGCTCTGCTCGGCACGATAACTTTGGGCAATGCAAAACACATCTCCTAAGGACGGAATACAAGTTTCTAGGTATAACTGAGAACTCTGAGTCAAATATGCTTCCTCTCTAAAAATAAAGACAATAAAATATTTTTTCTCCTCATAAATTCCTTAAATTAATCTCACCCAAAATATTGTAATTTAAATAGTGTAGATCCCCCTTCGACTTGCGTTTGCACTAATGTTGGCGGAGTCACCTCCGAGTATCCGCGATCAAAGTAATGTTCTCTAAATGCCTGCATCATCACAGAACGCATTTTCAAAACTTTCGATGTATTTTCTCCTCGAATCATAATATGGCGATTATCAAGTTGTACATCTGGATGAGCTTCTTCGTTAAGGATACTTTCTGCACCTCCAGCTGGGGCTAAACCCACCAACTCCCAATAGTCAACGTTTAATTCATGACCGCCGGGGGCCTAATGAAGGATATAATTTATTTAAAGAGATTACTCCTTTTTTTCATATACCAATATTACCGTTTTACCCTCAGGTAGTTGCTTCAATGTACCGAATAGTTGCACACTACTTTCAGTTGTTAGAACAAGGGCGTCATAAGTCTGACAGAGAGCATCGGTCAGAACAGACTGAAGAAAACCAGTACCATCCCGAAGGGTAATGAACATCAATCCTTTACCTTGGCGTCTTAAGCGATGGACCCAGCCATATACTCTTATGCGAACGCCACGATTTTCTTCACCATTTTTAATGTGAATCCTCTTTGCGACTGGCCAACTAGGATCTTCAGAAATTATAATTTTTTTTGCTTCCTCCATGTTGAGTTTCCTTTTTTCGGCGTCTTCAACTTCCCGTTGCTCTTTGTCAGCTGTCTTGTTTAATTCTCGCTTATAAATTTTATGGATTTTTTTTAATTGGGACTTCGCCGCTGGTTCGAATTTCGAACCCACAGCTGTATCCTTAGCATCGACGTAAATAGCTGGAAGTGGATCCACATTTGCATGACGCATTGCTTTTAAAATAGTTTTAAATGGCTTTATCTCAGTGCCATCGCCGGTGTCATCATTCCCCGTCGTCTCCGACGTGTAAATTGATTCTGTGATGCAAATGATCAATTCATGTTTTTTATTCTTATCAATAAAACACTCAAATGCGGTTTTAACCTATTTGCTAGAACTCAACTTACCCAGCGATATATTCTTCGGCTCTCCCGCAGGCATCTTTCTAATTTCAATTAAGTTTAAGTGGGAATAGAATGGTGCAATTTGCCTGTTATTCGGTTAGTCACACAATTGCATCAGACGAACAGCCACGCAGGATATACTTGGTTAAGCGAATTCTACACGAAACGTTGGAATCCGACACAATGATGCACCCCACTCTTCAATTGGACATCGTTACATCTCAAGAAATATGACATGAAATACTAGATTTTACTAGACGTACCAAATAATTGTAATAGAACACGAATGTTTTGTCTATCATGTTTGGTTCTCAGAATTCTAATAAATCTGGAATTAGTCACATAAATCGATAAAAACATTGATTATAATATCGTACCAAATGCAGTTAATACATCCAAAATTAGTCTTATATAAGTTTATAAAAACATTGATAATAGTACTGATTTTCAAAAAAGCACCAAGCTAACATCTCCCTACCGCGTATTCTACTTGCGAAAAAATGCTTGATTGAGAGCCTCACTCAACATGTACATATTTTAATCTTTACCACAAAAAAGGTTTACAGTATTGTAATCTTGATTACAAAAAACGTGTACACAGACTAGATGAGGTGATACAATGTGGTGAAGAGGTAAACACGTTTAAACAACTTGATTAAATCCACATTGAATGGGCCGAAGATCATGCTGTTTTTTACTGTGAATCCTTGGAAGCCCAATATTAACAACCTATGACCCTACAGCAGATCTGGGAAAGCAAATCAGAGCCTCCGATTATTCAAAGGATTAAATCGAAAGTATTAACTCCTTAACAAAGAATATAAATTTTTTCCTCCTAAACTTCTTTCCCAAGTCACTCCTCATCATCATCATCGGCACTACAACCAGGATCCGGTCTTGGCCTTATTTAGCAAGTCATGAGGCTTGTTAAATTTTGCATAATGATTTGTTTGTTCCGGGCGAGGTCATTAGTCTTGCACCAGAGGCTCCCCGACGGGGAATCGAACCCCGGTCTCCTGCGTGACAGGCGGGTATACAAGTCACTCCTAGCCCTTGCTAAATTGAACTCTTACTGTTCGATAAAATATTAAATATGGAAAACGATCTCATTTTATTGAAGCTCCTTATTGGCGACTAAATCGACGATATCAAAGCTATATCAATCCATGCAGCCGAAGTTCAGAATAAGGTCAACCCTACGCTTAACCACGTCTCTTTACTGGCCGAGATGAAATTCCCGTGATGTTCTAATACCGATGCACCGACTCCTAATGTTATTCTCCCGGACGTGGAGCAACCCACCTTGATCGAGAAGGGAGCAGTAACTATTGTGCCTTCGCCCACGCACGCTCCTACAGCACATAGTTTCGGCTCAACATGGACCCTTGACGAGAGGAACGAGAGGTTTCGTAAATTACAACAATAACATGTCCGTTTTCATCATAGCCGGCATCCACAGCCGAAAAGTGTTCATCGCTGATCATAGCCGTCTCGATTCGTCACTTATCGCTTTCCCTACCTCCCCCAAGCTGGACTCTGTGACAGTCAAAGTCACTCTTCCTCGGAAAACAATCTTTGTCGTGTGCTTTTATATCTTGCCATCCCTGCCTACTGAAGTTTACCAGCTCGCTCTTAATGCTATCAACCACATAACCGAGCCGAGTAATTGCGAGGTCGGCATTATCGTCTTTAGAGATTGTAATCTTTCACTGCTGTTAAATGAAAAGCTAATCTAAAGATACGAGGTTTGCCTCTTATGTTTCGGGATTTGGCAACCCTAGTGTTGCAATCCGGCAATTGACAGCTCTGTCGTAAAGTTTGACATTTTTGAGGTTATACGCACTCAGAACGTTTTGACATACGAGCGCTTTTTGTGTTGTTTACAGTAACTTAAAAGATTCATCTCGGCCGAAAAATGGAATTAAATCGTCAACATTTTCGTGCGTTTATTTTTTACAACTTTCGGCGTGGATTAACTCAGCAACAGTGCATGGATGCACTAAATTCAATTTTTGGCGATGAAGCTCCATCAAGGACCAGTGTTTATCGATGGTATGGTGAATTCAATCGTGGTCGTAGTTCACTCCAAGATGAATTTCGTGAAGGTCGTCCAAAATCAGTTGTTGTTCCGAAAACCATTGATGCTGTGCGCGAACTGATATTGGAAGATCGTCATGTGACCTATCGTGCTGCGTATGCTCAAGTCGAGGAGGAACTAATGAGGTATCAGGCAGCGTTGAGTGGGCTGCAAAATGTGCAGCAAATAGATTCGCCTTCTTGCACTGGTGACTGGTTTGTCATCGACTATAAGCGATGGAATGGATGAAGAGACTGAGTTTTGAATGTTTTTCACGAATGCCCAGAAGTTTCTACTACCTGTGGGAGAGTGTAGTATTTTTTGTCTCACTCTCTGGTCATGGAAGAACTTTGCGCGTTGAATATACGCATTGCAGTTATTCCTAGCTCTCTTAAATCTTTTCCGGTTGTCCTCAGTATTGTTTGATTTATACAACCGGAAGCTCAACTCTTTGGCCTTAATGGCTGCTCTGCACCCAGAGTCGAACCACACATTTCTCTTGGGTTTGATACTCTCTACTCTGTGTGGAATAAAGGTCTGCATGAATCATCTGCATCAAGTAGAATCGTGTCTGTCAATATGTCCGCTATAGAGTCACCATCGTTATGGAGGAAAAATAACGACCAATTTAACCTTCCAAAAAAATCGTTCAGACCTTCCCAGTTGGCTTTCTCGTAGAACCATACTGTTCTTTTGGGAGCTTTCTCATTAACGTTACTGTTGGTTTGAGGAAATTTAGCTGACACGACACAGTGGTCTGAAGCGCCAAAGGGCGAAGAAACTTCAATTGTGTATTTGTTTGGGTGGGAGGTGATAAACAGGTCTAGTGTGTTGGCGAAATGACTATATATATCTGGTACCCGTGTTGGTTCATTGACAAGTTAAGCTATTTGAGTTAAGCTATTTGAATCAGCAAAAATCTGGACATATTGACCTTCAAGTCTTGTTGTTCCGGAGTGACGAAGCCACTGGGAGTTATGCACATTAAAATCACCCGCAATAACGATTTCAGTGTGCGTATATAGGGTCAAGATCCTATCGATAAAATCAGACAGAGCATGAAATTCGTTAAGGGATGCAGTTCTATACAAATTTGTGCTTCTGTAAAGGAAGCAGTAATGTATGCTATGCTTACGAACGTGTAGTTTTGAAATTAAATTCTGGGTTGGAACAGAGCCCATATTGTGGCAGAATCTGATAAGAAATATCATTTCGTATGTACGTGGCTATACCACGATGTGGAAAGAACAGTGGCACTAAGTTATATCCAGGTAGATTAAAATCGGAAATATCTGTATTAGTAATTACCTGGGTTTCGCTAAGTGCAAGGATAGTTGGATTCTGGATAGAAACATGGGCATACACAGAAGAGAAATTGTATCTCAAGCCGCGAATGTTACACAAATCAACGCGAAATTCCCGCTCCATTGTAATGGCCCTACACAGAAAACCAATACCGCCTCGGGAAAGGATGCAAGTCGGGACCTGGAATAGATAAGGGAAAGCAACCACTACAGGTGTTATGCCCTTGGAGTAGGTGCCCGACTAGATCCGTGTCGAAATCCATGATAAACATTATGCCACTCAGACACAAAAAACTGTCCAAAGAATATTAATCAATCGAGAGTATCGATGGCTGAGGAACGCAAACAGAGGTGAGAAAAAAAGGAAAACAGACACAAGGGATGGTAAGGGTAGAGAGTTTTCCCGCCCTGCACATCGTGTACATTCTCGCACTTTTCACAGCACTAAGACGCGTGTGCGGAGATCCGTTTAGGATCGCACAGAAAACTTTGCACTGCACTCGGACGCGTGTGTGACGACTGTTTGTTGGTTTAGGATCTCACAGTAAGACTTCGCGCCCGAACCGATAGTGCAGTTGGGTATCTTATGTGTATCTAAGAATCCCAAAACGGATTGCACAATTGATCCGATGGTGCGGATCATGAGGCAGAAGCGCACGTGCTGTCTCGTTGGCGGTTTTCACGCGACTCTGATGGGATGGGAAGACCTTGCGATCGTGCCCTCTTACATTAACCAGCTCAAACTAATCTTCCTAAAAACCTTTGAGGAGTGTAGACTCCTAGCTGGCAGTTTGTTCATTCACCGGCTCCTCGCTCGGCTCGGTCAATTGCGCCTACCTCCTGAATTCAAATCTTCTTAATACAAGCCCTCGTAACATACGAAACCCCTGCTTTCTTTACATTCGCTCCTATCGCACCTCTTTCGGCTTCAAAGAATCTCTATCGTAGTTGATGAGAATTGTCAAAATTAACTCCACTATGTTTGATTTCAACTTCACTACCCTCACTCTTGAACACAGCCGCCTAAACCGCTCCTCTCAATCACACTCATCATCTTAAGCGTCGCTTTCCACATCTTTTTCCTGTCTCCAATGCTCGCCTCTCTTCTTGCCCTTACAGTTAAGTTTCTACTAAGTTTAGTTAAGGTAATTCGTAAGATGGTTTGTAAGAGTTTGTTTGTGTAACCTTGTAGTATGCCAATAAACGGGGTCCACTAAACTAAACTAGTTGTAACATCTGACGGGGGTAGATACATGTATTGTGAAAAAGAAATCGTCAGTTATAAGCTGCGACATATGGAAGTTAACAAAGACATATTTTGCTTTAATAAAAACGAAAGTGTAAGCTAAGTGACTAAAATCATGACGGTGTACATGATTTTGATAATTTCACAGCCAATTATGTGTAATTTTTTTCCCTAGATTCCGTTTAATTATTTTTAAAGTAAAAAATGCATTTCGCATATAAATGCCCGTGTTCTAACATGGTGGTACAATTATAAAAAATATTGAAGTAGACCAGCGCGATAGGAGTGGTAGCAATGCCCTAGAGCTAAAGATATTCTAAAAACAGTTTAAAACCATTTGCATAAAGGTGTATTCAAAAAGACACTAGATGTTAGTTTGATGTAACGCACCCCTTACTCATAAACGTGCGATGTCCAATCGCAGAATATTGTCCCGCCTTTGACGTTTGTCGGTGTTTAGCATCAAGTTGTCTCAAGAATTGTAAATAAATTTTGCATCATATGTTTTTGATAAAAGAAATGGAAGAAAGAAATATTAGCGACCAGGAAACGGTCACGGATTTATCATTGGCATATAGGGAACTGCAAGTTATTGAGTATCCGGGTAATGTTCAAAATGTTGACAACATGTTGGAAACTCTAGGTGGGATCAAAACAATATCACAGGTAAGACATCGGGTTCTCATTTTAACTACATAATTGTTATTTGGTAATTGGATTCGTATTTTTCTAATAACATAAATTATAATAATTATAATAATAATAGTTCTTAAATCTGTTATAGGTGTTCTGTGGAGAGATGAAACGAGTGGAGCTTAAGTTCCAGCCAAAAAATGAATTTTGTAAAGCGGTTTTTGGTGATTTACAAGCAAATACGAGTCTAATGCTTAAAATTAAAATTCGACGCTCAAAACGAAATCCTTCAGCACCTGCAACTACTCACGTTAAGGTCCTAGGCCACTGCAGGAAAGTGTATCTATTTGAATGTAAGTAATAAGTGTTGAATAACTATTGGCCATTTATATTAAAAATATTGTTTTTATTGTTCATTTGGAAAGACGTCTTGTCTCCTTTCAATTGGGGGAATATTGTTTTACACAATATTTTAGATTGGAATATATTGAACATTACCAGTAGGTTACAGGTTGTATGTTATTATTATTTTTTTTAAACAGAAATCTGCATGTGATAAAAGTAGAGGTTTTTTCTTATTAATATATCCATGAACAGTTCGATGTTCCCTTCATACAGTATATATTGGAGTCATATATTTTACCCTCCCTTTCGATATATACGCTCTGACCGAGACCAACCTTATCCCCAGTATCAATAGTCAAGAACTATTTTCTTCCTCCTTTAACGTTTTTCATGATGATAATGTTCATCGACTATGTCCTGACTCTCCTTGCCGCGGTGTGCTGCTTAGCATCCAAACAAACTCGCCTCATCTCTTATTGCCATCTCTTCTTCTCCCAATCTTGACTATGTCGCCATAAAAATCCATCTTCGCCTAAAGTCTTTATTCGTTATTTGTTTTTATATACCTCCTTTACGACCTATCGTGTCATACGAACTGGCAATAGCAGTGGTGAAGTAATTCCCTAGACGATATCTCTGTTCTTGGCGATTTTAACTTCCCCATTTCCAATTTACGTTGTCAGACGTTCAATCCGTTTACATCTAAAACCCCACCACTATCAAGGAATATCTGTTTATAGACGGCCTCATTGACTCAAGCATTCGTCACGTAAATAATGTCCCAAATCATATGGGGAGATTTCTTAATCCTGTGTTTACAACGGACCCCTGTAATTCCTCAGTTGCCCTTAGTCCTCACGCTCTCTCCACCACCGCCCGCTTCTCGTATTTCTTTATAGTGACAGCTTATCCCAAACCTCACCAACCCACGTCAACGCCTATTAACACAACACCCTGAATGGATTCTCGCCTTCATCATCAGTAGTCGCTCCACAACCGCCGCCGCGCGCACACGCGCCAGGGGCAGTCTCCCTTCGGCAACCGCGGCGCGTGCATGCAAGGGCCCGCGCAGGAGTTAGTCTCCCATCCCCCCGCGTTCGCGTTAGTCGCTAACCATCCGCCAAACGGGGCACAAGCGACAGAGTCGCATTCCAACTACCAGACACGCCGGTTGTGTCTTCTCCTGCTCCCCATGGCGCCGCGGGGGCGCATACATCCCGGAGTCGCGAGTTCAACACACCCCCGAGTGTATTGATGGTTTTTCAGTGCCGAGTGCAAAATTACAGAGAAAAAATTGGCATCTAGCCGTGTAATGTTAATAAAGGGCGGATCCGCCCTATGCCATTCGCTTATTTATACTATAGTTTTCAACATAAAATAGTAACAAGAACCGAATCAAAAATAATGCAAAGGTTTCATAGCAACAGTTTAAAACCCAAGGCTCGAGTGTACAGTTAATGTTTGATTTATTTTACCATCAGCATTAAGCAAAATCAAGTGCGAAATTACAGAAAATAAATCGGCATCTAACCGTGTAATCATTAATTAAAATCAAATGCAATCAATAAAAGAACATTCACTACAATAGACCCAAACAGTGCCTTTTATTTACCTCTCGTGGACGGTGTGCTGTGGAGATGTATTTGTTTTATGTTTCCGGTGGACAGTGTACGGTGGAACGTTTAGTGGGCGATGGGAGGAGAAGTGAACCCCGCGCCGTACGCCGGAGTTATGTTTCCGCCAGTATTTCTTCTTCTTTCGCACTGGACCGCTCCACAGTAATAAATGAAACAAGTCTTTTATAGTTACTTCCTTTATTTTTTTCTTTATTGTGCTATTTCTTTCTTCTTCTCTCTTTTCTTTATTTATTTTTACACTTTGCCTTAAATCTTTATTTTCACTCAGGCATTTCCTTTTAATTTCTTAAGAATAATAATAAAAAATAGTTTATTGAAGTTTCTTAACAGTTGTGTATATACAATGTCAGTTCAATTCTTAACGATTGTCCACCTTTAATAAAATTCTTTATAATATCTAGGACACTTCTTTTTGCTCTCTCAATAATAACAATCTAGCTTTACTGAAATTCTTTAGTGTTTGTTTACATATAATATTAGTTTAATTCCTAACGTTTGTCCACTTTTAATTAAATTCTTTACAATATCTAGGACACTTCGTTTTCTTTTTTTTATCTCTCAACACTAACAATCAAACTTCTTTTGAGTTTCTTGGTGGTCACTTGTACTTAAGGTTTGGTTAACTTTCGATGATTGTCCACTTTTAGCTATCACCCTTGTATTGATTTAAGTCTCCTATTTAGATAACGGTCACTTCTCGCCGCACTGCACTACTCAACTTTTCACATTCGCGTTATTTCTTCCGACCGCTCACAGTAAAACAACCTTTACATTCGCTCTCTCCAATCTTTCCTATTCTCGATCAACCATCAGACTTCCTGACCAACGACAGACTTAACTCTCTTCGCGACCAACTTCCGACTACCACTTCTATCACCAACCACCAACTGCCTCCAACTTGTTTCTAATCAAAACTCGTCACCTCGGGGTCAACACCTCCCGATGACGATAATGCAATTACATTTCGCAGTGACCTAATTTCCGTATTTTAACTTCAATTCGCAATTACTGTGTACTGTGATGTCGGCCAATATTTCTTCATTGATTTCCAGCACAGTTCAATATCCGGAATTGCGAATCGACCCAATTAATTCTTTAGTGTTTCGTATGCAATTAATTGCTTTTCCGTGATTTGTTAATCGTTCCGGAATATGCAATTAATTGCTTTTGCATTATTGGGCAATTGTTTTGGAATATGCAATTAATTGCTTTATGTGGTTCACCGATTGCGATGAAATGTGCAATTAATTGCATTATCGTTCTGGGGGTTATTTGAGTTTATAATCGGATAGCGTTTTTCTGTTTGAGTGTATCAATGACCTCTTGTACATCATCTTTGTCTATGATGTCACTGACACACTTAACACCGGCGCAACCTACATCGCACCCCCACAAGGTTATTGGAGATTTTGTCGAAGGCCTTGCTAAAGTCGGTAGTAATTACATCGACCTCATCGCCGTTTTCTAGGGCACGGAGTGTGTGGGATGTGAATTCGACAAGGTTGGTAGTATTCACCCTATTCTTGCAAATCTACAAGCGCTCGTTGTAGAAATAAAATACCCCATACATTTCACCTACATAGATTTATATCTTCCTCTAAATCAGCCAATAAATAAAAATGGTTTTCAGTCAATACTCAATCAAACAAAGAAGCCTAGAATACTTGGAGGTGACATAAATGCATGGAGTATATTCTGGGGTTTACCTTCTACAAACAAAAGAGTTGAAGTAATAGAAAACATTCTCCTCCCTCTAACCTTATTCTACTGAATGAAGGATCGGCCACCCGCCTCTCTACTCACAACACTCTTACTCACATTCTGCTCTCCTGAATTGATTCCGAAAGCTTCATGGCAAGTTCTAGACGGCAAGTTCTAGACGATCTTTACAATAGTGAACACTTTTCCATTTTAATTATGATAAATATCCAACAACCGATAACTTATCATAATCAATTTCCAAAATACAAAACTGACTCTGCCAACTGGGTACTTTTTGAAAAAAAAAGTTGATGACATTCTTTCAAGCTACGCCCAAACACCTAATACAATCAAAGTAAGTCTGGCTGTACAGCAATAATCCTGAGACTTGGCTCCCAATTGGCTGCTGATTATGGATGTTGTGGAGGTGGCCACTCTGCAGTAAAGCCCAGGAGAATCTACAAGGTCCCCAACGAATCCCGGGACGGCCTAATCAACAGCATCACAGACCGCCATCGCCAGAGTTAACCATCAGCAATCTAAACGTGAGTACCTCCTTATGTCCATCATCATCGGCACTACAACCGGGATCCGGTCTTGGCCTTATTTAACAAATCTCTCCACCACAAAAATAATTCACATCAGTGGAGTATAGTCGAGTTTAGAAATCAAATTCAAAAAACACGGTCAGTAGCCTGATGGGTAACGCTTAGGTTCAATTTTTTTCATGATTCAAACTGTCAGCGTCAGTTCGAATCACACGATCTTCTTCACTATTATTTCAAACGCTATAAATTGTCACACAGAAGAGGAGGATCAATAAAAACACGCTGGGTTAGTTGTTCGGCTGTACATCGGTTCTTTATTGTTCTAGATTATTTAACACTGGTGAATTATTGTTTACGTGAAAATGCGGAAGGCGATCATTTTAATGTCTGAAACACTGCTTGTGACGTTAACTTTATGTAATTTTGTTTTCGTTTGTTCTAAATTTAAATTTAGATACAAGATTGCGACAATGAGAACAGTGTGTTGATTTTTGCCCCGCTCCCGCTCTAACTCGAACCCGACACTCAGCAATCTCTACACGTCTATGTTGTTGGGCGAATAAATTTTGAATCTATTACGCGACGTCCCTGGTACGTGTGCGTTTCGCGGTGGTTACGAGCTGATTCCCCGACGATTCTAGATGTTGTTTCGTTGGATACCCCTATTCGAGATTGCACACATACTGGGAAAGAGCCTGTACATGGGAAGGACAGTATATCACATACAGACTGAAGTCGAATAAGGGAAAAGCGACAGCAAAAACTGACTGACTGTTATTTGAATTCGACTAGGTTAGCTGTGCAAATATGGCGGCCGTGACAGGTTGCTATGTTTGAACTAGCGATTCGTTGATGCAGAAACAGGTTTCTGAGTATTATGTCAACAGAAACGCTATTTCGGGGTTCGTGCGAATTATGTTTTCTTAAACTCCACTTGAGTGAAATGAAGGAAAACACTTTTAAATAAAATTTATATTTTATTTAATTTCGAATTTAACAAACGTCGCTCTTCAGAGTGCCGTTTTGTAAACT
The DNA here is from genome assembly GCA_963931805.1 of Microdon myrmicae. Lineage (NCBI taxonomy): Eukaryota > Metazoa > Arthropoda > Insecta > Diptera > Syrphidae > Microdon > Microdon myrmicae. The sequence goes on along the minus strand of OZ007497.1, from coordinate 150,202,083 downwards.
AAACTTACTCTAACATAAAATCTTATATCTAGGTTTGTTTCTCTACGTTGCAATATAATATCTTTATCACAATGGATATTATATTGCAATTAGTGTAATATTCATTTTCGTATTTCCACGAGTTCTTGCTAATTATCTTTGAGTTTGTTCATCTGGATGAAATGTGCAATTAGGTAACATATGTTGTGATATACATTATATTCTAATTTGGTTATTCCATATTTTACGTTTCTTTGAATTTTTGTAGTTAGTAACCTTTTGAGTTTTGTTCTTAATAATTCGAGAGTTGCCTCTTATGTTTCGGGATTTGGCAACCCTAGTGTTGCAATCCGGCAATTGACAGCTCTGTCGTAAAGTTGGACATTTTTGAGGTTATACGCACTCAGAACGTTTTGACATACGAGCACTATTTGTGTTGTTTACAGTAACTTAAAAGATTCATTTCGGCCCAAAAATGGAATTAAATCGTCAACATTTTCGTGCGATTATTTTTTACAACTTTCGGCGTGGATTAACTCAGCAACAGTGCATGGATGAACTTAATTCAATTTTTGGCGATGAAGCTCCATCAAGGACCAGTCTTTATCGATGGTATGGTGAATTCAATCGTGGTCGTAGTTCACTCCAAGATGAATTTCGTGAAGGTCGTCCAAAATCAGTTGTTGTTCCGAAAACCATTGATGCTGTGCGCGAACTGATATTGGAAGATCGTCATGTGACCTATCGTGAGATTGAGACAACCTTAGGCGTTAGTGGGACTAGCATACATTCAATATTGCATAAACATTTGACTGTCAAAAAAATTTGTTCGCGTTGGATCCCACACAATTTGTCAATCGCCCAAAAAAAAAGGCTCGTGTCAATTGGTCGAAAGAAATGCTCAAAAAATACGGTCGCGGTGCTTCGAAACACGTCTATGACATCGTGACAGGTGATGAATCGTATGAGCCCGAAAGTAAACAGCAGTCGACTGTCTGGGTGTTTCAAGATGAGACAAATCCAACAAAAGTTGTTCGCGCACGAAGCACTTCCAAGCAAATGGTCGCCTGTTTTTTCGGAAAAACTGGACATGTCGCAACCGTACCACTAGAACAACGCAGAACAGTCAATTCTGAGTGGTACACAACCATTTGTTTGCCAGTTGTCTTCCAAGAAATCAGGAAAACCAACCGCCGAAGACGGATCACTCTTCACCACGACAATGCGAGCTCTCACACATCGGCTGCGACAACTGCATTTTTGAGCACCCAAAACATCGATTTGATCGGTCATCCGCCGTATAGTCCTGACTTGGCACCGAATGACTTCTTTTTATTTCCGTACGTAAAAAACAAACTGAGAGGTCAACATTTTTCGACACCTGAAGAAGCGGTTGCTGCATTCAGAATGCATGTGTTGGAGATACCTCAATCAGAGTGGCAAAAGTGCTTCGACAATTGGTTCAAACGCATGTAAAAGTGTATAGATCTTCATGGGGAATATTTTGAAAAACAATAAAGTGATTTTCAATGATCAGTATTTGTTTTTGTTCTCTAATCCCGAAATATAAAATGCAACCCTCATACAACGGAGAATCCCGAGACCTGATATGATGTGTTGGGCATGCGGCGAAGTCGGCCACATCTCTGTTAACTGTAGAAAACGTCGACGAATGAATGAAACATCAAGCGAGAATTGTTGTTCATGCGCTAATCATAAGAGGAGACTATCAACGGATCGACCTGAGGTCAATAGCTCGGGAAGCTTGTAATGGCAGACTTTACGGGGCGAAAGTCTTCGGATGGAATGTGCAGCCCCAGCATCGTAACGTATCACAACTCCAACGGCATAACCAAAGTTTGGTTTAACTACGATTGTTAATGCAAGGACAACAACAGTGACAATCGACACTGGAGCAACGAGATTCATAATTCGGCTGGATGTCGTGGGCAAAATTGCTCTTAATAAAAATAGAAGATACGCTTTGAAGACTGCTACGGGAGAATGTTCTACACTCTACGGAGAAGTCGAGAGCATAATAGTGCTGGGCCATATTTCCATCTCCCACCAATTTTTGGTTGCCGATATTACGGACGAATGCATTTTTGGAATGGATTTCATGAAGGAGCATCAAGTTGTTCTAGATATCGGGCAAAGAACAGTGCGAATTGGTAACTTGGAGGTTGCTATTACATTGCAGGACGAACAATTGCGAAGACTGAAATGTTATGTGCGTGAGGAGGATGAGATTGCAGCTCGTTCAGACTCTGTAATTTGGACCAGTCTCGAGAGTGATCCCTGTGACAATCGATTTTACATCACCGAAGCTGTACAAAATCAGCGTAAGGGGAACATCCTGGTTGGGGAAGCCCTTATCGATGCGAAGAAGCACATCGTACCCGTCAGAGTACTAAATACGTTCGAGGAGCCGGTCGCAATAAGAAAAGGAGAGGCAATCGCAGAATGTGCATTTGGCGGTATTAAATTTGGCGTTATGTTTCGGTTCGGTTATTGTGTGTATTAAACTTTGTCGGATGTTGTTCTTCCTTCGGTTGAAGGTCCTGGTTGCAGCGTTCCGCCAAACACTGCTAGCACACAAAGAATCCACCGAGCGAACAGCACAAAATAAAACATGAAGATCGTTTCTGGATTTACTTTTTTTATTTCATCACACTAATTGTTTATAAATGACGGATTCGAATTACGCAAGGTCTCAACAATATTTTATAAGAACTCAGCTAGCCACTCGAACGAAACACACGTTAACTCCTTAGGATACATTAAAAGAAATTAGGATACGGTACTAAAAACTAGTTACATTTAGTTCCTCACTACCTCCTCGACGAGAGAATTGTCGTCCCGTTGACGATTGAAATCTGACTGTTTTCTGCACTACCCACAAGTATCTTGATACAGATCGTATCTGTCTCTTCCCCAGAGACAATTTCCCATTCTGCCCACTAACAAAATCGTCAATATCTCTGTTAGCAGCATGCTAATTCATCCCAGGGGAAATTTCCTATAATTCTGAAAGGAGAAGTCATTCCTTGCATACATCATTAAACATCATTATCACCATCCGTGGTGGTGATCGAAATTCAGATCGACGGTTGTCGATTGTGTGTCGCATTATTTACATAGAACATCTGGCGCGCAGGCCGAAGGATATCCTGCAATTTGGATGGACGTACGGTCCATGAGTTTTGTTTAACTTTTGTCAATACACCCGAAATCCATTAGATTTTTCTAATGGTGTGAAATTCAAAAGGGACCGTGGGATCGGAATAGATCCTTTGTAGGTTTTTAACCTCATAAATTTTCCGAATTATCTCGTTGAGATAATTACGGTTGCCTTCAATTTGGTAGCGGATAGGCGATATGCTTTATTGCATGAGGTTGCCGTTTCTTTTGTTTGCCGATGGATTTGATGGTCTTTGTGGCAAACCACCCGCACGTCCATCCGTTGGTCGGCTAATTTGCTGACGATCGCAATTCCTTGTAACATCGTGTAGATGTTCATGATTTCCGATTATGCAGTGCTGGAGTGCGGCGCATTTCAGTCTTTGGGGATAGGATGAATGAATGTTTTCCTTTGTTTCAGGTATGCCATGTTCGAACTGTTGAGCTTGACATTGAAAGCTTTGGGACATTCAGTTCCTTGCTTTTTCGTGTCGGGTTCAACGTTGGCCAAATGCCCTAGCGGACTTAGTGGCACGCGTCTGTGGGCGCGTGTAGCGTTTTCAGGGTAGGTATGGTTGTTCGCCAGTTGGGAACCGCAACTCCACTAGTTGCAGTTGGTTCGCCAACTGGGAAAAGCCAAACTCCTGGTCGAGAACAGGAAATCCCGAACTTATTCTCGACGAAACAGCACCTTTGTTTGGCGTTGGAAGCCAGCAAAAATACGTTAATTTCCTTGGTCGTTATACACTTGACCAGAAACACAATGAAAACAAATAAAAGGAGTTTTTCACCTTAACGCAAAACACCGTATTTATTTTATATTTCGATACAATAACCTTTACTCGAATAAAAAAACGAATTTAACATTTTCACCGCACCTTGATTGTCTACTGTAAAAAAAAAAACAAAAGGAAACTCAAAAAGAAAGACAAAAGTCTTCTTTGATGATAAGCACCGTCCCATCGAACGGCACGTTATCGTGGAAAACGGTTGTATCGCACGACTGATTTTCCTTCGTATTGTCGATACCAGCAATTCAGCAACAAAAAACGGAGTCTACCTTTCGGCGATGGGGTTGTCAATGGTGAATTTTGTTGCTTGTTTGGCAGGTGAATTCACTATTTGAATTGTGATGAATCGATTAGCCTTTGTTATATCTTTGAGGAATCGATTCATCTCTTATTGTTGTTTGTTATTGCATTGTGCTGCAACAATGTTCCTTGAAGGGTAGGAACCCTACCTGGGTGGAATTGTGCGTTCGTAGAACGCTACATGTCCCGTGTCAATGATAAGCTCAATTCAAACAAGGGGAGGGGACCATTCAATTCAACAGCCCGCGGGTGCATCCTCTATGGTTAATAAGTTGATGTCCCAGAAAATCGAATTAACAGACAGAGAAAAGGCAGGCGTTAAATCACTCCTGAACGATTTTTCTGATATTTTTGTGACAGGAAATGATAAATTCGGACGCATCGGTATAGTTAAACATCGCATTGACACGGGTGAGTCAAGACCTATAAAACAGCCACCTCGTCGATTACCGTTGGCCAAACAATCAGAAGTAGGCAACATGATTCGAGAGATGGAAGAGCAAGGAGTCATCGAAGAAGGATGGGACAACTAGATTTTGTGTCGGGTACCGCCGGTTAAACGACGTTACGAAGAAAGACAGTTACCCACTTCCTCGAATCGACGACATACTAGATACCCTTTCTAGAGCTCAGTGGCTTTCAACATTGGACTTAAAAAGTTACTGGCAAGTGGAAGTGAAGGGGGAGGACAAGGAGAAGACAGCGTTTACTACCGGAAATGGACTTTATCAATTCAACGTGATGCCTTTTGGATTGTGTCATGCTCCAGCAACGTTTGAACGATTAATGGAAAGTGTTCTACGGGGACTTACATGGAAGACGTGTCTTGTGTACTTGGACGATATCATCGTTGTTGGAAGGAATTTACCAGAACACATCAATAATCTGCACTCCGTCTTCGAACGACTAAGACAGGCCAACTTAAAGCTCAATTCGAAGAAATGTAACTCTTCCAAAGGAGAGTAAAATTCCTGGAACACATCGTTTCATCTGCAGGGGTTCAAACGGATCCTGATAAGATAGCAGCTGTCCAAGAGTGGCCTATTCCAGAAGATAAGCAACCGTTAAGAAGCTTTATGGGATTAGCCACATATTACCGACGGTTTGTTAAAGGTTTCGCCAATGTGGCTAAAACCCTACATGAACTAATGGGTAAAGACAAGAAATTCAATTGGACAGAAAAGTGTGAGGCAGCATTCAACACATTGAAGGCCGAGCTATGTAAGACTCCAACATTGGCATTCCCAAGTTCGGATCGTCCATTTATATTGGATACTGATGGAAGTAGCACTGGAATCGGAGCAGTGTTGTCACAGGAAGTCGATGGCAAAGAGAGAGTTGTCGTATATTATAGTCGAGTTCTATCTTAGCCAGAGAGAAACTACTGCGCAACAAGAAAGGAACTGCTGGCTGTCGTAGAAGCCGTTAAGAATTTCCATAAGTACCTCTACGGACGTCGATTCCACCTTCGGACGGATCATGCCGCCCTGAAATGGTTGTTAAATTTTAAGAACCGGAAGGACAAATAGCTCGATGAATCGAACGACTTCAAACGTACAATTTCCAAATTTCCCACCGTCAAGGGAAGGTGCATATTAACGCTGATGCTCTATTAAGAAGACCATGTAAACCAGATTGTAAACATTGTCGTAGAGCGGAAGAGAAAGAAGAGGCGTACGATCTGCGAAATGTATAAGTAGAAGTACTAGATGGGTGGACGAGTGATGCTATACTCGCAGCTCAACTTCAGGATGAAGATATGTCGCCAATCCTGAAACACAAAGAAAAGAACGAGCGGCCAACTTGGAACAATATTTCCGACAAGAGTGGAACATTTTAAGCACATTGGGCAGAATGGAATTCCTTGCTGGTGGAAGATGGAATTCTAAAACGTAAATGGGAAGCCGCGGATGGAAAATCCCATCGAATGCAGATTCTAGTCCCACCATCAAAAGTGAAGGATGTACTAGCAGAAATGCACGACGGGGCCTCCGGTGGACATCAGGGAGTTAATAAGACACTTTCAAAATTACGATCTCGATTCTACTGGCTTCACATGAGAGATGACGTCGAGTCTTGGTGTAGGAAGTGCACAACTTGCACTGCGACCAAAGGACCAACAGCAAACCCAAGGAGCGCTATGAAGCAGTACAACGTGGGTGCACCTTTCGAGTGAATTGCGATTGATATCTCAGGACCATTTCCAAAAACCAACGACAACAACAAATACATGTTGGTCATCATGGATTACTTCAGCAAGTGGGTGGAAGTCCTTCCAATTCCAAACCAAGAAGCAACAACCATCATTGAGCAGCTTATCAATAATTGGATCAGCAGGTATGGAGTTCCCTATGAGCTTCATTCCGATCAAAGCCGAAACTTCGAATCACAGATATTTCAAGGCATCTGTGCGGCACTGGGCGTAAGGAAAACCAGGACCATACCCTTACATCCGCAGTCAGACGGAATGGTCGAAAGGTTCAACCGAACAATAAAGGAGTATTTATCGAAGGTCGTTGTGATCACCAATGAGATTGGGACAAATATGTACTAACCTTTCTCATGAGCTATAGATCGGCTAATCATGATACGACAGGCCATTCTCCAGCAAGAATTATATTTGGACGAGAGATACGATTACCAGCAGATCTGCGATTTGGAATACCTCCAGACGCCATAGATAAGACCGAAGACTACGTAGCCGAATGGAGAAATCGCACGAGATTCATCATTTGGTTCGAAAGCAAATCAAGGTATCAAGTGACAGGATGAAAACAAGGTACGATGTTCGAGCCAACGCATCCGGATTTAATGCAGGCGACAACGCGTGGCTTTATAACCCTCATCGGCAAAAAGGAAGGTCTCCGAAGTTGCAGCAACATTGGGAAGGACCGTATAAGATTGTCACAAGAATTAACGACGTTGTCTATAGGATTCAGCGAAGACCGAACGCCAAGATGAAAGTGGTACATCGTGACCTACTGGCGACTTTTCTTAACCCAGGAGACCAGTGAACTTAGTTCGGGACGAACTAATCTAGGCGGAGGGTAGTGTGACGCATATGACAATCAGTACTAGAATATTCTAGAAAGTCCAAAACAAAGTACTAGAATATTCTAGAAAGTCCGAAACAAAGTACTAGAATGTTCTAGAAAGTACTGGAAAACTGGAGGCTATGAGCAATAAAAAATTCAAGGCTATGGAACGGACGGAAACGAAACACCAAATCAGAATGAGGAAAAACGGTATAAGTACGTCGCACGCAGATCGGGAAGATAAGTAAGAAGTAAGCAGCCAAAGACGCGATAAGTACGGAAGCGATAGGTAAAGAAATCGTTATGTGTACGGTAAAAGTAACGGTTGTTATTAGCGGACTAATTTATTAAAAATACGGCTCTTATTTATTAAAATAATTAATCCAGCGAACTCTAAGCTCGCTACAATATATTAGTTTAGTTTCATGCTCTCTATACTTTGTGAAATAAAGGTCCAAGTCAAATCATATTTGTTATTGCTATGGCGTCATCAGTTTTTTAAATTTATAATAGGCACCCACTGCATGAAGTGCAATGGTATATGAAGCTGTTCGATACATATATATGCCACAGTGCATGTAGAAGAATAGGAAGAAGATTGGAAAAGGAGCTGCACACTGGTTTTCAACGTCTGTAGATTGTTTTAAATAAATATTTATATTTACTACCAGCAATAACTTTCATGACCCACAATTTCTTACAGCGTTAACTGACTACCAGTATTTGCCGATTGTTAAGAATGATTGCGGAAAAGCCGTGTACATCCGTGACGAGATCTTGCCCAAAGGAGTGACGGATTTTGAGTATTTCTCGTAAGAAAATTCAAAGTATCTGTTAAAATTGGTTTTTAAATTATAATGTCGCAGGAGACAACCTTCCCATTTACTTTGTGTACCTTATCAGTTTGCTAGGTCGGACAGTGTACACCCAAATATACACAGGATTGATCCCAATGACGATGGTTTGTCAGATACACTTGGTGTTCTTCAAAAGCCCATCTACGATAGCCGTGAAGTAGTTGGCTTCTCTATGACTGACCAATTTCCAACACAGCCAGATCCTGCTGTAGCCAAACGAATGAAAGTTAAGTATGTAACTGATGACCAATTGAAACTAGTGCAACAGGTATAATACTGGAGATATTGATTTTAAAATGTTTTATTTTAAGCATGCGCATTTTTGCAGCTTTTCCAGGAGCATCCTTGTTGGACAAGATTTTCCTTGGTATATGAAACTGGTTTCACAATAGAAAAACTGAAGCACATTCTGCCATCGGTCTCTTATCTCTTCTCAAATGGCCCCTGGAGAACATTATATGTCCGTTACGGATACGATCCCCGGAAGGATTTTAATAGCCGTTACTATCAAACGTTTGATTTTCGACTTCGCTTTAGAACTGGACTCACCGACTTTGTCAGTAACACTTCCTTAGTTTACATTCTATCATAACTATATTACTTGAATACTTTTAGGTGACTACACAAAACAAAATCACGCGGATTCAAAAGAAATATCAATTTTCAGCAGACGCGGAAGGTATAATGCGAGGTCCTGATTATCCTTATTTAGAAGAAGGAAAACTGCCAAGGTCGCGACAGTGGATATTAAGAGCAAGTATTCTATACACCGTATACTTCATTGAGTTTAATGTTTGTGTATTTATTAGTATTGTGATATAAAGATCGATAAAATTAAGGAAATGCTGGATAAAATTCCTTCTCCGCTGACTGGGGTTACCTGTAATGAGAGAACGGGATGGTTACCATTAGGGTTTGATGCTCAAGTGAGGCAAGTTCTCAACAATTCCTTCAAGGAGACTATGCGCGAATATTACGCGAAGCAGAAGCTGCAATCTCAAACGATAGATAACGACGAGGTAAATGTTTGGAAATCGAGATGAAACGGAATAGTTTAAATAACAATTTCTGAACAGGAGTTTATGAGCGATCTAGATAATGATCAAGACGGAGATTTTGACGAATGCGATGATGAGTATATGGATGCCGATTTATATGCAGCGGAAAGTATGCTGCTTGATCCGGATGACAAAGTCACAGTTTAATTGATACGCTTGACATTGGTTATTGTTTCTCTAAGAAGATTACTGACATTTTTTAAATAAAATAATGACAAAACTAATAAAACGCTTCTTAATTGTCATATTTATTTGTATTAGTTCTTAAATTTGTTTTTGGGATGGTTATTATTATATATTTCGTTTTTTTCAAACTTATGTTTTTTATTTTTATTGATTTTACTTTAACAATTTTGATATGTTCCACTTCTTCGACTTCAGTTTCTCGACGTTATTTTACGACTGATATCCAACAGAATGAATATTTTGAAATGAGCGCGAGAGTCGCTCATTCACGTACTTTTATATGGGGACACAAATTTACCCCCACATTTCGTTTTACTGTTCATTGAACATTTTTCTTTGATGCTGGCTAATACAAAAAAAAGCTATTCAGTGTCAGGTCCAGGGAAAGTAATCGTAAATTTGCTGGGAGGGGGATGTGTGTATAGATATGTGTGTGTGTGTGTGTGTGTGTGTGTGTTTATTAGGCGTGGGCCCCGTATAGAGTAATTCTTTGGTTTAAGAATTACGAGATGTTGTGAGATAGGGGATGCAAGGCTTGGAAAATATTCGTATGTTTATGTTCCATTAAAGTCCTGATTATTCAAAATTAAATAGTCTGTACACACTATGTAAAATGGAAAATTTAATCTTGATGGCTTTTTAGGATGGGATTGTGTTTTGTTGGAGGGGATGGGAGCAAACATACAGAGGAAAGTTATTGATTCCTTTCAACCCGGCAAAGGCCAGGACGATCCTTGTCTCTGCTTAATCCAAGTCGAAGTGCAGTTCCCACATGCCACCGCTGGATAGCTACTTTGGCACCCGCCAAGTAGTGAATCAATGCATGCAGCGACATCATGAGAAAGCTTGGCGCAAGGCTAATAACGTTGCCCGGAAAATAAAAAACTATTATGGCAAATTTATCAAGCCTCGGATATGGACCGGATATACGAGCATTTTCTCATGGAACGTCCGCTCACTATACATAGCTCGAGCTGCACAGCAGCTAGCCGATACCCCGACCGAATATAAGGCCGACATAACAGCATTACAAGAAATAAGATGGACGGAGAGTGGTGTTATTCAAAAAAACGAACATGACATTTATTATAGCTGTCATGCAACACACCATGTACTCGGGGTACGCTTACTAGTCAGCCAAAAATGCAATAAACGAAAGGTTATGCACTCTTTGCATGCGAGGCAAGTGTAAGAACATAAGCCTCATAAACGCGCACGGACCTACAGAGGAGTCCCCTGACGACGAAAAAGAAGAATTCTACGAGAACGTCGAACGGGTCCTCAATGCCTGCCCAAGATCGGGAGCCGGTTTCAGGCACTACGCAGGTTCCCATAGTTTGCATGAGAATACTAATGACAATGGACTACGACTCATCGAACTGGCAGCATCAAAGAACTTGGTCGTTGCGAGTACCAGGTTTCCGCGTGAAGATATCCACAAAGCCAGGAGGGTATCACTTGATGGAGCTACTCGCAACCAAATTGGCCACATCTTGATAGATCGCCGCGACTCCTCGAGTCTGATGACGTTTTTTTTTGTTTTTTTTACACAAAAGGGGATTTTGAAGTACCCTTAAATGTCAGAGCACAGTGCGAGCGGATGGAGAGGAAGTGGATAAGGAAAGGAGGTGTCGATGTATATTGGTCTTAAATGTCTGGACATCACAACGAGCAGGAAACACACGATCAGGCAGAACATTCCACATTCGTGTGGTTCGGCTAAAGAATGACTCTATGTTTATTTGTGCTCCTAAAGTCCACTTTCAACGTGAACTGATGCGCATTCACAGATTGACAGGTATCGCGGGAAAATGTGTGAGGGGGCGGCACACATTCAGCAAGTTCAGTTGAGCAACGACCGTGGTAATACCTATAGAAAAGAGATAGGCACGATACGTTGCGCCTATGTTCTAACGACGGAATTGATCGACTCACAGCTGGGTCCCCAATAAGTTTCACTGCTCGTTTTGCATCCTGTCGAGCACGTGTAGTGCAGTTTTGGATGCGCCTGACCAAATATGAGAGTTGAGCTCCATTTTCGGACGAATATACGCCTTGTAAATAGTGGCCAGGTTGGATGGAGTGAAGTATCTTTTTCATCTCTTAAGGAACCCCATACATTTTGCTGCACTTTTCGCAGCTTCAAATATGTGGTAATTCTAGTTAAGAGTCGAACTAATTCGAGTGCCGAAGATTGAGAGTTCATTGGCTTCTTTGATGCAAGTGCCGTTCTTAGACAGTATATTTACTTTGGGGCTCGCCTTTGACGACAAGAGGCAGCACTGAGTTTTTTGGGCATTGAATTCTACTCGGTTAGATAATCCCCACTGATATATCTAGTTGAGGTCTGAATTCAATGTATCAAGCATAGTTGCTGGTTGGTAGTGACGTTCGAAGAGTTAGACGGGAGTGTTCGTATGAGTATGAGAAACGCAACGTGCTATCATCAGCAAATGAGTGAATTGGGTTGTGAGTAATTGACAAGAGATCATTTATAAAGATGAGGAAGAGAGTGGGTGAGAGCACCGAACCCTGGGGAACACCTGCATTAATTTGATGGGCGACAGATTTGACACCATCAAGAACCACTTGGATTGAACGGCCAGAAAGATAGTCTCTTATCCATTGGATCAGTTAATTGTCCACTCCATATGAATGCAATTTTGACAAAAGGGCTGGATGCCAAACTCTGCCGAAGGCTTTTGAAATATCCAATTGCTTTCACCGAGGTAGTGGATGGAATGGCTCCGATTTTCGGTAAGGTACGCCATCAGGTCTCCTGTGGACCTGTTCCTACGAAAGCCATATTGGCGGTCATAAGAGTTGATAAGAGCTTACATTACCTTGGAGAGAATAGAAGTTAGTGCTATGGGTCGATAAAAAGAAAGGGATGATTTGTTACCCTTTTTGGGAATTGGCTGAATGTTCGCTAGCTTCCATCTATTTGGGAAACGGCCAGTAGAATAAGACCGCAGTGGTTTAGCGAGTGAAGGGGAATATCTCTTCAAGAGGATTGGGGGAATGCCGTCCGGACCAGCGGATTTGTGTGCTTTTAGCTCTTTGAGTGCCCGGGCAACAGTACGCGTTCGGAAGCGAATCTGGCTCATGGTGTGCTGCTTATGCTCAAGTCGAGGTGGAACTGATGGGGTATCAGGCAGCGGTGAGTTGGCTGCAAAATGTGCAGCAAGTAGATTCGCATTTTCTATTGCACTGGTGACTGGTCTGTCATCAGTTATTAGCGAAGGAATGTATGAGGGAACCGAGTTTTGGATGTTCTTCACGAATGCCCAGAAGTTTCTCCTACCTGTGGGAGAGTGTAGCATTTTTTGTCTCACTCTCTGGTCATGCAAGAACGTGGCGCGTTGAATATACGCATTGCAGTCATTTCTAGCTCCCTTGAATACTTTCCGGTGTTCCTCAGTATTGTTTGATTTATACAACCGGAAGCTCAACTCTTTAGCCTTAATGATTTCTCTGCACCCGGAATCGAACCACATATTTCTCTTGGGTTTGATACTCTTTACTCTGTGTGGAATAAAGGTTCGCATGCCAAACAGAATCGTGTCCTTCAATGTGTCCGCTATAGAATCAACATCATTATTGAGGAAAAATAACGACTAATTTAACCTCCCAAAAATGTCGTCCAGACCTTCGCAGTTGGCTTTCTCGTAGAACCATACTGTTCTTTTGGGAGTTTTCTCATTAACGTTACTGTTGGTTAGAGGAAATTCAGCTGACACGACACAGTGGTCTGAAGTGCCCAAGGGTGAAGGAACTTCAATTGTGTATTTGTTTGGGTGGGAGGTGAGAAACAGGTCTAGTGTGTTGGCGAAATGACCATATATCTGGTACCCGTGTTGGCTCATTGACAAGTTGAGTTAAGCTATTTGAATCAGCAAAAAGCTGGACATATTGACCTTCAGGTGTTGTGTGTCCGGAGTGACGAAGCCACTGGGAGTGATGCACATTAAAATCACCCGCAATAACGATTTCAGTGTGCGGATATAGGGTCAAGATCCTATCGATAAAATCAGACAGAGCATGAAATTCGTTAAAGGATGCAGTTCTATACAAATTTGGGCTTCTGTATAGAAAGCAGTAATGTATGATATGCTTACGAACGTGTAGTTTTGAAATTAAATTCTGGGTTGGAACAGAGCCCATATTGTGGCAGAATCTGATAAGCAATATCATTTCGTATGTACGTGGCTGTACCACGATGTGGAAAGAACAGAGGCACTAAGTTATATCCAGGTAGATTAAAATCGGAAATATCTGTATTAGTAATTACCTGGGTTTCGCTAAGTGCAAGGAAAGTTGGTTTCTGGTTAGAAACGTGGACAGAAGAGAGACAAAGAAGAGAAATTGCATCTCAAGCCGCGAATGTTACACAAATCAACGCGAAATTCTCGCTCCATTGAAATGGCCCTACACAGAAAACTAATACCGCCTCGGGAAAGTATGCAAGTCGGGACCAGCAATAGATAAGCGAAAGCAACTACTACAGGTGTTATGCCCTTGTAGTAAATGCCCCACTAGGGCCGTGCCCAAATCCAGGTCACATCCTTTCTATGATGAAAATTATGCCACTCAAACACAAAAAACTCTCCAAAGATTATTAATCAATCGAGAGTATCGATGCCTGAGGGACGCAAACAGAGGTGCGAAAAAAAGGAAAACAGACACAAGGGATGGTAAGGGTAGAGGGTTTTCCCGCACTGCACATCACTTGCGTGTATATTCTCACACTTTTCACAGCACTAACCCGCGTGTGCGGAGATCCGTTTGTTTGCCTAGGATCGCACAGAAAACTTTGCAAGCCACTCGGACGCGTGTGTGAAGATCCGTTCGTTTGTTTAGGATCCCACAGTAAGACTTTGTGGGGGTTCGAAGTATTATGCCAATCACGGGCACTTGGTTCACTTCTTCCCCCAACAAATGTTCCGCTGTGGGAAATATTCACCAGGTATATCCAAAGGGAAAATTAATGAAAACACTAAGATGTTGTCCTGTTGTACTTTTCGGTTTCTTTATTGTTAATTTCTTTAAATGTTTATTTAATAATATACACTTTGACTATCCTTTTGTGTTGGTATCCAGGTACAAATGGCGGCGCGAGACAAATTAGAATTAAGCTTTATTTGTAAAACCTCCACTCGAACATTGGATTACTGAATGTCACTAAATCAATTCACACTGATTTATTTACAAAATCACACGCTTCTAATTAATTAATAGATTTAAATTAAATTTCGCTTAGTACAATTATTTCAACACTACTGGTACTCGACAACTTGACGACTCTTTAAGCGGTGGCGTGACCTTAGCGCGTTGTGGTTGAATAACGACTGTTGCGTGAATGCTCGACGTAGCGTGTGCACGCGATGGTGGATGGAAAACCACTGATCCCAATTAGGGATGAAATTTGGATTTTTGATTTGCACCACAAGCAACCAATCGAGATCATCTTTTTTTGCGCTCCCTCATGTTCCCCGCCCATCGAGGTAGATAAACGCTTCGGTTAATTCGATAGTCAGCGGACCAGGGAGAATGAGAGAACCGGAACACAATGTGCAATGATCCCGGGGTGGATTTGGTTTTTCTGTGCATGTACCAATGCAACTCTGAGGATAGCCCACTGACCTAATTCGGTGAATGTGGTGATCTCAGAGTGCATTGAACTGTGGGAAGACAAAATTGAGAAGGAGAGGAAAATGTTTTGTAGCTATTCGCCTGCAAGAAGAGATTAATGATCCCCAGCGAATGGAGTGTCTGGGGAAATTCGAAGTGACGCTACTTTGGCTAGGGTAATATTATAGTGGGAAACACGCTGAAGAATTCGATAATTACCCAAGCCGTTGGATAATGGTGCAACTGCGTCGTTTGATTCGACTTGGTTGTTGTTAACCAACATGAATTAGAATTTCCGGTGGAAATCTCATGGGTTAGAGGAATGGAGTTGCCGTATGGCGAAAAGGTAGCTAAACTCAATTATGCATTATCTGCATAGAATAATGAGTTTAGCTATGCGTCCATTTGGGAAACATGTTTATGCAGGTGGAATAGCTTGTAGGGGAAATAAGGGTTGATATGACACGCTGCAAGCGGTCGAAATAAGGTTGAAATTTGGTTGAAATCGTGGGTTGGTTCTCCATGTAGTATAGAGATCCCCCACAACTTCGCGGTCGAACCGATAGTGCAATTGGGTATCTTATGTGTATCTAAGATTCCCAAAACGGATTGTACAATTAATCCGATGGTACGGATCACGGGGCAGAAGCGCACGTGCTGTCTCGTTGGCGGTTTTAAGTCGACGGTACGAACGTACCGAGGTGCCAACGTCGAGTCGGATCACTATCTTGTTGGTATAGTTTTCCGAGCCCGCATTTTTGTAGTTAGTAGTAGTAGTAGTAGTTTTATTTCTTATATGGTTTGTACATTAAATTTTACAATACAATTGACAAATATTATCGACTATAACAATATATAAGAAAATTAGAAGGCATTCAGTGTTTTTTTACGACTAACGTAACAAAACAGAGTTGAATGCCTTTTTACAATGGCAATCAAGAAGGTGGGGTGAGTATTACCGGTTCAGGAATAGTAGTACAATACATTCAAGAACGACGAAATTTGCATAAACATTGAACGATAATTCAAAACGAGATAAATCTAGGTACAATTTGTTAAGTCGGTTAAAGGCAAATGAAAGGATACAAACTATGATTAAACCAGAATACCAGGAATACAAGAATCTAAAGCAGCATGGTCCAGGCTGAAGAGCCACATTGCTTTACGGAGACGTATTGTATCCGCGGATTAACACGGCTACTTTACGCAATAAGAATACCAGCAACACCTTTGGTCATGCGTTAAAACTCGCCCTCGAAGAGCTCGATGGTGGGAGAGTAAGTCCTGGGCCAGAATGCCGGGCGTAGAACGTCTTAAAAATACTGTCATAAGTTCTGCCAACTCCATCATAGGCAGTAGTCGTAGAGATCGGAGCGACTGGTTTGATGATGAGTGCAAACTAGCGACTGAACGTAAGAATACTGCATACCCGGCAATGCAGCAGTCTCATAGGACGCGGGTACACGAGGAGAAATACAAAGAGCTCAGAAGATCTGAAAAAAGGCTTCATAGACAAAAGAAAAGTGCCTGGGAAAAAAACCTTGTCTGTGAAATAGAAAAAAGGAGAGAGCGAGGTCCGCACCAGGTTCGATTCACCGTCGGGGAGCCTCTGGCGCAAGACTAATGACCTTGCCCGGAAAAAAAAAAAAATCATTATGGAAAATTTAACAAGCCCCAGGACTTGCTAAATAAGGCCAAGACCGGCTCCCGGTTGTAGTGCCGATGATGATGATGATGAGGTCCGCACCAGGCGCGGAAGTTCTACCAAATAATCCACAGTATGACGCGGTACACACCAGGCTGCACTTACTGCAGGGATAAAGAGGGTAATCTGATCACCGATCCTGAAGGCATTCTGGAGTGATGGGAAGTGCACTTCAAAGAATTGCTAAATGGCCAGCTCCCAGAAGAATTGCAGGCTCCACCAATGCAAGACCAAGACCAAATGTTGCCGCCACCAAGCATTGAGGAAACATTCAAAGCCATTAGACAGCTAAAATCAAATAAAGCCCCTGGAGCTGATGGCATACCAGCTGAGCTGATCAAACAAGGAGGGATAGTGTTACATCACGCAATTCACGAGATCGTGGTGCACGTATGAGAGCAAGAGGAGATGCCGGAAGATTGGCGTCGTGGTATAATTTGCCCCATACATAAGAAAGGAGATATCACACTGTGGAGCAACTATAGGGGTATAACATTGCTGAGTACCGCCTATAAGATACTCTCCACTATCCTACGAGATCGGATAGCCCCATACGCTAAAGCCGCCATTGGTCAATATCAGTGTGGCTTCGTCCCAGGCAAATGGGCAATTAAATAGATATTCACCCTTAGGCAGGCGATGGAAAATGTCTGGAATTTAAGATTCTATTATATCATCTATTCATAGACTTTAAGGCTGCTTACGACAGCATAGCCCGGGTAGAACTATATAATGCCATGAGAGAGTTCGGCATTCCAAACAAATTGATACGACTTTGTAAGTTGACCATGACCGACGTAACTGGTCAAGTAAAAATAGCTCGATTGCTGCCCAAATCAATAAACATCTTTAATGGAATCCGACAAGGGGACGGTCTGGCCTGCCTCCTCTTCAACCTGGTGTTGGAGAAAGCAATCCGTGACTCTGGCGTTACAACTAGAGGGACTATTGTCGCCAAGTCCAGCCAGATACTTGCCTACGCAGATAACATCGACATCATCGGTAGATTCGATTCGGCTGTACAGGACTCCTTCACCCGGATCGACCAGGCGGCACAAAAACTGGGACTACACATTAATGAGGAAAAAACTAAGTACATTCTAGCAACTTCTGCGAAGAGAAGACTTAACGTTGGTCAAACTATCAGGGCGGTGGAACACGAATTTGGTGTAGTGCAATCCTTTAACTACCTTGCTAGTATTGTTTAACAACGCGCTGAACAACACACACTATCCAGTACGTTGGAAAACGGCCATCATCCAACGGTTACCAAAGAAAGGGAAAGACACAACAAACCCTAAAAATCTGCGATCGATCAGTTTGTTACCGAGCATCAGTAAAGTATTCGAGAAGGTTCTAAACAAAGATGCACTTAAATGGGTTGAGGACAATAACATTATTCCAAATAACCAGTTTGGTTTTAAAGCTGGTCATGAAACCACACATACCGCAGCTAAACTGGTATCAGACATTCAGTGGAATAAAAGTCTGAAACAGTGCACAGGTGCCTGTGTGATTGACTTGGAGAAAACCTTCGACACCGTTTGGCTAGAAGGGTTATACTACAAGCTAATGAGACTAGCAATTCATAAACCACTACTGTATATACTGTACGACATGTTGAATGAAAGGAAATTCATCATCAAAAGTGATAATGTGACCTCCGGCATTACTTACAAAATAAAAACCGGTCTGCAACAGGGAGCGGTGTTATCTCCGATCCTTTTTAATATTTACACTAGCGACTTGATAGGGTCTCTTCATCAGGCTATTACGTATGCAGACGATCTGATAATATATAGAACAGCACCAAAAATTGAAATCATTAACGGACTTTTTACTGGCAGGCGGCGTCTCGATTATGTTGCGAGTAAGGATCGCCTTATTCAATTAGTGGACTGTATTATTATTTTTTATCGTTTATTTTGTTGTTTATTCAATTTATACTGATATAACAATATTCTGTTAAGATCTCTTTTCTGTCGATATTTATTTATTATTTCTGCACTGAACTGAAAACTGAACTGAACTGGTTGCACTCCTTAACTGTCGCTGCTTTTATCCTCTTTTTTGTCCCCGTTCTCTTGTTTGCGTATTGTCACGAGAACCAAAGAGCGAATGGTATAAATTGCCGATCTACGGTGTGCCAGTCAGCAGTCGTGTGCTGCTCCATCCTTGGCTTCGTATGTTACGTCGCCAACAGGACTATTACGAGGGTTGCCTCTTATGCTTCGGGATTTGGCAACCCTAGTGTTGCAATCCGGCAATTGACAGCTCTGTCTTAAAGTTGGACATTTTTGAGGTTATACGCACTCAGAAAGTTTTGACATACGAGCGCTATTTGTGTTGTTTACAGTAACTTAAAAGATTCATCTCGGCCCAAAAATGGAATTAATCGTCAACATTTTCGTGCGATTATTTTTTACAACTTTCGGCGTGGATTAACTCAGCAACAGTGCATGGATGAACTTAATTCAATTTTTGGCGATGGAGCTCCACCAAGGACCAGTGTTTATCGATGGTATGGTGAATTCAATCGTGGTCGTAGTTCAATCCAAGATGAATTTCGTGAAGGTCGTCCAAAATCAGTTGTTGTTCCGAAAACCATTGATGCTGTGCGCGAACTGATATTGGAAGATCGTCATGTGACCTATCGTGAGATTGAGACAATCTTAGGCGTTAGTGGGACCAGCATACATTCAATATTACATAAACATTTGACTGTCAAAAAAATTTGTTCGCGTTGGGTCCTACACAATTTGTCAATCGCCCAAAAAAAGGCTCGTGTCAATTGGTCGAAAGAAATGCTCAAAAAATACGGTCGCGGTGCTTCGAAACACGTCTATGACATCGTGACAGGTGATGAATCGTGGATTTACGCGTATGAGCCCGAAAGTAAACAGCAGTCCACTGTCTGGGTGTTTCAAGATGAGCCAAATCCAACAAAAGTTGTTCGCGCACGAAGCACTTCCAAGCAAATGGTCGCCTGTTTTTTCGGAAAAACTGGACATGTCGCAACCGTACCACTAGAACAACGCAGAACAGTCAATTCTGAGTGGTACACAACCATTTGTTTGCCAGTTGTCTTCCAAGAAATCAGGAAAACCAACCGCCGAAGACGGATCACTCTTCACCACGACAATGCGACCTCTCACACATCGGCTGCGACAACTGAATTTTTGAGCATCCAAAACATCGATTTGATGGGTCATCCGCCGTATAGTCCTGACTTGGCACCGAATGACTTCTTTTTATTCCCATACGTAAAAAACAAACTGAGAGGTCAACGTTTTTCGATACCTGAAGAAGAGGTTGCTGCATTCAGAATGCATGTGTTGGAGATACCTCAATCAGAGTGGCAAAAGTGCTTCGACAATTGGTTCAAACGCATGCAAAAGTGTATAGATCTTCATGGGGAATATTTTGAAAAACAATAAAGTGATTTTCGATGATCAATATTTGTTTTTGTTCTCTAATCCCGAAATATAAAAGGCAACCCTCGTACAAGGGGATTTCAATGATGTTCAGCGATACTGCGACAACTGGAAGCTCAAAATCAAAATCCAGAAGTGTGAAACCATCCTCTGGCTGAAGCCACCAGAGACACCAGAAACAAATGGCGAACGCTAGCTATTATGGGACCACACCAACAAACACTGGAAACCAAAAATGTAGTCAAATACTTAGGCATCTGGATGGATCAGTATCTACATTTTAACAAACATGTGGAGGCTACGCTGGCCAGGGCAAAGAAAGCTTATGCTATGATAAGAAGACTGTTTCATAGTAGTCAACTTGACAGCAGAGTTAAAGTTATATGCTACATGGCTCTCATCAGACCGATGATCATATATGGATGCCCGGTGTGGTTTAATGTGGGACCTAGCTTAATGGAAAAGGTTCGGATTTTTGAGAGACAATGCCTCAGGACGTGTCTTAACTTACATCGGACTCTTGAATCCCATCACAAAAAATACTATCCCAATGAAGAGTTGTACAGTGGGGCCAATATAAACAGAGTGGATAACTTTATGATCAAGCTGATCCGAGAGCATCTTGCGAGATCAATGAGTTCGCCGAACGATTTAATTTTTGGTGCATATTACCCAAACAATATGTATTATGAGGGGGTACGTCACAATGGCTTTATTCCGCCAGAAGCATTCCTTAGCCTTGACATGAACGGCCTCATACAAAATGAATCCGCTATATCGTTGATTTATCACGTGCGTCGGTCGGGTATAGATAAACGAATATGTTATAATCGAGAGGTTGCGCACACAGATGAAGACCGCCTGCAGTTCAATAGGGCAGTAGCACGGAAAGACCGAAAAGACACGAATAAGCAACACCAGAGGTTTTGGTGGCTGAGTGGCAATTAAAAACCTGTTCCATATAAAACTGGCAAAAAAAGGGAAGTAATAATAATAATAACAATAATAATAAAAAAAGTCCAACAAACAACGGAAAGCTTACATAGAGCATTTCGAAGATTGAGTTTAAATGTTAGGTTTAGGATAGAGTTAAGGTATAAAGAAAATAGTTTAGTATTTTAACATTATCGTGACAGATCTCGTGCAGTGCGGACGTGTACGGAAATGTGTTTACACGCGTTTATGTTTACGTGTGTGAAGTGCACTATTAAATTGTGTAGTGCAAGATAAAAACAAAAAAAAAAATTTAAAAAAAAAATAACAAACAAACATTTTTAACAACAGGAAAGCAATTACTACACAACTCCGATGATAGGCGATGACCCAGGCCATGCACTGGAGTTCATAACAGAAAGAAAAAGGAAAGCTCTGGACATCTTACGAAACGCACCAGTAAAAAAATCCACAAACATGGAGAGAACAAGCAGCCCCGCAAATTATAAACAAAAGTTCGAGGAAGCGTTGGAAACTATAAACCAATTAACGGTTAAAGTGAAACAACTCCAGGAACAAATATATAGACAAGATTCCATCAATAACACTGATGACGTCCATATGGAAGAAACGTCCCGTCAACCCTTCAATTCGAGTCACAGCCAAGGAAAACTACCCACCAAACTTCCCAAACA
Source organism: Microdon myrmicae (assembly GCA_963931805.1). NCBI lineage: Eukaryota > Metazoa > Arthropoda > Insecta > Diptera > Syrphidae > Microdon > Microdon myrmicae. The sequence continues at coordinate 150,180,299 of OZ007497.1, read as the reverse complement.
AATAAAGCCATCATCAAATCAATTACCCGCTCAAGCCAGAGTAGAAACAACAGCGAAATCAACCGCGAAAAACGAAAGACCCCCACCAATCTACATCAAAAACCTGACCAGCACCAAAGCTATAATTCAAACCCTGCAAAATGATCTGGGTCACCGGAATTTCAGCACAAATACAAAAGGATCTAGGACTTATATAACAGTCAGATCATTAGTCGATCATTACAGACCAGTTAAAAAACTGTTAGAGGAACAATATCAGTTCTTCACCTTCCAACATCCGAATAGCAAACCAGCCACCTTTATTATAAGGCATATCGATCTAGAATGGACCAACGAAAAATTAGGACTGGAAATCGCTAGGATATGTCCACAAATAAAAATTAATAAGCTGGTCTACTTCCAAACACCATACATGAGCACAAACAACATAAAAAACCTCCCGTTCATACAAATCCCACCAAATCAGGATATCAAGCAACTTAAACAAACTAAATATTTGTTTACCCAAAAAATCGCAATCGAGGAGCCCCACAAACAAGAAATTCTACATTGCAAGAGATGCCGAAACTCAGAAATCTTGGCGGTCTCATGCCACCAGCAAAGACGTTGCGGCAGATGCGCAGAGGAACACGAGCTAGATGAATGCAAGGTAAATCCACAAGGCCTCGAACCAGTACAAACTTCCAACGCCGATGGATCCATTACCACAAAGAAGATTACAGTAAAATGTTGTAACTGTGGAGGGCCACATCCAGCAAATTTCTCTGTGTCCTCAGAAGCTAAAACTTCTGCAAAGACGGAAATTAGCAATGTCAACAGTTAAACCAACAACATCGAAACCAACAGTATTGCAGGAAGTAAAGTTAATCCGACCCGGAATATCTTACGCGGATGCAGCAAAAGGAAGCCTCAACACCACCACTCCCTCTACCGACAATATTAAAAATTTCAATCTGGACATCATAGATTACATCCACACTCTACAGGCCATGCTTCCTTCGCTGAGGCATATGTCAGAAACAGAAAAAAAAGGTCAGATTCTTTCACTAATAACTTCCCATATTCTTTCCAGCTCTCTCTAAACTAACCACTATCTCCCTCAACACAGAATCCATTTACTCTAATATACGTAAGCAATACCACCGGTTGTTTGTTGAAAAATGTTCCCCAGATATTCTCTTCCTTTTAGAGAACTGGCTCAAACCAAATTCCCGAATTTCCATACCCAATTATACTTTTGTTTCTAACCCCAGAACTAATGGATCTCACGGAGGTACCGGCAACTTAGTACACAAAAAATTTCAATTCAGTGAAATTAGATTCACCGATATATTCAGCATGGAATACACAGCAGTTAAACTTTTTGTGAGAACAATAAAGTGCTCGTCTTAGCATCCATTTATATTCACCCTTCACGACAACTAGAAATCCCAGATGCTGACATTTCGCAGATTATCCAACAGTCTGTTCCCGCTCCATTTATAGTCGGGGGGACTGGAATGCTCGTCATACAACATTCAATGATAATAAATGCAACAAATATGGTTGTCAGTTGCTATCCCTCCTCCCGTCTTATCCTTATACATACATTGACTCCCCATTACATCCAACTCGTGTCACTAGCTCACCCACGTCAACAATCGACTTCTTCCTCAAGTCCGATGATGTTCACTCAGCGGGTTCACCTACAATCTCCTTTATATTTCCTTCTGATCATGGTTCCGTTCACACCATGATCCAAATCCCCTCTCTCGACCCACTCTACTCGTCAAACCCTGTCCCAAATTTGTCCAAAACAAAATGGAGAAATGTCAATAGGGACATAGCGATAAGTCTCTCTAACTTGTATATCCCAGAAGCATCTAACCTACTCCCTACTGAAATTGATCAAGCATCTGTAAGAATAGAGCAAATTTTAAAAGAGGCTCTCAGCGATAACACCCCGATAACCATTCTTCACAACTATTTAGGAAAGCCGGCGCTGACGTCGGGACTGTAGTCGCTATCACATCGAAGGCGTGTAGCCGACCTCTGTCTGTTTTACAGATATTATCACGGGTGCTGTTCTTCGGAGATTCTTGGTATTGTTCCACGCAATTCGGCTTATATGCGCTCCACAAGACAATCTGACGGATCGCACCCGCTTGTGGTTCATCCCCCGACAGCCCGAACATCCCTGCATCAGAACTTGTTCCGTTACAGAGCGGGAAAGCTGTGGAACACCCTTCCCATGCGAGTGATCTCTGAGTGTTACAACCTGCAACTGTTAAAAAAGAACTGCAACAGTTATGTGATGGCATCTCGGGGCGCCCACTCGGCGCTATAGGTTCGCCTCTCCCGAGAGAAGTCTAATAAATAAAAATAAAATAAAAAATCGGTGAATTTAACAACACAAACATAGCTTCACACACCTTAGACACCTACTTTTCTAACTGCAGACGAATTATCCGAGATCGTAAGATCAGGAAATAACAAAAAGTCAACTGGATTAGATGGAATTCCACACCTTCTATTTAAAATGCTACGCCCGCCGAATCTGCTTCCCATCTTCGTTCTTCTTAATCATATGATTAATGCATCACATTTCCCAGAGAACTGGAAAACTGCGGTAGTAATTCCTATTAAGAAGCCCAATTATCGTCCAATATCTCTATTAAATACACTAAGTAGGATACTTGAAAAAATCTTTCTCTCATTGCCAATGAGAACGCTCTCAGTTCGGATTCCGTAACCGACAATCCACATGTCATGCTCTACTAAAACTTACACACGATGTTACAACCGGTCTCCAAAACCAAAGCCCTACTGTGTGCATATCTCTTGATATTTCAAAGGGGTTTGATTGCGTCTGGATCGCAGGGCTTCTGTACAAACTGCACTCCATATTTGGTCTAAACTCTCACACAACAAAGCTCTTAGCCTCTTATCTTTCTGACAGAAAATTCGCTGTGAGAATAAATTCTTCTGTCTCAGAAGCTCGGGCTCCATTTTAGGGCCAATCTTATATCTGCTATATACCTCAGATATTCCTCAATCCGTATCTCCTAATGTTGTAAAGCTGAATTATGCTGATGATACATTAATTTACTCCAGCAGCAAATTTGTTAAGGCTGCAAGAAACCATATTAAGAACTTCCTCCCTAACCTATCAACATACTTTAATTTAAAATTACGGTTAATAAAAACAAAAAAAAAAAAAAAACAAAAAAAATTATAAAGAAGTGGGCATGGCATGTTGTACAGTGTATAGATTATTGCAACACGTTTAAGGATACAAGGATTTACTGAACTTAATAAAAAATATATTAATAGGGGCTCTGGCTTCATTACGGTTTCTTATGTTTATAAACATTTCCCAAAGTTAAAAAAAAAACATAATAATACATAAAAGTAAATAAATAAATCGTAATAATTACTAAATAAATAAAATAAAGACACCGTAAACTGGTATTTATATATTAAAAATGATTTAACGTCCCAGTTGTTACTAATAAATATACCAGTTCTTAGTTGTGAATCAGGGCTCACAATTAAATGCCCTTTTCGGTTCTGGTCCTTGCCTTAGGCCAATAGCCACTAATAGTTTTGATCTTCGTTTTTCTCCTTTTGGAATTGTAAAAATACTGACAAATTTCCTCACTGTATAATGCGGCCCCCTAATTTTTAAGCTACTTCTCCAAAAATTAATTTGGAAGAGGCACCACGCGAATCAATTCTGCTCTCTCGCGGTGGAGCTTTTGCCACCCTTGCACCCCACGTCGTAAGTCGCTGGATTGGGTTCACTTAGTGTCACAATATTAGCACCCATCTAGCCAATGGACTTCGTCATCGGTCTGTATTTTCGATTGAGTTCTACCAAACTACTTGAATGAGTGCCCCCATCCCTCAAACAACAGTTCAGTATTCATTCATAGTGTTGTTGTTAAGCTTTCTATAGTTGCGGCAAATATTCACAGAATTCTTACCCTGACTTCTTTTGAAGTTTAGTTTCGAATTCATCTGGGGGTAGTTTTGGTCGGTTACGCTAGTTGTAGGTCGTCCTTACTTTTTGATATAAGCTTTTGGCCTTCAGTCAGCATGTTCCGCTTCTTGTGCTACTCTGGCCTGAAGTTGTGGTAACTAAAGTGATATACTAAACAGAATTTAAGTTTATTTTTAAATTTAATTAGATAATAGTAGGGTAGTGAAATAAATAAATAAGAATAGAGCAAGCGAATCGGGTTGTTGCATTGTGATCTAAATATAGTTGAAAAGTTCTTAAGTATCTACAAGTAGTACCTGAAGATGAGTGTGCAATTGCAGCATTACTCAATGAGTCATTTAAATAAGTAACGTTATTGTGTCATATATGTGATTACTTTTGCTTTTGGTTAATCAATGAGCAACGACAACGTCTGGATGAGAACAAGAAAAACACATTTAATTGATTAATTGTTACAACATATAAAACCACGGATGCTGTCACATATGATCTAATGTAGACCGTATCGTAAGATAAGCGGCAAATGTGTGAATAAGTGTGTTCAGAATGAAATAGTTGGCATTCCAAAAAAATAAAAAAAGAAGAGAAAAAGCGCAAGGAAAACAATGAAAAGAATAGACAAAAACATTCAAGAATTGTATTTGATGCCATAGACAAATTCAGTGAGTGCCAGATAATCTGGCGGTTGGCTGCTGGCTGCTACCACATTGAATTTGTTATTGTGCTCAAAAAAAAAAACACGGATCAGCAATCCATGTCTTTAGATACGAGAAAGTCATACAGAATAGTTGAATCATTCGACGAGTTATCGATTTGCTCTGCATAACTTTATACAACTGGAATAATTAATTATAAATGACTATACACCGAGTTCACTTTTAGTAGCCCACTTTTGCACGAGGCCTCTTTGTGGGGTAGTCTGCTCGTACCAGTTTAATTTCAAAAATACACTCAACCACTGCGCCACTATTTCTATAACTTTATGCTTTACACAGGCCAAGTATGTACCCTCTGCAGAAGGACTTGCCATGCTCGTGTTACCTTTCGTCCGCCCATATTCGACTTTTGTACGTAACGCTGTATAAAAACAACTCCATAGTGTTCACATGATTAATTTTAAAGCGATCTCTTTAATCTTCCTCGTGGGATTACCAGTTTGACCATCTTATTTGAGAACACCAGAAAAAAAGAAAAAAAAACAAACATTTTTGTTAAATTCTTAATTTTGACAATTTTTTACGGGAGCACATCAACGAGAAACTTCGTGCCTTTCAAGTAGCGTGTACTTAAGAATTCAATTAGAAGGCATCTGTAGCATGCCTGGGAAAATCTATTATAATTGATATAAGCCTTTTAGTTGTGACAAAAACAAAATCACGAACATATAATTGACTTTGATTAAGTATCTGCTGCGGTGCACGATATAATCCGAGAATATGGATATAGTTTCTCATTGTACCATGAAGCATCAGAAAACGATGATGGGTAGTCCGATGAATAAAAGGATCATTTGTGAGACATCCGGGCCGGCCATCAAGATTTCAGCTACATTCTTAGTTGCGGTAAGTATTTTAATTTGTGAAAGCATCATTTTCCAATTAATTTCATATCCTTTTTCTATTTATTTATTTATTTATTTTTATTTAGTGATTAATGTTTATTTTTTAAACGTATTTATTATTCAAATGATTTTATATCCTTTTTTCATGCCTACTTAGTTTTTTAAATTTTATTAAATTTTTATTGTTAAAAATATAATTTCTTAAATAATAACATCTATTTTTGCAGTATTTATTTATTTATTTTTAATTTTTATTTATTTATTGATTTCTAAATTTTAACAGTATCGTTTTTCATTTGTTTTTCGTTTTCTATTTCCCATAAATCTTACATATATTTGTTTAGAAATTTTGTTTATATATATATATATATTTGTTTGGTATTGTTTGAATGTTATGAGGAATTCTCATACCTACAACCTCTTCCCTCTTGTCGTGTTGCCGTACTATAGAACCGGATTCTTTCCTAGTTGGCGGGAGTTATTTTGTGCCGTTCTCGGAGCAAATATTGCAAACAAGAAAAGACCTTTTTTTTTTGTTTATTTGGAAACTATGTTTCCTTTTATTAATTATCTCCGCTGAGCAGCACGTGTATGCGAGTCCGTAGTCAGACAGGATCTCTGCTTTACATTCTTTTTTTTTTTCAAAACTGTATTTATTGACCATAATTAGAATTTGTACATTTAAGTAATACAGTGACTTAAAATTAATTTCGTAACAATTGCTTACATGTAATTATTATAATAATATATACATTTTCCAAACAATATTTTATGAGATACAAGATAGATGTGTGTTTATAAATTTAGTAGTATTATCTTAGTGGAAAATGTCAGAAAACCAGGAATTTGTTTTTTCAACTTTACTTAATCTAAACTTAATCCTAATTATATAAATAACAACCTAATTTAGCTCTAGGAAAATCATACTGTAATCAGAGTATGATTTTCCTAGAGCCATAAACAAAGTTTTATAATGAATTGGATATATGAATTAAAGGATGTGGAATGAGGTCAGTTATGGGTTTGAGGAAGAGTATTTCTTTCCGGTTGTTCGTTGGAAAAACGTAGGAAGTTGGAAAATGGTTGGACGTTACAGTATTTGAACTGGTTAGGGGTTCATTCATTTCATTTCATTTTTAAAACATTTTTTTTTATTATTTTCTTTTGATATTCTTAATTTCTAAATTAGATGCTAGACAAAAAATGCTTAAATTCTAGCTTAATTATCTTATATTATAACTTACTGGTCCTACGCAGACGCTCTAAGCTAAACATTACATAACTATTGTATAATTTGCCTTTCGGCAACAGAACTTTAGTTGTGGCAGTACTTGTTATTATTTACATGACAAAGAAAAATTTTGAAAACTTTGTCTATTTTTTTTTTTTGTTTTTTTGTCTTAAAATTTATTCTACTTTTTTTTTCTTCTTTTTTTCTTTTCTTTTTTAAATATATATATATATATATATATATATATACACATATATAAATATATATATATATATATATATATATATATATATATATATATATATTTATAAATTTTTTTTATTTAATTTTTTTTTTAAAAGAACTTAACTTAATCTAAATCTTATACTATCTTAATTCTAGAAAAACTAAGTCTATGTAAGCTGGCTGATGATACTGTGATTCTATACCGACATTGGTATCCAGGTCTTTATATGCCATTCAACCACCAGTACTGTTGACGCTGTGTAATACTATCGTCCCGGTCTCTGTGGGAGATAGCCCTACTGAAGCGCAAAAGCTCTTCTTCGGTGCGCGTTACTTCCCGGTCGTAGCACAATCGTCCGTCTGCGCATGATCTACTTACATGATAGATCAGCGGAATTCCGGATCTATCCTGTATAAGCCCTTTCATGTCCAAATCATGGAACGCCTCTGGTGGAACAAAACCGTTGCGACGCAGGTTCTCATAGCACAGGGTATTTGGATAATAAGCCCCGAAAATTAGATCATTGGACGAGCTTATTGCTCTCGCAATATGTCCTCTGATTAATTTGATCATAAAATTATCCACCCTATTTATGTACGCTTCATTATATAAAGTCTCATTTGAGTAGTACTTTTTGTATTCCGATTCCGGTGTTCGATATTATCAGAGACAGGTTCTGAGACACTTCCTTTCAAACACCCGGATCTTTTCCATCAAATTTGGACCTATGTTAAACCATACTGGACAACCATATATGAGCATTGGCCTGATTAGCGTCATATGACTTTAACCCGACTGTCAAGTTGGCTACTGTGAAATAGCCTCCTTGTCATAGCAAAAATTTTTCTAGCTTTGACCAAAGCAGCGTCTACATGTCTGTTGAAATACAGATATTGATCTAGCCAGATGCCCAGGTATTTAACTAAATTCTTGGTTTCCAGTTTATCTCTATGCGGTCCCACGATAACTAGCTTTCGCCAGTTTTTCCTTGTGTCGTTCGTGGCTTTATATAATGGGGTTCTAAATAGGATGTCTTCACATTTCTGGAAGTTGATCTTAAGTTTCCAGTCGTCGTGATAGCACTGCACTTTGTTGAAGTCTCGCTGTATTAAACTATTTATGATCTCAACTTTCGGAGCTGTTCTGTAAATTATGAGATGGTCTGCGTACGCAATAGCCTGCGGAAGTGCATCTAATAAGTCGCTAATGTAAATGTTAAAAAGAATCGGAGAGAGTACCGCGCCTTGTTGCAAGCCATTCTTGATATTATACGTTTTATTAGAGGTCACATTACCATTTTTGACCACGAACCTCCTGTCCTTTAACATATCGTAAAGTACATATAGTAAAGTAATAAATATAACCCTTCCATCCAGACGGTATCAAAGGCTTTTTCCAAGTCGATCAGACAGGCCTCTGTGCATTGGTTCCTACATTTATTCCATTGTATGTCAGAGACCTCGATAGTATAGTGGTTAGTATACCCGCCTGTCACGCGGGAGACCGGGGTTCGATTCCCCGTCGGGGAGCCTCTGGCGCAAGACTAATTACCTTGCCCGGAAAAAACAAATCATTATGGAAAATTTAACAAGCCTCAGGACTTGCTAAATAAGGCCAAGACTAGTTCCCGGTTGTAGTGCCGATGATGATGATGATGTCAGAGACCAGTTTAGCTGCAGCATGTGTGGTTTTTTTTTTTTTCAAAACTGTATTTATTAACCATAATTAAAATTCGTACATTTAAGTAATACAGTGACTTAAAATTAATTTTCTAACAATTGCTTACATGTAATTATTATAATAATATATACATTTTCCAAACAATATTTTATGAGATATAAGATAGATGCGTGTTTATAAATTTAGTGGTATTATCTTCCTGGAAAAGGTCAGAAAACCAGGAATTTGTTTTTTCAACTTTACTTAATCTAAACTTTATCCTAATTATATAAATAACTTAACCTAATTTAGTCTGATTACAGGCATGTGTGGTTTCATGACCCGCCTTAAAGCCAAACTGGTTATTTGGAATAATGTTGTTGTCGTCTACCCATTTTAGCAGAGCTTTGTTAATAGTCTTTTCAAATGCTTTACTGGTACTTGGGAGTAAACTTATCGAACGCATGTTCATTGGATTTGTACAGTCTTTGCCCTTTTTGTGATGGGCTGAATGATAGCCGTTTTCCAACGCGCGGGATAATATGCATTATTCAACGCGTTGTTAAACAGGACCGTGTATATATCTATTGCCATTGGGGGCAGGTTCTTGAGTACGATGTTAGGTACTCCATCTATTTCCATTGACTTTTTGCTTCTTAATGAGTCGAAGATACTCTGGATTCCTTCCCTTGTGATTAAAGGGCTATTAGCCTCACCATTGGCATTAATGTCAATTGACAGATTATCGTCACTGAATTCGGTAAAACCCGGATTCTCCGATTGCCAAAGTGAAATTTCATTTCGGAGGTGCAGGTGATTCAATAGAATTCTGTCCTCCAGGTCATGATTCCGGTGAATGCTTTCGTTCACCTTGTAAATTTCCTTAAAGATAGCTCCCACTGCGTTCACCTTTTCCAAAGGATCTTCGATCACGAAGAGCTCACTATTGAGGATAGCGTTCTCTGTATCTATGCCAATGTTTGTTAGCAGCTGCTTGTTTACCTCAGTACGTGGAATTTGGAGACACTGAATCTCGTTTTGATTATTTCTCCTGAATATTTTATTTATTTGTGGGAACATACTCGGGTTATTAGTTTTTATAGCCCGAATTCTGTTGTTCCAATACAAATTTGTTGCTACTCTATAATTGGCTTTAAGTAATTGTTGGAGGTTTTTTAATCGGGATTTCAGTGATATTATCTCCTGGTCTTGTCTGTCTGTAAACTGTCTGTGTAATTGTTTTAGTTTCGATAGAGTCTGCTCTTTTCCTTGGGGAGTGCGTTTATTGTTGTGTTTCTGTACATGTTTATGTGATCTGTAACTGTTGTTTTGGGAATTGTTTTGTTCATTGTTCGTTTTACGGTTTCGTCCATTTGTTGGATGTATTTGTCGATTTCGTCATTTGTCAGGTTTCTGTTTACTGGCAGATTAAAGTCATTCGAACGAAGTTCTCTTGTTAATGATCTGGTGAACCGTGGCCATCGCATTGCCCTGTAGTTGTAGGGTTGCGGGATCACGAATTCCTCCAGATCTGCGAGATCGCTCGGAAGCTCCATTACTGTCGTGAATGCACAGTGGTCACTCGTATTCAATCGTCCGTAAACAGTTTTTGTTTTGTCTGTTAGTGTTAAGTAGTCTCAGTCGTGAGTCAATTAGCAAGATATCTAGGAACGATCTGCCTTTAGGGAACGATGGATATTCGGTAGCTAGCAGGTCAGTTCTATATTCAATATGATACTGATCTAACCAGCCAGCCAATTGATTTCCTCTGGCATTAGATATATAATTTCCCCAATTTCTATGCTTGGCGTTCATATCTCCCCCTAGGATAAAGTAGTTTTTGTCCAGGTGCAAATGTAATCATCGAAAGAGTGTCTCGAGCTCCGCTATAAATAGGTTATGTTGGTGCTCCTCAGGTGCATAGACCGCAATCGCATACAAACCCCTTCCTTGCGGATTCCTTTTCTAATACATTTTCCAAACAATATTTTATGAGATATAAGATAGATGCGTGTTTATAAATTTAGTGGTGTTATCTTCCTGGAAAAGGTCAGAAAACCAGGAATTTGTTTTTTTAACTTTACTTAATCTAAACTTAATCCTAATTATATAAATAACTTAACCTAATTTAGCCTGATTACAGTATGATTTTCCTAGAGCCATAAACAAAGTTTTATAATTAATTGGATATATGAATTAAAGGATGTGGAATGAGGTCAGTTATGGGTTTGAGGAAGAGTATTTCTTTCCGGTTGTTCGTTGGAAAAACGTAGGATGTTGGAAAATGGTTGGACGTTACAGTATTTGAACTGGTTAGGGGTAACTTCGGTGTTGTGGTATATGATCTCGTTTGAACCATTTACCAGTCTGCTTGAGGCGAAGACAGCTCTGGTGTGGAGACAGTTGGGATAGTTAGTTCTGATATCTAGAGGGTTCTCTAAGAGCGAGGTTATTATGGGATTGAGATTATTTTGTAGGTTTTCGATAAATTTGATAGATAGCTCAAGGAATCGTCTATCGAGGCGCTCAATACCAGCGGTATTGTGGAGTTCGACGTTACTTTAGTACTTATAGGAAGCTGAATTGTGGCTTTTTGAATGGAATTTTTAATGTGGGAGGAAAAAGACCATTTATTAGAAAAAGCGATTCCCAGATATTTTAGGGTTTTGGAGGGTTTTATTAGAGTGTTGTTTAGGTCAAGTTTAATTTTGTTGTGGCAGCGTCTAGTGTTGTTTGTACAGTGCTCGTGTTTGCCCTTGAACACTATGAGCTGCGTTTTATTTGGGTTAAGGTGAATTTTCCACTTATTAAAGTATGATGATAGGTTAGGGAGGAAGTTGTTAATGCGGTTTCTTGCAGCCTTAACAAATTTGCTGCTAGAGTAAATTAATGTATCATCAGCATAATTCAGCATCACAACATTAGGAGATATGGGTTGAGGAATATCCGCGGTATATAACAGATATAAAATTGGCCCTAAAATAGAGCCTTGGGGAACACCCGCGGTTATGTTGCGGGTTTCTGAGACGGAAGAATTTATTCTCACAACGAATTTTCTGTCAGAAAGATAAGAGGCTAAGAGCTTTGTTGTGTGAGAGTTTAGATTAAATATGGAGTGCAGTTTGTACAGAAGCCCTGAGATCCAGACGCAATTAAACGCCTTAGAAATATCGAGAGATATACACACATTAGGGCTTTGGTTTTGGAGACCAGTTGTAACATCGTGTGTAAGTTTTAGTAGAGCATGACATGTGGATTGTCGGTTACGAAATCCGAACTGACAGTTAGGGATGAGGGCATTCTCATTGGCAAATGAGAGAAGATTTTGGTAGATCTTGCGTTCCAGTATCTTACTTAGTGTACTTAATAGGGATATTGGACGATAATTGCAAGGGCTATTACTACTACCGGGCTTCTTAATAGGAATTACTACCGCAGTTTTCCAGTTCTCTGGGAAGTGAGATGCATTAATTATATGATTAAGAAGAATGAGGATGGGAAGTAGATTCGGTAGGCGTAGCCTTTTAAATAGAAGGCGTGGGATTCCATCTAATCCAGTTGAGTTTTTGTTATTTCCTGATCTTATGAACTCGGATAATTCGTCTGCAGTTAGAAAATTTGTAGTGTCTAAGGGGTGTGAAGCTATGTTTGTGTTGTTGAATTCACCGATGAAAGGAGTAAAAGATGTGAATAATCTGTTAGAGATGTATTCGTTTACTGTGTTCTCGAAGCCGGGAGTTGATAGAGAATTATTTTGCTCATGGATCTTTGCAAAGTGTTCTGCGAGGCAATTGGCTATGTCCGTATCGGACTGGGCAATATTATTTCTGATTGGGTTGATGAGATGATCAATTCGGGGTTTATATTTACGACCAGTTAATTGGTTGATGTTCTTGAAAAGATCACGATTTGGTTTGATATTTTTAAGTGTGGAGATGTAGTTTTCATCTGCGAACTTTTTCAACTGCTCATTTATCAGAGTGGATAGGAGTTGGATTTGGCTTTTAATAAAGGGGCAGTATCTTGTATGAAGTTTACGACGGAGCTGCTTTTTAAGGCGCAATAATTTGGTTAGGATGCTGGGCAAAGGCTTTCCTAAATAGTTATGAGGAATGGTTGTCGGGGTGTTTTTGCTGAGAGCCTCCTTAAGAATTTGCTCTATTCTTAAAGATGCTTGATCGATTTCCGTAGGGAGTAAGTTAGATGCTTCAGGGATATACAAGTCAGAGAAACTTATCGCTATTTCCCTATTGACTTTTCTCCAATTTGTTTTGGTGAAGTTTGGGACAGGGTTTGACGAGTAGAGTGGGTCGAGAGAGGGGATTTGGATGGTGGTGTGAACGGAACCATGATCAGAAGGAAATATAAAGGAGACTGTAGGTGGACCCGCTGAATAAACATCGTCGGACTTGAGGAAGAAGTCGATTGTTGACCTGGCTGAGCTAGAGACACGAGTTGGCTATAATGGGGAGTCAATGTAAGTATATGGATAAGACTCGAGGAGGGCTAGCAATTGGCGACCATATTTGTTGCATTTATTATCATTGAATGCTGTATGACGAACATTCCATCTCCTCCGATTATAAATGGAGCGGGAACGGACTGTTGGATAATCTGCGAAATGTCAGTATCCGGGAAATCTGGTTGTCGTGAAGGGTGAATATAAATGGATGCTAAGACGAGCACTTTATTGTTCTCACAGAAAAGTTTTACTGCTGTGTATTCAATGCTGGATACACAGGTGAATCTAATTCCACTGAATTGAAATTTTTTGTGTATTAAGATGCCGGTACCTCCATGAGATCCATTAGTTCTCGGGTTAGAAACAAAAGTATAATTGGGAATGGAAACTCGGGAATTTGGTTTGAGCCAGGTCTCTGAAAGGAAGAGAATATCTGGGGAACATTTTTCAACAAACAACCGGAGGTGTTGCTGACGTATATTAGAGTAAATGGATTCTGTGTTGAGGGAGATAATGGTTAGGTTAAAGAGAGCTGGAAAGAATATGGGAAGTTATTAGTGAAAGAATCTGACGTTTCTTTTCTGTTTCTGACATATGCCTCAGCGAAGGAAGCATGGCCTGTAGAGTTTGGATGTAACCTATGATGTCCAGATTGAAATTTTTAATATTGTCGTTAGAGGGAGTGGTAGTGTTGAGGTTTCCTTTTGCTGCATCCGCGTAAGATATTCCGGTTCGGGTTAACTTTACTTCCTGTAATACTGTTGGTTTCGTTGCAGTTGGTTTAACTGTTGACATTGCTAATTTCCGTCTTTGCAGAAGTTATAGCTTCTGAGGACATTGAAAGAAATTTGCTGGATGCGGCCACCCACAGTTACAATATTTTACTGTAATCTTCTTTGTGGTAATGGATCCATCGGCGTTGGCGGTTTGGACTGTCTCTGGTTCCAGGCCTTGTGGATTTACCTTGCATTCATCTAGCTCGTGTTCCTCTGCGCATCTGCCGCAACGTCCTTGCTGGTGGCATGAGACCGCCAAGTGTCCTGAGTCTTGGCACCGCTTGCAATGTCGACTTTCTTGTTTGTGTGGCTCCTCGATTGCGATTTTTTGGGTAAACAAATAATTAATTTGTTTAAGTTGGTTGATATCCTGATTTGGTGGGATTTGTATGATCCGGAGGCTTTTTATGTTGTTTGTCCTCATGTATGGTGTTTGGAAGTAGTCCAGCTTATTAATTTTTATTTGTTGACATATCCTAGCAATTTCCAGTCCTAATTCTTCATTGGTCCATTCTGGATCGATATGCCTTATAATAAAGGTAGTTGGTTTGCTATTTGGATGTTGGAAGGTGAAGAACTGATATCGTTCCTCTAACAGTCTTTTAACTGCCCTTTCATGATCGTCTAATGATCTGACTGTTATGGAAGTCCTAGATCCTTTTATATTTGTGCTGAAATTCCGGTGACCCAAGGCATTTTGCAGGCTTTGAATTAGTCCTTTGGAATTCAGGTTTTTGATGTAGATTGGCGGGGGTCTTTCATTTCTCGCGGTTGATTTCGTTGTTGTTTCTGCGCTGGCTTGAGTGGGTATTTGATTTGATGAGGCCTTTATTTGTTTGGGAAGTTTGGTGGGTAGTTCGCCTTGGCTGTGACTCGAATTAGGGCGTTGACGGGACGTTTCTTCCATATGGAAGTCTTCAGTGTTATTGATGGAACCTTGTTTATAGATTTGTTCCTGGAGTTGTTTCACTTTAACCGTTAATTGGTTAATGGTTTCCAACGCGTCCTCGAACTTTTGTTTGTAATTTGCGGGGCTGCTTGTTCTGTCCATGTTTGTGGATTTTTTTACTGGTGCGTTTCGTAAGATGTCCAGAGCCTTCCTTTTTCTTTCTGTTATGTACTCCAGTGCATTGCCTGGGTCATCGCCTATCATCGGAGTTGTGTAGTAACTGCTTTCCTGTTGTTAAAATTTTTTTTTGTTATTCTTTTTTTTTCTTTTTAATTATTATTATTTATTTTTTGTTTTTTTATATTGCACTAGACAATTTAATAGTGCACTGCACACACGTGTAAACAAATTTCCTTACACGTCCGCACTGGTGCGTTTTACATTTCGAACTTCTCTCTATTTATATCTTTCGAATCTTTTAATATCTTAAATCTATTACGTAAAACAGGTTTTGAAGTACCTGTGTTTTACGTTTTGAAGTGTCAGCTGCTGGTTGTTCGGTGACTGGGTGCAGGGGGCGTTGAGGTGATGCTCCCCTGTTCAGCGTTAGTTGTGTTCGTTTGGCTGGAATTCTTCTCGTTGGAATTCTTCTCTGACTTATTGTGGTTTTCCGTAATATTGTTTTGGGTTCTTTTCGGAATTATATTGTGGTTTTCCTTAATATTATTTTGGGACCTTCTCTGAGTAAACTCGACTGCTTGAAGTTTTACGACGAATGTCAACTTTCTTTTTATTTGCCGTTGACGTTTATTTTTTTATCCGGCGCCAACGCCGTTTTATTATTATCTTTCTACCAGGACCTGGACGTGAGGTGGGTCCATAACGGAGGATAGTTGTGCCAACCTAGCGATAAAAAGAATTTTCACATTTACTTTAAGCCGATTTATTAAATGATCAATTCCCTTCAGTTTTTTGAAGAATGTATTATGGCATCATAATTTTGCGTAGATTAAACCGTTCTTATTCTTTTACCGATGGATTTGTGTGGTCAATGACGATGCATTTTCAATTTGTTTCATGTTTCAATTTTGCCTGATAAATTGGGTATGAAAAAAAATCTACGAAATGGGTACCGCATTTGCTCTCAGCTGAGAACTTTTGGAGCGCATGCGTGGCAACCCAGATGAGTTTCTGCGCAGATTGGTAACTGTAGATGAAACATGGATACTCCACTACACTTGTGGGGATGGAGTATGGTGCGCCGGCGTACGGCACTGATTCCCTTCTTCCTCCATCCTAATTCACCAATTGTGATTGTTCCGCCGGACACAAAAAGAAAAGCACAAACAGAACTCCGCAACGCAACGTCCACAAAGAAGGCAAAGGAAACACACCGTTTTGGGAATAAATGGTTCTTTTTATTTTTATTCACTGAAAGTTATTGTTGTAATTAATTAAATGAACAACGTGTATTAAATGCCACTTGAAACTGTGGAGTTTATTTCACTTGTGCATCTGCACGGCCGCGGATTGTAAAATACCCACGGCTGAAAAGTCAAATCATCAAACACCAAGAGAGGACGCAACGAATGAAAACACGATAAATTGGCTGCAATGTTTCTTTATTGAGTTGTTTTTCAGGATCGAGTTGATCTACAGAAGTGGTGTAATATTGCACCGTGAATGTTTTACAAGTTTAAAAGTTAAACTGTTTTAAATGTATTTTACACTGCGAAAGGTTTAATAGTTAAAAGGTTAAACTGTCTTAAATGTATTTTGCACTGCGAAAGGTTTAATGGTTAAAAGGTTAAGCTGTTTTCAATGTTACGTCTCGCGCGACCGAACTCCGACACGCAACGACCTCGACACGTCTGTCTAATTGGGCGGATAAAATATGACTCTACTAAACGCTACGTCCCCGGCACGTGTGCGTTTCGCGGTGGTGTTACGATCTGACTCGATCATGAATCTAGATGTTGCTTCGCGCGAATATCTCTATTCGAGATTGCACACATACAGAGAAAGAGCCTGTACATGGAAAGGACAGCATTTCAAATATAGACTGAAGTCGAATAAGGAAAAGCGGCAACTTGGCAGTTAGGTGCGAGTTGCGCTTTGCTTTGTAGCGAACAAGAATACTCGGAAGTATTGGTCTGTATTTGATGGGCATGTGGTCGCCCATAGTAACCGATCGGTTCATGCAGACGAACCGAAATGGTTTTAATTGATGACATGGCAAGGTGGTAATCTTGCCGTGGATTTATGTTTCAGGTGCAAGATACTGACGGATAGCTTACGCTGCTCGATTACAGGTAAGTAAAATGGCTTTGTTGGGTGTGGAAAGGCGGGTTGATTTAAAGGGAATGGGTGGTTCTTTGTGAATGCTTTAAAGAACCCCCACAGAACCTTTCACATATTTTAATTTAAGCGCTCTCACATGGTTTATTAATTGAAAAGTTATCTTATTGATTAATTACTGAAAACCTGAATTAAATGTCACTGGAATCTTTCACATATTTTAATTTAAGCGCACTCTGGTGATAAGCGTTAATCACGCGACTCGCGGTTGACTTTCGAGCCCCCGTGCGCACCGGAGAGCGGGAGTGACACTACCGGCTCGGTCGGTGAATGTAATGAGATTCCGCGATATCAATTCGCTGTCTAAGAAAATTCGGCCAGTGAAACTGGCTCTCTTAATTTAAGGATGCATTTTCTTATTCCAAGTGAAACGTAAAGTTTCTCTTTGGCGGAAGGTAACCAGATCTCTATGAATAGAGAAGATCTATAATGGTACACATGTATGTGTGAACATTGGTTCTTTCATGGGACAAAGCCATGAGAATGAATCTGAAAACAAAGAAAGGGAATAATGTGAATTCATGAGATGTGAGTTCGGCTAAGTAAACAAGCCGCATATCATTGGGTGCTAATTGGGTTTCTGTTTGTTCATGCCGCTAGGTCATGAG
Source organism: Microdon myrmicae (assembly GCA_963931805.1). Lineage (NCBI taxonomy): Eukaryota > Metazoa > Arthropoda > Insecta > Diptera > Syrphidae > Microdon > Microdon myrmicae. The sequence continues at coordinate 150,162,547 of OZ007497.1, read as the reverse complement.
AAGCAGATCCAGAAATATGTAGGACAAACAGATCGTATAGATCATTGTCTATGGTTGTGCATTGCAGCTGTATTGATAGACCGCAATGCTGGTGGACATGGTCCTAATTGGTGTTAGCGTATTCACAGGGAATTGGTGTTCATAGCATCGCTGCCAAGGGTAAGTATACAATTCCTATTTGCATTTCCCTATGCTGTAGGATTTAATTGATGCCTAAGACGCAAGATGCGTATATTTGCTTTTGTCCCTTGGGTTTAGGTCGCCAGCCAATGTGTATGTAAAGGAATTTATTATACACATGGTGAGGCTGGGAATAGGCGACGCGATGTTTATTATCCCTATTATGATGGTTACATTATATGTAAACCAACTTGTTTCGTTTTCAGGAATTCGTCTAGAGAAAATGCGTATGTAAGATTGGGATTTGCCTGGCAACCGAAGGTGCCGAATTGGGCTTGGGATTTATGATGTTTGGAACAGAATTCTTATAGGGAATTTTGATTTTGAATTAATGAATGAAGGTAAGAATTCTCTTCCAGAAGCTTTTAGCTAAATACATTTGATATATTTGTTGCGTGAAGCATTTACAGGTGCTAATGCGATTGCATTAGCAGAAACTTATGAAAGCTTGGTTGTAGTTATGGGGGTTCTTCGGGTAAGTAGACAGTGGGGTTTGGCGGAATCGCCACACATTCCTGAGATGAAAGAACAATCAAAACAGTGGGTTATCAAAGGCGAACTGGCTCCAAAGAAGGCAAAGAGGGTGAAGTCAGTTGGAAAGGTTCTGGCTACTGTGTTTTGGGACGCACATTGTTATTATCTTCATTGACTATTTGGAAAAGGGACAAACGATAACTGGACAGTATTATGTATTATTAGGTCAGCTAAACGAGAAAATAAAAGAAAATCGGCCTCATTTTCTGAATACTTATTGACCTGCCCTCGTATATAATAACCCAGTAGTGTAGCGGCTAATCTCACTTTATTCAAGAGCCTCATCGCAAGCAACACAAAATCTATTTTTATTTGTTGTTTTAATACTGCAATCTTTACACATCGGAAATTTTGAAAACAGACTAGTGAAACTAGCGACACACACCGGTTCTCTTATTTGTTGGACGGATAACTGCTGCAATTATTTTTGTGACTTTTACTATATTTGTAAATCTACGGATGTACAACCGGAAGTATGTCACAGACTTCGTAATGTACTTACTACACAGTAAATGCCTTTGTCCAATTCATATTAACTAAACATAACAGCCCAGTATTCAATGTGCTGAAATCATGACAACAAATCTGAAAAGCCTTCTGGGACTCTTATGGAACATTTTTACTTGAGTCAAGAGCCGCGGTTAATCATCGATTTTTGGTTGCGGTCCTAAAATAACAACAAAATGTTTAACTGAGTTCAAACACCCAACTTGAGAAGTAGGTTTAACCTTCAACAGTCTTGCATTCTCCCATCCAGTCAAGAAGCTTCCAATGTACATACACACTATTCTGCATAATATAATGCCACTGTAATAGCTATAATTGCTAGATTATAAAAGGTGACACTCTGGTATACCTCATACCACCAATGACCCTCACTGTGGCACTACTCAGCGAAAGAATTACATTGCGTGATTGTTAGCCTAATTAACTGAGCCTCAATAATTCTTTTCTCCCTAACTACAAAGGTAAAAGGAATATACCACTCAAGCTACGGTCAAAGAACGTGGCTTTCCAGCTGATACGGGTGACGCCATTTGTTTCTAGTGTATCAAATGACTACCATTATGCTGTACAATATCGTAATCGACGTCCCGTCAGTTGAATAATTGCCGTATACTAAACATTTTTGGAGCAGCTTAACATGTCGTTGCTCTATTCGTCATATTTTACTACGAAAGAAATATTATGAATTGGGGTTAAATTTGTTGAAGTTTATGGTATGAGTTCTTTTTAAAATCAGATTCGTTTTCTTCGTTTTTTTTAATTCCCCTTTTGAATATTTTTATTTTCTGCAGATAATTTGTTAATAAGAATATACGAGGGTTGCCTTTTATATTTCGGGATTAGAGAACAAAAACAAATATTGATCATCGAAAATCACTTTATTGTTCTTCAAAATATTCCCCATGAAGATCTATACACTTTTGCATGCGTTTGAACCAATTGTCGAAGCACTTTTGCCACTCTGATTGAGGTATCTCCAACACATGCATTCTGAATGCAGCAACCGCTTCTTCAGGTGTCGAAAAACGTTGACCTCTCAGTTTGTTTTTTACGTACGGGAATAAAAAGAAGTCATTCGGTGCCAAGTCAGGACTATACGGCAGATGACCCATCAAATCGATGTTTTGGGTGCTCAAAAATGCAGTTGTCGCAGCCGATGTGTGAGAGGTCGCATTGTCGTGGTGAAGAGTGATCCGTCTTCGGCGGTTGGTTTTCCTGATTTCTTGGAAGACAACTGGCAAACAAATGGTTGTGTACCACTTAGAATTGACTGTTCTGCGTTGTTCTAGTGGTACGGTTGCGACATGTCCAGTTTTTCCGAAAAAACAGGCGACCATTTGCTTGGAAGTGCTTCGTGCGCGAACAACTTTTGTTGGATTTGGCTCATCTTGAAACACCCAGGCAGTCGACTGCTGTTTACTTTCGGGCTCATACGCGTAAATCCACAATTCATCACCTGTCACGATGTCATAGACGTATTTCGAAGCACCGCGACCGTATTTTTTGAGCATTTCTTTCAACCCGTTGACACGAGCCTTTTTTTGGGCGATTGACAAATTGTGTGGGATCCAACGCAAACAAATTTTTTTGACAGTCAAATGTTTATGCAATATTGAATGTATGCTGGTCCCACTAACGTCTAAGGTTGTCTCAATCTCACGATAGTTCACATGACGATCTTCCAATATCAGTTCGCGCACAGCATCAATGGTTTTCGGAACAACAACTGATTTTAGACGACCTTCACGAAATTCATCTTGGAGTGAACTACGACCACGATTGAATTCACCATACCATCGATAAACACTGGTCCTTGATGGAGCTTCATCGCCAAAAATTGAATTAACTTCATCCATGCACTGTTGCTGAGTTAATCCACGCCGAAAGTTGTAAAAAATAATCGCACTAAAATGTTGACGATTTAATTCCATTTTTGGGCCGAGATGAATCTTTTAAGTTACTGTAAACAACACAAATAGTGCTCGTATGTCAAAACGTTCTGAGTGCGTATAACCTCAAAAATGTCCAACTTTACGACAGAGCTGTCAATTGCCGGATTGCAACACCAGGGTTGCCAAATTCCGAAACATAAGAGGCAACCCTCGTACAAAATTGCGGTAGTTTCGTCCGTCAATTAATTTATTTATATTTGTTTCTTAAATGAGGTCCAATTAATCAATGATTGAAGTAAATCACGACCCTTTTGAAACTATTTGTGTGGCAAATTTATAGCCTTCCGTTATTAGTCGAGTGGTTTTACAATTTTACTAGACAATATATTCATTAAATTTCAATTTGTTTTCATATATAACTTACATAACTATTACGAAGGCCTGACAACACCTCCGGTTGTTTGTTGAAAAGTTTTCCCCAGATATCCTCTTCCTTTCAGAGACCTGGCTCAAACCAAATTCCCGAGTTTCAATTCCCAATTACACTTTAGTTTCTAACCCCAGAACTAATGGATCTCATGGAGGTACCGGCATATTAATTCACAAAAAATTTCAATTCAGTGAAATTAGATTCACCTGTGTATCCAGCATTGAATACACAGCAGTAAAACTCTTCTGTGAGAACAATAAAGTGCTCGTCTTAGCATCCATTTATATTCACCCTTCACGACAACCAGATTTCCCAGATACTGACATTTCGCAGATTATCCAACAGTCCGTTCCCGCTCCATTTATAATCGGAGGAGACTGGAATGCTCGTCACACAGCATTCAATGATAATAAATGCAACAAATATGGTCGCCAATTGCTAGCCCTCCTCCAGTCTTATCCATATACTTACATTGACTCCCCATTACAGCCAACTCGTGTCTCTAGCTCAGCCAGGTCAACAATCGACTTCTTCCTCAAGTCCGACGATGTTTATTCAGCGGGTCCACCTACAGTCTCCTTTATATTTCCTTCTGATCATGGTTGCGTTCACACCACGATCCAAATCCCCTCTTTCGAGCCACTATACTCGTCAAACCCTGTCCCAAACTTCACCAAAACAAATTGGAGAAAAGTCAATAGGGACATAGCGATAAGTTTCTCTGACTTGTATATCCCTGAAGCATCTAACTTACTCCCTACTGAAATCGATCAAGCATCTTTAAGAATAGAGCAAATTCTTAGGAGGCTCTCAGCAAAAACACCCCGACAACCATTCCTCATAACTATTTAGGAAAGCCTTTGCCCAGCATCCTAACCAAATTATTGCGCCTTAAAAAGCAGCTCCGCCGTAAACTTCATACAAGATACTGCCCCTTTATTAAAAGCCAAATCCAACTCCTATCCACTCTGATAAATGAGCAGTTGAAAAAATTCGCAGATGAAAACTACATCTCCACACTTAAAAATATCAAACCAAATCGGGATCTTTTCAAAAACATCAACCAATTAACTGGTCGTAAATATAAACTCCGAACTGACCATCTCATTAACCCGATCAGCAATAATATTGCCCAGTCCGATTCGGACATAGCAAATTGTCTCGCAGAACACTTTGCAAAGATCCATGAGCAAAATAATTGTCTCTCAACTCCTGGCTTCGAGAACACAGTAAACGAATACATCTCTAACAGATTATTCACATCTTTTACTCCTTTCATCGGTGAATTCAACAACACAAACATAGCTTCACTCCCCTTAGACACTACAAATTTTCTAACTGCGGACGAATTATCCGAGATCGTAAGATCAGGAAATAACAAAAAGTCAACTGGATTGGATGGAATCCCACTTCTTCTATTTAAAAGGCTACGCCCACCGAATCTACTTCCCATCCTCATTCTTCTTAATCATATAATTAATGCATCGCACTTCCCAGAGAACTGGAAAACTGCGGTAGTAATTCCTATTAAGAAGCCCGGTAGTAGTAATAGTCCTTGCAATTATCGTCCAATATCCCTATTAAGTACACTAAGTAAGATACTGGAACGCAAGATCTACCAAAATCTTCTCTCATTCGCCAATGAGAATGCCCTCATCCCTAACTGTCAGTTCGGATTTCGTAAGCGACAATCCACATGTCATGCTCTACTAAAACTCACACACGATGTTACAACTGGTCTCCAAAACCAAAGCCCTACTGTGTGTATATCTCTCGATATTTCTAAGGCGTTTGATTGCGTCTGGATCTCAGGACTTCTGTACAAACTGCACTCCATATTTAATCTAAACTCTCACACAACAAAGCTCTTAGCCTCATATTTTTCTGCCAGAAAATTCGTTGTGAGAATAAATTCTTCTGTCTCAGAAACCCACACCATAACCGCGGGTGTTGCCCAAGGCTCCATTTTAGGACCAATTTTATATCTGTTATATACCTCAGATATTCCTCAACCCGTATCTCCTAATGTTGTGATGCTAAATTATGCTGATGATACATTAATTTACTCTAGCAGCAAATTTGTTAAGGCTGCAAGAAACCGCATTAACAACTTCCTCCCTAACCTATCATCATACTTCAATAAGTGGAAAATTCACCTTAATCCAAATAAAACGCAGCTCATAGTGTTCAAGGGCAAAAACGAGCACTGTACAAACAACACTAGACGCTGCCACAACAAAATTAAGATTCAACTGAACAACACTCTGATAAAACCCTCCAAAACCCTAAAATATCTGGGAATCACTTTTTCTAATAACTGGTCTTTTTCCTCCCACATTAAAAATTCCCTTCAAAAAGCCACAATTCAGCTTAATCTCTGTAGAAGAGTAATGTGGAAACCTAATAGTCTCTCTCACAAAGTCAAACTGCTCATTTACAAACAAATTATCAGGCCCACACTCACGTACGCGTGCCCATTGTGGTACCATATCACTCCCTCCCAAATGGAGAAATTACGAGTATCCGAAAGAAAATGCTTTAGGTATGTCTCTGGGTTACATCGTCGTCCTAACTTCTATAAGTACTATAGTAACGTCGAACTCTACAATATCGCTGGTATCGAGCGCCTCGATAGACGATTCCTCGAACTGTCTATCAAATTTATCGAAAACCTACAAAATAATCCCAATCCCATAATAACCTCGCTCTTAGACAACTCTCTAGATATCAGAACTAACTATCCCAACTGTCTCCACACCAGAGCTATCTTCGCCTCAGGCAGGCTGGTAAATGATTCAAATGAGATCATATACCACAACACCGAAGTTACCCCTAACCAGTTCAAATACTGTAACGTCCAACCATTTTCCAACATCCTACGCTTTTCCAACGAACAACCGGAAAGAAATACTCTTCCTCTAACCCATAACTGACCTCATTCCACATCCTTTAATTCATAAATCCCATTAATTATAAAACTTTGTTTTGTTTATAGCTCATTTTATAATAATCAGACTAAGTTAGGTTAAGTTATATTTATATTTATATTTAGGGTTAAGTTTAGATTAAGTAAAGTAAAAATAAGAAATTCCTGGTTTTCTGACCTTTTCCAGGAAGACAAAACCCTATTAAATGTATAAACACACATCTAGCCTGTAACTCTTAAAACATTGTTTGGAAAATGTATTATAATAATAATTACATGTAAGCAATTGTCACGAATTTAATTTTAAAGTCACTGTATTACTTAAATGTACAAATTTTAATTATGGTTAATAAATACAGTTTTGGAAAAAAGGAAAAAAGGACGAAGGCCTGATACGATGATTTAGTTATTTGATTTGCCAATATGGTTTTAGTTTTTCGATATTTTTTTTCTATTATTAATTTTTTTGTTTTTATTATTTTATTATTACGCTTACTCCCGGGGCGTTTTAACGTCGTCTATCTAACTTTACAACTAATTTTTTTATTTTAATAATATCCTTTATCGAATATGAATAGCACAATCTTAACAATCTAATTTAATACTATATTTGAATTGTACTTGTAATATACTCCGTGCCGTGCTTTCCCAAAGCGGCGGGAGAAGAGCCCGGAGTGTCGATGAGAAAAGTGAAAAAGAAAAGACGTGAAAGGTTCAGTTAAGACAGTCGTAGTAAATTTTATTTATTTATTTGAATTCAAAGGTACGGTTGGTTTTTACTGTTGATAATCGGCCAGCGGTTCGGCTTTCGAAATTAGACTGGTGCATTCGGCCAGCGATTCGGCCGCTCGAATGCTACTGATTCTGAAAAAAAAAAAGTAATAAATGGGTGGCGAGAGGGCCAACTTTGGCGAGACAAGGACAGATGTGTCCTTCATCTTGTCTCTGGCTTCTGGTCATCTTGCGATAACCAGAATCACCCACATCTGTGAGGATGTTGGGCTCGGTCTCGAGATATCTGAAAAAGAAAAAGGGGGGGGAGGTATCTAAGGATAGTGTGGACAGGGTTAGTTCGGATGTTCTCTAACTACTTGGATGGGGGGATGGGGGGATGGTGGGAAAGAAACCGTACAAGACCGGTAGATCTTGAGTGCGGTAGTAAACGCAGATCACGTCCTTGGCCTCTGATAATCTGCGCTTTGGTCGTTGTGTGTGTGTGACTGATTCTGAAATTGTTTTTTTTTTTCTTTTTTAAACTGTATTTATTAACCATAATTAAAATTTGTACATTTAAGTAATACAGTGACTTAAAATTAAATTCGTGACAATTGCTTACATGTAATTATTATTATAATACATTTTCCAAACAATGTTTTAAGAGTTACAGGCTAGATGTGTGTTTGTACATTTAGTAGGGTTTTGTCTTCCTGGAAAAGGTCAGAAAACCAGGAATTTCTTATTTTTACTTTACTTAATCTAAACTTAACCCTAAATATAAATATAAATATAACTTAACCTAACTTAGTCTGATTATTATAAAATGAGCTATAAACAAAACAAAGTTTTATAATTAATGGGATTTATGAATTAAAGGATGTGGAATGAGGTCAGTTATGGGTTAGAGGAAGAGTATTTCTTTCCGGTTGTTCGTTGGAAAAGCGTAGGATGTTGGAAAATGGTTGGACGTTACAGTATTTGAACTGGTTAGGGGTAACTTCGGTGTTGTGGTATATGATCTCATTTGAATCATTTACCAGCCTGCCTGAGGCGAAGATAGCTCTGGTGTGGAGACAGTTGGGGTAGTTAGTTCTGATATCTAGAGGGTTCTCTAAGAGCGAGGTTATTATGGGATTGGGATTATTTTGTAGGTTTTCGATAAATTTGATAGACAGTTCGAGGAATCGTCTATCGAGGCGCTCAATACCAGCGGTATTGTAGAGTTCGACGTTACTATAGTACTTATAGGAGTTAGGACGACGATGTAACCCAGAGACATACCTAAAGCATTTTCTTTCGAATACTCGTAATTTCTCCATTTGGGAGGGAGTGATATGGTACCACAATGGGCACGCGTACGTGAGTGTGGGCCTGATAATCTGTTTGTAAATGAGCAGTTTGACTTTGTGAGAGAGACTATTAGGTTTCCACATTACTCTTCTACAGAGATTAAGCTGAATTGTGGCTTTTTGAAGGGAATTTTTAATGTGGGAGGAAAAAGACCAGTTATTAGAAAAAGTGATTCCCAGATATTTTAGGGTTTTGGAGGGTTTTATTAGAGTGTTGTTTAGGTTAAGTTTAATTTTGTTGTGGCAGCGTCTAGTGTTGTTTGTACAGTGCTCGTGTTTGCCCTTGAACACTATGAGCTGCGTTTTATTTGGGTTAAGGTGAATTTTCCACTTATTGAAGTATGATGATAGGTTAGGGAGAAAGTTGTTAATGCGATTTCTTGCAGCCTTAACAAATTTGCTGCTAGAGTAAATTAATGTATCATCAGCATAATTCAGCATCACAACATTAGGAGATTCGGGTTGAGGAATATCCGCGGTATATAACAGATATAAAATTGGCCCTAAAATAGAGCCTTGGGGAACACCCGCGGTTATGTTGTGGGTTTCTGAGACGGAAAAATTTATTCTCACAACGAATTTTCTGTCAGAAAGATAAGAGGCTAAGAGCTTTGTTGTGTGAGAGTTTAGATTAAATATGGAGTGCAGTTTGTACAGAAGCCCTGAGATCCAGACGCAATCAAACGCCTTAGAAATATCGAGAGATATACACACAGTAGGGCTTTGGTTTTGGAGACCAGTTGTAACATCGTGTGTAAGTTTTAGTAGAGCATGAGATGTGGATTGTCGCTTACGAAATCCGAACTGACAGTTAGGGATGAGGGCATTCTCATTGGCAAATGAGAGAAGATTTTGGTAGATCTTGCGTTCCAGTATCTTACTTAATGTACTTAATAGGGATATTGGACGATAATTGAAAGGGCTATTACTACTACCGGGCTTCTTAATAGGAATTACTACCGCAGTTTTCCAGTTCTCTGGGAAGTGCGATGCATTAATTATTTGATTAAGAAGAATGAGGATGGGAAGTAGATTCTGTGGGCGTAGCCTTTTAAATAGAAGAAGTGGGATTCCATCTAATCCAGTTGACTTTTTGTTATTTCCTGATCTTACGATCTCGGATAATTCGTCTGCAGTTAGAAAATTTGTAGTGTCTAAGGGGTGTGAAGCTATGTTCGTGTTGCTAAATTCACCGATGAAAGGAGTAAAAGATGTGAATAATCTGTTTGAGATGTATTCGTTTACTGTGTTCTCGAAGCCGGGAGTTGATAGAGAATTATTTTGCTCATGAATCTTTGCAAAGTGTTCTGCGAGGCAATTTGCTATGTCCGTATCGGACTGGGCAATATTATTGCTGATTGGGTTGATGAGATGATCAATTCGGGGTTTATATTTACGACCAGTTAATTGGTTGATGTTTTTGAAAAGATCCCGATTTGGTTTGATATTTTTAAGTGTGGAGATGTAGTTTTCATCTGCGAACTTTTTCAACTGCTCATTTATCAGAGTGGATAGGAGTTGGATTTGGCTTTTAATAAAGGGGCAGTATCTTGTATGGAGTTTACGGCGGAGCTGCTTTTTAAGGCGCAATAATTTGGTTAGGATGCTGGGCAAAGGCTTTCCTAAATAGTTATGAGGAATGGTTGTCGGGGTGTTGTTGTTGAGAGCCTCCTTAAGAATTTGCTCTATTCTTAAAGATGCGTGATCGATTTCAATAGGGAGTAAGTTAGATGCTTCAGGGATATACAAGTCAGAGAAACTGATCGCTATGTCCCTATTGACTTTTCTCCAATTTGTTTTGGTGAAGTTTGGGACAGGGTTTGACGAGTAGAGTGGGTCGAAAGAGGGGATTTGGATCGTGGTATGAACGGAACCATGATCAGAAGGAAATATAAAGGAGACTGTAGGTGGACCCGCTGACTGAACATCATCGGACTTGAGGAAGAAGTCGATTGTTGACTTGGCTGTGCTAGTGACACGGGTTGGCTGTAATGGGGGGTCAATGTATGTATTCTGAAATTGAAAAGCACTGCCCATTTATAGTTTTTGTAGTTGACTTTTGTCAACTATTTTAATGTCAAAATTGACTTGGCGTGCTTCGATTGGAATTTTGTTCTGGGAATTGTTTGAGGATTTTGTTGGATAGATTCTGCGTTTTGAATTTAGCATTTCATGATGTCAAGGTTTTTAGGAATTGAGTCAATGTATGATGAATTAACTATTGGTTAAATTCGTGGTACATGTGACTCAATATGGAATTTGAATATGAGGCAAATGAGAATTTGGGATTTGGGTTTTGATTTGGTGTTATTGGGGATTTGGGTAGGGGTAGCGATTTAGGATCGCTACATCCTTTCCCCCCTTTAGAAAAGAAAATTAATCTAGAAGAGATTAATTTTCTGGGACGGGTGAAAAGCAAAGGGCGGTGGCATTTCAACTTCGCGATAGTTTACATTTGTTTCAATTTTAATATTGTTAGTTACAGGTTTTAATTAATGTTATAGTTATTTGTAATTGTTTAAAGTTATGTTTAGAATGTGTGCTACATGTTGTATTTTCTCGTTTGTGGTAATGCTTCTTAAGTTTATTTGTACAAAGAGTGGTATGGTATTTATTAAGCAATTGTGGCTGAGGCCATGTTTACAATTATGGTTTAAGTATATTAAAAAGGATTTTTAAAATAAGCATATGTATTATAAATTTCTTAAATTAGTACTGTTTTTATTTTGGTTCGTATTTTACTGTGTTATTTCTCTAATATGTACTTAAGGGTATGGTATATTAATATTTATACTTTTTTGATTGGGACGTAGTGCTAGATTAACAAATTAGTGGAAGTAGATGTGTATTTATTTTTAAAACGATCTTATTCTAGTGGTGGATATAAAGCATATTTTGTAATGTTATTTAGAGTTTTTTTATGGATTCATTTTTGTATTTATTTGACTAAATTTATTTGGGAGGGTCGGTTGGTTACATGGTCATTTTAGTTTGTGTCTATGTTTTCCTATGTCTGTATTAGTTTTATTTATGTACTATATGTTAAATTTGTCTGGTAGTTAACTTAGGGGTATTTTTCTTATTCATTTTGTTTTTAGATGTGGTATTAATTAGCTTAGCTCCTCAATAGTATACTGGTTAGTATACCCGCCTGTCACGCGGGAGACCGGGGTTCAATTCCTCGTCGGGGAGCCTCTGGCGCAAGACTAATGACCTTGCCCGAAAAAAAAAAACAAATCATTATGGAAAATTTAACAAGCCTCAGGACTTGCTAAATAAGGCCAAGACCGGTTCTAGGTTGTAGTGCCGATGATGATGATGATGATTAATTAGCTTGGTTTATTTTTTCTTTCTTTATTATTATATTTGGGTTTGATCTTACTTACTAATAATTATTAAATTTTGTTTAATTGTTTTAGTATTTTCTATAGTTCGTTTTTTATTAATCCTTTAAATATTTTAGATTTAAGGGTGTGAACATTTTGTTTTGTTTATATGCTTGTTTTTATATTTACATTTTGTATTTTATTTAATCATATATAAGAATTTTGTTCTTCATATTTCACACATACATATATATATCTAAAGTTTGGGTTAAAAGGAAAAATCTATTTGTTTTAAGCTTTACCTTAAACTTGTGGAAGATTTTCCATACTTTCGTAGGGTTGGGTCGTGTAACAAAGTTCAAAATTTGTGTAATAGAACGATCGAAGGGGAATATTTCGAAAGATGGGGGATTCGTGATAGATTTTGAGAGATATCTGTTTTCTTTATTTCTAAAAAGGATTCTGTTTATTTGGTTATCTTTGTGTTTTATTATGGAGCTTACTATGAGCTTATGTATATTTTTTGACTGCAAACGTTTGGCATACGAGTTGTTTGCAAGAATTTGTTGGTTCTCAGGCTTCTGCTTTGATGGGACCCTTAGTTCCGCAGTCTGACGCTTTGTTGGGACTCTTTGCTCCGCAGTCTTGCGCTCTGCTGGGACTCTTTTTTCCGCAGTCTGACGCTCTACTGAGACTTTTTGTTCCGCAGTCTGACGCTCTGCTGGGACTCTTTGTTCCGCAGTCTGACGCTCTGCTGGGACTTTTGGTGCCGCAGTCTTGCATTTGGCTGAGATTGTCTGTTCCTCGGGCTTACATTTTGCTGGGAGTTCTTGCGCCTCAGGCTTACATTCTGCCGGTGTTATTTCTTTCTTGAGCTTAGGTGTTTTGTTGTTAAAGGTTGGGGGATGTGAGAATGTAGAAATGTGGGAAGCTGTTGGGATAATTGGTTTAGAGATTTTTGTTAAATCATCGGATCCGGCCCGTAGACAAACGGATTTTGATGTAATATTGTGGGTACGATCTTTGATTTCTACTTCCTTTATTTGGAGAGCAGTTAGATCGTCCTGTCTCTGGTTTGTATCCCTAGCTTCGATCAATATTTCATCTATTTTTCCCGCAAATTGCTTTTGACTGTCGATTTTTAATAGCTGTATGTTGCTTATTTTATTTATTACTCCACTTCTCCAGGCGTTTGCGGTAGAAGTGGGGTGAGTTCTCGGGACAGTTTTGTTTAGTGGAGAGCTGTTTTGGCTATTTAATTGCGACAGTCTCCTTTGCTTTCCTCCTGGAAATGGTTGAATTTGCTGCAGTACCTGCATTGGAGGCGTTCAATATCTGCTTTGATTTGGGGGGTGGATTGTAAGGTTTATTGTTGCGGTAGCATTCCTCAGACGTGTGTCCAGACGCAAATTATTGGTCGGCTGAAATTCGTATAGGCGGAAAAATTTGCTGAGGTGTTTCTCAATTGTTTCTCAATCGAGGGGCCTGCTCGAGAGCGTAATTAATGGCTGCTCTGAGATTTGGGGTACCTCGTGCTTTAACCAAGAGTTTTAGGTTTGGATCACTGAGTCCGTCTTCGAATGTGTGTAGGGCGAGTTTATTATTTTCCCTGAGGAGATATGTTCGCACCGCAAGTTCGGCAGTGCTTTCAAACGTGGCGCTGTCCAACAGGTGCAGGAGGTGTGTGAGTCTGTCTCCAAACTCCTTCCTTGCTTCCCTGTTTGTCTGTTACCAGGTCGTTTTGCGCCAGAGACCTAGAGGGGAGAATTTTAAATTCTTCCTTTAATTCCGCAGCAAGATCATTCCAGTGTGAAAGGACCTTGTATCGGATGTGGTTGTATGCTGGCCCTCGCAGTCTGGTTTTTACCACGCTTAGAAAGAAAGCATGCTGACTGTCGTCCTGTGCCTGCGAAAAAATTATATCTCCACAAGAAATAAAATTATATAGTTCGTCCGGGTTACCGCTGAACACCGGCACGAGACCTATGATGTCTTTTAGCCCGATAGTGACTTCCATTATAATCGTTATTTATTCCGCGCGCTAATTTTGCGTTTTATTCGAAAAATAGATCTTCCCAACGTGAGTGAAACGAACCTATGAGAAATCCAAAACACCAATGAGAGAGGCAGACAACCCAAGTAAATATCGATCATATTAAAGACAGATTTGTTTTTTTTTTAAACCCAGATATATCGATCCTATGAAAACACCAAGGGTGAGAAGAAGATGCCAACGACAAGTAAAGACAACCCACAAATGATGCTAAAAGTAGAATTTATAAAATCATATTGAAGCTTCCTGCTTCAATTTTTCATGTTCTTCCAGTTATGTGATTTGGGGGTTCTTGTTGCCCTAGTTTATATATATATATGTATATATATGTAATATACCTTCTGTTTTTAATTTATTGTAATATTAATTGTATACGTTTTCCTCACATATGTTTTTTGTTATGTTTTTTGTTTTAAGTCCCTTTTTTCAGAATTTACTGTATGGATTTTATATTTTGTGAGATTAAATATTTAAATATAATGTTAAAACATGATTCAGAAACAATCATCTAATTGGTAATAAAATACTAGTTGAAATTTATAAACTACCTGTTGCGCTGTTAACTGCGTTGCTGCATTTGGTGTCGTTAGTATTTGGTTTGTATATTTTTGCTGGAGGCTTTTGGGTTTTTTTTTTTTGGGTGATGTTTTTGCGTTGTGTCTGCTGCCAGGTAGGCCCGCCCTGTATTTAAAGGTTTTTTTCACTTTTGTTTTGTTTTATCTGCTTTTGTGCCTTTAACTTTTGGTTTCTGTTTTTTGAATTTTTTGTTGATGTTTTAATTTTTATTTGTTTATTTGATATTTTATTACACAAGTTCTTTTTTTTGTCATTCTGTCACCTTTTGTTTGAAAAATTTTGTTTTTTCGCTTTTGGTTTGTTTTTTTTTTCTATATTTCGGTTCTCTTGTGTTTGTTTCATCTTTTATTGTTTGTTTTTTTTTCACTTTTGTTTTATTTTATTTGTAAGGGATGATTCGAAATTCTATCCCACGTGAATCGCCATAATTTTGTTGTGTCTATTGAAAGTCACTGGTTCCGTAGTATTTTAACACAAAGGTCCAGTTTAACAAAACCACAAACACGCGACCGTAATGTAGAAATCTGTATTTAGTTTTTTGTGTTATTGTAAGGGATGGTTTAAGATTCATCCCACGCGCTGCCACCATAATTTTGTAGTACTTCGGGCCGTGCTTTCCCAAAACGGCGGGAGAAGAGCCCGGAGTGTCGATTGTGAAATGTGAAAAGTGAAAAGATTGAGTTAAAACAATTTTAGTGATGTTTATTCTTTTCTATTTTATAAAAAGTACAAGGGCGATTTTTATAACTGACAATCGGCCAGCGGTTCGGCCTTCGAAATTAGACTGGTGCATTCGGCCAGCGGTTCGGCCTCTGGAATGCTACTGATTCTGAAATTGAAAAGCACTGCCCTTTTATAGTTTTTGTAGCTGACTTTTGTCAACTATTTTAATGTCAAAATTCCAAGAAGCACACGCTCCTCAATAGTATACTGGTTAGTATACTCGCCTGTCACGCGGGAGACCGGGGTTCGATTCCCCGTCGGGGAGCCTCTGGCGCAAGACTAATGACCTTGCCCGGAAAAAACAAATCATTATGGAAAATTTAACAAGCCTCAGGACTTGCTAAATAAGGCCAAGACCGGTTCCAGGTTGTAGTGCCGATGATGATGATGACACGCAAGACTTGGCGTGCTTCGATTGGAATTTTGTTCTGGGAATTGTTTGAGGATTTTGTTGGATAGATTCTGGGAAGGGGAATCATGAAATCCGTTTTGAATTTAGCATTTCATGATGTCAAGGTTTTTAGGAATTGAGTGAATGTATGATGAATTAACTATTGGTTAAATTCGTTGTACATGTGACTCAATATGGAATTTGAATATGAGGCAAATGAGAATTTGGGATTTGGGTTTTGATTTGGTGTTATTGGGGATTTGGATAGGGGTGGCGATTTAGGATCGCTACATACTCAATTTAGTTAAATTATCTAACTTTATAACTAATGCAACTAATTTTTTTTTTATAAACATGCTTTATTGGATATGAATAGTACAATCTTAACCATCTAATTTAATACTATATTTGAATTGTATTGTGACGCATATGACAATCAGTACTGGAATCTTCGAGAAAGTCCGAAACAAAGTACTAGATTATTTTAGGAAGTACTGGAAAACTGGAATAGAACATTCAAGACTATGGAACGGACGGAAACGATACACCAAATCAGAATGAGGAAAAACGGTATAAATACGTCGCACGCAGAGCGGAAGTTAAGTTAGAGTGATAAGTAAGAAAGCGAAGCAAGCGATAAGTCTCAAGTTAGAAGTAAGAAGAAAAATACGCGATAAGTACGGAAGCGATAAGTCAAGAAATCGTTGTGTACGGTAAAGGTGACGGTTGTGATTAACGGACTAATAAAGTGTTATATTAATTCAAAAATCAATTTAACGGCTCTTATTTATTCAAAAATAATTAATCCAGCGAACCCTAAGCTCGCTACAGTATTATATTTAATTTAGTTTAATTAAGTAAAACGTGTGAGCGTTTACTGGACTAGGGTTCAGCTCCCAAGGAATACAACTAAACTACGACGGCAGTTTGATGTCAGTGACTTTTTGAATAAAAGATTTTTTTTTTCGGCAAATAAGCTTGTTATTTCTCAACATAGTCTCCTTTTAGCTCTATACATTTAGTCCGGCGTTTTTCCAATTTATTTATTCCTTCCAAAAATAGTAGGTTCCCTCAACGCCCAATTTATGGATTTTGCTTGATTACGTTTAGTCAGCACACGAAATTCACTTTTTTCCATTTCCGTTAAAATTCACGAGGTTGTCTGCTTTCAATGGCTGTCAAACACAAACTAAATGACACAGCTTGCTCAAACTTTGACAGTAGTATATTTATAGATGGCAATTGACGGGTTTTTTTTATTTAGTGCATTTATTTGACCGAAAATGAAAAGTAATACAGTTAACTTATGATAGATTGGATATTGTTCGCCAGTTGGGAACCGCAACTCCAATTGTTGCAGATGGTTCGCCAACTGGGAAAAGTCAATAATGTGTTCTGCACCGAGCAGACCCATTGCCCCATTGGGCACACATTGTACACAAAACGCGGTTTGAGAAATACTTGCATTTTAACCTTTATTTACATTATTAAATAGTTAAAATATAAGGACATGAACAAAACGGTGTAAACGCATGAAAAAGGTAAACTGTACAAAAAAGACAATCAATATTAGAAACTTCTTAGTTCTAAGAAGCAAGGTTTAAAAAACAATACTGTTTCTAACCAACCGTAAAAACAGTCACAACTGTTCGTGAACTGTCACCGGTTCCCTTTCTCCATTCAGCATTGAACAGCGGGGCCCGTTATCAGTCCGCTGAATCAGTTGGCAGCGTTCAATGCCAATATGGTTTGCTGCAACCGCAAGTTGGGTTTTCTGCGGCATACAGCCAGGAGCTTAATGCTGTGAAGAAAGTGTATGACAGTTCCGATTAACCAGAGGCTGCCTTGAATTCAATGTTTGTTGCTTGTGCAGCAACAGATATATAATAATTGTTTACATGTTATTTATTAAAATTTCCCAAACAGTTTTTTTTATATGTACTTTTCATTTGATTTTGAGATTTGTAACTTTTATTTTTTCTCAAGACAGTCAGAAAAAAACTTAGCCCATTTGAAATGAATTAACATAACATAATCTAACTTAATCTAATTTTATTTATAATTTACAATATTTGATATTCCAATAACAGTAACAATTTGATTATGACTTAAAAATAATATTTACAATGTGATTATCATTTTGATTTCTGTGGATGTGGGATTTCTTGTTGTGATTGAGGGTAGTAAGGGATAAGGTCAGGTATGTTCGTGAAGCACGTGGGTGCCATTCGGCTCTGTGTTAAAAGTTAAAATCTTGGAGAATGGTTGGATGTTGCTGTATTTGAATTGATTGGGTGCCAGTTCGGTGTTGTGGTACACGACCTCGTTTAGATCGTTAACCAGTCTGCCTGAGGTGAAGAGGGTCATGATTTGGAGACAATTACGGTAGTGAGTTCCCATATTGGAGGAGGGTGATGGAAGGTATGTTGTTAGAGGGTTGGGATTGTTAGGGAGAATTTGTATAAAATTTATCGACAGTCGTATCCGTCTATTCAGTCGTTCGATGTCTGCAGTGCTGTAAAGATTGTTGTTACAATGGTATCTATATGAGTTGGTGGTGCGGTGAAGGCCAGTGATCAACCATTTGGGAGGGTGAGATGTGGTAACATAATGGACAGGCATATGTAAGAGTGGGTTTCTTTTTTTTTTTTGGTTTCGGTAGGAAGTTGGAAATCTTCAAAAGATACTCCTGGACCGATCCAGAGGCATGCCGGGTTTTTACCGACTAAAACCACCTTCCGCCAGGCTCATATTCCCGTTGATACCCGCGGAACTTTCTTTTAGATATTCTATCGCGGGGCGGGACGGAGTTTACCTGTTACTTCGCTCGTCGCGTTGCAACTGCTGCATCATTTCACAGATAATACCATTTGTTACGGACCATGCCTGTTTTGAACTAAGCATGTATTCTATTACTCCTGCCGGAGTAACTCTCCGTCTCATATGTCTCTCCAAAATCGTTCGCGCGGTCTCGAATATCACGCACTCTGTGAGTACGTGTTCCGCATTTTCTATTTTGCCTTCACAATACAAGCAGTATGGGTGATTCACATGCTTATACTTGTGCAAGTATTGCCGAAAGCATCCATGTCCAGATATTAGTTGAGTCAGGTGGTAATTCAGCACGCCATGTTTTCTTTTCACCCATGTTTCTATATCAGGTATCATGGTCTGGGTCCATCTTCCTTTGGTGGAAGAATCCCACCTTCGTTGCCATTCTCTTAGGCTTGAGAGCTCTAATTTGACCGCATTCTCCGTCGATTCTCTTGGGAGACTTTATGCAATGCAGCGTTTTCTTTAGCTTCAATGTCAGGTGGTGTCTTTCCGGCCAAAATATTTATAGCATCTTCGGATACCGTTTGGAATGCACAGCATACTCTCAGTGATGCCAGCCTATGTGCTGAGTTCACTCCCCTCATGTACGACTTATACTGTGCGGTTCCTGCACATATGTGAGCTGCATATATTATGATGGAGGTGTTGACACTGGTTTCCTTATGTGCGGCCGGGGTCCTCCAACCTTGTGTAGCAGTCTCGCTAAAACTTTGCATACACTTGCCGTTTTTTCACCCGTTTTCCTCAGGTGTTCCTTGAAGGTCAACCTGTTGTCGAGTATAACACCAAGATATTTAATATAGGGACTGGATCTGATTATTTGTCTTTCTATTTCCAAATCAAGGTGTTCAACTTTCTTGCGGCTGCTTATTAAAACTGTCTCCGTCTTATGTCCAGCTAGTTTCAGTCCGGCTATATCTAGCCAGCATTTAATGCTCTGGATTGCTTGGGAGCAAATATTCTCCAAGTCATCTAGATGTTTAGCGACGGCTACTATGATTCTAACTCCCTCCGGTATATTGACCCTGAGCACACCATCATACATTATATTCCATAACAGCGAACCTAATACAGATCCCTGAGGTACACCCGCTGTTATTTTATATTCCTGTGGTTCCCCATTTGTATCATACAGCAGTCTTCTATCCGAGAGATAATTTGCTAGTATACGCACCAAGTAGCGTGAGACTTGTAGATCGCGCAACGCTTCTAGAATCCGATTCCAATTCACTGAGTTAAACGCATTTTTAACATCTAGCGTCACCACCGCGCAATATTTCTTTGTACCACCTAGCCATCGTGCTCCAGCTATCGCATTGCCAGCGATGTCGGACACCACAGATAGTGCCTCACCGGTTGATCTACCTTTCCGGAATCCATACAGCGATTCAGAGAGTCCCGATGCCCCCTCAGTGAATTGTTCCAGGCGAGTAGCAATTACTCGCTCAAGCAGTTTTCCTGTCGTGTCCAACATGCACAACGGACGATAAGACGACGGCGCCTCTGGGTTCTTGAGTCCTTTTGGAACAAGCACAAGTCGCTGTTTTTTTCCATCGTTTGGGAAGGGTTACTCCCAAATATTTTTGAGTTTTGGAAGGCGTTATAAGGGTGTTATTAAGGTTAAGTTTAATTTTGTTGTGGCAACTTTTAGTGTTGTTTGTGCAGCGAGCGTTTCTTCCTTTAGACACCGTTAGCTGGGCTATGTTAGATTGAGGTTAATTTTCCAATTTGTTAAAGTATGGTGAGATTTTCGGGAGGAAGTTGTTAACGCGGTTTCTTGCCGCTTTTACAAATCTACTGCTAGAGTATATTAAAGTATCGTCAGCATAATTTAGCATTACTGGAGGTTGGGGAATGTCGGATGTGTATAGAAGATATAAAAAGTGGTCCGAGAACGGATCCTTGGGGAACTCCCGCGGTTATGTTGCGAGTTTGTGAGAAGGAACAGTTTATTCTGACCATGAATTTCCTCCCAGAAAGATAAGATGCTAGGAGCTTTGTGATATTGGAATTCAGACCAAATAAGCAGTGCAGCTTATAAAGAAGTCCTGAGATCCAGATGCAATCAAATGCTTTGGAAATATCGAGAAATATGCATACGGTAGGGGATTGGTTTTCCAGACCAGTTATGATATCGTGTGTAGGTTTTAGTAGAGCATGACAAGTGGAGTGTCGCTCACGAAAGCCAAACTGAGAATTAGGGATGAGAGCGTTATCATTGGCAAACGAGAGAAGGTTTTGGTAGATCTTACATTCCAATATTTTGCTTAGGGTGTTTAATAAAGATATCGGACGATAGTTGGAGGTGTTATTGGAACTACCGGACTTTTTAGCGCAATTTTCCAGTTCTCTGGGAAATGTGAAGCATTTATGATATGGTTAAGAAGGACGAGAATGGGAAATAGATTTGGCGGGCGAAGTCTTTTAAATAGAAGGTGTGGTATTCCTTCTAGACCGGTAGATTTCTTGTTGGGTCGTGATTTTATGAATTTGATTAATTCATCTGTGGTTAGAAATGTGCTGGTGTCTGAAGGATGTGACGCTTTGTTTGTGGCGTTAAATTCCCAAATGAAAGGAGTATAAGATACTTTTTTTTTTTTTTTATAAAACGCTGTCTTTATTGACCATTAAAAGTTTAGTTACATAAGTTTACAGCTAACTTAACTAAGTTGTGACAATTTTACTTACAATGTCTAGAACATTTTTCCAAGTAATACTTAATTTGAGGTCTTACGTCTAAGGAGATCTATACCAGTTACAATTTATTAGTAGGACTCCTGGAAAGGTCATGAAAACCAGGATGGATTGTCAATGTTTACAATAAATATTCTTAAAACTACTTATCTCTACTTAAATCTAGCTTATATCTAAGGTAGTTAAATAAATTCACATATAGTCATTTAGAACAAATTAGCCTAGTCTTAAGCTTATTTTGAGATTCCATACTTTACATACCCTAAGGAGGGAAGGGAGCGGCAGGGGGAGGTCTCTCCACCGACTGCTCGTTAAAGGAAAGAACCCGAGAAAAGGGTTGAATGTTTGAGTATTTGAAGTGGTTAAGATCGGTTACCCTGTTATGGTAGATGATTTCGTTCGCATCATTTACTAATCTTCCTGCGTAGAAGAGAGCCTTTAAATGGAGTGCATGAAGATAGGGATTTGATGCATTGTGGCTGGGGAGGCTAAGGGAATTGATGAGAGGGTTTGGATTGGCTGACAGGTTTTCAATGAATCTTATCGACAATTCCAGGAACCTTCTATCCAATCTCTCCAGGCCGACGGAGTGGTATAGCATAAGGCTTCTGATATATTTGTGGGAGTCGCGCTGTCGACGTAGCCCTGTGATCAGTCTGAAACACTTCCTTTCGAAGATACGAAGTTTTTCCATTTGAGAGGGAGAGATATGGAACCAGATGGGACAAGCGTAAGTAAGTGTGGGCCTGATGATTTGTTTATAAAGTAGAAGTTTGACTTGTTGAGAGAGACCATCTGCCTTCCACATTACTTTCCGACAAAGGTTCAGCTGTGTCCCCGCTTTGCGGATGACATTGTTTATGTGAGTCGTGAAAGAGAGATTATTTTCGAAAGTGATGCCCAAGTATTTTAGTGATTTAGATGGTTTTATGAGGGTGTTGCAGAGGTTCAGTTGGATTTTTGAATGGTTACGTACCGTGTTATTGGTACAGTGAACGTTTCTACCTTTAAATACAATCATCTGAGTTTTGTTGGGGTTTAAGCGGATCTTCCATTTAAGGAAGTAGGAGGAAAGAATTTGGAGGAATTCATTTACGCGGTTTCTGGCAGATAATACGAGCCTGCTGCTGGAGTAGACAAGGGTATCGTCTGCGTAGTTGAGGATTCGAGTATTCGGTGAGAGGGGTTGAGGAATATCAGATGTGTATAGTAAGTATAAGAGGGGACCCAGAATGGATCCTTGGGGGACTCCTGCTGTTATTGAGTACGTCTGGGAAAGGGTGGAATTTATCTTGACCATGAATTTCCTATTTGATAGGTACGAGTAGAGAAACTTGGAAGTGTGATTGTTGAGACGATACGTGGAATGTAATTTGTACAGAAGACCCGCAGTCCACACGCAGTCGAAAGCCTTGGATATGTCAAGGGAGATACACACAGTGGGGCACTGGTCGTTAAGAGCCATAGTGATGTCGTGAGTAAACTTGAGGAGAGCGTGACATGTTGAGTGTTGTGCACGAAAACCGAATTGGAAATCAGGGAGTAATGAGTTAGTTTCCGCGAAGGAGAGTAGGTAATGGTGAATTTTTAATTCAAGTAATTTGCTTAAATTATTAAGTAGTGAGATGGGTCGAAAATTGGCCGCCATCAGGGATGCGCCTGATTTTTTAATGGGGATGACTATGGCAGTTTTCCAAGACTCCGGTATGTGACCAGCATTTATTATGTGGTTTAGCAGGGTCATGATGTATAGTCGATTTGAAGGGTTGAGGTTTTTGAAAAGCACTTGTGGAATTTTGTCCAAGCCGGTTGAGTTTTTATTGCTACGAGAAGATATCATTTGGTTAAATTCCTGCGGTTGTAAAAAGAAGTTTGTATCGGTGGGTTGAGATGCTCTATTGTGATTATTAAATTCAGTTATGAATGGAGTGAATGAAGAGATTAGTTCATGGGATGTATAACGGTTGACCACTTCCTCAAACTCGGAGTTGCCTAGGCTATCATTTTGTCTATGCACTTGGGAGAAGTGTTCCGCTAAATAGTTTGCTATTTCAGAATCAGAGTACAGAATATTATTTCTAGGACCAATTAGTCTGTCTATTGAGGTGTGTATTTTTCGTCCGGTGAGGCGATTGATGTTTTTGTAAAGATTACGATCGGGTCTGATACTATTTAAAGTGGAGATGTAGTTCTGCTCTACGAAAGCATTTAACTGCTGGTTAATGAGGGTAGACAATAATTGAACCTGTACTTTGAGGAGGGGACAAAATCTTCGAAATAGTTTTCGGCGGAGCTTTTTTTTTAATGAGATGAGTTTGAGGGTGAGATATGGAAGTGGTTTACCTACGAAGGAGTGTGGCATCCTTGAAGGGGTATTAGAATACAGGGCTTGCTGTAAGATCCCTTCCATCTTACAAGCTGCTTCTTCAATTTCGTTAGGATCCAAGTTATTCGTATCTGTGATGGGAAGCGTTTGAAACATATCGCTAACGGATTTGTTGACCTTTCTCCAGTTAGTTCTGGAGAAATTATGGACTGGGTTGAGAGATTGAAGCGGATTTAAGGGGCCAAGGTCAATTATCGAGTGGATGGAGGCATGGTCCGAGGGGAAGAAGTGCGACACAGTAGGGGGAGATACAGAGCGTAGGATCGCAGATTTTAAGAAGAAGTCTATAGTTGATTGAGCAGAGCTGGAGCAATGAGTAGGTTCCGTAGGGGAGTCGATATAGACGTAGGGGTGGAGAGGTAGGAAAGCAAGCAATTGTTTGCCAAATTTATTGCAAGCGGTGTCGTTGAAGGCGGTATGACGGGCATTCCAGTCGCCTCCGATGATGAATGAGTGGGGGTGGGATTGACGGAATATTTCATCGAAGTCTGAAGATGGGAAGTTAGGGTACCTCTTGGGTTGTAAATAGATGGCTACTAGAACCAAGACTTTATTGTTGTCACAGAGCAGTTTGACAGCAGTGTATTCGACACAGGAGATGTTGCTAAATTTGACTTCACTGAATTGGAATCTTTTATGAATAAGGATACCGGTACCTCCTTTTGCACCGTCAATTCTAGGAGTTGAAACAAGTTGGTAATTAGGAACAGAAATGCGAGAGTTGGGTTTGAGCCAAGTTTCACAAAGAAGGAGGACGTCTGGAGAAAACTCCTTCACTAGCAGTCGGAGGTGATGCCTCCGTATGTTTGACGAAATGGAATCTACATTGAGGGCAACTACACTTAACTTAGACATTTTGGGATAATATATGTGAGGTTATAAGAGAAAGTATCTGACCTTTTTTTTCGAAGTTACTTAATCCATTTAGCGTCGGTAAGAGAGCTTGCAACTCTCGGATGTATCCCATGATGTCGAGTCCTAGGTTTGTTCCTGGTTGTGATGAGGGTGCGTTGTTTCCTCTGGTAATTTCCGCATAGGATTTCGATTTCGTTGTTGTAGTAGCTGTTGCTGTTGGTTGCTTAAGTTGGCCAGTGATGTTTTTGGTTGGAGGCACTCTCTGCTTCAGTAAGCGTAGCTTGTGCGGGCATTTTGTGAAGTTTGCAGGATGCGGTCCACCACAATTGCAGCATTCAACTGACACTTCCTTTACAGAAATGGAGCCATCCGGATTTTCCGTGTGTATACGTTCTGGGTCCTCACCCGGTGGCTTGACTTTGCATTGGTTTGGTTCATGCTCCTGCGCACATTTTACGCATCGTCTTGGTAGATGACACGAAGATGAAAGATGACCTGACTGCTGACAGCGCTTGCAGTGGAGAAGCTCCTGCTTGTGAGGTGTCTCTATCTGAATTTTGTGGGTGAACAGATATTTGATCTGTTTTAGTTTGTTAGTGTCTTCGGTTGGTGCCAATTGGATGATCCGTAGGTTGAATATGTTGCTCGCCCTCATGTGAGGAGTTTGGTAGTAGTCGACTTTGGATATTTTCAAGTCAGGACTTAGTCTCGTCAATTCCGCGCTTATTTCTTCATTAGTCCAAGCAGGGTCGATGTGCCGTATTATAAACGTTTTCGGTTTGAGATCCGCCATGAGGAAGGTGAAGAACTCCAGTTTATTCGAGATAAGCGCTTTTTCAGCTAGCGCGTGGTC
The DNA here is from genome assembly GCA_963931805.1 of Microdon myrmicae. Classification (NCBI taxonomy): domain Eukaryota; kingdom Metazoa; phylum Arthropoda; class Insecta; order Diptera; family Syrphidae; genus Microdon; species Microdon myrmicae. The sequence continues at coordinate 150,137,320 of OZ007497.1, read as the reverse complement.
TTTTAAAGAAGAGAGTGTTACGGACACGTTGTCACCTCTCGATCTGGTGGTAAAATTCCGGTGTCCCAGGGCGCTCTCCAGAAGCTGAATAACTTGCTTGATGTTATTTACCTTTTTGATGTTGATTTGTGGGGGCCTTTCGTTCTTTGGAACTCTTCCATTGGCAGCGACGTTATTTATTTGGGGTTTCGGTTGTTGTTGACTTCCAGACACTTTTTGGATACTGGAGATATTTGGTGTTGGCTTGGCAGCTGGTGCTGATAGATGAGACGGTTGCTCCTCCATGTCAGACTCGTCCAGCATTTCAGGAAAATTTGCAGAGCTGCTTTCCAATTCGTCGATTCTCTTGGTTAATTCCTTGATGAGCTTCTCCTGGGCCTTGATGTGATCCAGGGCCTGCTGGAGTCTTTGATCCTGTGTTAAGGTCATGTTTTGAATATTTTCCAAGACAGCTGGCGTCTTTTTAGGGGGGGAGTATAAGATACGGGTCTGTGTTTTATATATTCGTTTACAGTTTTTTGAAAATTAGTGACTGAGAGGGAATCCTTTTGTTGATGGATCTTTGAGAAGTGATCAGCGAGGCATTTGGCTATGTCCGTACCGGATTGGATAAGATTGTTGCTGAGTGGGTTGATAAGGTGATCGAGTCGCGGTTTATTAAATGTTTTATTATTAGTGTGGTCAGGAGTTGAATCTGACTTTTAATAAAGGTGCAGAATCTTATATGAAGTTTTCGGCGAAGTTGTTTTTCGAGACGCAGCGATTTAGTTAGGATGCTGGGTAAAGGTTTTCCTAAATGATTATGAGGGATGGTGGTGGGTATATTGGTGGTGAAGGCATCCTTGAGGGTCTGCTAAATTTTTAGGGCTGCTGGATAGATATCAGCCGACTTGAAGAAGAAGTCGATTGTTGACTGCGTCGAGTTGGTGACACGATTTGGCTGCAGTGGTCTGTCGATGTACGTATATGGGTGAGATAAGAGGAGCTCCAAAAGTTGGCAACCGTATTTGTTATTCTTGATGTCGTTGAATGCTGTATGTCGAGCGTTCCAGTCTCCACCGATTATGAATGGTGCGGGGAGAGACTGTCTGATTATTTGAGATATGTCAGAGTCAGGGAAGTCTGGTTCTCGTGTTGGGTGGATGTAAACGGATGTTAATATGATTACTTTTTTGTTTTCACAAAAAAGTTTAACTGCCGTGTATTCAATATTGAAAACATTGGCGAACCTAATTTCGGTGAATTGAAGTTTATTATTTATTAGGATGTCGGTACCTCCATGGGATCCAGTAGTTCTGGAGTTTGAAATAAATGTATAACTGGGGATGGATACTCGGGAATTGGACTTAGGCCACGTTTCTGAGAGGAGAAGGTTGTCTGGGGATAAGGTTTTAACAAACAACCGTAAGTGTTGCTTACGGATGTTGGAGTAAATAGACTCTGCGTTGAGGGCGACTATAGTTAGTTCAGACATTGAGGAAAAGAATACGGGAAGTTATAAGTGAGAGAATCTGACCTTTTTCTTCGATATCCGACATATGCTTCAATGTAGGAAGCATCGTTTGTAGACTCTTGATGTAGCCATATGATGTTCCTGGTCTTCTGGGTTGTGGTAATGTGTTCTGCGTTTTGGATTTGGTTGGTGCGGATTTGTTGGTTGTAGTTGATTTTATTCTTCTTTGGAGAATTCTCAACTTATGAGGGCACTGGGAGAAATTAGCTGGATGTGTACCTCCGCAGTTACAGCACGTCACTGCGATTTCCTTAGGGGTAATGGATCCATTGGGGTTTGTGGTTTGGATTTTTCCTAGTTCCATACCCTGTGGATTGACTGGTTGGTGTTCATCGGCATATCTGCCGCATCGTATATTTAGGTGGCAAGCTACCGCCAAGTGACCCGAGCCTTGGCATCTCTTGCAATGGAGGATGCTTTGTTTATGAGGCTCTTCGATACTGATCTTATATGTAAAGAAGTCTTAATATGTTTGGCTTGTTGGTGTCTTCCTTTGGAGGGATTTGGAAAATCCGTAGTTTCTTTAAGTTGGTGTCTCGCATGTCCGGAGTTTGAAAATAGTCTAGTCTGTAGATTTTCAGCTCTGGGCAAATCCTGATGATCTCTGACGCTAGTTCTTCGTTGGTCCAAGTTGGGTCAATGTGCCTAATGATGAAAGTTGTTGGTTTGAGCTGATGGTGTTGGAACGTAAAAAATTGGTGTTGTAGTTCCGCAAGTTTTCTGACGGTTATCTCGTGATCAACCAGAGTTGTTGTTGCAATGTAGACAGAGGAGCCTTTAGTATTTATGGTGAAGTTGCGATGTTCTAGGGCATTTTCTATTATAAGGATTATTTCCTTGATGCTGTTTGTGTTTTTATGTAGATTGGTGGTGGTCTAACATTTAGGATTTAGGACGGGTTTATTCTGAGACGTCGTTTAAGAGCGGGAGTGTAGATGTTGAAATCGAAGGAGGTGGGGAAAGAGTTGGCCTGTCGTAGCATACGCGAGATGGGTTCGTTAGCGCCGTAAGAAGTGTGATGAGCGGGCAAGTAAAACAGTCGAGGGTTACGTACGTTACGGTAGTTTGTATGAAATGTTAAAGTGGAGAGCAAGCTTGGGCAATTGATTGAGCCAGACAGAAGGCGATGGACAAAGATGATGTCGGCATGGATTCTGCACTCTTCAAGTGTGTTTAGATTGATTAGAGGGAGCCGGCTTGTGTATGGTCGTAGAATCAGCGGATTTTCCCAGTTTAGTTCGCGGAGGGCAAAGCGCAAGAAACGGCGTTGAACACTCTCAATTCTGCGAATGTGAGGCACTTGATACGGGGACCAGACCTGACTAGCGTATTCGAGTAGTGGCCGGACAAAAGTTGTGTAGAGTGATCGGGTGACATAGGGTTTAAGGAATTCCTTCGACCAGCGTTTGACAAACCCAAGGGCGGCGTTGGCCTTGAGGATTATGTAATCAATATGTGCGGTAAATTTGAGCTCCTTGTCGCATACGACGCCCAGGTCGCGAATCAATTCAACCGATGTTATCGGTTGGTTCAGTAAAGAGATAGGAGCGTGGGAGAGTGGGGGAACTCTTCCGAGAGAAGGTGATTGTGTGACATTTGGCGATATTCATTTCTAGGCAATTATTTTGGCACCAAGTCGAGAAGCTGTCAAGATCCGATTGGAGAAGTGAGGAGTCCAGGGGAGAGCGGATTGTCTTGAAAATTTTGGAATCATCCGCGTAAAGCGAGATGAAGGAGTGATTAATGCAAGAGCCTATGTCGTTTATGGTTAGGATAAATAGGAGAGGGCCAAGGTGACTGCCCTGGGGGACACCTGAGGTTGGGAAAAAAGGATCGGAGAGGGTGGATCTAAATCGCACGCGGAAGGTTTGATAACTGAGATAGGATGAGACCCACTTAATCAGCAGGGGTTCGAAACCGAGGGAAGATAGCTTGAAGAGAATGAGGTTATGGGAGATTTTATCGAAGGCCTTGCTAAACTCGGTAGCGACTACATCGACCTCATCGCCGTTTTCTAGGGCAAGGAGTGTGCGGGATGTGAATTCGACAAGGTTAGTAGTAATGGACCTGCCTGAGAGGAAGCCGTGCTGGTTCGGAGAGATGATGGGTGCGCAGCGAAATCATAACGCATCATATAGAAGGCCTTCGAACAGTTTGGGAATGTGCGAAAGCTTAGCAATGGGACGATAATTGGATATATCGTTTTTTTCCCCTTTTTATATAAGAGGATTTCCAAAAGTCAGGGATTAGACCTTGGGCAAGGGATAGATTGAAGATTGACGCTAGCGGGAGAGAGAGAGAAGAGGAACGGTTTTTTAAGAGGATAGCAGGGAGTCCGTATGCGCTGGGACTGAAATCGTCTTTAAGTTCTTCAAGTTTTTTTTATGACTTGGTGTTGTTGAATGTGTAGAGGGATGAGAGGGCCGAGGGAGAATTCAGACTTGTCAGTAAAGTAGGCGGGGTTAGGCTCGAACGAGTCGTCCGTGAAGGATAGTTTGAAGAAGGACGCGAAAAGATTGGATATGGTTTGGGAGTCCGTTGTAGTAGTTGAGCCGTAGAAATGGGAGGTGGGATAGGCATCAGATTTCCGTTTGTGGTTGATGAAGTGGAAGAAAGATTTGGGGTCGTTGATCAGGTTGGTAGAGGGAGCTGTAAAGCTCGGTGAATTGGTAAAAGTAACCCAGATAGTTGGAGTAGTCAAGGTGAGAACGCGTGTTTAGGAAAGTGTTCCATAACTTATTCCTCTTGTTACGAAGGGTGCGTAGTTTGTGGTTATACCATGGGGGCGATGAGAATGATAACCTGTGTCGGGAGTATGGGACATACTCTATGGGATATGGCGTTGTGGATTTCTGTGTAGAGCGAGACTGTAGCGTCCCCTACACTTATATCATTTACGCGGAGTGTGATATTGCTGAGGTACTCATTTATGAGGCGGAAATTGGCTTTTAGGAAGTTGATAGGGGGGAGGTGTGCTGTGGGCTGAGTAGTCGTGGTATAAGGATAATGAATGAAGGATGGGCGAGTGAATCCTGACACTCCACTTTGACTTGCTCTAAAATCATTTCTATGCTCTTAAGTTGAAATAAAATATTGTTTACTTACCTTTCAGTTATCCGTTATCGGAATTGCATTAGCAAGTAGTCTCAATTTTCTCATGCATTTTTTGAATTCTGTCCACTTATTGGTGTGAAATGGAATACAGTCCGACTGTCGAATATCGACGAGTTCACGCTTTTCGCATTTCCACAGCTGTGAGTTTTGTAAATCATAGAATAAAACCCATGCCTGCGAACTATCTTTTCTCATCGTGATTAGCGTGTTCATTTTCCATTATCAGCACTACGATGTGCTTAACTTAAGCTACTATGCGATCTGAGAGAAGATTGTCATGGTGTCAAAAAACCATTTTTGTATATCTCAAATCATCAATATATTCAAATAATTTAAGCATTGTTGTTTATGACTAGGACACCCTCCACCATGTCGACCTCCTGATGTTAATTAAAAGAAACCTAACATCAACCTTGATTTTTTTAATGAGCTCATTTCGTGACAGAATATTAGTCTGATGAAACCATAACGGTTGCGTGGTTTACTACATTAACCAATTCTTAAAATAAATACTTTCTTATTTGAAAGTTACGGTCTATGATTCGCTCTTGGAAATTTTGAAGCACTGGCTTCCGTCTGGGTTTCTTGGATTAGCTTCAATCGTCTTAAACGATGTTTATAGGTTATATGGTTTTATAGGCACCAGTTGAGCTTTCAGGTAATGACGATTTTTGGAATCCAAATAATTCTATTTGGGCCAATTATACGCAGCCTTTGATTGAGTTCATTAATATAATAGTGATACCATGGCTGATGAAATACCTTTCATGGTTATTGTTTGGGTGTGTCTCATTATATTTAATTCAAAAGGACAAATATGATAAGTTGCTTGTGTGATCTTTCTGCGTTAACTGTCAACTTTTATTATTTACACTTGAGGTTTTCAGGTAAGTGAAGCATATCCTAGCACACTTCTCAAAACCGTTCTTTTTTGTTTCGTTTTTTATAATTAAAAAGCATGAAAAAGGATTATTAATATATACTACAAGGACACAGTATACAGAGGTAGGCTTATGAAGTAAATGTTTTATTCCTCATGACTGTCTGAAGATTATAATGACAGTGAAGCATGTGAACATGAGCATGAATATTTCTTTATAATTCAAATTGCTTTAATTGTTGCGCGGTAGGTTGTATGAATGCTTAAGGAATCTGGGTGTATCCGAAAGTTATTCGCCGACCCAACATACTTTGGTGTTATATCTGCTGGTTTATAAAATATTCACTTATCTTAATTTGTTTCAGTAATTCTTACTCTTGTTGAAAAATGTTCAATTTTGAATGAGCCATGAAACTAATTTACTTTAAAAACGTGTACTCAAAAGTTTATGCATAAAGCAATGTCAGCCTCAGATCATTGGAGACCGATATCATCGAATTTCTTAGGCTTTCAGCTGAGAGATGGCATGATAAATTACGTGGCACGCAAACACAATAACCGGTTGTTAATTGTGCAATGGCAAATGTGCGATTCACGATTTGTGATAGAAGTAATCAATACGATTGTTGTCCCACATCACCTTCCGCTTATAGGGTCACTGCGATTGTCATCAAATTCGTTGTCAATTAGTAGCTAATTGGTGGTTCTTTTCGAAATCAATTATTGATGGCGTAGTTCACGTGGACTGTCCTGTTTTACTAAGCTGCCTTGTGATGGTCACTTATAATTATATAGATAGTCGTTTGTCGAAATTGTATGTCAATGTACAAGCAATATTTTATTCACGTTGATCATTTGAAAGCGATTAGGAGCAGTTTTATGAAGACGAGGAGTGTTAATCTGGTCTAGAATGGAATGGACAGAGAAAAGTTCATTGTTTATTGACCTCGAAAGATGTACTAGAGTAGACAGTAAATAACAGTAAGTTGATATTTCAAATGTTTTCTACAGAAATCAGAATAGTATTCTTCTACGTGACTTTAATTGTTATGCAAAGGCACAATAATAGTTTTTTTTTAAATAAGTTTGTGGTGATTGGTGTACTTGTGCTGTTGTTAGCATTGGTTCTACTTCCGTCACCAGCAAATTCACTCCCTGCACTGTCACCGATTATGGAGTTGCTTGGTCTTTATTGTCTCTGAAGGCCTTCCCCAAACCCAGATCTTGTTCAGATCTCAGTGTAGTATGGATGTAGAAATGTAGAAAACAAAGTCTAAATTTTACACATTCCACGGTTCTTTATTACTCTTAAAATGAAGGCTAATTTAAACTAACGTCATACTACTTTCCTAAACAATCTATTGACACTATTGAATTAATTGATTTAATAAACGTAATTAAAATGAATTTTCTTCCACAGATTATAGTATGTACACGAGTTTGTAGCTAGAGTCACTTTGATTTCTTAAAGTAGTTCTAAACAAAACTGAATTAACATTGATTTAACAAACGTAACTCAAACGAATTTTCTTCCACAGATTATAATAAGCACACGAGTTTGTAGCTAGAGTCACTTTGATTTCTTAAAGTAGTTCTAAACAAAACTGAATTAACATGGTTTTAAGGGCTAGTCGCCCGACGACGCAATATTGCCGCTACTGAAGCTAATTCACCCGGCTGCGCGTTTTTACTCCAACTTATCTGACACTCCAAAATAACTCTTTTGTGTTTATGCTCTCAACTCACGGGTGGCTAATTTCCGATTGACATTAATTAACGTGGAGGCCCGACTTGCCTCCACGGAATCCGTATCGCGAATAAAGATATCGACCAGAGCGACAGAACACTAACATTTTCATCCATCGCCCCGATGACCATATAAGGGATGATCTTAGAAGATGATCACCGAAAGGATGCGCACACACACAGATGCGGTTACTTCGCACTCTCATGCTGTGCATGAGCAAGCGGACCGTGGATACAATAATTTCATTAGGGGAACATTAGCTGGCATGGTTGCAGCTGGTGCCATTATCTCGACATAGAGATTTAGGCGTTTGCACGATCAGCGACTGCGTAAAGCATTTGTGCTGATCGTGCACATCTTGGCGGCATCTCCACGTAGTCGAATTCTCGATGGTAATTTCCATTTATGAGAACTCGAATTCCTTGGGCGGTCAGCCGTATGCCTTAATGTATTTGTCGGTCAAATGACCGACTGATGTGGGCATGTATGAAAAGGAAAGACGAAACATCTCTTGCACGTGTGCGGCAGACGCGTAAGGGTATATCTTGGTGATATGGTTCGGACAATGTTGGTTGCTTGGTGTATGCCGCATGTTATACTTTGATACTGAGAAATCCGATGATGCAACATACACCCGATGCATGGCTTTCTAGCACATGATGCCCATGAGGAAAATTTCTCTTGTGGTTCGTGCTATTGAATTAGCAAAAATATGATTTAGGAGACACTTTAGGTGGGTGACAAAAATGTGAGTACCTGCTTAATTGGTGGGCAAGCAATCAGTACTTGTTTTATCGGTTTTCACCCGTCTTTGTGTTTAGATAAACATCTACAAATCATTTTTAAATTGAATCGATGCACACTCTCTGTTCGACGGGAATCGAGAGAAAATGTTTGCAATATGTGAGATGATATTTATATTTTGCAAAATGGCAATATTGCCTTGTCTCCACAACCACGAATTGGAAGAGCTACACCGCAAACCTACAATAGTGAGATTAATCAACGCACGAAGATTAAGATGTCATCAATGCCGGACATGTGGCACGAATGGGCAACGATAAGACCGTGCATAGAACTCTTGACGGTAAACCAACGGGAAAGAAACCGACAGGGCGGCCGCGACGGAGATGGGAGGACAATGTTAGGTCTGACCTTGAGAGGATGGGATCGGATGGTCAAACGTGGAAGGAGAGCGCACAGGACAGGGAACAATGGCGAAGTCGAGTCGGGGAGGTCATGAACTTCCGAGTTCCCACTGCCCAATAAATAGTAGCAATTAGCCTTGTGCTGGGTAACATCTAACGTTTCATTAAAAATGTCAACATTTTTGGATATAATTTTACTTGAAGTTTTTTGTCGCATGGATGTTAATTGTTTTGTTGCCATTGACTTGAAAATTAAATGTTTTAAAAACAACGAATTTAATATAAGAGTGCTTCCATGTAGTTATTTTTTACAATAATTTACAAAAGGTCGCGTATTTTTTTGGAGACAAATTGACATATTTATTGTTTATGGTAAAAACAAAAGCCGGTCAGGCAATTCAGAATAGTATACGACCATTTGCCAACAAGAAGTCTACGACCCATTTGAAAAAAAGCATCACAAGACCTCATATGATAATATGAATTCACACAGATATTATATAACAACTAAATATTTACCTAATCAAAACATCGAATTAACCGATCATCCGCCATGGAATCCTAATTTGGCACTAAACTCTTTCTTTTTATTGCTAAACGTCTAGGCTATGTGGTCGAGACTTTTCAGCGCCAACAGATGCGGTTGATGCTCTCAAAATGTTTGTTTTGGAGGTGCCATTTTCGTAATGACATGAGGGCCTAAAATAAATGTTTTGGTCGAATGCAATACATACAGAATATTTTTAGAAGTCATTGAATCCATGTTCATTCTTTTTTGCAAAATACGTTTTTGGCAGTTTTTTAATTGATTGTGTTCCGCCGAACACTGTCTATTGCGACGATAGCGAAGAACGTGTGATTCGAACCGACGGTATCACGATTAGAATCACTAAAAGATGGAACCAAAGCTCAACGTATCAGGCCACTGCCGCGTGTACGAATTCGATTTCTAAACTCAAGTACACTCAACTGATGTGGAATATCTGTGTTATTGTTTGGTATACGGCTGATGCATTTTCTTATTCGATTTTTTTTTCGGTGTTCTTCACTATTTGCTTGTATATCGTGTGTGCATATGTTAGAAACGCCACACTACTCCCTCCTCAGAAACTTTATTACGATCACCTTCGTGTGCGAACGACGGGGCGAGGAGTGAGCTAGCGAGAGAACGCCAGAGCAGGCGCGTGTGCCGCTGCTCTATGCGGAATCGTGATCGTAGTAGTAAAGTCCTGTTTACTATGGGAGGATAGTGAAGATGGTGAATTGAACACACGATGAAACAGGTGAGAAGCGAAGCATTGAAGCACCAGGCTACTGACGCGTGTACGAATTCGATTTATAAGCTCAAGTACACCCAACTGATGTGGAATAGCTATGTTATTGCTTGATATACGGCTGAGGCATTATTCGATTTTCTTTCGGTGTTCTTCACTATTTGCTTGTATATTGTGTGTGTATGTGTTAGAAACGCCACAGACTCAATCCCCAGCATTCATAATCTGGCACTGTTTCCTTCCATTTTTAATGTCTTCCACGATGACAACCTCCTTCGCGTCACTGGGGATTCCCCATGCCGAGGCGTGCTCATTGCTGTCCAAAACAGACTCGATTCTTCACTAATTGCTTCCTCAACCTCTTCCAACTCAGTCAAAATCGCTCTTCCTCGTATCCCAATCTTTGTCATTTGCTTCTATATCTTGCCACCCCAGCCCATCGAAGATTACGAGCTCGCCCACAACGCGATTGACCGCATCGAGCTGAGTAATCGTCAGGACAAAATCATCTTTTTTGGAAGTTACAACGTGCCACAATTAAAATGAGATTTACCCGTCGATCATTCTTACTTTATCTCCCATCGTCAAAGAAAGGAATCATTGATTGGCTAGCCAATTCTTACCTCTCTTACGCCAGCAACGTTCTAAATTTCATGGGCCGGCAGCTAGGCCTATTTTTTACAACAGATCCCATCAATACTTCAGTCTCATCCAGCACCTTTGCCCTCCCATCTATTAAAACCCATCTATTAAACCCACCACCCCCTCCCCCTATGACCTTCTTTCGGGACCACTCGCTATAGTCTGCCCCCTCTAGCAATCACTACCCTTACGATTTCCATAAAGCTTACTTTCGCCTCATCAACGACTACGTGAGTAGTCTTTCGTTTAACTATGACCATCTATCCATCGAAGGTGGCATCATTCTCATTTACACCGACATTTTTTATTCTATTTCCCTGTACTTACAGTTCCTTATTCCAGACATATAGTAGAACATCGACCTCATCGCTACCTTGAACAAGTATAGGCTTCGTTCTCTGCTTAACAAAAGGTACAAGCCATGGGCCACCTTTTTACAGAATCGAACTATTGTTGACAACTCTAACTTTCTTGGTTGTTACCTTCAGTTCACAGAACTATACAACACCCGAAACTATATACAAAAGTAACTCAAACCAATCTAAATAATTACCCCAAATACTTTTTTCAGTTCGTTGATCATATACTTAAATCCGATGGTTCTCCCACATCTCTTACCTTTAATTCTCAAACCTCATCTGATCCTCTTACTATTGCTAATTTCTTTGCCATTCATTTAAAACAATCGTTCACTAATGGCTCCCTCGTTTCAGGCTGGTCATATTTCAATTAATTACCTAATTTTTTACCTTGGGCTCCTTCTCCCCCTCCCATTGATGATACGCCCTTAAATGAATTTAAATCACTCACCGGAAGAGTCGTATGTGAAGCTCTTTCCACAGCTGTTCAGAACGCGACAACTTCCTGCAGAAGATGTCACCGGTTTTGTTTCTCGTCTGAAATAGGCCATGATTCATTGTAGGGAGACGACGACGGACTCCTACGGACAGTGGATAACATGGGGAAGTCCGTATTAATGGGTGAAATCAGGGATGACCATCTCCGACACTTTGTACTAACAGTCGGAGATGATCTTCTGGATGAAATAATTATATGAAAAAACTTTTTCGGTTAAAATAACTCAAAAAGAGCTGTTGGGCAGATGCATTGTTTTCGATTTAGGAGGTTCAACCACTGCTGGAAGTTCCCGGTATTTGAGAATCCAATCTTAAACCAAGACATCCAATTTAACTCTCATAATAGCACTGAATTTAATACTGTGCCACATTCAACAGAAATAGTTCCAGTCAAAGCTTTGATAAGTACTATTACCATACAACTATACCAGCTTCTCCAGGACAACTCCAGTATCCACAGAAACCGCATTAGAATCACAACTTACCCGTGAATATACCATATAGTGCATCACAACAACATTATGTAGAATTTATAGCTTCTACTCAAGTTCTTGCTGGTCAACCAAACATTCCCAGGAATCAAACTACAGGCGATCCCTTTGTGGCGGTTCTTTAAAGCATTCCCCAAGAACCACGCATTCCCTTTCACCTGTCTCCTACTTCCCAAGCAAGTCTTTCTACTTACCTGCAAAGGGGCAGCGTAAGCTCCCCTGCAGCATCATACCTGAAAGGAAACCTACCCGACGGCATACATACATTCTGAACTTTTCTGGTTCATACTCCATGAACCAGTTCATCTCCTATCGGCTCAGCTTGTCTTCAATTACCGATAAACAAACGCTGGCCAGCGTATTGCGGACACAGCTGCAATCGATATATCTACATAATAGTATATCTTATCCTACCCTAAGGAACGCTTTAGTGCGACCAATTCCTAACCATTACCCAGCCATGCATTTGATTTGAGCATGAACGTGATCGTTTATTTACTCACGTTCATGTCCCATGAAAACCCATCATCCAACCCGAACAAACAACCAAAGAAACAGTCGTCGAGTTTTCTGTGGACTTAACGTCCAGATTCAATTTCCCCCATTATGCTTCAGGGCCATTTGGCTAGAGTAAACAGATTCCCAATCTCTGGTCGAGCTGTTGACACCAGTCGATGTTGCCTACATTGGTATTTCCCCGGAATCTGAAGCAAATACAATGACGACCCCTTTGTAACATAGGCACATCATGCACATTATGCGTGCCACCATTTGACCTGTGAAATAGCGTTTTTGTTTACTTTGAAACAAAAATCTATTTCGTCCCCTGGCATACATCATCAACGATGTATGGGTATATCGCCGCAGCCCCTGATGATCGTGCATTTGTGTAATCAGATGTTCGCCGATCATCGTCTTCATCGCAGGGCATCGAACCTGCCCTACACAGCTATGGGAACAAGTCAACGATACACAGTGACCGAGTGCGGACGTGTTTTCGGTTCGGCGATCGAGTTGAATGAAAAAAGTTGCTTTTATGAGTCGCGAGTGGCTGAAGTGTTATAAAAAGACTATTTATAAACAAATAAATTCGAGTGATATAAAAGGTCAAGGCAAAGTAAATATAAATAAATACAATAAATTAAAAGAGAACGAAGGCACGTGTTGTGACAGTCAAAGCGAAGAACAAGTTTAATAAAAAAAGTGTGTGAGTAACACGTTAACGGTATTTACGTGTGAGTGCACGAACATTGTGAGTGTGTGCGCGAGGCCACAATCTGTTTGTCCTTCACGCAAAAAAAGAATACTTTCCATAATACGGACGTAGATCCAAAAAAAAACAAACAATAAAAAAAGTGAGAACACGCGGTCCAAAATATGGACGGAAAACAAATGGATGCCAAAATGGTAAATCGGAGAAGGCAAAATACGGACCTAAACCTAAAGTCTAAACGCGTTAAAACAAATGAAAATAAAAATACAGACACGCCCAGTACTCAGGGGCTGGAAACCAATTCAAAGAACTAGCTGTCAGCGAAACAAATGCAGACGCTAGCAATCAAATCGAGGTCCTCAACAGACCCATCCATGAGATTAGTCGTAAAAAAGAACTGGATAGACAAATGGAGGAAGTTGTTAAACTAAAAAACAACAACAGCAAGAACAAAGGCAACAGCAACAGCAACCCACGAAGGCAAAGAAAACACGACAAGATAAGGAAATTCAACAGCAGGAATCACATCAACAACAACAGCAGGAACCACATCAACAGCAGGAATCACACCAACAGCAGGACACATCTCGGCAGGAAACATCTCAGCAGGTGCCAGTCAAAAAAAGGGAGAAAGTACCTCCTATATACATCAGCTACATGGAGACAAAGGATCTCATAAAATTGGGTGAGTTGACATGCAAAACTTTTAAAACAAAACGAATAAATGATTTTAAGGTAAGTTTAACATGCGAGGATTTAGAAGGGTATGACAAAATTAAATCGGCACTAGGGAAATCGAAAAGCGAGTACTACACGTACACCGCTAAATCGGAGAAAACTGTCTCCATGCTCCTCAAAGGAGTTGACCCTTCCTTTACTCCCGAAGAGGTGCTCAAAGAACTAGAAAGCTTCGAAAACGATACCTTGAAATTCACCGGTGTGAAACCATTTTCTACAGCATATTCTAGAAATCGCAACCGTAGGTTGCCTTTCTTCATTGTGTCGCTAAGCCCCAATAGTAAAATGTATGCACTTAGATATATTAAATACATTAATCACCAAACAATAAGTTGGGAGAGAATAAAGAAGTGCGACCGCGTATTGCAGTGTATGCGCTGTCAACGCTTCGGGCATGTGGCAGCGAATTGCAATATGCATTTCAGATGCGTCAAATGCCTAAACAAACATATCATTGGAGAATGTCCATTGGGCAAAGAACAGCTTCCGGATAGAAGTAAACTATCCTGTGTCCTCTGTAACAACTCAGGGCATCCTGCTAACTTTAGAGGTTGCCCTAAGTACCAACAACTAAAATTAAAGTTGGAAGCCAAAAAGAAGCAAGTTGAAGAAGAGAAAAAGATGAAAACTCGCTCTTACAACAACTTCGTGGCCCCAAGTGTGTCATACGCCCAAATGGCAGGTGGAGTAAAAAATGCACCAATCTTAGAACAATCACGTAATATCATTAAAACGCCTGCTCCAGAGGCACAAACTGATATAACAGCAATATTACTGTCCATACAAGGACAGTTTGCTGCGTTTTATAAAAAATTCGGAATGATCGAAAAAAAACTGACGGAACAAGTGGCTCGAACGGACATTATCTATTCGACCCTGTTTCCGGACGAACCCACACTCTAATCATAACGTTCACTGCGACTGAATTAACCCTAAAAATTATTGCTGTGAATGTTAATTCACTAATCCGCATAGAAAGAAGGGATAATCTCAGCAATCTGCTGGAAGCTGAACGCCCAGATGTGCTTTTGGCTAGCGAAACTAAGCTAAACCAAAGGCACAAATAGGGCTACCCAAATTATAAAATAATTAGACAAGATCGTCCAAATTCCACTCAGGGGGGCGGGGTCGCTGTCTTAGTTAAAAATGATCTACAACACAAAGTCGTCTACAGTAGAGATGCATACAAGTTCCAGGTACTAGAAGCCTGCGTTAGAGATATTCCTTTGAACAGTCAAAGGCATCTATATGTGATCTCTGCGTATGCTCCTGAATCTCCACAGTGTCTACAGTTTATCAATGAACTTGATACCCTTTTTCGAAGTCTCAAGTTAGACTCGGAAAATAATTATTTCTTTATGGCGAGAGATCTCAATTCCAAGCACAGTACTTAGGGTAACCTTATTACAAACACAAGAGGCAATGTGTTGTTCGACTGGTGGCAAAACAAACGCTATCGAACATAAACTAGAATTGTATGCTACAAGTACGCCGTCATATCCAAGAGGAAATTCCTTCTTGGATTTACTGTTGCTCGACGAGCGAATACAATTATTAGATATGGATCTAACTACTCGAAATTGTCTTCGTACAATCGAGTACGATAGCGATCATTACGGACTTGGTGCTGTAATACATGTCCCAAACGAACATTCACTACTTGAGCAGTACAAACAGATACATTCTTTTAATTTCGGAAAAGCACACTGGTCGCGCTTTGGTCGGATAATAAAAAAAGAATTACGCTCCAATGGCATAGATCCACCAACTGACAGAAATCTTCATAATGACGAAATTGATCATTATCTTTCGACGAACAACATTGTTACTAATACAATGAATCGTTCTATCCCAAAACTGTCTCACTCCGAGAGCCATAAAAACCGGTACAGAAACGCAACGATCGACGAGCTGTATAGGCAAAAGAGTACTCTGCTCTCTAAGTTAAAACTGCTCTACAGACAATTCAGAGATCCAAATAGCCAGGAAATAAAAACAATTAAATCATTAATTAAAAATCTTCAAAAACTGATCCGTGACAACTATAGATCAGTAATTAATGAAGACTGGAACAAGAGAATTCAAGCCATTAAAGCTAGTGGACCGAATATGTTCCCACAAATAAATAAAGTCTTTCGAAGGAAAGATTCTAATGACATCCCATGTCTGCGAGTTCCGCGGACTCCCGAGAATTTGGCGTCTCTTAAGTCGAAATTTCACTATCTTTAGTGAAAATAATAGAGCGGATTTCCCGCTTAGAGATCTAAACACTAGCATATTTGTACACAAAGATGAACTGACGGACATTCTTAGATCGATTAAGAACAAAAAATCTTCTGGAATAGAGTGTATTCCAAACATTGTTCTAAAGCATTTACCTCTTGAAGTAGTGAAGGTTTACACTATTTTGTTCAATATCGCTCTAAATAATGCATATTATCCAACCCAATGGAAATCTGCAGTAGACCATCCCATCCCCAAAAAGGCCAAGGACAGGAGCAATCCAGCCAATCTTCGATCGATTAGTTTGCTTCCGAACATCAGCAAGATATTCGAGAAAATTATAAATAAAGCATTGACCAACTGGTGTGAGGAAAATGGTATTATTCCAAACAATCAGTTTGGTTTTCGTTCGCAACATGACACAGTTCATGCTGCGACAAAACTTGTTTCCGACATAAAATAGAACAAGGCGAAGCGACAATGCACAGGGACCTGTTTGGTTGACTTTGAAAAGGCCTTCGACACCGTATGGTTAGAGGGTCTGGTATATAAGTTATCAAATCTAGGTATGCCCGAATATTTATTATACATTATCTACGATATGATAATGGGTAAACAATTTGTAGTGAAATGTGGAGATATAATCTCTAACAAGACTTTCCACATAAAAACGATCTACAACAGGGAGCAGTGAATTCTCCCATTTTATTTAACATTTACACTAGTGATCTAGTGGGTTCTCACAACCATGCAATTGCGTATGCCGACGGCATTGTGGTGTATAGATCTGGAGAAAAGATTGATGTCATTAACAGACTTCTGCAAGATGATTTCCACAAAATCAAACGTTTTTGCGACGACTGGAAATTAAAAATAAATTTCCAGAAAACAGAGACTATCCTATTCAGAACGCCACTGTCCAGTGCACCAAGGGATACAAAACGGAATTGGAAAACATTTTCCATTGCAGGAAGTAATAATCTTCCCCTACAAGTAAAAACTGTAGTCAAGATACCTTGGAATCTGGCTTGATCAGTATCTTTACTTTAATAAGCATACAGCAGCTAAGAACGCATATGCAATGACACGAAGACTCTTCCGTAGTAGTCTGCTGGACTCCAAGGTGAAAATAATTGCATACTCAGCATTCATCCAACCAATATTGGTGTATGGCTGCCCGGTATGGTATAACATATCCCCATTTTACATGAAGAAGTTTCGGGTGTTCGAGAGGCAGTGTTTGCGTTCGTGCCTCGGAATGTACAGAACCCCAGAGTCGCAGTATAAGAAATACTATCCCAATAAAGTGCTGTACGACAAATCATGACTAAACAGAATAGATAACTTCATTATTAAGATTATTCGTGGTCACACAACAAGGGCAATGTGCAGTGAAAATGATCTTATAGCGGGAGCATTCTATCCCAATGATATGTATATGGAGAGTAATCTCCAGAATGGGTTCATTCCCCCAGAAACGTTCCCTTTCTTGGATAAAAAGGGACTTATTCAAGACTGTGGGGTAATAGTATTATGTTGCCAGCGTATGGCACAGGATTCACTTGTGCCCCCAACGATGCTGCTGCGTGAAAATGATCCTCAGGAGACAGGGAAACACTTTTAATTTGTTTAACTCAAAGAAAAGTTTTGTTGTTTATTTTAATTCTATTATCACTCTATAATTTCAATACACAATTGCTTCACAGACAAATAATAAACTTCTTCTATACTTAGAAACTTTTGGCAATAGAGACGAAATTTTGCAGTTTTTGCTTTTATTACAACGACGAGCGGCGACGCAACTGACCGTTGCAATAATTCAATAGTGACTGGGGCGGCAGCGTGACTGCGCGCGATGGTGATTGAATAGCGACTGGGGTGAATTAGGGTTGAAATTCATATTTCATTCCACACACAGGACAACCAAAAGAGACCACGCCTCTGCTCTCTCAACCTCACGCCCGTCAAAGTGTGAGTAACTTTTGTTAATAGGGTAATTGACGGGCATGAAGAATGAGAGAACAGAAAACATGATATGCTGTGATCTCGGGGTAGCTTTGGTTGTGTGTGTTGGTATCAGATGCAGCTACTGACATGACCTGGTGACCCAGTGGTACGGCTATGGTGTACTCGGAGCACATTGAACCGTGGAAAGAAATACGAATGAGAGGGAAACCTAGCTGATGTTACTCCCCCGCAAAAAGAGATCATTGATCCCAAGCGAATGGGTGATCTGGGGGAAAGTCGATAGAACGCCGCTGATGCTTGGGAAATAATCCGCGTGAGAACCAGACTCTAAGACGCTGAAATAACCCCAGCGATTTTGCTATGATGCAACAGCGTCGTTCGTTTAGACTTGTTGTTGCTAACCGACATTATGAGATTTCCGATGGAAAACTCATGGTTAGCAAGAATGGAGTTGCCGTATGACACGAATGTAGCTAAACTCAATTATGCATTATCTGCAAAGGATAATGAGTTCAGCTATACGTCCGTTTGACATGTTTTACAGGGGAATAACATATAAAGGAAATGGGTAGGTATGACGCGCTGAAGGCGGTCGAAATTAGGTGGACATTTTTGTTGAGATTGTGGGTTGGTTCTCATGTAGAATAGAGAAACCCCCACAGTACTCCCCGCCAGTGACGTAGTCACGAAATTATGGTAGAGCGGAAGGAGTAGAACGATTGAAGGAGCGCAAGGTGAAGTATCGGAAGAGAAGAGTCGTGTGTTTGGAGTATGGCTGGTTTGGATTAACCCAGTAGTCGCGGTGGTAAGGCTTGGCTCTGTCGTGTTTGCATGGACCAACAGGTATGACATCCGAGTAGGTCGTGGCCTATCGGTACCTCGCTTGTATCCGCAGTGACGAAGTTCCGTGTGCGGGATGGGGGAGCTTCACGCCCAGTGTTAATTTTTCTCCGCAGCGACGGGGTGCCGTGTGCGGGATGAATAAGGACTGAGTCTAGGGTCGGCATTTTTCGTTCATACGTCGGTATGGGGAGTTGTTTGGCGCCCTTGGTAGGAGTGCAGTTTTGTGGAGGCTGGCGTTGACGTACAGTCTTAGCCTTGCGCGTTTGTGTTGGTGTTGTAGTCAGCGGGGAATTGCGTGTTTTCCCCCTTTTTACCCTGTCTTTGCAATTGTTCGAGGTGTGACCTGAACGGCCACACAACTCGCAGCAACTCCGAATGCTATACACTCGGGGGTTTGATGTTGCTGGACTGTTGGAGGCAGAGTGTTGGTGTGGTCCCGGATGTGTTCTATTCTGGGACTCCCTCTGCTGGAACGGTGATTTGTTCTGTGGTAGTGTAGCGTTCTACGAACGCACAATTCCGCGCAGGGAAGGTTCCTACCTTCAAAGAACTTACTTACCTGATAACGCAGCACACGTGCCCACAGACACGCGGCCAATAGTCATTACAATACCTGTAATAGAGGCTACACGAAAGAGCAACAACGTTGAACCCGATAGCAAATACCATAATTGGTGACTACGACGTGATCTGTACACGAAGCAGCACACACACACTCCCCGTAGTAAACAGAACTTCACACACGCAATCATGACTTCTGCATAGAGCACCAAGGCACACTCGCTTGGCTTGCTCCGACATTCTCTCGTTCGCTCGCTCGTCGCTCGCACCGAATCTGATCGTAACGAAGTTTCTGGGAAGGGGGTGGTGTGGCAACTCTAACAACAGATACACACAATTCACAGGCAAAAATAGTGAAGAACACGAACGAAAGAAATCGAATAAGAAAAATACATCAGAGCCGTATACCAAGCGATAAATAATAAAAATAATTCACATCAGTGGAATATAGTCGAGTTTGGAAATCAAATTCTAAACACGGTCAGTAGCCTGGCCTGTAACGCTTAGGTAAATTTTTTTTCGTGATTCGAGCTGTCATAGCGTCAGTTCGAATCACACGATCTTCTTCACTATTATTTCAAACGCTATAGTAGTGTGGTGCACCGCGCACGACATTTTACAATGTCGTGGCCATACTGCCAGCACTCCCGGCAAAAAGGTGTGTTCGCCTTTTCCAGCACTCGTCGTATAGGTGGCCTATTTTATGGCAAAAACTGCACGTGATGCGTGCAGTCACCTGATATAAGCTACGAGCGCCATGATCATTCGTGGTTTGATCCACAGGTGTGGTATTTTGAGGGGGCGAATGTCGACCTACCCGTTGGGTATGTGCGTTTCGATGGTTGCTTCGACCCTTCGCGAGGATTTGATTTAACTCGCGGCGGAGTGTGGCCTGCAACGCTTGAAGGTCGGATATAGTGGCGGGCGCAGGGGAGCTGTCTGAGGAAAACTCGATAAGCCCGCGGTTGTGGGTTCGCTGGTGGAGACAGGTTGTGCAAAAAGGGGCGTGCCTTCTGGAGGATGAGGAGGGTGGCTGAGAAGATGACGCTGCTGGAGCAGTCCTGGGTGCTGCAAAAGAAGGTGATGTGTGCCGTGGATGCCGTGTAGGCAGTGTGACGTGTTGGCTAACCGGCGCGTCTTGATATGGAGGGAGCTCAGACTGTGGGTCCAAGGTTTCCATAATCGCGTCAGCCATCTTAGCTAGGTAGCCCAAATTCTGGTTTTGTTGGGCCGTTAATGCCGAGCGGGCATGTTGAGGTAAACTCCTCAGAAAATGTGGCCTAATTAGATCATCCGAGATCCTGGTCCCCGCTATAGAGCGTAAATGGGTCAGGAAAAGGGATGGTCTAATACCTGAAAAATTATTCTCGTTTGCCAATCGCTGTAGTTTGATGCTGGTGGGTTAGTCCAGAGCGTTAAGGAGATTCTCCCGCATGTTGCTGTAGGGATCAGGGCCTGGTGACCTGATCACGTGCGCAATATGCATCCGCTGTGTCCCATCCAGCACCCGCAGCAATTCTAAACCACGATGTTCTTCATCGTGGATGTTGGCGAACCGGAAAAACCGTTCGGCTGTGGCGAACCAAAGCTCTGGATACTCCTCGTCGAACGGAGGGAGCTTTACGCTTTGTGTGTGGGATGGCAATTCGTCGCTGGAAGCGTCGTGGAAAGCGGGGGATAGAGGTCGCGCTTGCGCCTGCTGGGATGTACCGGCTCGCGTGGTGGGCATTGTGGTGCCGAAGTGTAAAGAGAAGCCGGGAGCTTGGGGGGTTGAGAGGAGAGGTCGCGTTGTGTCTGCGTGTGTAGGCAAGAAGGTCGCAAAGGAAGCGAAAGAGGTCGCAAGTGGACGCGTGGAGTCGAGAGGAGTCACAAGAGACAGTCGCGTAAAGACAAGTTGAGTCGAATAAGTCAGTGGAATCGCGAATATTGTGTACGAGGTGTGCGTAAATTATACCCAGAAGGGGCTTACAAAAGTTTGTAATTTTAATTACGTAAAATTATTCCACCTGATTTAGTCTTAATATTTTCGTTTTTCGCCGCTTAATTACTATTATTACCTAAACAATTTGACTATTAAATGAATATTTACTAGGGTTGTACTGGACCATCTAATACAATCTTTATTTATTTGTTTGATTATAATTAATTAAGATATGAAAGTCTATCCTCGTCCGATTTTTTGTGGACAGCAGGAAACAAATGGAAACAAATGTCCTATAATTTAATTTTTAAATGATTGTTGTTTCAATAACCCATAATTTGTTTTTTGATGAAATCGAAATTGTATCCTTTGTTTTTCCAATTTATATTTGATTTATCCTTATATTTTTTAAAAAACAAATGAATGGACGTGTTAATTGACGAAATGCTCTATGATATTTTATCTAATATTTATTTTTGACCTGTTAGTAAAAATTATTTCTTTTCCATTCAGGAAAACTATGTGCAAATTTTCTGTGCAAAGAAAATAGACGAGAAGAAAGAAAAATTATATATTTACATAAATATATGTACTTGATTGTAAAGCGTGTTTGTCGATAACAGAAATGTGTTTATAGGTTTTTTTGTTTCAATTTGATTGGGTAAATTGTAATCGTAAACTCGTTTGTTCTTCTTTTTTAACAATTTTACAGAAATAAAAACTTTTTAGAGTTCATGGATTACTTGTTTTGAATTAATGTTTGGAACCGCCGTTCGGGTCTCTTTTAAATCAACTATTTATTTGAACTTCTTCTTAACACTTGAGTTTGAATTTGAGTTTATTTTTAATTTGGATAATGTTAATTGCTGACGTCTCGTCAGAGAGAACATATAATGCCTAACCCAAAATTTATAATTTATTTTGAATCTAACAATTTAGATAGTTTCTGAAATTGAGTCTTAAGGTTAACACTTTAATAAAAAAAATAATAATTTTGGAAATTTAAAATTTTATATTTGGCGGCCCGGACGGAGCTCACCCAAAAAAGAAATAACACTTGAAAAATAAATTAAAACGGAAAGAAAAAACCCGATTTTTTTTTTTTTTTTTTTTTTTGCTGACTTTATTGACCATTAAAAGTTTAGTTACATAAGTTTACAGCTAACTTAACTAAGTTGTGACAAATTTACTTACAATGTCTAGAACATTTTTCCAAGTAATATTTAATTTGAGGTCTTACGTCTAAGGAGATCTATACAAGTTTCAATTTATTAGTAGGACTCCTGGAAAGGTCATGAAAACCAGGATGGATTGTCAATGTTTACAATAAATATTCTTAAAACTACTTATCTCTACTTAAATCTAGCTTATATCTAAGGTAGTTAAATAAATTCACATATAGTCATTTAGAACAAATTAGCCTCGTCTTAAGCTTAAGTTGAGATTTCGTACTGTACATACCCTAAGGAGGGAAGGGAGCGGCAGAGGGAGGTCTCTCCACCGACTGCTCGTTAAAGGAAAGAACCCGAGAAAAGGGTTGAATGTTTGAGTATTTGAAGTGGTTAAGATCGGTTACCCTGTTATGGTAGATGATTTCGTTCGCATCATTTACTAATCTTCCTGCGTAGAAGAGAGCCTTTAAATGGAGTGCATGAAGATAGGGATTTGATGCATTGTGGCTGGGGAGGCTAAGGGAATTGATGAGAGGGTTTGGATTGGCTGACAGGTTTTCAATGAATCTTATCGACAATTCCAGGAACCTTCTATCCAATCTCTCCAGGCCGACGGAGTGGTATAGCGTAAGGCTTCCGATATATTTGTGGGAGTCGCGCTGTCGACGTAGCCCTGTGATTAGTCTGAAACACTTCCTTTCGAAGATACGAAGTTTTTCCATTTGAGAGGGAGATATATGGAACCAGATGGGACAAGCGTAAGTAAGTGTGGGCCTGATGATTTGTTTATAAAGTAGAAGTTTGACTTGTTGAGAGAGACCATCTGCCTTCCACATTACTTTCCGACAAAGGTTCAGCTGTGTCCCCGCTTTGCGGATGACATTGTTTATGTGAGTCGTGAAAGAGAGATTATTTTCGAAAGTAATGCCCAAGTATTTTAGAGATTTAGATGGTTTTATGAGGGTGTTGCAGAGGTTGAGTTGGATTTTTGAATGGTTACGTACCGTGTTATTGGTACAGTGAACGTTTCTACCTTTAAATACAACCAGTTGAGTTTTGTTGGGGTTTAGGCGGATCTTCCATTTAAGGAAGTAGGAGGAAAGAATTTGGAGGAATTCATTTACGCGGTTTCTGGCAGATAATACGAGCCTGCTGCTGGAGTAGACAAGGGTATCGTCTGCGTAGTTGAGGATTCGAGTATTCGGTGAGACGGGTTGAGGAATATCAGATGTGTATAGTAAATATAAGAGGGGGCCCAGAATGGATCCTTGGGGGACTCCTGCTGTTATTGAGTACGTCTGGGAAAGGGTGGAATTTATCTTGACCATGAATTTCCTATTTGATAGGTACGAGTAGAGAAACTTGGAAGTGTGATTGTTGAGACGATACGTGGAATGTAATTTGTACAGAAGACCCGCAGTCCACACGCAGTCGAAAGCCTTGGATATGTCAAGGGAGATACACACAGTGGGGCACTGGTCGTTAAGAGCCATAGTGATGTCGTGAGTAAACTTGAGGAGAGCGTGACATGTTGAGTGCTGTGCACGAAAACCGAATTGAAAATCAGGGAGTAATGAGTTAGTTTCCGCGAAGGAGAGTAGGTAATGGTGAATTTTTAATTCAAGTAATTTGCTTAAATTATTAAGTAGTGAGATGGGTCGAAAATTGGCCGCCATCAGGGATGCGCCTGATTTTTTAATGGGGATGACTATGGCAGTTTTCCAAGACTCCGGTATGTGACCAGCATTTATTATGTGGTTTAGCAGGGTCATGATGTATAGTCGATTTGAAGGGTTGAGGTTTTTGAAAAGCACATGTGGAATTTTGTCCAAGCCGGTTGAGTTTTTATTGCCACGAGAAGATATCATTTGGTTAAATTCCTGCGGTTGCAAAAAGAAGTTTGTATCGGTGGGTTGAGATGCTCTATTGTCATTATTAAATTCAGTTATGAATGGAGTGAATGATGAGATTAGTTCATGGGATGTATAACGATTGACCACTTCCTCAAACTCGGAGTTGCCTAGGCTATCATTTTGTCTATGCACTTGGGAGAAGTGTTCCGCTAAATAGTTTGCTATTTCAGAATCAGAGTACAGAATATTATTTCTAGGACCAATTAGTCTGTCTATTGAGGTGTGTATTTTTCGTCCTGTAAGGCGATTGATGTTTTTGTAAAGATTACGATCGGGTCTGATACTATTTAAAGTGGAGATGTAGTTCTGCTCTACGAAAGCATTTAACTGCTGGTTAATGAGGGTAGACAGTAATTGAACCTGTACTTTGAGGAGGGGACAAAATCTTCGAAATAGTTTTCGGCGGAGCTTTTTTTTTAATGAGATGAGTTTGAGGGTGAGATATGGAAGTGGTTTACCTACGAAGGAGTGTGGCATCCTTGTAGGGGTATTAGAATACAGGGCTTGCTGTAAGATCCCTTCCATCTTACAAGCTGCTTCTTCAATTTCGTTAGGATCCAAGTTATTCGTATCTGTGATGGGAAGCGTTTGAAACATATCGCCAACGGATTTGTTGACCTTTCTCCAGTTAGTTCTGGAGAAATTATGGACTGGGTTGAGAGATTGAAGCGGATTTAAGGGGCCAAGGTCAATTATCGAGTGGATGGAGGCATGGTCCGAGGGGAAGAAGTGCGACACAGTAGGGGGAGATACAGAGCGTAGGATCGCAGATTTTAAGAAGAAGTCTATAGTTGATTGAGTAGAGCTGGAGCAATGAGTAGGTTCCGTAGGGGAGTCGATATAGACGTAGGGGTGGAGAGGTAGGAAAGCAAGCAATTGTTTGCCAAATTTATTGCAAGCGGTGTCGTTGAAGGCGGTATGACGGGCATTCCAGTCGCCTCCGATGATGAATGAGTGGGGGTGGGATTGACGGAATATTTCATCGAAGTCTGAAGATGGGAAGTTAGGGTACCTCTTGGGTTGTAAATATATGGCTACTAGAACCAAGACGTTATTGTTGTCACAGAGCAGTTTGACAGCAGTGTATTCGACACAGGAGATGTTGCTAAATTTGACTTCCCTGAATTGGAATCTTTTATGAATAAGGATACCGGTACCTCCTTTTGCACCGTCAATTCTAGGAGTTGAAACAAGTTGGTAATTAGGAACAGAAATGCGAGAGTTGGGTTTGAGCCAAGTTTCACAAAGAAGGAGGACGTCTGGAGAAAACTCCTTCACTAGCAGTCGGAGGTGATGCCTCCGTATGTTTGACGAAATGGAATCTACATTGAGGGCAACTACACTTAACTTAGACATTTTGGGATAATATATGTGAGGTTATAAGAGAAAGTATCTGACCTTTTTTTTCGAAGTTACTTAATCCATTTAGCGTCGGTAAGAGAGCTTGCAACTCTCGGATGTATCCCATGATGTCGAGTCCTAGGTTTGTTCCTGGTTGTGATGAGGGTGCGTTGTTTCCTCTGGTAATTTCCGCATAGGATTTCGATTTCGTTGTTGTAGTAACTGTTGCTGTTGGTTGCTTAAGTTGGTCAGTGTTGTTTTTGGTTGGAGGCACTCTCTGCTTCAGTAAGCGTAGCTTGTGTGGGCATTTTGTGAAGTTTGCAGGATGCGGTCCACCACAATTGCAGCATTCAACTGACACTTCCTTTACAGAAATGGAGCCATCCGGATTTTCCGTGTGTATACGTTCTGGGTCCTCACCCGGTGGCTTGACTTTGCATTGGTTTGGTTCATGCTCCTGCGCACATTTTACGCATCGTCTTGGTAGATGACACGAAGATGATAGATGACCTGACTGCTGACAGCGCTTGCAGTGGAGAAGCTCCTGCTTGTGAGGTATCTCTATCTGAATTTTGTGGGTGAACAGATATTTGATCTGTTTTAGCTTGTTCGTGTCTTCGGTTGGAGCCAATTGGATGATCCGTAGGTTGAATATGTTGCTCGCCCTCATGTGAGGAGTTTGGTAGTAGTCGACTTTGGATATTTTTAAGTCAGGACTTAGTCTAGTCAATTCCGCGCTTATTTCTTCATTAGTCCAAGCAGGGTCGATGTGCCGTATTATAAACGTTTTCGGTTTGAGATCCGCCCTGAGGAAGGTGAAGAACTCCAGTTTATTAGAGATAAGCGCTTTTTCAGCTAGCGCGTGGTCTTTTAAAGAGGAGAGTGTTACGGACACGTTGTCACCTCTCGATCTGGTGGTAAAATTCCGGTGCCCCAGGGCGCTCTCCAGAAGCTGAATAACTTGTTTGATGTTGTTAACTTTTTTTATGTTGATTTGTGGTGGCCTCTCGTTCTTTGGAACCCTTCCATTGGCAGCGGCGTTATTTATTTGGGGTTTCGGTTGATTATGACTTCCAGACATTTTTTGGATACTGGAGATTTTTGGCGTTGGTTTGGCAGCTGGTGCTGATAGATGAGACGGTTGCTCCTCCATGTCAGACTCGTCCAACATTTCAGGAAAATTTGCAGAGTTGCTTTCCAATTCGTCGATTCTCTTCGTTAATTCCTTGATAAGCTTCTCCTGGGCCTTGATGTGATCCAGGGCCTGCTGGAGTCTTTGATCCTGTGTTAAGGTCATGTTTTCCATATTTTCCAATATAGCTGCCGTCTTTTTAGGGGGGTTGCGAAGAAAGTCGATAGCCTTTCTTTTTCGCTTTATTAAATAGTCCTGGGCTGGTGCATTACTGCACAGCATATACGGCACTTTAAATATTTCGAATTATATTTCGATTAACACTTAGAATTTACTTTTAATTTTCACTTTTAATTTTCACTTTGAATTACACGTAACAGTTCTCAGTGATGATGTGGAATGATGAAAAAACCCGAGATCCAGGGCTGAGTTTTAAAGTTGGGCGGTATTTGGTTGGCGTCGCCGTTGTGCTTGTCGAGAAGATTGGTGACAGTCCGGGACTTCTAATGATGTTGCGGTAATGGTAAAGCTGTGTTGGGGCTCTACTTGCCCTTTCAGCGTTTTTTAATTTATTTTCCGTTTTAGTTTTTCATTGAAAAAACTTTTTCTTTTTTTTTTGAATTTTGTTGATGAAATTTTGTTTATTTCCTTTAAATTTTTTATGATTTTTCTTTGTTTAATTGTTTAATTCATTTAAATTTTTGGATCACTGTCTTTTTTGTTTTTGATTTTAATAAGTTTTTAATATTTAGATTTATTTCACTTTGGTTTTTTTCCTTCTTCTTGAAAAATATTAAGTTTTGACACTTTATGTTGAAATTTTTTTAGTTGTTTTTGATTAATTTCGAATTTTTGTTGCTTTTGGTTTTTTTGAAATTTTTTGAAGTTTTTTACTTTCTTTTATTAACTGATTTTGCACTTTAATTTTTGTTGAAATTTTTCTTTGATTTGGTGGAAGGTTGCGTATCCCTTGTCGCGTCACCAATGTGGGGTAATTGTATTATGTTGCCAGCGTATGGCACAGGGTCCACTTGTGTCCCCAACGATGCTGCTGCGTGAAAATGATCCTCAGGAGACAGGAAAACACTGTTAATTTGTTTAACTCAAAGAAGAGTTTTGTTGTTTATTTTAATTCTATTATCACTCTATAATTTCAATACACAATTGCTTCACAGACAAATAATAAACTTCTTCTATACTTAGAAACTTTTGGCAGACAACGACGAGCGGCGACACGACTGACCGTTGCAATGATTCAATAGTGACTGGGGCGGCAGCGTGACTGCGCGCGATGGTGATTGAATAGCGACTGGGGTGAATTAGGGTTGAAATTCATATTTCATTCCACACACAGGACAACCAAAAGAGACCACGCCTCTGCTCTCTCAACCTCACGCCCGTCAAAGTGTGAGTAACTTTTGTTAATAGGGTAATTGACGGACATGAAGAATGAGAGAACAGAAAACATGATATGCTGTGATCTCGGGGTAGCTTTGGTTGTGTGTGTTGGTATCAGATGCAGCTACTGACATGACCTGGTGACCCAGTGGTACGGCTATGGTGTAGTCGGAGCACATTGAACCGTGGAAAGAAATACGAATGAGAGGGAAATCTAGCTGATGTTACTCCCCTGCAAAAAGAGATCATTGATCCCAAGCGAATGGGTGATCTGAGGGAAAGTCGATAGGACACCGCTGATGCTTGGGAAATAATCGGCGTGAGAACCAGACTCTAAGACGCTGAAATAACCCCAGCGATGTTGCTATGATGCAACAGCGTCGTTCGTTTAGACTTGTTGTTGCTAACCGACATTATGAGATTTCCGATGGAAAACTCATGGTTAGCAAGAATGGAGTTTGTTGTATTCCAGAATACTACCCTTTATTAAATTTAACACTGAATCTCCTTACACATCCTTAAAAACTTCACTTAACATATATTACATTCTCACTTAATACATACCATTCATAAACATTCACAATATTGCCAGTTACAGCACACTTAATAACCTGCACCTTTTTATTTATTCAAAACATAGTAATTTGGATTTTCGTCCAAATGAATTCAATGTGAAAAGTCACAGAGAAAAAATAGAATAGAAAAATTTCAGTTCCGAACGAGTTGAGTTCGGAAGTTAGTTTGAGATTGTAAGTTGAATTGTGAGTTTGGAAAGTTGAGTTAAGAACCCCTAAGTTGATATAAATATATTAAATATAGTGATAATATATGAGTTTTAATATCATCTAAAACCCTTTAAGAGCCGTTGAATTTAAAAAAGGGGTTTTCTTGTTAATGGCGCCTCAGCCAGTTGTAACTGGACTTTCACCAAAGGAAGGTCCGCCTGGGACGCGGATAATACGTGGAGAATTCTTAGGAACCAGAGCGAGTGATCTAATTGGTTTAACTATTTGCGGATGTGACTGCCTTCTATCAGCAGAGTGGAAAAGTTGTAATAAGATTGTTGTGCGTACAGGACCAGTAAAAGAAGAAAAGGAATAATAAAAGGTCCCCGCTCTTCCCTCAACCGAGGAAGCACGGCGTACGGACGTATAACACTGGTGGCAGCGGTGGGATGATCCAACCAAAGGATCCCAAATAGAAAAAAAAAAAAAAAAACAAGAAACAAGAAAAAAAAATTTTTAAACAGAAAACAAAATTTAAAACAACACAAAAATTTTTAAAAGAAGAAAAGAGAGACAAAAAAACAAGAGAAATAACCAAACCAAAATAAGAAGAAGAAAAAAAAAGTAAACATAAAACAACGAAAAACAAAATAAACATAAAACAACGAATGGACATAGAAAAAAAAAAAAGGAAAAAAAATTGTATGCAGCAAAGACCAGGATGAGCAATCAACTTTAGGACGTGAAGTCTGCCTGGCGTCAAAGAGAAAAAAAAATCTAAAAAGAAAAAAAAAACCACACAAAGGAAACAACTAAGGAAAACTGAAGAAAAAAAAAACAAACAGCAACACTCAAGACTGCTATCAACAGTACAACGACAACATTTAGTAGAGTAAGAATTTCTTTAAATAGCGACTTTTCTCTCTACTTTTTAGGAATATTTGAATATTTTCTATTTGGAAGCTCTCCTCTTCACAAAAAAAAAAAAAAAATTTTTTTTTGGATAGAAATTTCTATCTATATTCTTTGAAAATTCTCATTTCAGTATTTCGACGACATTTCCGTTTTTTTTCTTTCTCGTCGTTTCTTTCTTTGCAGCTTTGGGACCAATTTATTTTTCTTTCCCATATATATATATTGAATAACAAAAAGAAAGGCCAATTTTTCCATAACCATATTTTTAAGTTACCCATATTTTTAAGAATTGATAACGAATTTTCGCCTTTTATTTTAAACTTTCACTATTACGAGTCCATATTACACGAGACAGGCGGCTAGGCAGGGGGAAGAACAAATCCACTATCAACCGATACACATTAAACCCCCTGAAATGGCTCTTTCTGTCGGAATTTCTGATGTTTTCAGAATCGTCCCTACCTTTGACGGGAAACGCTGCGACTTAGGTAAATTTATTTCCGGGGGAGACGTTTTATTTAGATCCATAAAGAAGGCAGACCCGGATATATACGAGACATTTTTAGAGCTAGTCAAAAATAGACTAGAGGGTCATGCTTACGATCTGATTAGGTATAGCCAAATCGCTAAGTGGGAGGATTTAAAAGAAAAATTAGAATCGGAATATAAAGAGGAGCAATCTCGGTCGACGGCACACAATGAGTTGATTTCTCTGAAACAACGCTACAGAGAAACCGTCCGGGAATACGGCGATAGAGTCGCGAATGCTCTAAGGACTCTAAACTCTGCCACGTGTGAAATAACAGCAGACGCGGTTGTTAGGGAATTCTTAATGGAAGAAAACAAAAAATTGGCCATACAAACATTTGAGGATGGACTAAACAACGAACAGCTAAAGATACTAGCTAAAGTCCATGGGGGAAACAATTTAAAACAGTCGATTGCACATGTAGTGTCACATGCGGCTCGAATGGACAACTCTCCCAGGTCATATCAATACAATGAAAAACCTACATTCAATCGTATAGTCTGCCAAACCTGTGGTAAGTCAGGGCATACACAGGACACATGTTATCGGAACATGCAATCCAACTTTTTTCCGAATAGACAACCCATAAAAAGGGAATATAACATTGTATGCAATTTCTGTGGTCGGAATAATCACACAGAGAATGAGTGTAGATACAAGATATCTAGGAATGGATCGTCTTCAACAAATTACCAACAAGGTACCACAACGCGTAACCCATTCCGAAATAATCCTACAAACTCTGAAAATCGTTTTGGTGAAAATTCTAGGACCACCAATAGACAAAACGATAGACAAAATGTTCACTTTTCTCGGGTGCAAGAGTCGGAAAACGGGGCCTGACGCCAACCAAAATTTATGGAAGACAGACCAAATTTTTCTATTTACAGCATTAGATCTTTGGAAATAGATAACGACCATTTTAATGAAGCTCCTAGCCAAATTTACCCTGAGCCCACATACTCCTATAAACCTAGACATATAAACAAAGATAACCCTGCCCCTAATATAAAGACTCCGATTCATACTCCCATTCTGGAAAATAATTCAGCAACACAGACTGTAAATTCGAAATTTTCAGCAGTATTAAAGACTGAAATCCCTAATATCTCAGCTATCCCTATTGACAACGCAGACACTTCAGCAACCAAGATTGAAAACTCAGCAGTATTAAAGACTGAAAATTCGGAAATTTTAGAAAATATACAACCAAAAATCCCTAATATTCCGGCTATCGCAATAGACAACCCCGACACTTCAGCAACAAAGACTGAAAATTCAGCAGTGTTAAAGACTGAAGACCCAAAAATTGCAATAAAAATCGAAACCCAAGTCAGTTCAGCAGCTAATACTGATGAACAAATCTTTTCTGCAACAAAGACTGAAGGATTGAATGTTTCTACAGCAGATATAACTGAAGAAATAGTTCAAACAGCAAATAGGACTGGGAACCAAGATGTTCTAACAGCTAATAAGTCTGAAGAACTATACGAATCAGTAAATAAGACTGAGAAACTAAACGATCCATCAGCAGTGAGTAAGACTGAAAAGGTAGACGTTCCGACAGCGTTTAAAGCTATGGACAATGACAACACTAAGCCGAAAACAATAAATATTTTAAACAACGAAAACAAACACAAACCCTTACTCATACACGAAATAATAAAAAATGAAAATAATAATTTAACTAAAATAGGTATTGTAAAGAATAACTATATAAATACATTACAAACTTTTTTTTTCCACAATAAAAATTTA
Organism: Microdon myrmicae; assembly: GCA_963931805.1. NCBI lineage: Eukaryota > Metazoa > Arthropoda > Insecta > Diptera > Syrphidae > Microdon > Microdon myrmicae. Next base: position 150,105,304 of record OZ007497.1, on the reverse strand, counting down.
TTCGAATACAAAATACAAAAAAATAAAACGTTACACAGTCATTTAAATTATTTAAGATCATTTTTCAAGAAGATTTTTGGTAATAATCATCTTTATTCAACCATCATAGTAATAGGCCCAAAAAGGTCTTGGAAAATTTTCCATAAATTTAAGGAAAAGATAAACACATAACAAATGGCCTTTGTTTTATTATTCAATATATATGAAATAGTCTAACAATTGTAGGAAATGACGGAAATGAAAAAAAAAAAAAAAAAAAAAAGTTAATGAGGGGGACGAAAGAAAGAAAATTTTAGAGTTAATATGTATAATGCAAATTTTGGAATTAATATATATTCGAACGGAAAAGGAAAGAAAGAAAATTTTATTGGTAATATATATATTGGAAATTTTGGAATTAATATATATACGGAAATGAGAATTTTGAAACAATAATATTAATATTATACAATTAATATAATAAGTAATAAAAATTTTTGGAGAAGAAAAGAAAAGGTTCCAAGGAGAAATATTTAAATTTAGTTAATATATAATGTAAATAGACTATTTTGGACTATTTTTCTAGTGTTAAGAACTTTTTGATTATTGGAAAAATTTAGTTAATATATAATGTAAATAGATTATTTTTCTAGTATTAAGAACTTTTTGATTATTGTAACCTTTGATGAAAGATTAATTTTGAAAACCATTGTAATGTAATTGAACGAAAATCCAAGTCTTTAATTAATCTTAAGCTAATATATAGTTACTAGAAAATTATTCTCTTCAAGGATAATTTTCTTTCTCGAAGAAGGGTGGGATGTTGTATTCCAGAATACTACCCTTTATTAAATTTAACACTGAATCTCCTTACACATCCTTAAAAACTTCACTTAACATATATTACATTCTCACTTAATACATACCATTCATAAACATTCACAATATTGCCAGTTACAGCACACTTAATAACCTGCACCTTTTTATTTATTCAAAACATAGTAACTTGGATTTTCGTCCAAATGAATTCAATGTGAAAAGTCACAGAGAAAAAATAGAATAGAAAAATTTCAGTTCCGAACGAGTTGAGTTCGGAAGTTAGTTTGAGATTGTAAGTTGAATTGTGAGTTTGGAAAGTTGAGTTAAGAACCCCTAAGTTGATATAAATATATTAAATATAGTGATAATATATGAGTTTTAATATCATCTAAAACCCTTTAAGAGCCGTTGAATTTAAAAAAGGGTTTTTCTTGTTAATGGCGCCTCAGCCAGTTGTAACTGGACTTTCACCAAAGGAAGGTCCGCCTGGGACGCGGATAATACGTGGAGAATTCTTAGGAACCAGAGCGAGTGATCTAATTGGTTTAACTATTTGCGGATGTGACTGCCTTCTATCAGCAGAGTGGAAAAGTTGTAATAAGATTGTTTTGCGTACAGGACCAGTAAAAGAAGAAAAGGAATAATAAAAGGTCCCCGCTCTTCCCTCAACCGAGGAAGCACGGCGTTCGGACCTCAACAAGTTGCCGTATGACAAGAATATAGCTAAACCCAATTATGCATTATCTGCAAAGGATAATGAGTTCAGCTATACGTCCGTTTGACATGTTTTACAGGGGAATGACATATAAAGGAAATGGGTAGGTATGACGCGCTGAAGGCGGTCGAAATTAGGTGGAAATTTTGGTTGAGATTGTGGGTTGGTTCTCATGTAGAGTAGAGAAACCTCCACAAGACAAACGCGGAGTCCCTATTATTTACCACGCTTTCCGTGGTGCCAGGAATAAACGGATTCTCCACGATAACGATATCTCTAATTTTCCAGAGCGCCTGCGTTTTAGTGTGGTGATCGGTGAAAGAGATAAATCAATAAAAGATCGATCCCATCCCAACTGGTGGTGGATCAGTGATGAAGAAAGGACTACACGTCCCCAAATATAGTATGCCTCTCAGGCGCACCGCTTTCCTTCCCCCTATCCCCAATTCCCATTTATTTTTATTCTGTTTTTATTTTCGTTTTTAATTTAATTTTAATTTTTATTTGTATTCCTTGTTTGTTTGTCCGTTTTGTTTCATTATTTTATTTTTTATTTTTGCGTGTCAACCCGCTATACATATATTAAAAAAAAAAACAATACATGATGTAGAAAAAGATAGAATACATTTAAAAAAGAAAACATATCAATTATTATGATAGGTTATAAAAACAGTTATTGTACGCCGAAAGGCATAGGAGGAATAATAGTGTATAATTTAGAGTGCTTGCGAAGAGCCAGTAAGTTAATGTAAGAGTAATATTTGTAAAATAGAAATTAACATTTAGTCTTAAGTAAAATATGTAATTGGTTTGTTAAAATAAATGTGGATATAAAACAAAAAAAAAAAAACAAAAACACAGCTACGGGAAATTCACACATACCGTTTTTATGCGATCACCATTGGCTACAGTCAAGTGGATACGTTTTGTTCCTCCTCTATCGATGCAATTCACGGCCATTGAATCTGATGGATGTGAGTTGCATCGGAGAGTCCAATTTCAACCGTTAAATCGCGCACACGCGTCACCGTGGAGGCGTTCAAAGAAGGAAGTCATAAAGTGTCGAGTATAGGAGTCAGAGTTTGCCAGTCGGTTCGGTGATCCATTATTGTGATACCTCATAATGTTTCCGAACCAGTGTACCGACTTAAAATAAATGTTGTCCGCGCCTATGTATTGTTGTAAAGAGAAATGTTTCCGAACCAGTGTATTGACTTAAAATAAAGAAATTAAAACTATACGACAAATAAATCGTCCAGCGCCTTTTACGTGCTGCATAATTGTGGGAAAAGTTATCTTCAGTATATGTTGGGGAAGTTAGTGAATCCGTGTCGTGCGAGACACACGACTTAAACCACACACCTTCCTGTGAATACGACCTGCCATTCACAAACACGAATTGAGGGGGAACCGATACATTTTGATGTATCGCTGTCACAACTAGGTATTAATAACAGAGACAACCAAGTCATGTCACCCGTCGCGCCTACTAGCGGAACGCATAACTTGCAGCTTCTGCAAGAAAAAGGGGCACGTTTATGACGAATCACATCTTTTTGTCGGGAATACTGACACGCAGCCCCTTTTCCCCGAAATCCTGGAAACTCAAAAACAAATAGGCCACACCATCAGTAGAGTGGGTCCCAAATTAAAACAAATCAGGGAAAAGACCGAACCTTCCATCTCAGCCAACAGCATCAAAACATAGGGTTTTTCAGTATCCGATGTTGTTGTATATTGTGGCCGACGAGGGCTCAGATGAGAGGGGTGTAGGCACGGACAATTGTCCTCATAAAAAACAAAAGACCTCAGCACAACGTATACAATCAACAGACTCCAAAGGTACGAAGCACCGACCACAACACCGTAGGCTCAAGACAGGCCGGACCCGCTCTAGCCTACTAAGGCGCGAAAGTAGAGAGAAGTTGCCCAAAGCAAAGGCGAAAATTTGAATTTTGCGGTCGACACATTCACACGGCGGTACGATGTCGACAAAAAGTAAAATGGGAGAAGTCGGGAAATTCCTTACGGTCGGGTCCGGAAACACCAAGCCGACCAACTAAACTCACAAATCAACTAACTCTGCTCTGAATCTACGCGGGTAAAAGTCCCAGTATTACGTAGTCTCTTTCTCTCCTCAAAACTCTTGCGGTAAAACGTCAACAAATAATATAACAATAAAAACTACTGACAAACAAAAAATAGAGTAGGCATGGAATAATATTTAAACCAGGAAATAAAAATGAATATAAAAAAATGCATTCATCGTAAAACTACAGAACTAAATGAACTAATTTAAAGTCGATTTTAAACGAGTAAAAAAAGGAGGAAGTAAGAGAATCGAAGTAAAAGAATCGAATTCAAGAGCGAAGGCATAAAATAAAATAAAAAAAGATAGGTGGGCCAAGTCACCCACGACTTAGTCATCCGAAAACGCATCTGATTACTCCGTAACATCACAACGACTCAACTGGTTCCAATTAACAGCACATTGTTAAATTACGTGCATTATTGTGTTTACAAGTGCGTGCTATATCAAGGGAGAGTGTCAATTAATCCCAGCAACTAGAAAGCAGTTTTTTTTTTCGACTAGGCAGCAAGGGAGCATCATAAACCCCAGCAAGGAACAGGACGATCAACCGCGAGTACCTTAATACCTTTGTATTTCAATTTGTGTGTGCACGCAATTTTAAGTGCAAGACCAGTTGTCCAACTCCCTTTGGACATTAGCCGTACTACAACAACACGATTAGTTGTGGGCACAGACGCTGAGGTAAGCTTCCCAAAACTGAAAGCACTCCACCCAAAATATGCTGTGGATGCCAAAAAGCAACTGCTCCGCAAACGCTTTTTGATAAAGGAAAGTATAAATTATGCTGCCAGAGAAATTTCACAAGGAAATCCGCTGTAGATTCCAGATAATAGATACGTTGCCGGGATTGGCAGAGGGCGAACTTTTGGGTAACGACTTCCTGTCGAAAAAGTGCAAGGTGAATAGACCGGGGAGAAGGACCAAGCAGCCATAAATCCCAAAGATTTTTCTATTGACTTAGCAGGAATGGCTCGACATAAGACAGCAGAAAGGGTAGAAACTGCAAAACCAAGGGGAGCTGGAAATGTCCAGACCTCGGATAACAGTAAATACAAGACCTTATCCGCACAAGGAAACGGCTGCGAAATATTGTCCCAGCACCTGTTGCTCAAAGCAGATGACAAAGCTCCGAAATCCTTAAAAAAAGAAAGAAGGGAAAGCGTTGGTAGAACGTCTTTTGGTTTGGTACATCTCTTGGAGTAAGCCGGTCATAATAACAACGCGCTAACATAAGATGATAGGCGTTCCAGTGAATATTCGGAAAGAGGTAATTATAACTGTATCCTAAAAACCACAAAGAGTGCTCAAATGGCGTCACTCAATATAATCAAACATCCCCAATCTATTGACCGAATAAAGTTGAAGTTGCATCTAACCGAGGAGTATTCCCCCATTCCCTTGCAAAGCCGGGTGAATGAACACCCGGGCGCGAGTCCTGAAATGGCCAGTCGTTACCAACACGTCAAAGAGATAAGACGTATACCTGACAACAGGAGAAAGCAAAAGAAAAGAAAAGAAAAAATATAAATAAATAAATTCGTCGCGCGAGTGTAAGTGAACAAGTGTGGATTACACAGTGTGGCCGCCACTGAGGGCGGTTGTTTAAAAAAAATAAAAAAATAAATAAAAAAAAAAATAAAAAATTATGGAAACAAACAAAGTGCTAAAGAGCTCGTCGCCTTTCATGAAAAGGGGCCAGGCAGACCTGAAAGCGATGACACGGAGCCGACTCGAACGACAGCCGAGTATTATAACAAAGCGGCACAAGCCAAATTCAGACGGCGAAAAAAATGCAAAAGGAAAGAAAAACGAATACACAGGCGCAGACAACCAATTCAACGAGTTGGTTGACCTTGACCCAAGTGAAATCGAATTACCTGCTGAGGAAGAAAACAATATCACAGGTACTGCAACAGATCCGGCGGAATTAGAAAAACTCCTAGCGGATATTGACACAAAAAAAGAGGAACTCAATAAACAAAGAGAAGCAATCCTCGAATTAAAAGACCTGGTGCAGCAACAACAAAGCCAAGAAAATACAACAGCACAACGGAAAAATCAGGAACAACATCAGGAAGCAAACAAAAGGCAGCAAAGACTCAAGATGCAGAAGCAGCAAACAAACCAGAACATTGTAACCAACAAAAAGGAAAAGGCGCCGCCTATAATACTTACGTTCATGGAAACAAAGGACGTTATAAAATTAGGTGAGTTAACTTGCAAACATTTCAAAACAAAAAAAATTAATTATTCTAAAATAAAATTAATGTGCGATGATATGGAAGGTTATCGCAAAGTAATGACTGCTTTGGGTAGGACAAAAAGCGAGTACTACACGTACACCCCGAAATCGGAGAAAATAATCTCCATGCTCCTAAAAGGCGTTGATCCATGTTTTTCCCCTGAGGAGGTATTAGAGGAATTAAAAAATGTCGAAACCGACAATTTAAAATTTACAGGTGTGAAACCCTTCTCTACCGCCAACTCCAGAAAACGCAATTGCAAATTGCCTTTCTTTATTGTGTCACTGAGTCCCAACAGTAAAGTTGATGCTCTCCGATACATCAAACACCTCAGCCACCAAACAATAAGCTGGGAAAAAATTAGAAAAATCGATCGCGTATTGCAGTGTATGCGTTGTCAACGCTTCGGGCACGCGGCATCAAACTGCCACATGCAATTCAGGTGCGTAAAGTGCCTCTCCGACCATATCATTGGTGAATGCCCCTTGGGCAAGGAACAGCTTCCAGATAGGAAAACACTGTCCTGTGTCCTCTGTAAAAATACAGGTCACACTGCTAATTTTAGAGGATGTCCTAAATTTCAACAAATGAAATTAAAATTGGAATCCAAAAAGAAACAAGTTGAAGAAGAGAAAAAAATGAAAACTCGTTCTTACAACAATTTCGTGGCTCCTTGGGTGTCATATGCACAAATGGCCGGTGCTCCTAAGCAACCAACATCCATGGAACAAACATATAGTAATGGGAAAATGCCTGCACCAGAGGCACATTCAGAAATAATAACAATGTTATTAACAATGCAAGGACAATTTGCCGAATTTCAAAGAACACTGATTGAACAAAGAGCACGAATAGATACTCTCTATTCAACCCTGTTCTCAAATAACTCTCCACATCAAAATCTTCAACCCTCCGTCTGAACTTAACCTAAAAATTATAGCTGTGAATGTAAATTCACTAATCCACATCGAAAGAAGGGATAATTTAGGCAATCTGCTCCAAGTCGAATGCCCAGATGTGCTCTTGGCTAGCGAAACAAAGCTAAACCAAAGGCACAAAATGGGCTACAAAAATTATAACATAATTAGACGAGATCGACCACACTCTACTCGAGGGGGTGGGGTCGCTATCTTAGTTAAGAGAGGTCTTCACCATAAGGTCGTTTACAGCACGGAAGTACACAAATTTTAGGTGCTAGAGGCATGCATTATAGATATTCCGCTAAAAAGTCAAAGGCATCTATATATAGTCGCTGCTTACGCTCCTGAATCTGTTCAAGGTACCCAATTTATCAGTGAAATCGATACGCTTTTCCGAAGTCTCAAGTTAGATTCGGAAAACAATTACTTTTTAATGGCTGGTGATTTTAACGCCAAGCACAGCGCCTGGGGCAATCTGACCTCGAACACCAGAGGCAATGCCTTGTTTGATTGGTGGCAAACAAATGCGATCGAGCATAAACTAGAATTGTACGCTACAAGTACACCGTCTTATGCAAGAGGTAACTCCTTCCTGGATTTACTTATGACAGATGATCGAATTCAGTTACCAGATACCGAGGTAACTACTCGAAATTGTCTTCGCACAATTGAGTACGATAGTGATCATTACGGACTTGGAGCCGTAATACACGTGCCAAACGAGTACCATCTACTTGAGCAGTACGACCAGGTACACTCTTTCGATTTTCGAAAAGCACATTGGTCGCGTTTCGATCGCATAGTAAAAAGAGAAATACGCAACATTGGCATAGACCCACCGACTAATAGAAACCTTCGTAATGATGAAATCGATCATTACCTCCTAACTATGAACGATATTGTTATTAACACAATGAATCGTTCCATCCCCAAAGTAGCTCATATGGATGGCTATACCCACCGATACAGAAATGCAACTATCGATGCTTTGTATCGGCAAAAGAGCACCCTGCTCTCAAAGCTGAAATTGTGCTATAGGCAGTTCAGTGACCCAAATAGCAATGAAATCAAAACAATCAAGTCCTTGATTAAAAATCTTCAAAAACTGATCCGGGATAATTACCGAGCAGTAATAAATGAGGAGTGGAGCAACAGAGTTCGAGCTGTCCAAGCAAACGGACCGAACATGTTTTCACAAATCAAGAAAATATGTGGAAGAAAAGATCACAATGACATTCCCTGTCTCCGAATTCCACGGACTCCCGAGAATTGCCAGATAATCCTGAACGCAGGACTCACCTTAGAGCACATCAACTCCAATGATGAAGTAATAGTAGTCGAAGATCCGCAAAAGAAAGCGAATTCAATTGGAGCTTGTTTCGAAGCAGTGTACAGAGTTAACGAATCAGTTCATGCTAACACTGAAATTGAAAGCAATGCCCGTCAAAGACATTGCTCACTGCGCAATCAACTTCACAACTGGCGATCCGAAAACCGTAGTTTCATCACATTCGGCGAAAATAATAGGGCGGATTCTTCCGTCAGAAATGAAAATACAAATATGTTTGTGGGCAAGGATGAACTTAGAAACATACTTAGCTCAATAAAAAATAAGAAATCATCTGGAATAGATAGCATTCCAAATGTGGTTCTAAGGCACTTGCCTCGCGAAGCAGTGAACATATACACTACTTTGTTTAACAACGCTCTAAACAATGCACACTATCCAACCCATTGGAAGACTGCAGTAGTCCACCCTATCCCCAAAAAGGGTAAGGAGAAGAGCAATCCAGCTAATCTGCGCTCGATCAGCCTGCTTCCCAACATCAGCAAGGTATTCGAAAAAATTATAAACAAAGCACTGATAGGTTGGTGTGATGAAAACGATATCATCCCCAACAACCAGTTTGGCTTTCGAGCCCGACATGATACAGTTCATGCAGCGACGAAACTTGTTTCCGATATACAGTGGAACAAGGCAAAGCGACAATGTACAGGCGCCTGCTTGGTTGACTTTGAAAAGGCTTTCGACACCGTATGGTTAGAAGGACTTGTCTATAAGTTAACAAACCTGGGTATGCCGCAATATCTGTTATACATCATTTATGATATGATAATGGACAAACATTTTGTGGTAAAATGCGGGGACATACTCTCCAACAAGACCTTCCAAATTAAAAATGGCTTACAGCAGGGAGCTGTGAATTCTCCCATTCTATTCAATATTTACACTAGTGATCTAGTGAGTTCTCTCGAAAACGCCATTGCGTACGCCGATGACATAGTGGTGTACAGAACAGGAGGAAAAATAGACGTCATCAATAGGCGACGACTGGAAATTAAAGATTAATTTCCAGAAGACCGAGACTATCCTTTTCAGAACGCCCCTATCCAGGGCCTCGATGGATACGAAATACAACTGGAAACACTTTTCTATTGTAGGTAACAATAACCTTCCACTGCAAGTGAAAACTGTAGTTTGATACCTTGGTATCTGGCTAGACCAGTATTTATATTTTGACAAGCACGTAGCAACGTCCCTCTCCGCAGCTAAAAGCGCATATTCTATGACAAGAAGTCTATTCCGGAGTAGTCTTCTTGACCCCAGAGTCAAAATAATTTCGTACTCGGCATTCATCCGACCAGTTTTGATTTATGGCTGTCCAGTATGGTATAATATATCTCCACTTTATATGGAGAAGTTTCGTGTGGTCGAACGGCAGTGTTTGCGTTCCTGCCTCGGGGTTTATAGAACACCAGAGTCGCAATAAAAAAATTCTATCCCAACAAAATCCTGTACAACAAATCAGGGTTAAATACGAGGGTTGCCTTTTATATTTCGGGATTAGAGAACAAAAACAAATATTGATCATCGAAAATCACTTTATTGTTTTTCAAAATATTCCCCATGAAGATCTATACACTTTTGCATGCGTTTGAACCAATTGTCGAAGCACTTTTGCCACTCTGATTGAGGTATCTCCAACACATGCATTCTGAATGCAGCAACCGCTTCTTCAGGTGTCGAAAAACGTTGACCTCTCAGTTTGTTTTTTACGTACGGGAATAAAAAGAAGTCATTCGGTGCCAAGTCAGGACTATACGGCGGATGACCCATCAAATCGATGTTTTGGGTGCTCAAAAATGCAGTTGTCGCAGCCGATGTGTGAGAGCTCGCATTGTCGTGGTGAAGAGTGATCCGTCTTCGGCGGTTGGTTTTCCTGATTTCTTGGAAGACGACTGGCAAACAAATGGTTGTGTACCACTCAGAATTGACTGTTCTGCGTTGTTCTAGTGGTACGGTTGCGACATGTCCAGTTTTTCCGAAAAAACAGGCGACCATTTGCTTGGAAGTGCTTCGTGCGCGAACAACTTTTGTTGGATTTGGCTCATCTTGAAACACCCAGACAGTCGACTGCTGTTTACTTTCGGGCTCATGCGTGTAAATCCACGATTCATCACCTGTCACGATGTCATAGGCGTGTTTCGAAGCACCGCGACCGTATTTTTTGAGCATTTCTTTCGACCAATTTACACGAGCCTCTTTTTGGGCGATTGACAAATTGTGTGGGATCCAACGCGAACAAATTTTTTTGACAGTCAAATGTTTATGCAATATTGAATGTATGCTGGTCCCACTAACGCCTAAGGTTGTCTCAATCTCACGATAGGTCACATGACGATCTTCCAATATCAGTTCGCGCACAGCATCAATGGTTTTCGGAACAACAACTGATTTTGGACGACCTTCACGAAATTCATCGTGGCGTGAACTACGACCACGATTGAATTCACCATACCATCGATAAACACTGGTCCTTGATGGAGCTTCATCGCCAAAAATTGAATTAAGTTCACCCATGCACTGTTGCTGAGTTAATCCACGCCGAAAGTTGTAAAAAATAATCGCACGAAAATGTTAACGATTTAATTCGATTTTTGGGCCGAGATGAATCTTTTAAGTTACTGTAAACAACACAAATAGCGCTCGTATGTCAAAACGCTCTGAGTGCGTATAACCTCAAAAATGTCCAACTTTACGACAGAGCTGTCAATTGCCGGATTGCAACACTAGGGTTGCCAAATCCCGAAACATAAAAGGCAACCCTCGTAGGATAGACAATTTCATAATTAAAATTATTCGTGGTCACACAGCAAGGGCAATGTGCAGTGATAATAATCTTATCTCGGGATCATTCTATCCCAATGATATGTATCTGGAGAATACCCTCCAGAATGGGTTTATTCCCCCAGAAGCGTTTCCTTTCTTGGATCAAAAAGGCCTTATCCAAGACATGCATGGAGTCCCGATTATTTACCACGCTCTCCGTGGTGCCAGGGACAAACGAATTCTCCATGATAGTAATATCTCCAATGCCCCAGACCGCATGCGTTTTAGCACGGCGATCAGTGAAAGAGATAAATCAGCCAAAGATCGAACATCTCCCAAATGGTGGTGGCTTCTCAACGAGGAGAGGACTTCACTTCCTCAGATATAGTATGCCTCTCAAGAGCAAAGCTCTCCTTCCTCTTGTCCCCCCTCCCCCTGTCCTCCTTTCCCAATTACTTTTGTGTAGCTATTTTATTTTATTTTTTATTTCTTATTTTATTTTTTATTCGTTTTGTTTTGAAGTTTTTGTTTGTTATAATAATTAAAAAAAAAAAAAATTGTAATAATAATATATACATATAGATGTAAACGAGGAGTCCTTAAGAATGCCAATCAATAGTGGATATATGTCAGGAGACAATGTTATAGTGTCTTAACAATTAATATAATTTTTAAATAAATTAGTAAACAGACTTACTTGATGCCGTCGTCGGACCGCTTCTCGGCCGACGCTGCAGGTCTTTTGGTTGCAGGGGGTGTTGGATTCTTGATCACCCTGTTTATTTATGTTCTTGATAAAAGTTGTAGTTCATGCGACGCGTAGTTCACCCGCTGCGAAATAATCTTATTAGCGTTGTAAGTATCATGTGACGTGGAGTTCACCCGCGGCGAAATCATCTTATTCGCGTTATAATTGCTTTTTATAGAAATATGTACCGTTCAGTGTGGCGACTTGTCATTCGCGGCGAAATCTTCTTATTCGTCGCCAAATTTTTATTTAAAATATTGCCAAAGTATTTTATGTAAATTTACTACTTGGCGTATTTTTATTATAGGGAGAGGGGATTGCGGGTGAGCGAGTGGGTGTGGGGCCCTTAACAATACTTCCCTCCACCCAAAAACTGGGGGTTTCATTTTTAGAAGAGGAATGAAGCTCAAACATTCTACGAACAGGCAGTCTTGGTACTGTCTGTAGTCCGCTAAAATACGTTGTTTGTTTTGGTTGCCTTATTCTTGGCTCCCTTTATTCGTAGTAGGGTTTCAACCTGTTGTTGCATACCACCACGTTTTTCTCTCTATATTTATCACGCTATTCAAGGGATTTTTTATTTCTATCACTTTATAGGGACCCCTCCTTATACGCGCTAATTTGCCTTCCTTTTGGAAGTTAATAGGTTACGCCTCGGCATCGCGTACGTATGCGTCGAGTCATAACCCAAGCGGAGAAACTAAGAGTCAAGTGCGTAGCTTCCTCGGGGTGTCTTTTGTCGAGTTCCGATCAATACGGCCGCATGCCAATATCGTAGTTTAAAGGTGATTTCGCGGTTTATCAATTAAACTTGAGTGTACAGTACATCTAAGCTAATCAATAAATGTAAACATAGTTTTATAGCACTTTTGTAAGCGAATCCACTTGCAACAAATACAAGTAGAATGGTGAATGCATTTCTGCCGAATTATTTCATGCGACAATTATTGTAAAAATTAGACCAATAAACAAAACCTTGTGCAACAAAATCTCCCACAGCGCCTTTTATTAAGTTTTACCTTGGTGCTCGAATTTCGGATGACAGTTTTGTGAAGAACTCGTCAGTGGATGATAGTGAACCCGTGTCGTACGTCGGCATCCATCCCTTCACCTCCACAGATGTACGTGCCGTTCAGAGATGAATTATAAATTGATTCGATCTATCTTTATTAATGAATTCACCGGGCTTTTTATTTGCACTACTTTATAGGGACCTCTCCATTTGGGAGCTAACTTTCCTTGTTTCCGTGCATTCCGTGCAAACCTTGTCGCCCACATGGAACATGAAAGGGCGTGTCTTACGGTCGTAGTACTCTTTTGACTTCTGTTTGGAAGTCCTCCTTTAATAGCTTATGGCAACTGTCATGGTTATACACCGTTTCCCGAGGCTGTTTTATACTAGTCGGTACCTCCGGGGTGAAGCCAAGGAGACAATCCATTGGCGTAAGTTTAGTACGTTCGTGTACATTGGTGTTGTACACGAATGTTGCTGTCCCCAGACATTGATCCCATGACTAAGAATTTCCATACATAATACTGCGTAAGTAGTCTACGAGAGGGCGATGGGCTCGCTCCAGAGCTCCGCTCGATAGTGGATGGTACGCTGAGGTCTATTACCATTACTATTTATTGCCTTGTAGGAACCCGGAAGTTCATGACCTCACCGACTTGACTCTGCCGTCGTTCCCTGTCCTGTGCACCCCCCTTCCACGCTTGACCAGCTGATCCGATCTGCTTAAGGTCAAATCTAACATTGTGCTCCGATCTCCGTCGAGGCCATCCTGCCGGTGTTTTTCCCGTTGATCTACCGTCAAGAATTCTATGCACGGTCCTATCGTTGCCTATTCGCGCCACATGTCCGGCCCATCTCAATCTTCGCGACTTGATTACTCTCACTATTGTGGGTTGGCGGTATAGCTCTTCCAATTCCTGGTTGTGTAGTTTCCTCCATTGTCCTGCCTCCTCGTTATATTTACCGCCAAAGACACCCCTCAAAGCTTTATTCTCGAATACGCGGAATTTGTTTTCTTCCCGTTTTATGAGAGCCCATGTTTCACATCCGTATAGAACAATCGGCATGATTATGGTTCTATAGACACGGAGCTTTATGTTACGTGATAGCAATTTGAATTTCAGCAGTTTACTGACTGCGTGCCATCTAGCGTTGTCGGAATGCAGTCTTTTGTTAATTTCCTTCGACATTTCGTTATTGGCCGTCAGTGTTGTTCCCACATATTTAAATTCTTTAACTTTTTCGAATATCCTGCCTCTGATGTTTATATGTGTTCCCTGTGGCCCACCTACTCTAGCCGTAATCATGTATTTTGTTTTGTCTTCATTTATTTCTAGGCCCACCTCTTCTGCCACTTGTACGATGATTTCACTGTTTTTACTTACAGTTTCTAGATTCTCGCCCAAAATGGCGATGTCATCCGCATATGCGAGCACTTGTGCGACCCGGTTCAGGGATCATCTGGCCAAGTTGTCGTATTGTACCTTTCTTATGACATACTCGAGCACAAGGTTAAAAAAGACATGGTGAGAGGCCAACCCCTCTTTTAGTCCGTCTCGGATTTCAAATGGTTCTGAGAGGTGATTTTCTATTCTAACTCGCCCTTTGTTTTCGTTCATGCAAATTTGAATGAGGGCGGCATATTTTTTCGGGATTCCCAGCTCAACTACAATATGGTAGAGTCTTTGCCTTGCGACTGCGTCGTAGGCTTTTTTGAAGTCAACGAATAGTTGGTGAACCGTCTTTCCGTATTCCCACTTCTTTTCCAGCAGTTGCCTTACTGTGAACATTTGGTCGCTTGTTGACCGGTTCCTACGGAATCCGCATTGGTAGTTTCCCAGTATTTCTTCTGGGTACGGTGTGATTCCCGCCAGTATGACATTTGTTAATATTTTGTATGTGGTTGGGAGTAATGATATTCCTCTGTAGTTTTCGCAGTCAGATCTGTCCTTTTTTTGGAAATGGCGATGACTATCGAGGTTTTCCATTCTTCCGGAGTAATTTCCTTATCCCATATTGTTTTGATGACTTGGTGGATCTTTCGAGCGGTTGCCTCTCATTCATACTTCACAAGCTCTGCCGGTATGCAGTCAAGTCTGGGAGCCTTGTTGTTTTTCAATCGACTTATTACACTCCGTTGAAAGATGGCTCTGGGATCTGAACCTCGGCTGTACGTACGCCTGGTGGATTTATTTGTGGTTGATGGTTGCGCACGTTGAGCAGGTTTTCAAAGTATTGCTTCCATCTTGCCACGATATTGTTTGTTTCTGTGACCAGATGGCCGTTTGTGTCTCGAATTATTTTGCCCCTCTCTCGGTAGCCATTTCTAATTGAATTTAAGCCGGCATACATACCTCTGATGTTCTTTGCTCTGGAATTTTCTAGTATATTTTCGATCCGAGTCTTCTCCCATTCGCGTTTTTTGCATTTGAAAAGTCTCGTTGTCTCTTTCCGAATTGTCGCGTATCTTTCTGCGTTGACTTCATCATATCATTCTAAGCGGACCACTCTGAGGCGTTTACGTTGTTCGATCTTTGCCCTGCACTCATTGCCAAACCAAAGTTTGGACTTCATTGTTTTCTAAAATCCTAATGCCTTTTGGGCTGTTAGTTTGATTGTATCTCTGATCGATGCCCATTTAGTGCCCAGATTATTGGTTTCCTCTTCCTCACTACTCCCATTTTCTAGGATGGTAAATCTATTTGTTAGTTCGCCTTGATATTCAGCCCTTTTGCGCAGGTCTTTTAGTTTAACAATGTCGAACTTTTTGCTCGTCTCCCGTGACTGCCCATGTGAGTTTGCTGCGAGCCGACTCCTGATTTTGCCCATCACTAGAAGATGATTGGGAGTCGCAGTTTGATCCTCTATATGGTCTTGCGTCAATTTTTTTTTTCAATTTTTATTAGGTAGATAATACATTTATATTTTACAACTAGTATTTCAGAGTTTTAGGACAGCAATTCCTTTACAACTATAACTTTAAATCTATATAATGAAAATAGCATAATTTTAATGAATAATAAATAATAAAGGATTAAGGGATGGAACGTCCGCTCACTATACAGAGATCGAGCTGCACAGCAACTAGCCGATGCCGTCCGAATATAAGGCTGACATAACAGCATTACAAGAAATAAGACGGAAGGGGAATGGTGTTATTCAAAGAAACGAGTATGCCAATTATTACTGTTGTCATGCAAAACACCATGTGCTCAGGGTAGGTTTTCTAGTCAGCCAAACACATTTCGAGTCCATAGAGGTCCCCGAGGTTGAACTGCATCTAGCTAATAACGGTAGAGTGAACATATATTCCGTATACCACTCGCATAAAATCACTCCCGAGGATATCGGCCAATTAATAACGTCCTTGGGGCATACACTCCTTATCATAGGCGGCGATTTTAACTCCAGACATCCCCACTGGAACAACTCGGACTCTTGCCCAAATGGCATAAAATTGTACCAATGGTACACCGAAAACTCGCATGCCCTAGATTTTGAAATAGTGGCACCTACTGTTGGTACACGAGGTAACTCAATTCTGGATATCTTTTTCGTGTCCAAAGATTTACTTCCCCAAATCACTCCTCCTCAAGTATCGGTGGGTGTATCTGACCACAACGCTGTGACCATGTTCAGCCGCGGCTATCGAGCATCCCGGGCTCATATCAGATACATACCCGATTATGGGCGCACAAATTGGGACAACTTCAATATTACATTGAACGAAAAACTCCATCAACTCTTTCTTCCCACTGACAGGAACCTAACGACGGTTGAGATAAATAACGCTGCAACTCGACTTCACGAGACTCATGTCCCGAAGTACAAACTCGAAAAGACCTATCAGATTCCCCTTGACGACTTCACTCTTCGTCTCATCCGGGAGCGTAAAAAGCTCTGCAGAATGAGATATCGTCCCCGCTTTACGCAATGGGAATCATTATTGCGATCCATCATTCACAATTTTGATACACTGATAAAACAAAGAATCCAAAACAATCGTACCCGACAATTGGAAGACAAACTCAAGGGTATTCAGATGGACCAGAACGTTTATAAAAATGTTAAAAAGATATGTGGCACTTCTTGTATCACTGGTCCAATCATACACAACGGTGTTGTTGTTAATAATGACATCAATAAAGCAAATATCATCGGAGAGTCCTTTAAAAATAATCACAGCTTACTCTCCAGGATGGCGAACCGGACACTAATGCGATCATTACTTCAAAGGTCCACAATAAATTAGACAACTTTAACGACCAAATTGTTGTCTTTAACCCAACTAACAATGCATTCTTCGATGACACACGTGATAATGGTCACGGTGTCGTCACACCAAATACCCTACAGAACCTAGTTAAATCTCGAAACCCTAAGAAGTCATCCGGTATCGACAACATGTCGTACCACTCTTTGCGAAGGCTTTCTGCTTTATTCTTTATAAAGCTCTCCAATCTGTTCAACCATGCCTACAACATGGGGTACTTTCCCCAAGCCTGGAAGCATGTTGTTGTCTGCCCAATAGCCAAAGCTGGGAAACCAACATATCATCCCTTAAGCTTTCGTCCTATTTCGCTCTTCACCTGCATCAGCAAAATATATGAACAGTTAAATAAGTTTATCACTGCCAGGAACCTAATACCTGATTTCCAATTTGGATTTAGAAGAGCGCACAGCACCGTTGTGGTGAGCCTGGACATTGAAAAGGCTTTTGATACAACCTGGATCGAAGGTCTCGCTTTTAAATTACTGAATACTGGCCTCAGTAGAACGCTGTGTAGTATCATCCACCACTTCCTTCTAAACAGAACCTTCCAAGTTCGAGTGAATGGAAAGCTTTCCCGAACCTTCAACGCCACTGCAGGCGTACCACAGGACTCCATTCTAGGCCCCATATTATTTAATATCTACACCTCCGATATTCCTCGCCCTCTGGACGGCAGAGTAAACCAGATATGCAATGCGGATGACGTCCTAGTATATATGTCAACCAAAAGCCCAAAACTCGCAACAAACCGACTCAACCGTCATCTAGACGAACTGTATCAGTACTACAGTCGATGGAAAATTCGACTTAACCCATCCAAAGCAGTAGCCATAATTCTGAGTAGTAAACACTCCCAACCTGCTTCTCGATATTCACAGAATATTCGAATAAAAATGGGAGATACTACGATTAGACCACAGGACAGGATGAAATATCTTGGGGTCATTTATACCCCAAAAATGAATTTCATCAAACATGTGACCCACATTCTCCAAAGGGGCCTCGGTCGGTCTAAGCAACTGCACAACATCTTGAAGTGGAGCAACAAAGTTGACACCAAAGTTAAGCTTCTCTGCTATAAGCAGCTAATCCGATCCGGAATATCATACATGTTACTGCAACGAAAAAGGGAAACTGAATCGCGAACCGCGCTTTCTTCAGCGACGTCCCAACAGTTTCCCCTTGGCGGACTGTATTTTCCGGCACTGGCCGGCCAACGATGATTTTTTTTCCTCAGAGCGATTGCACCTCCAGAGCCGGACTCTTCTCTGGAATGACGGGCGTTTTTGTCTTGCCCAGCGCGGATCCCTGATAAACAAAGGTGAATACGACGCAACCAACGATGAAGACAAGCCAAATATTCGAATACACTTAGCTGCTTATTTTCCTATCGTTTATTTTCTTTTATAATGTTTTATTTATTAATTGTTAATCTCTGTTGGTCTTGCACAAAACCTTTTTGTTAGGAGTTCCTTCGACGACTCCTGCTGCTTCAAAAAAATAAAAAAAAAGGGTGGCGAGAGGGCCAAATTTAGCGAGACAAGAACAGATGTGTCCTTCATCTTGTCTCTGACTTCTGGTCATCTTGCGATAATCAGAATCACCCACATCCGTGTGGATGTTGGGCTCGGCCTCTCTCTGAAAAGAAAAGAAAAAGGGGGGGGGGGGGGGGGGTATCCAAGGATAGTGTGGACCGGGTGTTCTCTAACTACTTGTATAGAGGGATGGTGGGAAAGAAATCGTACAAGACCGGTAGGTCTTGGGTGCGGTAGTAAACGCAGATCCCATTTTTGGCGTCTGATAATCTGCGCTTTGGTCGGTGTGTATGTTTGTGTTTGTGCCGTCTTGTACTGTGCGTTCGTGTGTGTGGTTTGTTAATAGTAGACCCTATGGGATGGGTCCAGGAATCCTCTATTATAGAGGGGAATGTTGTTGGGAAGGGTGCTTTCTTCAGTTTTGTACTGAAGAAGAAATTGTGGGGGTTTGATCCGAAGAGATCGAGAGAGAGAAGGGTCAAGAACCCAAGAGTCCCGTACAATTAGGTTCTCGCTGTTCTGAATGCTTTCGAGGTACTTGTATGCTAATTTAAGCAAGTACTCGTCGATAGGGGTAATGGAGGCACCTTCGTATAGGTGAGAGTTTGGGTAATGACGATCGTCAGGCCTTCTAGAGTGATTTTTTGTTGTTGTTTTTTTTTAATAGACTTCTCTCGGGAGAGGCGGACCTATAGCGCCGAGTGGGCGCCCCGAGATGCCATCAAATAACTGGTGCAGCTCTTTTTGAACAGTTGCAGGTTGTAACGCTCCGGGAACACTCGCGTGGGAAGGGAGTTTCACAGCTTCCCCGCTCTGTAGAGGAACGAGTTCTGATGCAGGGATGTTCGCGCCGTCGGGAGATGAACCACAAACGGATGCGGTCCGTCGGATTGTCTTGTGGAGCGCATATAAACCGAATTGCGTGGAACAATACCACGAATCTCCGAAGAACAGTAGCCGCGGTAGCGGCAAGCGCAAGACTCCCGTACAAGTAGGTTCTCGCTGTTCTGAATGTTTTCGAGGTACTTATATGCTAATTGAAGCAAGTACTCGTCCATAGGGGTAATGGAGGCGCCTTCGTATAGGTGAGAGTTGGGGTAATGACGACCGTCAGGCCTTCTAGAATGATTGGTGCATCTTCTGAGGACTTTCCTTTCGAAAACCCGAAGTCTTTCCATTTGAGCCGAAGATATGCAGGACCATATGGGAAAGGCGTAGGATATTCCAGATCGGATTAGCTGCTTATAGCAGAGAAGCTTGACTTTGGTGTCAACTTTGTTGCTCCACTTCAAGATGTTGTGCAGTTGCTTAGACCGACCGATTACCCATTGAAGAATGTGGGTCACATGTATGATGAAATTCATTTTTGGGGTATAGATGACCCCAAGATATTTCATCCTGTTCTGTGGTCTAATCGTAGTATCTCCCATTTTTATTCGAATATTCTGTGAATATCGAGAAGCAGGTTGGGAGTGTTTACTACCCAGAATTATGGCTACTGCCTTGGATGGGTTAAGTCGAATTTTCCATCGACTGTAATACGAGTACTGATACAGTTCGTCCAAGTGACGGTTGAGTCGATTTGTTGCGAGATTAGGGCCTTTGGTTGACGTGTACACTAGGACGTCATCCGCGTAGCATATCTGGTTTACTCTCCCGTCCACAGGGCGAGGAATATCGGAGGTGTAAATGTTGAATAAGATGGGGCCTAGAATGGAGCCCTGTGGTACGCCTGCAGCGGCGTGAAAAGTTCGGGAAAGCTTTCCATTCACCCTAGCTTGGAAGGTTCTGTTTCGAACGAACTGGTAGATGATACTACATAGCGTTGTACTGAGGCCAGTATTTAATAGTTTAAAAGCGAGACCTTCGATCCAAGTCGTATCAAAAGCTTTTCCAATGTCTAGGCTTACCGCAACGGTGGGTTCCTTATTAAAGAGGCGCACGCAGACGTGGTTTTGAAATAAACTGAGAGCCATAGTGGTGCTGTGCGCTCTTCGAAATCCAAATTGGAAGTCAGGTTATAGCCTTAAGCAAGGATAGTGAAGAAGGTGAATTGAACACACGATGAAACGGTTGAAAAGCGAAGCAGTGAAGCATCAGGCTACTGACCGTGTTTTGAATTTGATTACCAAACTCGAGTATATTCCACTGGTGTGATTTATTTTTATTATTTATCGCTTGGTATACGGTTCTGATGTATTTTTCTTATTCGATTTTTTTCGTTCGTGTTCTTCACTATTTTTGCCTGTGAATTGTGTGTATCTGTTGTTAGAGTTGCCACGAGGTATTAGGTGCCTGGTACTGACAAAATTATTTAGTTTCTCGTATATGAATTTTTCATATATTTAGCTGATGCAAGTGAGAAGCGAGATAGGGCGAAAGCTTGAGGGGTGATACGTCGGTGTCCCAACTTTTGCTATTGGACAAATAATAGCGTGCCTCCAAGCTTGGGAAAAGTACCCCATGTTGTAAGCATGGTTGAAGAGAATAGAGAGCTTTATAAAGAATAAGGCAGAAAGCCTTCCCAACGAGTGGTATGACATGTTGTCGATACCGGATGACTTCTTAGGGTGTCGAGATTTAACCAGGCTCTGTAGGGTATTTGGTGTGCTGAAACCGTGACCATTATCACGTGTGTCATCGAAGTATGCACTGTTAGTTGGGTTAAAGACAACAATTGGCTCAATCCTGCTACTTCATCGAATGCGCCCGCCTTATATAGGCCCGCGGTTGTCCCCTCCTTCGCCCGTTTCCTGGGATCTGCTTTTCTTAGTGGCTTCCTGGAATCGGTGCGCCGCTGATCGTCGTTTCCCTGGAAATGGTATGTTAGCGCTTGCCTTGTCTTTCCTGGGAATTCGTGTCGACGTGATGCATCGCCAACAATACGCTTTTCCCATATGGTCCTACATATCTTCGGCCCAAATGGAAAGACTGCGAGTTTTCGAAAGAAAACTCGGAAGATGCACCAACCACTCTAGAAGGCCTGACGCCCGCTATTACCCGAACTCTCACATATACGAAGGTGCCTCCAGTATCCCTATCGACGAGTACTTGCTTCAATTAGCATATAAGTACCTCGAAAACATCCAGAACAGCGAGAACCCACTTGTACGGGAGTCTTGCGGTGTTGACCTTTCTCTCTCTCTCGATCTCTTCGGATCAGACCACCACAATTTCTTCTTCAGTACAAATCTGAAGAAAGCACCCTTCCCAACAACATTCTCCTCTATAATAGAGGATTCCTGGACCCATCCCATAGGGTCTACTGCTGACCTACTACAAACACGCGCGTGTACAGCACAAGACAGCACAAGCACACACACACAAACATCGACCAAAGCACAGATTATCAGACGCCAAAGACGTGATCTGCGTTTACTACCGCACTGAAGACCCACCGGTCTTGTACGATTTCTTTCCCACCATCCCCCCATCGAAATAGTTAGAGAACGCTTGAACTAACCCTGCCCGCACTATCCCTAGATACCTCCTTCCCCCTTTCTTTTCAGATATCTCGAGACCGAGCCCAACATCCTCACGGATGTGGGTGATTCTGGTTATCGCAACGTTTTTTTTTTGTTTTTTTTTTTTTTTTTTAATTTCAGCGGAAAGCATTCTACAGACCTACAAACTTGGAAAAATGCAAATAATAAAATACCTGTACTACTGCTATAATAATCCTTATTGGCTTATTAATTAATTTCTTGGCTCCCCTTGGAAATCCTTGAAACACATATGACAGATATTTACACGCAAGTAGGCAAGTATAATATCCAAATGTAATTAATACTATAACCTCGCAATTATTACTGTGATTGTATGAGTATCTTTTTGTCCTAGCACGAATGCCTTCTTGCCCCAGTATTCCCCCAGCATTGCCAGTATTCTGGGAAAAGCACCCGTTGCATCAAAAATGCGATACCAGCCGTTTAAATCGATCTTACGTATATATGTGAAACGGGTAATAAACGTCGAAACGTTGAATATTTAAAAATCTTAAATAATTACATATTTCGGAACCACACCAGATGTCAGTTAGTGGTTAACTTCCAACCAGAGTACACCAGCAACGAAAGAGTGATACTTTCAAGCGGGAATTTCTTTGGATTGTGCATTTTTAAATTTCTATTATCCGACAAACGGATGATTAATGTTGCTTTTTATACTCCGGAACAATTTGATAAAATTGTCTTTTTGTTCTGAATCGGCTTTGCACTAAGTGAAATTGCGTTTGATCTGCTGTCTTGGGTAATAAATAGTTGCTTTTCTTTGTTTGATAAAATGATTTCAACTTTAATTACGATCTTTTTACTTGATTGCTGTTACTAAAAGAACACGAGGGGTGCGTTTTTAAAACGTGCGTACTATATTAACAACGGTAAGTCAGAACTGATTTTAATTTTTTTTTTTACGAGAATCTCGTGTTGATATGGTTTTAGCGTCAACGAAATTCATTTTATGTTCTCACTGATTTTGTGATCACTATGAACAATAAGATCTCACCTGCGACACTTTTAAGGGAATGTTAAAAAATCGGCGATAACTATTCAGGATTGTGTAATCAAATAAATATCCCTAGTCAAATCATCCTCGGAATTGAATTCGTATAACACTTAGATTATCAACGAACAACAGAGGCAACTGAATACTCTGGAGGACAATCTGCTTTGGGCTAGTGGATATTGTAAACAAACTTCCAGTACTTTGGCTGTCTTACCATAATGGCGTTTATGTAGTTTATTTTACTGGCATTAACAGAAGATATTATCTACGGTGGACTTCGCACAGTCGTCACAAGGTCATTCACTTTTCAAGATG
The DNA here is from genome assembly GCA_963931805.1 of Microdon myrmicae. NCBI lineage: Eukaryota > Metazoa > Arthropoda > Insecta > Diptera > Syrphidae > Microdon > Microdon myrmicae. The sequence continues at coordinate 150,082,039 of OZ007497.1, read as the reverse complement.
ACATATTGCAGTCTTCATGGGATTTTTTTAAAGAGATTTTGGAGACTATGAAAGTCAGTGGTACATTTTCCTGCTAAATAGTATTTTGTTTCGTGTTTTGCTGTTTGCTATTTGTTGTTTTTTTAATATCCTTTATTGGATTATTATTTATTGGCCTGTAGGAACCCGGAAGTTCATGACCTCACCGACTCGACTCCGCCATTATTCCCTGTCCTATGCACTCTCCTTCCGCACTCGACCATCCGATCCGATCTCCTCAAGGTCGAACCTGACATTGTCCTCCCATCTCCGTCGCGGCCGTCCTACCGGTCTCTTTCCCGTTGGTTTACCGGAAGAACTCTACGCACGGTCCTATCGTTGCCCATTCGCGCCACGTGACTGGCCCATCTTACCCTTCGCGGCTTGATCACTCTCACAATTGTAGGTTTTGTGGTATAGCTCTTGCAATTCGTGGTTATGGAGTTTCCTCCATTGTCCTGCCTTCTCGTCATATTTATCTCCAAAAACACCCCTCAAAACTTTATTCTCGAATACGCGGAATTTGTTTTTTTCCCTTTTTTTGAGAGCCCATGTTTCGCATCCGTATAGAACAATCGGCATGATTATGGTTCTGTAGACACGGAGCTTTATGTTACGTGATAGCAGTTTGGATTTCAGCAGTTTACTGACTTCGTGTTAGAATCAAAAACGCGTGCAACCAGGCGGTTGATGCCGCGAAAAATGCTCACAACGACAGGGTGATCAATAAGCTCCTTCGGTGCCCAACCGGTTCGCGCTCCTTCTGGTCAATGGCAAAAGCTGTCTGCAGCAACTTCGCATCCTCCTGCTTTCCCCCGTTTGTGGCAGACAGCGGAACGATAGTCACGAATTCAAAGGATAAAGCTGATCTGTTCGCGAGTTTATTTTCCGCGAATTCAAACCTCGATCCCGGTCTTTTGGAGCCACCTGTGATCGCGCCGGTACGATCTTCGATGCGGGATGTGAGACTTCGTCCGCGCACTATTCAACGCATTCTATGTGAACTGGATTGTAGGAGGGCAACCGGCCCGGACGGAATACCAGCAATAGTCCTTAAGAACTGTGCTCCAGAACTATCGCCGGTTCTTGACAGACTCTTCCGTTTATCTTATGCACGGGGGACCTTTCCTGCCTGCTGGAAGATCGCTCAAGTTCAGCCAATTTCAAAGACGGGAAAAAAGTGTCTCCCACAAAATTACCGTCCGATAGCATTACTGTCTATTTTATCTAAGGTGATGGAAGGAGACAGCGCGGCAGACCTTGTCTGCGATGGAGGGATGCCCAGAGCCAAGGAGTGCCAAACTGGATGACATCGGCTCGAAATCGGGACCGGTGGAGAGATTTGTTAAATAAGGCCAAGACCGGATCCCGGTTATAGTGCCCATGATGATGATGATGATCATGGAAAAAGTCATCAATACAGAGTTAATTAAGTATTTGGAGTGCAACGGACTTCTGAATGACCGTCAATACGGGTTCCGTGGCAGGTGGTCCACGGGAGACCTTTTGACACTTATAACCGATATATGGACATCTGCGATGAGTCAAGGGCGGTCGCATTGGATATCTCCAAGGCTTTTGACAGCGTCTGGAACGGGGCATTGCTGAGCTAACTTCGTTCATATGGACTTTCCCAACAGCTTTGCGACTGGACGAAGAGCTTCCTCGAGAATCGATCGATCCGGGTTGTTGTGAACGGCGAGTGCTCGGATCTGTATCCTGTTAATTCGGGGTGCCCCAAGGTTCTATTCTGGCTCCAACCTTGTTTTCGCTTCACATAAATGATTTGTTGGAGACAACGGATAACAAAGTGTTCAGTTTTGCGGATGATATTACGCTTGTTTCCTCCTTTTCGAGTGTTCGACCGATTGGTGCAGCTGCGTAGCATCGGCTGAGATGTAGACAGATCGACTCTCTGAATCAGGATCTAGATAGAGTCCTGCAATGGGGAAGGGTGAATCTCGCCGACTTCAATGCAGCGAAGACACAATATACAACGTTCACAAAGAAAAGTGGATCATCGGTTCCACAGCTGATGATGAATGGCCAGGCCCTCGAGTCTGGGGAAAGTTTGAAATTGCTCGGCGTCACGGTCTGTGGGAATGTATCGTGGCACAAACACGTGTCGAGTATCGCCTAGTCAGCCCCAGGAAAACTGAGCTATCTTTTTAAAGCCAAGAAATATTTTACTCCGGCCCAACTTCTTCTCCTGTATAAATACTAAATTAGACCAGCGCTCGAATATTGCTCTCGTGTTTGGAGCTCCGCTCCTAAACATACCCTCGACCTACTTGAAAGAATACTGAGACGTAGCCGACCTCTGTCTGTTTTACAGATATTATCACGGGTACTGTTCTTCGGAGATTCTTGGTATTGTTTCACGCAATTCGGTTTATATGCGCTCCACAAGACAATCCGACGGATCGCACCCGTTTGTGGTTCATCTCCCGACGGTGCGAACATCCCAGCATCAGAACTCGTTCCGTTACAGAGCGGGGAAGCTGTGGAACTCCTTTCCCACGCGAGCGTTCCCGGAGCGTTACAACTTGCAACTGTTCAAAAAGAACTGCAACAGTTACTTGGTGGCATCTCGGGGCGCCCACTCGGCGCTATAGGTTCGCCTCTCCCGAGAGAAGTCTAATAAGAAAAAAAAAATATTGTGACGCCGACGAGACAGCACGTACCATCGGATCAGTTGTGGAATCCGTTTTGGGAACCTTAAATAAACCCAAGATACCCAATTAGAATATCGGTTCGCGTGACAAGTATTACTGTGGGATCTGCCTCTTGATGCTGTGAAAAGTACGAACATATATAATACATGCGAGTGATATGCAGTGCCTCTCCCGAGAGAAGTCTAATAAAAAAATAAAAAAACTCATTTTCTGTTTCCATGTTATTTTTATATCATTATTAGATAATGCTTTGAATTGAATTTTGTCTTTCACTGCAGACAAAATGGCCTTTCTAAATGAATTAAATTTCCTTATATTCCTCACATTGATTGGTGGCGGCAGGAGAATTTGTGGGGGTCGAAGTCTGGGTGCCAGCATGGGCGCAGGGTTCTACTTCATCCTCACCGCTTTAATACAAAGTTCCGCTGACGCGAATCACCAGAGATATCCAAGGGAGCCACGAGAGTCAAAACATTGGTTATTTTCAGTGGGCAAAATGTTCTCTTTATTTTATTCACCGATTGTTATTTTTGTACTTAATTAACCGAACATGAATTAGAAGTCACTTACAAATATCTTAATTTAAGCATTCTCTTGCATCGTTCGAACGTACACCATACACAAACTATATAACTCTCCGCACTATAATACTAACTATTACGAAGGTAATATTGCAAAATGTCACTATAATGATTTAAACGAAAACACGACTCCGCGTTGTACGCGTCCCGCAGCGCTACAGGACGCGGGAGAAAGATCGACCGGCACAGTCAGTGGATGGAATCGAGGGTTGGAATCTGGCTCTTGATTCACCCTCGATTCGGTGGTGGTGGATATCCTCTCAACTAAGGATATATTTTTACTTACCACAAGAGAGACGTAAAGTCTTTTCTCGTAATGAAGAGCATGGTAATATGTGTGTATGAGTGATCGTGAAGATCATATTGTTCAACTCGTGCGCGAAGGCGATGAAAAACAAAGCAGGAAAACGGTAAAGACAAAAGGGACGTGGAGATCTTTGTTTATGGTGTGCATTGCGGCTAAATAAATAGAGGGCAATGCATCGCGGAAATGTGCTAAAAGAAAAGATGGGACGAGAGCATCATAATGGTCTTAGATGAGTGATGCCCTTGTGTAAATAGACGAATAGCCATTAGAGAATGGTGCTAATGGATTACAATACTTTATACAATGAAAATTGTATATCGTATCTTGGGTCGGTAGCCGAAACGAATCCCTTGCTTGCATTTGTATTTGCAGAGTAATTCGTTTGTGCAAAGAACGAAATTGGTGATTGTTTATTCGTTTAGACGAGGGATCATGGTCGGGTATATTCCATCTGAACAAACAAGCTGCCCGACGCTGCTTTGGCCGTTGGCCAATGGGATCGCCAGCCAATTTGTATGTAAGACATTGTTGTACACATATAAGGCTGGGAATAGCCAACTCAAGGTTAAGATTCCCTGATTATTCGGTTACATTATATGTGAACCGATAAGTTTTCTTTTCAGGGACATTGTGTTTGGCCTTGGTGAATTCCTTTCAGAAGATAGTTACGATGATGGGTAAGTACTTGATAAATTCTTTCAGGGAATTTATGAAACGCATTGGATGCATGGATGAAGGAATTCTTATAGGGAGTTTAATGCAATGCCCTAGGTGCATTAATTTCTTACGGGAAGAAAAGATTTACAGGTGTGCTGGTGCTTGAAATGCAAAAATGGGTTGCAAATATGGGGGGTTCTTCAGGTGAGCTTTAAGAACCCCCACAAATTTACCTTTCGTTGGTAACCTGATTTCTTGAGTCACGAGCCGGCGTCATATTGTTTACATTCGGTATTGCATTTTGTTTATGACTGTTATCAGTTTTTCGTTTCTTATAAACTAAGGAGGTTACCCTTTCCAGCTCTTCTTCGTCTGTATGGTATTCTGTCACATACCTGCAATTGCATTTGGTTTTCTAGTGCGTTGATTTTGTGAGACATTTCATTTATCATCGCCGGTTGTTGTTGGCCCATAGCTGCTAGTTTTTGGTATCCTCTTGCTAGCTGTTCATACGTCACAATGTTGCTATTATTCGTATTACTCAGGAGGATATTTTGTTGATTGAATGATGTGTAGTGTCCATTATTATTATTATGTATTATTTTAGGTTTTTTTTTTTGTGGTTTACTACACTATTCACTTATCCACTACGGGAATCCGCGTATGCATTTATTTTCTTCTTTCTTTCGTTCTTTTTTTTTTTTTTGTGTATTCGATGTGTGGCGAGGAGTGCGATAAAACATGTCTTTGCCGTTCGAACGTCAAGTGAACACTACGTTTGCTATTTGTTTGAAAACCAGTCCAAAGGCTGTAAAAAGAATTGTGGTACACTAAGCGTTAGATAATCTATTTACTAAACTATGGGTGTCTAATTTCAAATTAAAATAGTTCTCATGAAACATTATATCAAATAAATAAAAACAGTCATTTCCCTTGTGTTCCTATAATAATAATTCTATATATATATTTTTTTTTTCAAAACTGTATTTATTAACCATCTGGCGCAAGACTAATGACCTTGCCCGGAAAAACAAATTATCATGGAAAATTAAACAAGCCTCAGGACTTGCTAAATAAGGCCAAGACCGGTTTCCGGTTGTAGTGCCGATGATGATGATGATTTATTAACCATAATTAGAATTCGTACATTTAAGTAATACAGTGACTTAAAATTAATTTCGTAACAATTGCTTACATGTAATTATTATAATAATATATATATTTTCCAAACAATATTTTATGAGATATAAGATAGATGCGTGTTTATAAATTTAGTGGTATTATCTTCCTGGAAAAGGTCAGAAAACCAGGAATTTGTTTTTTCAACTTTACTCAATCTAAACTTAATCCTAATTATATAAATAACTTAACCTAATTTAGCCTGATTACAGTATGATTTTCATAAAGCCATAAACAAAGTTTTATAATTAATGGGATATATGTTATGAATTAAAGGATGTGGAATGAGGTCAGTTATGGGTTAGAGGTAGAGTATTTCTCTCCGGTTGTTCGTTGGAAAAGCGTACGATGTTGGAAAATGGTTGGACGTTACAGTATTTGAACTGGTTAGGGGTAACTTCGGTGTTGTGGTATATGATCTCATTTGAATCATTTACCAGTCTGCTTGAGGCGAAGATAGCTCTGGTGTGGAGACAGTTGGGGTAGTTAGTTCTGATATCTAGAGGGTTCTCTAAGAGCGAGGTTATTATGGGATTGGGATTATTTTGTAGGTTTTCGATAAATTTGATAGACAGTTCGAGGAATCGTCTATCGAGGCGCTCGATACCAGCGGTATTGTAGAGTTCGACGTTACTATAGTACTTATAGGAGTTAGGACGACGATGTAACCCAGAGACATACCTATAGCATTTTCTTTCGAATACTCGTAATTTCTCCATTTGGGAGGGAGTGATATGGTACCACAATGGGCACGCGTACGTGAGTGTGGACCTGATAATTTGTTTGTAAATGAGCAGTTTGACTTTGTGAGAGAGACTATTAGGTTTCCACATTACTCTTCTACAGAGATTAAGCTGAATTGTGGCTTTTTGAAGGGAATTTTTAATGTGGGAGGAAAAAGACCAGTTATTAGAAAAAGTGATTCCCAGATATTTTAGGGTTTTGGAGGGTTTTATCAGAGTTATGTTCAGTTGAATCTTAATTTTGTTGTGGCAGCGTCTAGTGTTGTTTGTACAGTGCTCGTTTTTGCCCTTGAACACTATGAGCTGCGTTTTATTTGGATTAAGGTGGATTTTCCACTTATTAAAGTATGTTGATAGGTTAGGGAGGAAGTTGTTAATGCGGTTTCTTGCAGCCTTAACAAATTTGCTGCTAGAGTAAATTAATGTATCATCAGCATAATTCAGCATCACAACATTAGGAGATACGGGTTGAGGAATATCCGCGGTATATAACAGATATAAAATTGGCCCTAAAATGGAGCCTTGGGGAACACCCGCGGTTATGGTGTGGGTTTCTGAGACAGAAGAATTTATTCTCACAACGAATTTTCTGTCAGAAAGATATGAGGCTAAGAGCTTTGTTGTGTGAGAGTTTAGATTAAATATGGAGTGCAGTTTGTACAGAAGCCCTGAGAGCCAGACGCAATCAAACACCTTAGAAATATTGAGAGATATACACACAGTAGGGCTTTGGTTTTGGAGACCAGTTGTAACATCGTGTGTAAGTTTTAGTAGAGCATGACATGTGGATTGTCGGTTACGAAATCCGAACTGACAGTTAGGGATGAGGGCATTCTCATTGGCAAATGAGAGAAGATTTTGGTAGATCTTGCGTTCCAGTATCTTACTTAGTGTACTTAATAGGGATATTGGACGATAATTGAAAGGGCTATTACTACTACCGGGCTTCTTAATAGGAATTACTACCGCAGTTTTCCAGTTCTCTGGGAAGTGCGATGCATTAATTATATGATTAAGAAGAATGGGGATGGGAAGTAGATTCGATGGGCGTAGCCTTTTAAATAGAAGACGTGGGATTCCATCTAATCCAGTTGACTTTTTGTTATTTCCTGATCTTACGATCTCGGATAATTCGTCCGCAGTTAGAAAATTTGTAGTGTCTAAGGGGTGTGAAGCTATGTTTGTGTTGTTGAATTCACCGATGAAAGGAGTAAAAGATGGGAATAATCTGTTTGAGATGTATTCGTTTACTGTGTTCTCGAAGCCAGGAGTTAGAGAGAATTATTTTGCTCATGGATCTTTGCAAAGTGTTCTGCGAAGCAATTTGCTATGTCCGAATCGGACTGGGCAATATTATTTCTGATTGGGTTGATGAGATGATCAATTCGGGGTTTATATTTACGACCAGTTAATTGGTTGATGTTTTTGAAAAGTTCCCGATTTGGTTTGATATTTTTAAGTGTGGAGATGTAGTTTCATCTGCGAAATTTTTCAACTGCTCATTTATCAGAGTGGATAGGAGTTGGATTTGGCTTTTAATAAAGGGGCAGTATCTTGTATGAAGTTTACGGCGGAGCTGCTTTTTAAGGCGCAATAATTTGGTTAGGATGCTGGGCAAAGGCTTTCCTAAATAGTTATTAGGAATGGTTGTCGGGGCGTTTTTGCTGAGAGCCTCCTAAGAATTTGCTCTATTCTTAAAGATGCTTGATCGATTTCAGTAGGGAGTAAGTTAGATGCTTCAGGGATATACAAGTCAGAGAAACTTGACTTTTCTCCAATTTGTTTTGGTGAAGTTTGGGACAGAGTTTGACGAGTATAGTGGATCGGGAGAGGGGATTTGGATCGTGGTGTGAACGGAACCATGATCAGAAGGAAATATAAAGGAGACTGTAGGTGGACCCGCTGAATAAACATCGTCGGACTTGAGGAAGAAGTCGATTGTTGACCTGGCTGAGCTAGAGACTCGAGTTGGCTGTAATGGGGAGTCAATGTAAGTATATGGATAAGACTGGAGGAGGGCTAGCAATTGGCGACCATATTTGTTGCATTTATTATCATTGAATGCTGTATGATGAGCATTCCAGTCTCCTCCGATAAATGGAGCGGAAACGGACTGTTAATCTGATAATCTGCGAAATGTCAGTATCTGGGAAATCTGGTTGTCGTGAAGGGTGAATATAAATGGATGCTAAGACGAGCACTTTATTGTTCTCACAGAAAAGTTTTACTGCTGTGTATTCAATGCTGGATACACAGGTGAATCTAATTTCACTGAATTGAAATTTTTTGTGTATTAAGATGCCGGTACCTCCATGAGATCCATTAGTTCTGGGGTTAGAAACTAAAGTATAATTGGGAATTGAAACTCGGGAATTTGGTTTGAGCCAGGTCTCTGAAAGGAATAGGATATCTGGGGAAAACTTTTCAATAAACAACCGGAGGTGTTGCTTACGTATGTTAGAGTAAATGGATTCTGTGTTGAGGGAGATAATGGTTAGTTTAGAGAGAGCTGGAAAGAATATGGGAAGTTATTAGTGAAAGAATCTGACCTTTTTTCTCTATTTCTGACATCTTCCTCAGCGAAGGTACCATGGCTTGTAAGCTTTGGATGTATCCCATGATGTCCAAATTGAAGTTTTCAGTATTGTTGTTAGGGGGAGTGGTAGTGTTGAGGTTTCCTCTTGCCGCATCCGCGTACGATATTCCGGGTCGGGTTGACTTCGTTTCCTGCAATACTGTTGGTTTCGTTGTTGTTGTTGTTGTTGTTGATTTTATAGTTGTTGCTAATTTCCGTCTTTCCAGAAGTTTTAGCTTCTGAGGGCATTGGGAAAAATTTGCCGGATGAGGGCCTCCGCAGTTACAGGATTTAACTGTGATCTTTTTGTTGGTAATGGATCCATCAGCGTTGACGGTTTGTATTGTTTCAGGTTCCAGGCCTTGTGGATTTACCTTGCATTCCTCGAGCTCGTGTTCCTCTGCGCATCTGCCGCAACGTCTTTGCTGGTGGCATGAGACCGCCAAGTGTCCTGATTCTTGGCATTGCTTACAATGAAGAATTTCTTGTTTGTGGGGCTCTTCGATTGCGATTTTTTGGGTAAACAAATATTTAATTTGTTTAAGTTGCTTGATGTCCTGATTAGGTGGGATTTGTATGATCCGGAGGTTTTTTACGTTGTTTGTCCTCATGTACGGTGTTTGGAAGTAGTCCAGCTTATTGATTTTTATTTGTGGACATATCCTAGCGATTTCCAGTACCACTTCTTCGTTGGTCCATTCGGATTCGATGTGCCTTATAATAAAGGTAGCTGGTTTGCTGTTCGGATGCTGGAAGGTGAAGAACTGATACTGTTCCTCTAACAGTTTTTTAACTGCCCTGTCATGATCGACTAATGATCTGACTGTTAAGGAAGTCCTCGATCCTTTTGCATTGGTGCTAAAATTCCGGTGACCCAAGACATTTTGCAGGGTTTGAATTATAGCTTTGGTGCTGGTCGGGTTTCTGATGTAGATTGGCGGTGGTCTTTCGTTTTTCGTGGTTGATTTCGTTGTTTCTACTCTGGTTGGAGCAGGTATCTGGCTTGATGAGGGCTTTGTTGGTGTGCAAAGTTTGGTTGGTAGTTCGCCTTGGCTGTCGCTCGAATTGCGGGTTTGCCGGGACGTTTCTTCCATATGGATGTCATCGTGTTATTGATGGAATCTCTTTTATAAATTTGTTCCTGTAGTTGTTTCACTTTTTGTGTTAGTTGGTTTATTGTTTCCAGGGCTTCCTCGAGTTTTCGTTTATAATCGTCGGTGCTCCTTGATCTCTCCATGTTTGTGGACTTTTTTGGTGCGTTCCGTAGGATGTCTAGAGCTTTCCTTTTTCGGTCTTGTATGTACTCCAGTGCGTGGCCTGGGTCATCGCCTTTCATCGGTTTTGTCAGTAAGTAACGGCTTACCTGCTGTTAAGATTTTTTTTTCTGGTGTTTAACCTACACAAATTGATAATCTAGTTATACACTTTTTACGTGTAAGAACGTTTGCGTACTGCGTACTGTAATTCTCGTCCGCACTGCACGAGATCTGTGTATCGAATGAATAATTCTATTAATGAAATTACCCATTTTATACTCTTTTCAGAATCCGATGAAGTCGGATAAAGAAATACTAGAAAACTCTATGCTGGAGGATGATCCGAATGGAAATACAGCTTTTGATAAAGCTTCCATTGAGAATAAGGCACCAAGATGGGGGCCACATCATAAAGGTGCACAAGAACTAGCAAATCTTTATAGCCCAGGTAAATCAGTTACTTTTTTTATTGTCTTAAAATCCTAATTCAATTAATGTATGGTGTTCTAGGCAAACGTGCTCAGGAAACCATTTGTGTATGGACCTGCTTATCACTAATGGTTTTTGACTTCTTTTCAATAATCAAACATTTTCGGATCGATCGAGTTAGTTTGACGTGTGTTTCCGCATTTTTTGGCATTGTGACAGCTGATTTCGGCTCAGGCCTACTTCATTGGGCTGCCGACTCCTGGGGCAGTATTGAATTACCGGTAGTTGGGAAGGTAACCGTGATTTAAATTAATAAATAATTGCATTAACTACATCATTTATATTTCAGAACTTTCTTAGACCCTTTCGTGAGCATCACATTGATCCTACATCTATAACAAGACACGATTTTATAGAAACAAATGGGGACAACTTTATGCTAAGCATTCCTATCTTAGCTAATCTGGCATACAATTTTGTTACGAAATCTCCTCAGGAAATTCAATCAGAATTCGGATGGACATCGTATTTATTTCTTTGCTCTATATTTGTAGCAATGACAAATCAGGTCTGCAACCTTCTTAACTTTATTTTTTAAGGACATGTCTTTATATGAATGATATTATTAGATACACAAATGGTCACACACATACTGGGGGCTGCCAAAGTGGGTACAGTTCTTGCAGAACAATCACATCATATTACCAAGAAAACATCATCGTATTCATCATGTAGCTCCGCATGAAACTTACTTTTGCATTACAACAGGATGGTTGAATTGGCCATTAGAAAAGCTAAAGTACAAAATTTTCTTCAAGCATATTACATATGGTCACCGTTTGAAATGAATTGTTTATCATTGTTTTTGTTTTACAGATTTTGGCCGGCTTTAGAAAGTATGATAGAATGTGTGACGGGTTGTAAACCACGCGACGATGATCTAAAATGGGCTAAAAAGAATGCATAGCATTCATTCAGGCTATTCCACGTTCTAAAGCAATTTTTATAAACAATTTACTTTACACACAAAAATTAAACAAAAAGAAACAACTAACTAAAACAAAACGGTAAAAAAGACAAGCAACAAAAATCACCGAGGATGCACGATATTCACTTCTACAGATAATAAAATAATTAATTATTGAAGTATTTATAAAATACGGTAGATATTTATATTTATATTTATAGTTAGTAAGCTGAAAAACTATTTGTACTAAGCTTTTTAAATAATTGCTCGTCTTAACTGAACATATAAAAGCTTTGTGTTATATATATCTAGATACAACGAAAACGGGTTTAAACCAAAAGCCATGCTGCACAAAAGATATTTAATTAAATGCATTTAGACAAAAACATCAAATTCCTCTTGAGGAGTTACAAAAGGCTGGTATTCAAAGTCTAAAGTCACTCTATTTTATTATTTGTCTTCATGGTTGTTATTTATTGAAGCACGTTCCAATGATTTTGTTTTTTTTTTCTAAGATTATAAATACTATTTATTTATTGATGACTTTGTTAATGCGCAGTTATAAAAAATATAAAAGAATATAATTTTCATTAAAATTTTGGCATTTTTATTATTCCGATTTATTATATAGGGTGGGCCATATATTTTTGCAAATGGCAACACTTGATTTCTTAAAAACCGTTAGAAGGCGGGGCGCACGAGTGGTGGGGACGATGTCTTTTTTAAAAAATAAATTTCATCATCATCATCATCATCATCATCATCATCATAATCGTCGGCACTACAACCGGGATCCGGTCTTGGCCTTATTTAACAAGTCTATCCACCGTTCCCGATTTCAGGCCGATGTCCGAGGCTTAATAAAATTTGCCATAATAGTTTGTTCCTCCGGGCAAAGTTATTAGCCTTACGCCAGAAAAAATAAATTTCAATAAACGGTTATTACGTTTGTTCCGTGCGGCTTCCACCATCCCCATCGTTTTATTTATCAAAATTTCTGTGGCGGAAAACGTTACACGTTAAATAAATGATCAACAAAATAACATTTGTGGTTTTATTTCTATTCATGTTTCAAATGTGCAAACATTTATGGCCCACCCTATACCTAAGCGAACTTTGGTTTAAATATAGACGATGTAATTTTGTTCTTAAAATCGTGTATTATGACAAAATCTTAAACTTAACTTAAATTTTAAGTTCTACTGTAGCGGTTCCGCCAAACCCCACGGTACACTTACCACTTAAGCCCCCATAATCATCACCCAAGACGCATAGGCCTTCGCCAATGCATTCGCATTCGGCACCTAAAAATGCTGCACGCATTTAAGAGATCAAATCTATGATCTTCAAGTCCCTGTAAAGAAAACTTACCTTAATGCATTCTCTTCGCATACCACTGCTCGTTAAGATTTCTTTATTAGCTTATCAGGAATTCCCAATCAATTTCGCCATCTACGTCGCCAGTCAAATTTCCTTAGATGAATTCCGGTAAACAAAATAATTCGGTTTACATACATTGTAACCTTCATGACAGGGATCATAAATATTGCGCCGTCTATTTTCCCAACTTCGCCAAGTAAATATTTTTACATACACATCGGCCGGCGACCTTTTTCTTCCAGCAATAAAATTCCCTAAGTCGCACCATGTGCAAATCGAAGATTGCTGTTCCTACATAGATTTCATATCGTTTGTAGTATCCGAATCACATTTTCTATTTATGTGCGGCTGCTATTTATCTAGCCGACCATCATTACCGAACTATGCATCGGGTCATATTTCCCTTGTCCTTTAATCCGCCGAATCTTTTCCCTCACGAACTAGATGCATAAGCAAATACAAATCCATTAGCATCCGACGAGATGCGATTTGTTTATTTCAACAAACACACATCTCTTGGATGCCCATTATGCCCCGTCCTTGAGTTTCAGGTATGTTTTTATGGCCGAATCCTTAAAAAGAACCAAGTACACACACGTGTGTATCGTAACGATCTCCTCTAAGAGATCCGGTTATCACCACCGTAAAAGTGAATACATCCACAATTCGTTCTAACAGCGATTTAATATCGGTGAGTCCGTTTCCATCTGCCGATCGCACTGGTCGTGCTAGCTCCTGCAGCCCCAAAGCGTCGCGGGGGTGTATATATCCCGCATCAAAAAGTCGAGTGTGAAGTAAATTAGAATTTGTCGAGAGTTATCCCTTAAGGTAATATTAGAATTATTAATTACGTCCTGTCTAATCGAACGGAAAGTGCGCGTTTAGTTTGTGTAAACTAGAATACAAATAAAAATCAATAAAACCTTTTCATCATGTATCGGCAATCAGTGTGTTTCATTGACTCTTCTCCTGTGCTGCAGTTCCTGAGTGTGTTACATGTGTGGACATAGTGTTGTGGAGTCCCCTTTTGTGTTTTTATTTTTTCCAGTGATTTTCTGCAGATTTCGTTGATGGTGAAAGAAGGGAATCTCGTGTCCTTGTTAGGTACATACTTCTTCCCCACACTACCACTTACGGGATCAGGAAGCAAGTCAGTTGTTGAAACGCCAGTTTAAATTACGCTTACAAGGGTTGTCGCGACTGAATTGTTTTATCCAGCGATAGGAGAAAAAAAACCTAAAGCGAGACTTCAAAACAAGAGAAACACAAATGAACAAATGTTGTATCCGGGTTGTTTATCCAGAGAACAAATCAAAAACGATAAAACGAACATCAACGAAAATAAAGGCGATGGCTCACAAACAATGTTGATTTAAAACCGCCGAGACAGCACGTGCGCTTCTGCCGCATAATCCGTACCATCGGATCAATTGTGCAATCCCTTTTGCGAACCTTAAATACACAAGATACCCAATTGCACAATCGGTTCGGGCGCGAAGTCTTACTGTGGGATCCTAAACAAACAAACGGATCTTCACACACGCGTCCGAGTGCAGTGCAAAGTTTTCTGTGCGATCCTATGCAAATAAACGGTTCTCCACACACGCGACTTAGTGCTGTGAAGAGTGCAAGAATATACACGCGAGTGATGTGCAGTGCGGGAAAACTCTCTACCGTTTCCATCCCTTGTGTATGTTTTCCTTTTTTTCGCACCTCTGTTTGCGTCCATCAGGCATCGATACTCTCGATTGATTTATAATCTTTGGAGAGTTTTTTATATCTGAGTGATAATGTTCATCATGGTAGGAATGTGACCTGGATTTCGGCACGGATCTAGTGGGGCACCTACTACAAGGATATAACACCATTAGTTCCACCTCAACTTGAGCGTAAGTAGCACGCCATGAGCCAGATTCGCTTACGAACGCGTACTGTTGCCCGCGCACTCAAAGAGCTAAACGCACACAAATCTGCTGGTCCGGATGGCATTTCCCCAATCGTCTTGAAGAGATGTTCCCCTTCACTCGCTAAACCTCTGGGGAAACTTCCATTTGTCTTATTCTACTGGCCGTTTCCCAAATAGATGGAAGTCAGCGAACATTCAGCCAATTCCCAAAAAGGGTGACAAATCATTCCTTTCTTCTTATCGACCCATAGCACTAACTTCTATTCTCTCCAAGGTAATGGAATCACTTATCAGCCGTCAACTTTCGAAATATCTGGAATCAAATGACCAACAGGTTCACAGGAGACCTGATGGTGTACCTTACCGAAAAGTGGAGCCATTCCATCCACTATCTCGGTGAAAGCAAGGTAGACCCATTGGATATTTCAAAAGCCTCTGACAGAGTTTGGCATCCAGCCCTTTTGTCAAAATTGCATTCATATGGAGTGGATAATTCCCCAATCCAATGGATAAGAGACTATCTTTCTGGCCGTTCAATCCAAGTGGTTCTTGATGGTGTAAAATCTGCCTCGCATCAAATTAATTCGCATGTTCCCCAAGGTTCGGTACTCTCACCCACTCTCTTCCTGATCTTTATAAATGATCTCTTGTCCATTACCCACAACCCAATTCACTCGTTTGCCGATGACAGCACATTGAGTTTCTCATACTCATACGAACACTCCCGTCCAAACTCTTCGAACGTTAATACCAGTCAGCACGTTATGCTTAATACACTGGATTCCGATCTCAACAAGATATATCAATGGCGATAATCTAACCGAGTAGAGTTCAATGCCTTAAAAACTCAGTGCTGTCTCTTGTCTTCAAAGGCGAACCACAGAGTAAATATACTGTCGATAGAGTGGCACCTCCATCGACGAAGCCAAGGAACCATCAATCCTCAGCACTCGAATTAATTCGACTCTTAATTGGAGCGACCACATTTTTGAAGCTGCGAAAAGTGCGGCCAAATGCATGGGTTCCTTAAGAGATGCAAAAAATACTTCACTCCATCCAACCTGGCCACTATTTACAACGCGTATGTTCGTCCAAAAATGGAGTTCAACTCCCATATTTGGTCAGGCCTATCCTAAACTGCACTACACGTGCTTATTGGGACCCAGCTGTGAGTCGATCAATTCCGTCGTTAGAACATAGGCGCAACATATCTTGCCTATCTCCCTTCTATAGGTATTACCACGGTCGTTGCTCTGTGTTTCGCCTTCTCAGACTTGCTGGATGTGTTTCACCTCCTCAGACACTTTCCTGCGATACCCGTCAATCTGAGAATGCGCATCAGTTCACCTTAAAAGTCAACTTCAGGCGCACAAACAAACATAGAGAGTCATTCTTTAGCCGAACCACACGAATGTGGAATGTTCTGCCTGGTCATGTGTTTTCTCATCGTTGTGATATCCAGGCATTTATAAGACCAATGTACATCGATAACTCCTTTCCTTATCCACTTCCTCTCCTTCCACTCGCGCTGTGCTCTGACATTTAAGGGTACTCCAAAATCCCCTTTTGTGCACGCGTTTGTGTAAAAAAAAAAAATCCAGTGGTGTCTTTTGTCTATGAGGAAGTGGTCTATTTGGTTACGCGTTACGCCATCGGGTAAAATCCATATGAATTAGCTTGTGCTTGAACATCGTACTTTTCGCTACCATGTTCTTTCTTGGACACATCACCGTTCTTCTTGGATGCATCACCGATCTTTCTTGGATGCTTCACCGCTTTCTGCCTCCTTAACAGTTCTTCACTGGACGCATCACCGTGCTTTCTTGGACGTATCACTGATCTTTTTGGACGCTACGCTCTTTCTGCACTCTTAACCGTTCTGCCTTGAACACATCGCCCTGCTTTCTTGGTCGCATCGCCGATCTTTCTTGGACGCTTCACCGTTTTCTGCCCTTTCAACCGATCTTCCTTGGACGCGTCACCGCATTCTGCCCTTCAACCATCCGTCTTGGACGCACCTCATAGGATATCACACCGCCACCACCTAGGGTTAAATTTTTTTACATATTGTGACGCATATGACAATCAGTACAGTACAGAATATTCGAGAAAGTCCGAAACTAGTACTACTATAAAGTACTGGAAAACTGGAGACTAGGAACAGTAGAACATTCAAGGCTATGGAACGGGCGGAAACGAAACGCCGAATCAGAATGAGGGAACGGTATAAATACGTCGCACACAGATCATGGAGACAAGTAATAAGTAAGAAAGTGAAGCAAGCGATAAGTAAGAAGTGAGAAGTAAGCAATCAAAGACGCGATAAGCGACATTACAATAACGACTATTCGTTAAATCTACCTGAAAGATTTATACGCAAAATTAACTGAATGCACACCTCGTTGTTTTATATAAAATATATATATATATTTGTATAAATGTTACAAATATACGTCGGTAAACTTTACACACTATTTCTTATAACAAATTAACGTTGCAGATTAAAGAAAAAATATGAAAACTTGAAAACGAAATTTAATTTTTTTTTTAAACCATGTCCTACATATAACAGAAACCTTACATTTAATGAACATGTTGTATAAGGCACTTCATTTTTTAACAAATGACAACATAAAAGGTAAATATTTAATTACAAAAGATCATACGTAAAAGGTTGAACTGAAATTGTACACAAAAACTACACCTATGTGCTGAATCCGGTTTTATAGATCTAATAAAATCGATTTTTCACTACAATAATTTGCTTTTTGAATAAGGTACTTATTTGTTGTTGTTGTTATACGAATAGGCCAAGAGTTTACATTTTAATCACAAATTGCACAAAAATCTGATCTGTCTCAATATAATATTGTTTTAGTATTTATACTATAGAATATACATAAGTTAATATATCCATTCGAATTGTACTTAGTTTCATTGTTCAGGAGCAATAATATTTCCTTAAAACAGAATTTCATTTTAGTTAGAATTATGCGCCATTTAAGTTCGGATGCTGGCCCGGTTTGTTATTGATAGCTTTTGCTACTTCCTCTTGCAACGTGGATGGTGGGTCCGATAAAATGTCTGTTGTTGTGGATAAGTAACGCAGCTTATTCGATACGGCTGAAAAATAACATTATTTACATGGAATGAAAAGTAAACAGAAATATTTATAATAATATGTGTTTAAGTTTTTTAGTGGCAATATTTCATATAAGATACGATCCGTGTTAGCAGGTACAGTCCATTAAGATTCGTCTTCAGAGACAGATTTTATAGCAATATATTATACTTAAAGTGAAATGCGCTACAGTAATGAACCGATGATTTGAAGACAAGCGGCATAACAAGGCGATTCTAACAGGGTTTCGGTATAAGTAACATTTAATATGAAATGATGTATTGCTATGGATATAGCGGATAGTATAGGGTTTCCCAATAGGGACTTGACAACTTTTTTCGGTAGTAATTTTTTATAATTTGCAGACACTGTTCGTTCGTGTACTTAACCATGATGTTAAATGTTGAGTTTACTGAATAAATTGGCAGTGACAGTTCGATGATTAGTGAAAGCGTGCGTTCACAAATTGAATTCAAAGTTGTCAAGTCCCTATTGGAAAACCCGATATATACTCAAAATAACATTACATAAATCCGTGTTTTTTTATATGCTTCTCTTAGGAAAGGTGGACCTTTAACGCTGAGACCGTGCCCTGATATAGATAACTGCTAGAATTGTTTTTGAAAAGTTTTTATTGAAAAAATAAAGATGTTACCTCGACAGGATTCAGAACACAAGTGAATAGTTTATTTAGAACAGAATTTCAAAAGAGAGTGACAATATTCACAAATGATTCCATATTTCTCGGAACAAGGCAAATGTTAGTGCAGTGAGTCTAAAGTACTGCGAGTCACATTTAAATCTATTCTCTCTTATTTTATATCATGATGAATAAATGTTAACAGTTTCAAATTGTAGCGCTCTGGAAACACTCGTGCTGGGAGGAAGTTCCGCAGATATACCGCCTTGAAGCAAAACAATTTTCGGTGTAGAGATGTATGGGGGTTCTCTATATTACATGGAGAACCAACCCACAATTCCTACCTAATTTTGACCGCTATCAACGAAAGAATTCATTTCCCAATCTGCAATAGAATATATTTCCCAACCTGTAATAGAATGCATGTTTAAAACCTACAACAGAATACATCCCAAATCCTGCGGCAGAATACATTTTAAATCATCTCCCCCATCTATACCAAACCGCATTTAGTTTCCTCCGAAAACCATTCCGGCTCACTTCTTACTTAAACCATTGTTCTCGCTCGTAACCAAGCAGCATTTACTTTTTCCCGAAAACCATTCCGGATCACTTCCTACTTAAACCATTTTCCTCGCTGGCAACCAAGCAGCATTTAGTTTCCCCGAAAACCATTTCGGCTCCCATCCTACCTAAACCATTTGAAATAATACCAATTCTCATTACTGGTAAGTCACCAGCACGATGCGTTACATTTCCACGAAACAACCATCGCAACGATCAAGGCCCATGTTCCTTTGTCCAACCGACAACCCATGCCCATACTTGGTTATGCCTCCGAAACCGATTTCTCCGTACACACAGCAACAGAAGAATCGAATTCAGCCTGTACGGCAGAAATTCCCCGAAACAAAATTCTCTATGTGGGCATAGCAACCCTTCTCCATGTTCCTAGTATAAGTGGCAGTGAGTTTACTTAGCGATGACTCCACTGCCACGACACCCTGAATGGATTCTTGCCTCCATTTAGTCAGTCGAGATTCATCCGCCGAACAGTGCATATTAGTCAGATTACATTCCTCCAACGAGGCACACGGGGTCGAGATTTAACCACCACCGGTGCCGGTCAATATCGTCGAGAAATAACCATCAACACGCACACACGCGGAGTCGAGTCATAACCCAACCGGAAAAACTAAGAGTCAAGTGCGTAGCTTCCTCGGGGTGTCTTTTGTCGAGTTCCGATCAATACGGCCGCATGCCAATATCGTGGTTTAAGGGTGATTTCGCGGTTTATCAATTAAACTTGAGTGTACAGTACATCTAAGCCAATCAATAAATGTAAACATAGTTTTATAGCACTTTTGTAAGCGAATCCAGTTGCAAGAAATACAAATAGAACCGTGAATGCGTTTCTGCCGAATTGTTTCGTGCGAAAAACATTGTAAAAATTAGACCAATAAACAAAACCTTGTATAACTGTGGTGGTCCTAAGGTCGTTGCGTCGACATGGACGCTGGTTCTACCTCCAGTCCACGATACGGTTCGCTGGAGAAAACTGGTCGTCGGCGAGTGGAGATTAAAAGCGGGAACAAGCAAACTGCAAAACACGGTTTCCTCACCAATGGTTATCGAAGAAATAAAGCACGTTGTGGATCTTGTTGGTTGATGTTTTTTTTAACCTTTTAATGTCTATCATTAATGTTGCACTCTAGAGATGATGGTTACAAAAACACTCAATGGTATTAGGTGGATTCTTGAATTAGACACACAACTGTATAACTTGAATTCAGATACTTTTTTTTTTTTTTTTTTTTTTTTCAAAACTGTATTTATTTGACCAAAAATGAATAGTTACAATAAGTAATACAGCTAACTTATAATAGATTTGTTACATAATAAGTGTTTACATGTTATTTGTTAACATTTTTCAAACAATTCTTTTTAGATGTCCTTAAGATTTAATGTGATTTATATATATTGATAATTTTGTTTTTCCTGGAAAAGGTCAGAAAAAACCAGGAACTCTGTTTATTTTAACTTAGCCTACTTTAAATTACTTAACATAACTTAATCTAACTTAATCGAATCTTATATACAATTTACAATATTTGCTATTGCAATGATAGTGACAATTCGAATTTGACTTAAAAATAATATTTACAATTTTTAGTTATGGATGTGGGATTTCTTGTTGTGATTGAGAGTATAGTAAGGGATAGGATCAGGTATGTTCTTGAAGGAGGGGAGAGTCATTCGGTTCTGTGTTAAAGGTAAGGATCTTGGAGAATGGTTGGATGTTGCTGTATTTGAAATGATTGGGTGCCATTTTGGTGTTGTGGTACACGATCTCGTTTAATTCAATTACGGTAGTGAGCTCCCGTATTGGAGGAGGGTTATGGTAGGTCCGTTATTATCGGGTTGGGATTGTTAGGAAGGTTTTCTATGAAATTTACCGACTGTTCTAGGATCCGTCTATCCCGTCGTTCGATGCCTGCGGTGTTGTAAATGTCGTTGTTACAATGGTATCTATATGAGTTGGTTTTGCGGTGTAAGCCAGTGATAAACCGGAAACATTTTCGTTCAAACACTCGTAATTTCTCCATTTGGGAGGGTGAGATGTGGTACCATAATGGGCAGGCGTATGTAAGAGTAGGTCTGATTATCTGTTTGTAGATGAGCTGTTTGACCTTAAGAGAGAGGCCTTTAGGCTTCCATAACACTCGTCTGCACAGGTTAAGCTGTATTAAGGCTTTTTGAAGAGAATTTTTGATGTGGGTTGAGAATGACCAGTTGCTGGAAAGGGTTACTCCCAAACATTTTAGGGTTTTGGAAGGTTTTATGAGGGTGCTATTAAGATTTAGTTTAATTTTGTTGTGGCAACGTTTAGTGTTGTTTGTGCAGTGAGCGTTTTTGCCCTTAAACACTGTTAGCTGGGTTTTGGTTGGGTTGAGGCGAATTTTCCATTTGTTAAAGTATGCTGAGATGAGCGGGAGGAAGTAGTTAACGCGGTTTCTTGCCGCTTTGACAAATCTACTGCTAGAGTAGATTAAAGTATCGTCAGCATAATTTAGCATTACAACACTAGGTGGAGGTTGGGGGATATCGGATGTGTATAGAAGATATAAAAGTGGTCCAAGAATGGATCCTTGGGGAACACATGCGGTTATGTTGTGAGTTTGTGAGAGGGAAGAATTTATTCTGACCATAAATTTCCTCCCAGAAAGATAAGATGCTAGGAGCTTTGTGATATTGGAATTCAGTCCAAATAAGCAGTGCAGCTTATGAAGAAGTCCTGAGATCCAGACACAATCAAATGCTTTGGAGATATCGAGAGATATGCATACGGTAGGGCATTGGTTTTCTAGACCAGTTGTGACATCGTGTGTAAGTTTTAGTATCGCATGGCAAGTAGAGTGTCGCTCACGAAAGCCAAACTGAGAATTAGGGATAAGAGCGTTATCACTGGCAAACGAGAGAAGGTTTTGGTAGATCTTACATTCCAATATTTTGCTTAGGGTGTTCAATAAAGATATCGGACGATAGTTGGAGGTGTTATTGGAACTGCCGGACTTTTTAACGGGAATTACTACCGCAATTTTCCAGTTCTCTGGGAAATGTGAAGCATTTATGATATGGTTAAGAAGGACTAGAATCGGAAGTAGATTTGGCGGCAGAAGTCTTTTAAATAGAAGGTGTGTTATTCCATCTATACCGGTAGATTTTTTGTTGGGTCGTGATTTTATGAACTTGATGAGTTCATCTGTGGTTAGAAATGTGGTGGTGTCTGAAGGATGTGACGCCTTGTTTGTGTCGTTAAATTCTCCGATGAACGGAGTATAAGATGCGGGTAATCTGTGTGAAATATATTCGTTGACAGTATTTCGAAAATTAGGGACTGAGAGGATTTGCAAGTTAGAAAAACTTTCGGCGACGTCTCTATTGACCTTTTTCCAGTTAGTCTTGGAGAAGTTCGGGACAGGACTGTGTGAGTAGAGCAGTTCGAAGGAGGGAACTTTGATCGAAGTGTGAACGGAACCATGATCAGAGGGAAAGAGGAAGGATACTGTGGGGGGGCTCGTTGAGTAGACATCAGCCGACTTGAGAAAGAAGTCAATTGTTGACCGCGTCGAGGTAGTGACACGAGTTGGCTGCAGTGGACTGTCGATATACGTATATGGGTGAGATGAGAGGAGGTGCAAAAGTTGGCAGCCGTATTTGTTATTCTTTATGTCGTTGAATGCTGTATGTCGAGCGTTCCAGTCTCCACCGATTATGAATGGTGCCGGGAGAGACTGTCTGATTATTTGAGATATGTCAGAGTCAGGGAAGTCTGGTTCTCGTGTTGGGTGGATGTAAACGGATGTTACTGTGATTACTTTTTTGTTTTCACAAAAAAGTTTAGCTGCCGTGTATTCAATATTGAAAACATTGGCGAACCTGATTTCGGTGAATTGAAGTTTGTTATTTATTAGGATGCCGGTACCTCCATGGGATCCAGTAGTTCTGGGGTTGGAAATAAATGTATAATTGGGGATGGATACTCGGGAGTTGGACTTAAGCCACGTTACTGAGAGGAGAAGGATGTCTGGGGAGAAGGTTTTAACAAACAACCGTAAGTGTTGCTTACGGATGTTGGAGTATATAGACTCTGCGTTGAGGGCAACTATAGTTAATTCAGACATTAAGGGAAAGAATATGGGAGGTTATAAGTGAAAGAATCTGACCTTTTTCGATATCCGACATATGCTTCAATGTAGGAAGCATAGTTTGTAGACTCTTGATGTAGCCCATGATGTCCAGGTTGAGGCCAATGGAGTTGGGGTTGTTTGACGTCGGCGTGTTTTGATTGTTCTTAGTGCCACCCGCATATGATGTTCCTGGCCTTGTAGGTTGTGGTAATGTGTTCTGCGATGTGGATTTGGTTGGTGCGGATTTGTTGGTTGTTGCTGGTTTTGTTCTTCTTTGGAGAATTCTCAATTTATGCGGGCACGGGGAGAAATTGGCTGGATGTGGACTTCCGCAGTTACAGCATGTCACAGCGATTTCCTTAGTAGTAATGGATCCATCGGGGTTTGTGGTTTGGATTTTTCCTGGTTCCATACCTTGTGGATTGACCTTACATTCTCCTGGTTGATGTTCATCGGCACATCTGCCGCATCGTGTATTTAGGTGGCAAGCCACCGCCAAGTGTCCCGAGCCTTGGCATCTCTTGCAATTAAGGATACTTTGTTTATGAGGCTCCTCCATGCTGATTTTGTGCGTAAACAAGTACTTAATTTGTTTGAGCTTGTTGGTGTCTTCATTTGGAGCGATTTGGATAATCCGTAGGTTCCTTAAGTTATTTTCCCGCATGTACGGAGTTTGAAAATAGTCCAGCCTGTGGATTTTCATCTCTGGGCAAATTCTGATGATCTCCGACGCTAGTTCGTCGTTGGTCCAAGTTGGGTCAATGTGCCTAATGATGAAAGTTGTTGGTTTGAGCTGATGGTGTTGGAACGTAAAAAATTGGTGTTGTAGTTCCGCAAGTTTTCTAACGGTTTTCTCGTGATCAACCAGAGTTGTTGTTGCAATGGAGACAGAGGAGCCTTTGGTGTTTGTGGTGAAGTTGCGGTGTCCTAGGGCATTTTCTACTATTAGAATTATTCCCTTTATACTGGTCACATTTTTTATGTATATTGGCGGTGGTCTAACATTTTTGTGCTGGGCTGTTTGGTGGCTTCCTTATGGGCTGATGATAGTTGTTTCGGTGGAGATGTTTGTTGGATTAAGCTGGGAGAAGGCGTCATCTCCATACTGGCATCGTCGCTGTTTTGGCTGGGTTGCTTTATAGAGTGAATTTCCTCCCGGAGTTGTTTCACCTCTGTTGTAAGCTGTTGGATGTATTCCACGGCTTCGTGGAATTTTTGTTCGTAGTCAATGTGGTTTTTTGCTTGATTTTCCATTTTTGTGGTCTTCTTAGATGAGTTTTGAAGAGTTTCAATGGCTCTTCTCTTCCGTTCTAATAAATATTCCCGGGTAGCGCTCGGATCGTTGTCTGGCATCTGTGAAGACAGATTTCGACTACGGCATCCAGCGAAAATTTTACGTGTTTGCGAGTGTTTGTATGGTTTTTTTTTGTTTTTTTTTTTTTTTTTTTGTAACTATTTTCGCAATTTATCACACAACAAGATTCGGTGTGAACGCGATCGTCGGCGACTTAATTAATCCCACGTCTTCTATTTAAAAGGCTACGCCCACCGAATCTACTTCCCATCCTCATTCTTCTTAATCATATAATTAATGCATCTCACTTCCCAGAGAACTGGAAAACTGCGGTAGTAATTCCTATTAAGAAGCCCGGTAGTAGTATAGCCCTTGCAATTATCGTCCAATATCCCTATTAAGTACACTAAGTAAGATACTGGAACGCAAGATCTACCAAAATCTTCTCTCATTTGCCAATGAGAATGCCCTCATCCCTAACTGTCAGTTCGGATTTCGTAAGCAACAATCCACATGTCATGCTCTACTAAAACTCACACACGATGTTACAACTGGTCTCCAAAACCAAAGCCCTACTGTATGTATACTCTCGATATTCCTAAGGCGTTTGATTGCGTCTGGCTCTCAGGGCTTCTGTACAAACTGCACTCCATATTTAATCTAAGCTCTCACACAACAAAGCTCTTAACCTCATATCTTTCTGACAGAAAATTCGTTGTGAGAATAAATTCTTCTGTCTCAGGAACCCACACCATAACCGCGGGTATTCCCCAAGGCTCTATTTTAGGGCCAATTTTATATCCTCAACCCGTATCTCCTAATGTTGTGATGCTGAATTATGCTGATGATACATTAATTTACTCTAGCAGCAAATTTGTTAAGGCTGCAAGAAACCGCATTAACAACTTCCTCCCTAACCTATCAACATACTTTAATAAGTGGAAAATCCACCCTAATCCAAATAAAACGCAGCGCATAGTGTTCAAGGGCAAAAACGAGCACTGTACAAACAACACTAGACGCTGCCACAACAAAATTAAGATTCAACTGAACAACACTCTGATAAAATCCTCCAAAACCCTAAAATATCTGGGAATGACTTTTTCTAATAACTGGTCTTTTTTCTCCCACATTAAAAATTCCCTTCAAAAAGCCACAATTCAGCTTAATCTCTGTAGAAGAGTAATGTGGAAACCTAATAGTCTCTCTCACAAAGTCAAACTGCTCATTTACAAACAAATTATCAGGTCCACACTCACGTACGCGTGCCCATTGTGGTACCATATCACTCCCTCCCAAATGGAGAAATTACGAGTATTCGAAAGAAAATGCTTTAGGTATGTCTCTGGGTTACATCGTCGTCTTAACTCCTATAAGTACTATAGTAACGTCGAACTCTACAATACCGCTGGTATCGAGCGCCTCGATAGACGATTCCTCGAACTGTCTATCAAATTTATCGAAAACCTACAAAATAATCCCAATCCCATAATAACCTCGCTCTTAGAGAACCGTCTAGATATCCGAACTAACTACCCCAACTGTCTCCACACCAGAGTTATCTTCGCCTCAGGCAGACTGGTAAATGATTCAAATGAGATCATATACCACAACACCGAAGTTACCCCTAACCAGTTCAAATACTGTAACGTCCAACCATTTTCCAACATCCTACGTTTTTCCAACGAACAACCGGAAAGAAATACTCTTCCTCAAACCCATAACTGACCTCATTCCACATCCTTTAATTCATATATCCAATTAATTATAAAACTTTGTTTATGGCTTTATGAAAATCATACTGTAATCAGGCTAAATTAGGTTAAGTTATTTATATAATTAGGATTAAGTTTAGATTGAGTAAAGTTGAAAAAACAAATTCCTGGTTTTCTGACCTTTTCCAGGAAGATAATACCACTAAATTTATAAACACGCATCTATCTTATATCTCATAAAATATTGTTTGGAAAATGTATATATTATTATAATAATTACATGTAAGCAATTGTTACGAAATTAATTTTAAGTCACTGTATTACTTAAATGTACAAATTCTAATTATGGTTAATAAATACAGTTTTGAAAAAAAAAAAAAAAAATCATCTTGTGATAGCCAGAATCACACACATACGTGACGATGTTGGGCTCGGTCTCGAGATATCTGGAAAAGAAAGGGGGAGATATCTAAGGATAATGCGGATAGCGTTAGTTCAAGTGTTCTTTAACTACTTGGATGGGATGGTGGGAAAGAAATCATACAAGACGGGTAGCTTTTGAGTGCGGTGTGGCGTGTGATAAACTGCGCTTAGGTCGGTGTGTGTGTATGTTTGTGCCGCCTTGAACTGTGCGTTTGTGTGTGCGTGTGATGTGTTAGCAGTGAACCGTACGGGATGGGTCCAGGAATCCTCTATTATAGAGTGGAATGTTGTTTGTACTGAAGAAGAAATTGTGGTATCTGACCCGAAGAGATCGAAAGAGAGAAGGGTCAAGAATGTAAGACTTCCCGTACAAATGGGTTCTCGCTGTTCTGAATGCTTTCGAGTTACTTGTATGCTAATTGTAGCATGTATTCGTCAATAGGGATAATGGAGGCGCCTTCCTATAGGCGAGAGTTGAGGCAAATGCGACCGTCAACCCTTCTAGAGTGGTTGGTGCATCTGCTGAGGAGTTTGTGGAGGTTCAAGTTGTAGTGCCTACGTTTTTTTTTTTTTTTTTTATAAAACGCTGTCTTTATTGACCATTAAAAGTTTAGTTACATAAGTTTACAGCTAACTTAACTAAGTTGTGACAAATTTACTTACAATGTCTAGAACATTTTTCCAAGTAATATTTAATTTGAGGTCTTACGTCTAAGGAGATCTATAAGATACAATTTATTAGCAGGACTCCTGGAAAGGTCATGAAAACCAGGATGGATTGTCAATGTTTACAATAAATATTCTTAAAACTACTTATCTCTATTTAAATCTAGCTTATATCTAAGGTAGTTAAATAAATTCACATATAGTCATTTAGAACAAATTAGCCTTGTCTTAAGCTTAAGTTGAGATTTCGTACTGTACATACCCTAAGGAGGGAAGGGAGCGGCAGAGGGAGGTCTCTCCACCGACTGCTCGTTAAAGGAAAGAACCCGAGAAAAGGGTTGAATGTTTGAGTATTTGAAGTGGTTAGGATCGGTTACCCTGTTATGGTAGATGATTTCGTTCGCATCATTTACTAATCTTCCTGCGTAGAAGAGAGCCTTTAAATGGAGTGCATGAAGATAGGGATTTGATGCATTGTGGCTGGGGAGGCTAAGGGAATTGATGAGAGGGTTTGGATTGGCTGACAGGTTTTCAATGAATCTTATCGACAATTCCAGGAACCTTCTATCCAATCTCTCCAGGCCGACGGAGTGGTATAGCGTAAGGCTTCCGATATATTTGTGGGAGTCGCGCTGTCGACGTAGCCCTGTGATTAGTCTGAAACACTTCCTTTCGAAGATACGAAGTTTTTCCATTTGAGAGGGAGATATATGGAACCAGATGGGACAAGCGTAAGTAAGTGTGGGCCTGATGATTTGTTTATAAAGTAGAAGTTTGACTTGTTGAGAGAGACCATCTGCCTTCCACATTACTTTCCGACAAAGGTTCAGCTGTATCCCCGCTTTGCGGATGACATTGTTTATGTGAGTCGTGAAAGAGAGATTATTTTCGAAAGTAATGCCCAAGTATTTTAGTGATTTAGATGGTTTTATGAGGGTGTTGCAGAGGTTCAGTTGGATTTTAGAATGGTTACGTACCGTGTTATTGGTACAGTGAACGTTTCTACCTTTAAATACAGTCATCTGAGTTTTGTTGGGGTTTAAGCGGATCTTCCATTTAAGGAAGTAGGAGGAAAGAATTTGGAGGAATTCATTTACGCGGTTTCTGGCAGATAATACGAGCCTGCTGCTGGAGTAGACAAGGGTATCGTCTGCGTAGTTGAGGATTCGAGTATTCGGTGAGACGGGTTGAGGAATATCAGATGTGTATAGTAAATATAAGAGGGGGCCCAGAATGGATCCTTGGGGGACTCCTGCTGTTATTGAGTACGTCTGGGAAAGGGTGGAATTTATCTTGACCATGAATTTCCTATTTGATAGGTACGAGTAGAGAAACTTGGAAGTGTGATTGTTGAGACGATACGTGGAATGTAATTTGTACAGAAGACCCGCAGTCCACACGCAGTCGAAAGCCTTGGATATGTCAAGGGAGATACACACAGTGGGGCACTGGTCGTTAAGAGCCATAGTGATGTCGTGAGTAAACTTGAGGAGAGCGTGACATGTTGAGTGCTGAGCACGAAAACCGAATTGAAAATCAGGGAGTAATGAGTTAGTTTCCGCGAAGGAGAGTAGGTAATGGTGAATTTTTAATTCAAGTAATTTGCTTAAATTATTAAGTAGTGAGATGGGTCGAAAATTGGCCGCCATCAGGGATGCACCTGATTTTTTAATGGGGATGACTATGGCAGTTTTCCAAGACTCCGGTATGTGACCAGCATTTATTATGTGGTTTAGCAGGGTCATGATGTATAGTCGATTTGAAGGGTTGAGGTTTTTGAAAAGCACTTGTGGAATTTTGTCCAAGCCGGTTGAGTTTTTATTGCCACGAGAAGATATCATTTGGTTAAATTCCTGCGGTTGCAAAAAGAAGTTTGTATCGGTGGGTTGAGATGCTCTATTGTCATTATTAAATTCAGTTATGAATGGAGTGAATGAGGAGATTAGTTCATGGGATGTATAACGGTTGACCACTTCCTCAAACTCGGAGTTGCCTAGGCTATCATTTTGCCTATGCACTTGGGAGAAGTGTTCCGCTAAATAGTTTGCTATTTCAGAATCAGAGTACAGAATATTATTTCTGGGACCAATTAGTCTGTCTATTGAGGTGTGTATTTTTCGTCCTGTAAGGCGATTGATGTTTTTGTAAAGATTACGGTCGGGTCTGATACTATTTAAAGTGGAGATGTAGTTCTGCTCTACGAAAGCATTTAACTGCTGGTTAATGAGGGTAGACAATAATTGAACCTGTACTTTCAGGAGGGGACAAAATCTTCGAAATAGTTTTCGGCGGAGCTTTTTTTTTAATGAGATGAGTTTGAGGGTGAGATATGGAAGTGGTTTACCTACGAAGGAGTGTGGCATCCTTGAAGGGGTATTAGCATACAGGGCTTGCTGTAAGATCCCTTCCATCTTACAAGCTGCTTCTTCAATTTCGTTAGGATCCAAGTTATTCGTCTCTGTGATGGGAAGCGTTTGAAACATATCGCCAACGGATTTGTTGACCTTTCTCCAGTTAGTTCTGGAGAAATTATGGACTGGGTTGAGAGATTGAAGCGGATTTAAGGGGCCAAGGTCAATTACCGAGTGGATGGAGGCATGATCAGAGGGGAAGAAGTGCGACACAGTAGGGGGAGATACAGAGCGTAGGATCGCAGATTTTAAGAAGAAGTCTATAGTTGATTGAGTAGAGCTGGAGCAATGAGTAGGTTCCGTAGGGGAGTCGATATAGACGTAGGGGTGGAGAGGTAGGAAAGCAAGCAATTGTTTGCCAAATTTATTGCAAGCGGTGTCGTTGAAGGCGGTATGACGGGCATTCCAGTCGCCTCCGATGATGAATGAGTGGGGGTGGGATTGACGGAATATTTCATCGAAGTCTGAAGATGGGAAGTTAGGGTACCTCTTGGGTTGTAAATAGATGGCTACTAGAACCAAGACTTTGTTGTTGTCACAAAGCAGTTTGACAGCGGTGTATTCGACACAGGAGATGTTTCTAAATTTGACTTCACTGAATTGGAATCTTTTATGAATAAGGATACCGGTACCTCCTCTTGCACCGTCAATTCGAGGAGTTGAAACAAGTTGGTAATTTGGAATAGAAATGCGAGAGTTGGGTTTGAGCCAGGTTTCACAAAGAAGGAGGACGTCTGGAGAAAACTCCTTCACTAGCAGTCGGAGGTGATGCCTCCGTATGTTTGACGAAATGGAATCTACATTGAGGGCAACTACACTTAACTTAGACATTTTGGGATAATATATGTGAGGTTATAAGAGAAAGTATCTGACCTTTTTTTTCGAAGTTACTTAATCCATTTAGCGTCGGTAAGAGAGCTTGCAACTCTCGGATGTATCCCATGATGTCGAGTCCTAGGTTTGTTCCTGGTTGTGATGAGGGTGCGTTGTTTCCTCTGGTAATTTCCGCATAGGATTTCGATTTCGTTGTTGTAGTAACTGTTGCTGTTGGTTGCTTAAGTTGGCCAGTGATGTTTTTGGTTGGAGGCACTCTCTGCTTCAGTAAGCGTAGCTTGTGCGGGCATTTTGTGAAGTTTGCTGGATGCGGTCCACCACAATTGCAGCATTCAACTGACACTTCCTTTACAGAAATGGAGCCATCCGGATTTTCCGTGTGTATACGTTCTGGGTCCTCACCCGGTGGCTTGACTTTGCATTGGTTTGGTTCATGCTCCTGCGCACATTTTACGCATCGTCTTGGTAGATGACACGAAGATGAAAGATGACCTGACTGCTGACAGCGCTTGCAGTGGAGAAGCTCCTGCTTGTGAGGTATCTCTATCTGAATTTTGTGGGTGAACAGATATTTGATCTGTTTTAGTTTGTTAGTGTCTTCGGTTGGTGCCAATTGGATGATCCGTAGGTTGAATATGTTGCTCGCCCTCATGTGAGGAGTTTGGTAGTAGTCGACTTTGGATATTTTGAAGTCAGGACTTAGTCTCGTCAATTCCGCGCTTATTTCTTCATTAGTCCAAGCAGGGTCGATGTGGCGTATTATAAACGTTTTCGGTTTGAGATCCGCCCTGAGGAAGGTGAAGAACTCCAGTTTATTCGAGATAAGCGCTTTTTCAGCTAGCGCGTGGTCTTTTAAAGAGGAGAGTGTTACGGACACGTTGTCACCTCTCGATCTGGTGGTAAAATTCCGGTGCCCCAGGGCGCTCTCCAGAAGCTGAATAACTTGCTTGATGTTATTTACCTTTTTGATGTTGATTTGTGGGGGCCTTTCGTTCTTTGGAACTCTTCCATTGGCAGCGGCGTTATTTATTTGGGGTTTCGGTTGTTGTTGACTTCCAGACATTTTTTGGATACTGGAGATATTTGGTGTTGGCTTGGCAGCTGGTGCTGATAGATGAGACGGTTGCTCCTCCATGTCAGACTCGTCCAGCATTTCAGGAAAATTTGCAGAGCTGCTTTCCAATTCGTCGATTCTCTTGGTTAATTCCTTGATGAGCTTCTCCTGGGCCTTGATGTGATCCAGGGCCTGCTGGAGTCTTTGATCCTGTGTTAAGGTCATGTTTTGAATATTTTCCAAGACAGCTGGCGTCTTTTTAGGGGGGTTGCGGAGAAAGTCGATAGCCTTTCTTTTTCGCTTTATTAAATATTCTTGGGCTGGTGCATTACTGCACAGCATATACGGCACTTTAAATATTTCGAATTATATTTCGATTAACACTTTGAATTTACTTTTAATTTTCACTTTTAATTTTCACTTTGAATTACACGTAACAGTTCTCAGTGATGATGTGGAAATTAGTGCCTACGTATGGCACTGGTTCACTAAGGTCCCACCGACGATTTTCTGTACAAATATTGTTCCACCGCAATAGTTTACTGAACAAATGAAGCCGAATTCCGCAGCGAGCCGAAAAACGAAACAGGATGTGATCGATAGGTTTTAAACTTTTTTTCTTTATTGTTATGTTCTCACTTAAATTAGTCTATAGATTACATTCACATTAAATAACCCTCTACAAGTTTGCGAATCCGCCGGTGGTTCTTTGACACTTGATTCCTTAATTGCATTGTACTTGCTCTAGTCTATTTGGATATCGGATTATCCGGCGGCTGACGTCGTGCAATTTCCGGCAACCGTGAAATCAGACGCGAATTTACAAGGGCACTTGACACCACTGTGATGTATGGACACATTAGTATGACGCGTAACTGCGCGCACTCTCCCGGCTATGACTATGTACTATGAGATTGGGCTTCAGCGGCGTGTGCGTTTGGGCGGTTGCGACTCGACTAATTGTGTGCGGACGCGGCGGTGGGTGAATCTCGACTGGGTAATGAAATGGAGAAAATTTCATAGCAGAAATAAATTTACTGTCACTTCCGAGGAATTTCGAGACGAGTTGCTATGCTCGCATAAGAATTCAGTTCCAGCGAATCCTTGCCGTATAAGCTAAGTTGGATTCGTTGGTTGGGTGTACCGGAAAATTGGCTTTGGGAACGCGAGCAAGTATGGACATGACTTTTCGGGGGAAATTGGGATTGCTTGGGTGCAAGCAAGGAATATCGTTTAGATAGAATATTAACCCAAGTCATTTCGGGGAAATGTATGCGGCTTGGTATAGTTGTTAAGGTTCCGTTGTGGATTTGAATATGCGTTTTGTTGCGGCATATGACTTTCGGGGAAATTGTGATTGCTTGGTCGCAAGGAGGGAATGAGAATTCGGTAAAGGATTGACCGAAGCAATTTTGGGAAAATGAATGCGGGGATGATTAGAATATGTTCTGTTGAATTATATTCTGTTGAGAGTTTGGAAAATGTATTTTATTGCAGATTGGGAGATGTATACTATTGTGAATTTGTTTTTGCATGTTTACAGGTTAGGATTGTGGGTTGGTTCTCCGTGTGATATAGAGAACCCCCAAAGTTTTCTTTCGAAAACTCGAAGTCTTTCCATTTGGGCCGAATATATGCAGAGCCATATGGGAAAGGGGTACGCAGGGCCATATGTGAAAGGCGTACTGCTTATAGCAGAGAAGCTAGACTTTGGTGTCAACTTTGTGGCTCCACTTCAAAATATTGTGCAGTTGCTTAGACCGACCGAGACCCATTTGAAGAATGTGGGTCACATGTTTGATGAAGTTCATTTTTGGGGTATAAATGACTCCAAGATATTTCATCCTGCCCTGTGGTCTAATCGTAGTACCTCATATTTGTATTCGAATATTCTGTGAAAATCGAGAAGTAGGTTGAGAGTGTTCACTACTCAGATCGACTGTAATAGTGATACAGTTGGTCCAGAAGACGGTTGAGTCGGTTTGTTGCGAGTTTTGGGCTTTTGAATGACGTGTACACTAGGACATCATCCGCATAGCATGTCTGGTTTACTCTCCCGTCCACAGGGCGAGGATTATTTGAGGCATATGTATTAAATAAGATGAAGCCGAGAACGGAGCCCTGTGGTACGCCTGCAGCGACGTTGAAAGTTCGGGAAAGCTTTCCATTCACTCGAACTTGGAAGGTTCTATTTAAAACGAACTGGTAGATGATACTACACAGCGTCTACTTAGTCCAGTATTCAATAATTTAAAGACGAGACCTTCAATCCACGTCGTGTCAAAAGTCTTTGCAATGTCCAGGCTCACCGCAATGGTGGGTTTCTTATTAAAGGGGCGCACGCAGACGTGGTTTTGAAATATGTTGAGAGCCATAGTGCTGCTGTGGGCTCTTCTAAATCCAAATTGGAAATCAAGTACTAGGTTCCTGGCACTGATAAACTTATTTAGTTTCTTGTATATGAACTGTTCATATATTTTGCTGATGCAGGTGAAGAGCGAAATAGGACGAAAGCTTGAGGGGTGATAATTTGGTTTCCCAGCTTTTGCTATTGGGCAGACAACAGCATGCTTCCAAGCTTGCGGAAAGTACCCCATGTTGTAGACATGGTTGAACAGAATGGAAAGATTTATACGAGCGGTACGACATGTTGTCGATACCGGGTGACTTCTTAGGGTTTCGAGATTTATTTATCGTATATGAACTTTTTATATAATTTGCTGATGCAAGTGAAGAGCGAGATGAGGCGACAGCGTGAGGGGTGATACGTTGATTTCCCAATTTTTGCTATTGGGCAAATAATAGCATGGTTCCAAGCTTGGGGAAAGTACCCCATGTTGTAGACATGGTTGAACAGAATGGAAAGCTTTATAAAGAATAAGGCAGAAAGCCTTCGCAACGAGTGGTACGACATGTTGTCGATACCGGGTGACTTCTTAGGGTTTCGAGATTTAACTAGGTTCGGTAGGGTATTTGATGTGACGACACCATGGCCACTATCACGTGTGTCATCGAAGAATGCATTGTTAGTTGGATTAAAGACAACAATTGGGTCGTTAAAGTTGTTTAATTTATTGTGGACCTCTGAAGTAATGATCGCATTAGTGTCCGGGTCGCCATCCTGGAGAGTAAGGTTGTGATTATTTTCAAAGTTCTCTCCGATGACATTTGCTTTATTGGTGTCATTATTAACAACAACACAGTTGTGTATGATTGGACCAGTGATACGAGAAGTGCCACATATCTTTTTAACATTTTTATAAACGTTCTGGTCCATCTGAATACCCTTCAGTTTGTTTTCCAATTGTCGGGTACGATTGTTTTGGATTCTCTGTTTTATCAGTGTGCTAATATTGTGAATGATGGATCGCAATAATGGTTTCCTTTGCGTAAAGCGGTGACGATAGCTCATTCTGCAGAGCTTTTTACGCTCCCGTATGAGACGAAGAGTGAAGTCGTCATGGGGAATATGATATATTTTCAAGTTTTACTTTGGGACATGAGTCTCCGAAGTTTCAACTAGAATCTCGTGAAGTCTTCCTGTGGCGTTATTTATCTCAACCGTCGTTAGGTTCCTGTCAATGGGAGGAGAGAATTGATGGAGTTTTTCGTTCAATGTGGTATTGAAGTTGTCCCAATTTGTGCGCCCACAATCGGGTATGTATCTGATATGAGCCCGGGATGCTCGATAGCCGCAGATGAACTTGGTCACGGCGTTGTGGTCAGATACACCCCGATACTTGGGAAGGAGTGATTTGGGGAAGTAAGTGTTTGGACCAAAAAAAAAATTCCAGAACTGATTTACTTCGGTTACCAACTGTAGGTGCGACTATTTCGAAGTTGACGGCATGGGAGTTTGGGTGTACCATTGGTACAATTTTGAGCCATTTGGGCAAGAGACAGAGTTGTTCCCGTGGGGAGGCCTGCTATTAAAATCACCGCCTGTGATGAAGAGTGCATGTCTCGAAGTCTTATTAATTTGCTGATATCTTCAGGTTTAATGGGGTCATTATTGGTTTTATGGGAGTGGTATACGGAGTATATATTAAACTCTGCCATTATTAGCCAGATGCAGTTCAACCCCGGAGACCTCAAAATGTGGGAGGTCAATAGCTTCATGGCGAAGTTCGCTATTAACTAGTATACAGGTGCCACCTCCGTTGATGGTGGGGCCACCGGTGAAGGTTCCATCTCTTCGAATCATGGAAAAGTTTGAAAATACTGGACGATGACATGGATGCAACCTAGTTTCAGTTACAAGAACCACGCCCGCCCGGTCATCCTTTATGAAGTCAGAGACTATCATACACTTTGAAAGTGAAAGAAAGGTACTCTCCTCAACTCTGCAACTGCCGCCGCTTTTATTCTCTTTTGTGTCCATGTGTCCCCGTTCGATATGGGTTACCATATCTCCTTAGCCATGGATATTATATGCACGATCGGGAATTCAAAACTCGAAGAGTGTTTGAGATCTGGGAAACATTTGTTTTCAAACACGGCATCTGCAAGCTTGTAAATAGAAGGGAGAAGGTTGTGGAAGTGTTTTTTTTTTTCTTTTTATTTCGCTTCTCTCGGGAGAGGTGAACCTATAGCACCGAGTGGGCGCCCCGAGATGTCACCAAATAACCGTTGCAGTTCTTTTTGTACAGTTGCAGGTTGTAACGCTCCAAGAACACTCGCGCGCGAAGGGAGTTCCACAGCTTCCCCGCTCTGTAACGGAACGAGTTCTGATGCTGGGATGTTCGCACCGTCGGGAGATGAACCGCAAACTGGTGGGATTCGTCGGATCCTTGGAGGAGTATCCCCCGAGAGATAACTAATTATTTTATATTAATACCAAAATTCTTCTTTGGTATTACACAGCTATTTGCGTCTCGAATTATATTCACTTTCTCTCGGTACCCGTTACTAATCGAATTTATACCGGAATACATTCTTTGCTTTGGAATTTTTTAGAATATTTTCGATTCGATTCAGCTCGTTGTCTCATTCCGAATTATCGCGTATCTTCCTGCGTTGGGTTCATTATATCTTTCTAAGTGGATCACTCTGAGGCGTTTACGTTCTTCGATCTTCGCCCTGCACTTATCGTCAAAGCAAGGTTTGGACTTAATTGTTGTCTTATACCCTAATACCTTTTGGGCTGTTTGTTTGATCCCGGTTTTGATTGATGCCCATTCAATCTCCACAATATTGTTTTCCTCTCCCTTACTACTCCTATTCTCTAGGGTGGTAAACCTATTCGTCAGTTCCCCTTGATATTCAACCCATTTGCGCAGGTGTTTTAGTTTATCAATGTCGAACTTTTCGCTGATCTCCCGTGACTGCTTTTTCGGGTTGTTAAATTTTCCATAATAATTTGTTTTTCCGGGCAAGGTTATTAGCCTTGCGACATATCTGTTAAGTAATAAGATTTTGCAATTCAATCATGGAATAGTTGAAGTAGTTAATTTTCTACTGGGATGTGTTGAAAAAAAAAGAACAAATACCTGCAAAGCTAAGTTCAACAGTAACTAATTGTATTACAGTCCTGCGTATTAAAGGGTTTAAGATTATTCTTACGAAACCATGAGAGTGCACGCGTTTCGAAAATTTGGAAACTTTAGCCTTACCCGAACAACAAATAGTTATCTAATGTGATTAATTTACCTGGACGTAAATCAACTAAGGAGCAGTGTTGGTCCACCCATAGAAAAACGGTACGCCGGAGTTCATCTGCACTGGCACTGGACACGGATGTTGTATAGGATGTTAATAAAGGTTCAAGAATTAAACCGAGCTAAAAAAACATAGATGTTAGCTTTTAATAAAATGGCAGATTGCCATTTCATTGACATACAATCCAGAATTTCCAATTCTGCATGGTGCGGCACCGAACATAGTGTTCGTAAAGTTGCCGTACATGTTCCGTACGCTGCCTGGTAACTGGGGCACCATTTGCGGGAAGTATTGAATGAAGATGCCTATAAAAACATAATTTTAGTAAATCTCTTAAGAAGAGGAAAAAGTAATATCATCGTACGAAAGTGAACAGTTCAAATTGTCCCGTTCCTTGCGAAGTAATTCCATTTTATCCTTAAGAATATTACGTTCGGAACGTAGTTGTTTTATATAATCTGCCCCTTTCTGAAGCATTGCTGCTTTGCTTAACTGAAAAGAAGTGCAAATATTGGAAAATTTATTAAAACCAACAATAAAGTAACAATGAATGCTCTCTTATAATGAAAATGAATGACAAAGACAAATGAAAAATATTTAATAAAACTTTAACAAATAAATTGCTTCGCTTTCTACCCTTACAGATGACTTCGTCTTTAACTAAATTTTCGCATTTTGTTATCTTTTCGGAATATGTAGGCAGGTTTGAATTTTGTAAAAACAAATCGTCGCACAAGACTTTGTAATGCAACCTCGGGGATCATAAAATGAAGTACTCTAGAGACTATACGGCTTCGTCTTTTGTAAAATTCTCGAGATTTCGGTCTGCTTAAAGAAATGTTTTTAAAATTTAATTTTACATGGCAATACTCGTAGTCTTAGTCTGCGAAGAGTCAAACCAGACTCAGTATGTAAAAAGTCGTTGAACGAATTACATTGATCGTCGCTCGTCAACAAAAAAAATATTAAAAGTATTGTTCGCGTAGACGTGCGTGTGAGTGAGCGCGTGTGTCCTCACAGAATAAATAATAGTAAAGTGCGGACGTTGTATACACATCATCATCATTATCGGCACTACAACCGAGATCCGGTCTTGGCCTTATTTAACAAATCTCTCCATCGGTCCCGATTTCGAGCCGATGTCATCCACTTTGGCACTCCCATGCTGTGGGCGTCCTGGTCTACATCATCCCTCCATCGCAAACAAGGTCTGACGCGATGTCTCCTTCCATACATCCCGCCACAAAGGACTTTCCGGGCAGGCTCCTCTTCGCTCATTCGAGCTAGGTTTCCCGCCCACCGGAGTCTACCGAGCTTGATTTTTCTTACAACATTAGCTTCAAGGTAGATTGCGTACAACTCATGGTTGTAGCGTCTCCGGAATCGTCCTGTGGAGGTCAAGGTATGGATGCCGCCGTACGGCACGGGTTCATTCTCACCCACCGACGGAAATCCGGGGACGACGAATAGTGGCGGGTAATAGCACGGTTAATGGTAAGCTCGTGCGTACTTGGTGTTCTTTTCATTTTCCTTTTCTTATTCAGAACTCACAGCCAAGGAACAGTCACCACTGAGTCAGTTTGGATCGTTTGTAACTTTTTTTTTTTATTAGACCTCTCGGGAGAGGCGAACCTATAGCGCCGAATGGGCGCCCCGAGATGCCCGCAAATAACTGTTGCAGTTATTTTTGAACAGTTGCAGGTTGTAACGCTCCGGGAACGCTCGCACGGGAAAGGAGTTCCACACCTTCCCCGCTCTGTAACGGAACGAGTCTGATGCAGGGATGTTCGCACCGTCGGGAGATGAACCACAAACGGGTGCGATCCGTCGGATTGTCTTGTGGAGCGCATATAAACCGAATTGCGTGAAACAATACCAAGAATCTCCGAAGAACAGTACCCGTGATAATATCTGTAAAACAGACAGAGGTCGGCTACGCGCCTTCGATATGATAGCGACTGTAGTCCCGACGTCAGCGCCGAGTCCCCGATCAGGCGGATCGCTCGTCTCTGTATGCTTTCAAGTAGGTCGAGGGTATGTTTAGGAGCCGAGCTCCAAACATGAGAGCAATATTCGAGCGCGGGCCTAATTTGGAATTTATGTAG
The DNA here is from genome assembly GCA_963931805.1 of Microdon myrmicae. Classification (NCBI taxonomy): domain Eukaryota; kingdom Metazoa; phylum Arthropoda; class Insecta; order Diptera; family Syrphidae; genus Microdon; species Microdon myrmicae. The sequence goes on along the minus strand of OZ007497.1, from coordinate 150,042,754 downwards.
GAGAAGAAGTTGGGCCGGAGTAAAATATTTCTTGGCTTTAAAAAGATAGCTCAGTTTTCCTGAAGCTGACCTGGCGTTACTCGACACGTGTTTGTGCCACGATACATTCCCACAGACCGTGACGCCGAGCAATTTCAAACTTCCGTCAGACTCGAGGGCCTGGCCATTCATCATCGACTGTGGAACCGATGATCCACTTTTCTTTGTGAATGTTGTATATTGTGTCTTCGCTGCATTGAAGTCGACGAGATTGGCCCTTCCCCACTGCAGGACCCTATCTAGATTCTGATTCAGAGAGTCGATCTGTCTACATCTCAGCTGATGCGACGCAGATGCACCAATCGGCCGAACACTCGAAAAGGAGGAAACAAGCGCACTATCATCCGCAAAACTAAACACTTTGTTATCTGTTGTCTCCAACAAATCATTTATGTGAAGCAAGAACAAGGTTGGAGCCAAAATAGAACCTTGGGGCACCCCAGAATTAACAGGATACAGATCCGAATACTCGCCGTCCACAACAACCCGGATCGATCGATTCTCGAGGAAGCTCCTCGTCCAGTCGCGAAGCTGCTGGGAAGGTCCATATGAACGAAGTTTGCTCAGCAATGCCCCGTGCCAGACGCGGTCAAAAGCCTTGGATATATCCAATGCGATCGCCCTTGATTGACCATGCCGTTCAATCGCAGATGTCCATATATCGGTTATAAGCGTCAAAAAGTCTCCCGTGGACCGCCTGCCGTATTGACGATCATTCAGAAGTCCGTTGCACTCCAAATACTTAACTAACTCAGTATTGATGACTTTTTCCATTACCTTAGATAAAATAGACAGTAATGCTATCGGACGGTAATTTTGTGGGAGACACTTTTTTCGCGTCTTTGGGATTGACTGAACTCGAGCGATTTTCCAGCAGGCAGGAAAGGTCCTCCGTACATAAGATAAACGGAAGAGTCTGTCGAGAACCGGCGATAGTTCTGGAGCACAGTTCTTGAGGACTATTGCTGGCATTCCGTCCGGGCCGGTTGCCTTCCTACAATCCAGTTCACGTAGAAGGCGTTGAATAGTACGCGGACGAAATCTCACATCCCGCATCGAAAACCGTACCGGCGCGATCACAGGTGGCTCCAAAAGACCGGGATCGAGGTTTGAATTCGCGGAAAATAAATTCGCGAACACATTAGCTTTATCCTTTGAATTCGTTACTAAGGTCCCACTGTCTGTCGCCAACGGAGGGAAAGAGGGGGATGCGAAGTTACCGCTAACAGCTTTTGCCATTGACCAGAAGGAGCGCGAACCAGTTGGGCACCGAAGGAGCTTATTGATCACCCTGTCGTTGTGAGCCTGTGGGGTTCTCTATATCACACGGAGAACCAACCCACAAGCCTAACCTGTAAACATGCAAAAACAAATCCACAATAGCATACATCTCCTAATCTGTAATGAAAAAAACATTTTCCAAACTCCCAACCGAATATAATTCAACAGAATATATTCTAATCATCCCCGCATTCATTTTCCCAAAAATGCTTCGGTCAATCCTGTACCGAATTCCCATTCCCTTTTTGCAACCAAGCAATCACAATTTCCCCGAAATTGATATGCCTTAATAAAACATATATCCAAACCTACAACAAACATTAACCATCTCCCTCAATTACATCACCCCACATATAATTTTTCCCAAAATTGCTTCGGTCAATTCCCCACCTAATTCATATTTCCTCTTTGTGACCAAGCAATCTTTATTTCCCCGAAATTCATATGCCATAACAAAACGCATATTCAAATCCACAACGAAACATTAACAACTATACCAAGCCGCATACATTTCCCCGAAATGACTTTGGTTAATATTCTATCTAAACGATAGTCCTTGCTTGCACCCAAGCAATTTCAATTTCCCGGTACACACAAGCAATGAATCCAACTTAGCTTATACGGCAAGGATTCGCTGGAACTGAATTCCTATGCAGGCATAGCAACTCTTCCACCAATTCTTAGTAAATGGCAGCGAGCTCCTTTTAGCTATAACCCCACTGCCACAACGCGATGAATTTTTGATTTCATTAGTCAGTCTTCATCTAACCGCCACCAAGCGCGTATCATTTTTAACCACCGCTGCGTGCACACGCGCCAAGTCAGTCGACATCCAGCCACCGTTGCGTCCACGCACGCAAAGTTTCAATTCATCCACGGTGGCGCCCACAACGCAAAAAGGGTCTAGCGATACCCACCAGTGCGCGTAGACGCTACCAGGAGTGTGCCCGCGGGAGTCTTCGGTACGAATTAGTACCGCTTCGCCGGTGTCCTCCGCGATTTAATGGTTTAACAAAAGCTCTCCGGTTTACCAATCAATTCGATGCAGCGTATCCCCAGATGAAACGGTGACTTGCGTGGTGTTTTTCCTCTCTACTTACCGGAGCAGGGTGCCGTGAGTTATTCGCGTGTCATAACATTACCGCTGTCAATTTTCGAAACGACATACGCGACTTAAAGACATAATAAACTACCATAAAATAACTTTTCGATGTAAGGTGTCTGCGAACGCAATAATTTCACAGACGAAGTGCGCATAGTTCATTTTGAGATACCTTGTTAGAATTATCCGAACGAAGGAACGAAATGTAATATAAGCAACGAATGTGAACAATAAAATAGAACCAGTTAAAATAAATGAAGACGAGTTACAAACAATACCCGAGTGTTTATTTTGTTGCCGCTTCCGCTCCGTGCCGGGAACGGGACCGCCATACCGTCTACGCAGGGTTACACCACGTCAGTGAACGGCTTGCAGTGTCTCACCCAGCAAACTCTTTAGTGGGGCGGTAGTTAACCAGTGCCATACGCCGGCACATCTACACCGACCGCCACAAGCCTTCTTCGCGGTATCAGTCGCCTGGTTGCACACGTTTCTGATTCTAACAAAATTCGTTCTATTAATCTTGGTGGGTTTGGGGCGCCATCGTTTAAAGGCGTTATTTATTTGCCGCTGTAATCTGCTCGCATTTTTTACCAAACCAAGGTTGAACTTCGTTTGATGGAATGTAGAATATACATCTCCATCCCCAGAAGAATAATCTCGGATACCGAGGCCGCGCAAGCGTTAACATCGGAGTCTCCGAAGCACACCTCTGACCATGGAAAGGATGCGAAGAAATCTCGCAAATCGTCCCAGTTAGCAGCCCCATACTTCCATACATGGCGAAGCTGCCCAGGTCGGTTATTCGCTTTGATATGCAAGTGTTTGCGCGACAGATACCAAGCATTGATCCGAGTTTCCCAATGGCGTAGAAACCTCCACGGTATAAATACTCGGCTCGGATGTCAAAAACAGATCCAGGGTGTTCGCATAATGGCCTCGGGCATCCGTCACTCGCGTTGGCTCCACCACGAGTTGAGTCAAGTTGTTGCTTACAGCATCAGCCTCGCAGCCTCGTCGGTTCTGTTAGAATGTAACAACCAGCCGGAATTGTGCACATTAAATTCGCCAAGGACAACAATTTCAGAAGCCGGGTGGTTGATCTGTATCCAGTCGACGGTATGTGAAAGATGTTCGTAAAATGTCGCCGGTCGATCGTCATTCGGGGAGCGGTAAAGACAACAAAGAAATTTAACGGAATTCCTCAGCACGAACCTCAACCATATGATGTCCATGTTATTGGGTTATAACGCCTCCATCGTCTGGCAAGTTAGAGCGGACCGCGCGAAAACGCAGACTCCGCCCTTAAAACGAAATCTCGAATGTAAGTCGTATCCTGAGCAACGAAGATATGTCGAATCAGTTGACGAATCGACCTGGGTCTCAGTTAGGGCAAGGACATCGGGTTTCGTTTTTTGGAAATATTGGTGGACGGCGTTTACATTCGTATTGGTGAAACCGATGCCCCTGGTGTTACAAAATGCCGTCACCAGTCGAGCGTGGGCAGAGTCTCGAGAGCGAGCCCGGTTATGCGATGACGAACCTCTCAAAGTTCCATTATTTATCATGATATCTGCATGATGTTCCCCCTGACATAGTCCCCCCGGAGATCCGAATGGGAGACTAGTTTACCTCCGGAATTCTTTATATCAGAAGGTACCACCATGACTCATCTCCGTGTCAGTCCGGGCCATCAGCCACACATCCGAAATACCGTCGAAGATTTCTCTCGGCGATATCGCGGAATGTACAGCGTGACGGGGTGGTATCTCACCTTGGGACCGACTACCACCTAACCAACCTTTTCTCGAACCGGTCCATCAGCCAAGCTCCGAAAGATAGCCAGGGATTCCTTCCGACCATATCACGGAGCCTAAAGCTTGATGGGGTGGTATTTCACCGGGCGCACAGGGCGTTGGGACCCCGGCTACCACTCGGCCTTTAGTCGCCTCTCACGACAGCCGGCCTAGCTGTGAGTATATTTTAACGCCCTACTCACGGGGCAGGATAAATATTGTAAATTGTCGAAGTAGAAATCAGGTATGACTTCTCAAAAATGAAGTTTTCGTATATATTGCAACTGCATTATTTATTTAGCCTTTACATGTTTATCAGTAACGAAAAAGTAATGTTTTTAGAGTGTGGTGTTTCGGACTGTCTGCTGTCGAAGCAGTTGTTCGTAAAAAATTCCTTATTTAATTGTTTGCTTGTTGTTAATGTAATTTTGTAATGAATGTTAAAGTGTTTTTGCAGATGAATATTACGGCATGTAATCTAATTAACTTACCTTGGCATTCGGGTTTTGTTGCAATTGCGGAATTAAAGAGTGCAACATATCGAAACCGTTTTTGATATTGTACCTCCGTTTTTGTTCCGCATGGATATGTCCAGCACGGCGTTGGGTTTCCCGGGGGTATTTCACATTGTGCGTTGGGGAGAGCGGAGAATCCTGATCGTGAAATGAATCAGGAGATAAGCTTATGTTATTTGCAGGTAGATGGGCTCCACATGGAGGCGGAAAACTTAACATCTGGAAAAACGTTTATTGTTAAAAATATATCAACATGACATGGTATCCATCGTACTACCTTGTTTGGTGTATTGGTGTGTAACATTAATGTTGGGGATGAGGCAGGTAGTGAAACAGATTTCTTTGGTGATACAGGTTTCGCATTCGTCTGGTTTACTGTCGGCGATGGATGTTTTTGTGGCTTTAGCTGCTGCTGTTGATGTTGTAATTTCGACTGCTGATGCGGTATTGATATCGGATGCGAACTGGTGTCCGATGGCATATAATTACTGTTAGTGCTTGAGCAACTGCCAGTTGATGGCGGCATGCTTGGCGCAGTTAAAAGTTGGGCCAATGTGCTATTCAACATATTTAACATGGGATCACTCGTTGCACTTTGTAGTTGTGGAACCTGGAGTACTGATCCTTGTGGTATGGCGTTTGCTATGGCAGGTACATTTTGCTGTTGAATAGAATTACTGCGTGATCGAGATTTATGTGTTTTCACTTGATATTTCGGAACCGCAAAATGTTCAGTTCGATCTTCTAGCTTTTGTAAAGTCGTATTCAAAGGTAAACTATTCGACCGATACATTTCTTTGGGTAATATTGTTTGTTGAGATTGCTGTTGTTGCTGCTGTTGGGATTGACTAGATGTTGAAGGAGAGTTTCCTATTGTACTAGGAAGAACGAGTTGCTGTTGTTGTAACGGAATCGTTAACGATTGAGAATGTTGTTCCTGCTGCTGAAGCTGCTGTACTTGCGGATTAATTTGTGAGGCAATCCCAGTGGTTATTGCCGCGCGTATGTTAATATAGTTGCCGGTTGAAGCCGACTTTTGGAAATTATGTATATTAGGGTATGGCTTAAAGGAGTTTGTAGAAGAATTTGTTAAGTTGAGTTGTGGTAAACTACCAATCCCTGAGGCTTGCGGTTGAAAAATTGAATCATTCGGCGGACTGGCATTGATGGTAAACATGGATAATACATTATTAGGAACAGGCGGGGCCTCAATTTTTACATTTGGCAAGATATTACCCTTTGAGGAGTATGACTTTATGTTTGAATGTGAGGACATATTCAAAAGCTCTTGAACTTGTGGTATTGTGTAATTGTTATTGTTTGCATTATTTAAAATATTCGTAGTGAATTGCGGATGAAGTTGTAAGTTAGCTTGGTGGGACAGGTTGCTACTGGATGGTGGTTGAAGTTGAAGAGCGATTGCCTGCTGCATTTGTTGCTGTTGCTGCCTTTCAGCCAACATTTGTTGATAAATTTCCGTTTGATGTAGGGTCGGTTGAGCTTTATCATAATTGTGAGGTTCTCGCCTACAAAAAGACAACACGTACACTCAGAAATTCCAAATCACATTTAATAAAACAGATGAAGAAATAAATAAATGGGTTTGAAAAAAAAAGATCGAATTCTTACCTAAATTTTTGTAATTAACTTAACTTTGTGGGAGCAAAATCCAGAATTCTTTCGGTTTAATTCCGCCTGCGGTTACTTTAAAGAAATACTTAAGAACTATAGAAAAATCAACTTAAGAACTGAGATTGGATGTGGTGACGAAAGAGATCTTTTTTAAAATGGGGGTGTCGGAAATGACGTCGAAGAAAGTACTGATTAGGTGAATTTTACGGAACACAGGGGGCGTCCATATTGTAACGCATATGACTGAAGTGCCTCCGAAGCCCTACCATCCTCCCACAATCCCAATATACCCATTTCCATATTATATACCTATTACACATATTAGACGTATCCCCATATTAACCTATACCCACTTCCATATCATATATATATTTCCTATATTAGATTTATCTACATATCAATCTAAACCCATTTCCCAAATATATCCCATCCATTATCCCATTTCCCCATACGATATACATATCCGACCATTATCCCATTTTCCTAAACGAATTGCCTAAAATCGTCATCCTACATACATAGCAGCTGCAACTGCGGTTGTCTAATACAACGATCCCAGAACCGTTACCAAGCAAATATAACAAATGCAAACACTCGACGTGACGATTCTGAAATCAAATCAAGCAACCAGCAGCTGGTAAAAGAATAAATCCTTGTCGCACAAGCCATAAACCAAAATCGAGCAACCATAGCAGCTGCTCGATTCTGATTGGCGAAAACACGCTCACGCGTTGCTCGCTTTCAGGTACCTGGAGAGCAAGATGACCCTTTTTTCCCAGGTTCGACTTCGTTCATCAAAAACTTAACGAAAGAATAATGTAAAAAGAGAGAATTTGTACTTTTACGGCAGAGTCAAATAATAGCCTCCGAACGATGCGGTCGAGTGGATAGTCGCGAGTTGGTTGCTGATCAATATAAGAATACAATACAAAAAACCAATCTTTGATTACCGTTATTCGAGTTCAGTATTTAATTTATTTTAATTAGTTTTACGCGATTCCGAATGAATGTTTTTGTTGTGTAAATCAAATAAATCGGCATTATAGAAGGACAGAAACAAATGAATCGGCGTTTTAGTCTTCTAGCTCAGCAAAGGAAAGGTTTGTGTTTTTAAATTCAATCAATAAGAAAAAGGATTAGTCCCCGCTCGTCCCTCGGACGAGACGAGGAAGCACGGCCGGCGGACGTTATAACATGACAATCAGTACTAGAATATTCTAGAAAGTCCGAAACAAAGTACTAGTATATTCTAGAAAGTACTGGAAAACTGGAGACTATGAGCAATAGAAAATTCGAGACTATGGAACACCGAATCAGAATGAGGAAAAACGGCATAAATACGTCGCACGCAGATCGGGAGGATAAGTAAGAACTAAGCAGTCAAAGACACGATAAGTAAGGAAGCGATAAGTCAAGAAATCGTTAAGTGTACGGTAAAAGTAACGGTTGTTATTAACAGACAAATAAAGTGTTTGCAAAGAGAATCGATTTAACTTCTCTTATTTATTAAAATAATTAATCCAGCGAACCCTAAGCTCACTACAATTGGTGTCAGAAGTGGGATTAATTATTGGTGAAGTAAATAAGTGTGTGAAAGTGTGTTGTGACGATGTCCGATCGATATTTGGAGGATCTCCGCGTTCTTGAGTTGAAGAAGGAACTTCTGGACCGGAATCTGGATAGCAGAGGACAGAAGCAAATTCTTCGACAGCGTCTGCAAGCAGCAATGGAGGAAGAGGGTATCGATGTCGACACATATGTTTTTACGATTGTGCCAGACTGTCCGGATGAAGAAGAAACAGCGAGTCAAGATGGTGCCAATGTAACGGAGAACAGTTCGCCACTGTCGGTCATTGCTGAGATGTTCAGGAAGATGATGACAAAAATGGACGCGTAAGATACAGACATTAACATAAAATTGAACGCGCAAGCTGCAGATGTTAATGCAAAGTTGGATGCCCAAAATTCAAAATTCGACGCACAAGCTGCAGATTTGAATGCGAAACTGGATACCCAAACGCAGTGGATGAAATGTAATTTTCAACACTTTGAGGAAGAAATTCAGTCAAAAATTCGAAACGAAGTAGAAAATCTGGATCTAAAAAACGAAGCTGAATTTAAGAAAGTCACCGATGAAATAACTCGAATCGAAAAGAGACGAGTGTGTTGAGAGAAATAAGACATCGCCAAGCAATCAACATGACTACAAAGATACAAGGATACAACCGCCAACCTTCGATGGAACGGGACCCTTCTCGGTATTTATACGTCAGTTTGACACAGAGACCAATTATAATAAGTGGTCGGATGACCAAAAGTCAACATCACTAATCGTGTCACTGTGGCGGCTGCCGAATTGTTACAAACCATACCAGCAGAGAAGCAAACAGATTCCCAAGCGGTAAGAGATGGCCTTGAAGCTAGGTATGGAGACAACTACATGCAGCAGGTCTACCGCATGCAACTGCGGAGCAGAACGCAGAAACCTAGAGAAAATCTTCAACAGTTGCAGGCAGACATTGAGCGATTGCCAAACTTGTCTTATTCAAATATGACTAAGGAATTTCTGAACGAGGTAACAATGGATACATTTATAAATGCACTCCAAGATCGGGACTTGCAACAAGCCGTTCGTTTGGCAGGAAAGAAGACGACTAATGAAATACTGGCGTTCGCATTGGCATATGAATCTGCTAAACTGGTTACCAGGAGTACATATAGAGTCCGAGAAATGTCCACCCAGGAATGTTCCTGCCAAAGAATCGAGCATATACAACGGAGAATCCCGAGACCTGATATGAAGTGTTGGACATGCTGCGAAGTCGGCCACATCTCTGTTGACTGTAGGAAACGTCGACGAACGAATGAAACATCAAGTGAGAATTGTTGTTCATGCGCTAATCATAAGAAGAGACTATCAACGGACCAACCTGAAGCCAATAGCTCGGGAAACTTGTAAGGGCAGACTTTCCGGGCGAAAGTCGCCTGGTGGAATGTGCAGCTCCAGCATCGTAACTCCAACGGGATAACCAAAGTTTGGTTATAACTACGATTGTTAATGCAAGGACAACAACAGTGACAATCGACACTGGAGCAACGAGATCCGTAATTCGGCCGGATGTCGTGGACAAAATAGCCCTTAATAGAAATAGAAGATACGCTTTGAAGACTGCTACAGGAGAATATTCTCCAGTCTACGGAGAAGTCGAGAGCATAATAGTGCTGGGCAATATTTCCATCTCCCACAAATTTTTGGTTGCCGATCTTACGGACGAATGCATTCGTAGAGTGGATTTCATGAAGGAGCATCAAGTTGTTCTAGATATCGGGCAAAGAACACTGCGAATTGGTAACTTGGAGGTTGCTATTACACTGCAAGACGAACAATTGCGAAGGCTGAAATGTTATGTGCGTGAGGAGGATGAGATCCCAGCTCGTTCAAACTCGGTAATTTGGACCAGTCTCAAGAGTGATCCCGGTGACAATCGATTTTACATCACCGAGGCTGTACAAAATCAGCGTAAGGTGAACATCCTTGTTGGGAAAGCTCTTATCGATGCGAAGAAGCACATCGTACCCGTCAGAGTACTAAATACGTCCAAGGAGCCGATCGCAATAAGAAAAGGAGAGGTAATCGCAGAATGTGCATCCGTGTCAATGATAAGCTCAATTCAGACAAGGGGAGAGGACCATTCAATTCAACAGCCCTCTGGTGCATCCTCTGTGGTTAATAGGTTGAAGTCCCAGAAAATCGGATTAACAGATAGAGAAAAGGCAAGCGTTAAATCACTCCTGAACGATTTTTCTGATATTTTTGTGACAGGAAATGATAAATTCGGACGCACCATTATAATTAAACATCGCACTGTCACGGGTGAGTTAAGACCTATAAGTCAGCCACCTCGTCGACTACCGTTGGCCAAACAGAAGTAGGCAACATGATTCGAGAGATGGAAGAGCAAGGAGTCATCGAGAAATCATCGAGCCCATGGGCTTCGCCGGTAGTGCTCGTCAAGAAGAAGAATGGGACAACTAGATTTTGTGTCGACTACCGTCGGGTAAACGACGTTACGAAGAAAGACAGTTACCCACTTCCACGAATCGACGACACACTAGATACCCTTTCTGGAGCTCAGTGGTTTTCAACATTGGACCTAAGAAGCGGTTACTGGCAAGTGGAAGTGAAGGAGGAGGACAAGGAGAAGACAGCGTTTACTACCGGAAACGGACTTTATCAATTCAACGTGATGCCTTTTGGATTGTGTAATGCTCCAGCATCGTTTGAACGATTAATGGAAAATGTTCTACGGGGACTTACATGGAAGACGTGTCTTGTGTACTTGGACGATATCATCGTTGTTGGAAGGAATTTGCCAGAACACATCAATAATCTGCGCTCCGTCTTCGTACGACTAAGACAGGCCAACTTAAAGCTCAATTCGAAGAAATGTGAACTCTTCCAAGGGAGAGTAAAATTCCTGGGACACATCGTTTCATCTGCAGGAGTTCAAACGGATCCTGATAAGATAGCAGCTGTCCAAGAGTGGCCTACTCCAGAAGATAAGCAACAGTTAAGAAGCCTTATGGGATTAGCCACATATTACCGACGGTTTGTTAAAGGTTTCTGTCAATTGGACAGAAAAGTGTGAGGCAGCATTCAACACATTGAAGGCCGAGTTATGTAAGACTCCAACATTGGCATTCCCAAGAGTGGATCGCTCATTTATATTGGATACTGATGGATGTAACACAGGAATCGGACCAGTGTTGTCACAGGAAGTCGATGGTAAAGAGAGAGTTGTCGCATATTATAGTCGAGTTCTATCTAAGCCAGAGAGAAACTACTGCGCAACAAGAAAGAAACTGCTGGCTGTGGTAGAAGCCGTTAAGAATTTCCATAAGTACCTCTACGGACGTCGATTCTACGTTCGGACGGATCATGCCGCCCTGAAATGGTTGTTAAATTCTAAGAATCCGGAAGGACAAATAGGTCGATGGATCGAACGACTTCAAACGTACGATTTCCAAATTTCCCACCGTCAAGGGAAGGTGCATAATAACGCTGATGCTCTATCAAGAAGACCATGTAAGCCAGATTGTAAACATTGTCATAGAGCGGAAGAGAAAGAAGAGGCCTACGACCTGCGAAATGTACAAGTAGAAGTACTAGATGGGTGGGCGAGTGATGCTATACGCGCAGTTCAACTTCAGGATGAAGATATGTCGCTAATCCTAGAACACAAAGAAAAGAACGAGCGGCCAACTTGGAACAATATTTCCGACAAGAGTGGAACATTTAAAGCATATTGGGCACAATGGAATTCCTTGCTGGTGGAGGATGGAATTCTAAAGCGAAAATGGGAAGCCGCGGATGGGAAATCCCATCGAATGCAGATTCTAGTCCCACCATCAAAAGTGAAGGATGTACTAACAGAGATGCACGACGGGGCCTCCGGTGGACATCTGGGAGTTAATAAGACAATTTCAAAATTACAATCTCGATTCTACTGGCTTCACATGAGAGATGACGTCGAGTCTGTGTAGGAAGTGCAACAACTTGCACTGCGACCAAAGGGCCAACAGGAAAATCAAGGTGCGCTATGAAGCAGTACAACGTGGGTGTCCCGTTCGAGCGAATTGCGATTGATATCTCAGGACCATTTCCAAAAACCAACGACAACAACAAATACATGTTGGTCATCATGGATTACTTCAGCAAGTGGGTGGAAGTCCTTCCAATTCCAAACCAAGAAGCAACAACCGTCATTGAGCAGCTTATCAATAATTGGATCAGCAGATATGGAGTTCCCTGTGAACTTCATTCCGATCAAGGCCGAAACTTCGAATCACAGATATTTCAAGGCATCTGTGTGGCACTGGGCGTAAGGAAAACCAGGACCACACCCTTACATCCGCAGTCAGACGGAATGGTCGAAAGGTTAAACCGAACAATAAAACAGCACTTATCGCCGGTCGTTAGTGATCACCAACGAGATTGGAACAAATATGTACAAACCTTTCTCATGAGTTATAGACCGGCTAATCACGATACGACAGGCCATTCTCCAGCAAGAATTATATTTGGACGAGAGATCCGATTACCAGCCGATCTGCGATTCGGAATACCTCCAGGCGCCATAGATAAGACCGAAGACTACGTAGCTGAATGGAGATATCGCCTCTATGAGATCCATCATTTGGTTCGAAAGCATATTAAGGTTCCAAGTGGCAGGATGAAAACAAGGTACGACGTTCGAGCCAACGCGTCCGGACTTAATGCAGACGATAACGTGTGGCTTCATAACCCTCATCGGCAAAAAAGAAGTTCTCCGAAGTTGTAGCAACATTGGGAAGGACCGTATAAGATTCTCACAAGAATTAATAACATTGTCTATAGGATTCAGCGAAGACCGAACGCCAAGATGAAAGTGGTACATCGTGACCGACTGGCGACTTTTTGTTAACCCAGAAGACCAGCGAACTTAGTTCGGGACGAACTAACCTAGGCGGAGGTTAGTGTGACGCATAAGACAATCAGTACTAGAATATTCTAGAAAGTCCAAAACAAAGTCCTAGAGTATTCTAGAAAGTACTGGAAAACTGGAGACTAGGAGTAGTAGAAAATTCGAGGCTATGGAACGGACGGAAACGAAACACCGAATCAGAATGAGGAAAACCGGTATAAATACGTCGCACGCAGATCGGGAGGATAAGTAAGAACTAAGTAGTCAAACACGCGATAAGTAAGAAAGCGATTAGTAAGGAAGCAATAAGTCAAGAAATCGTTATGTGTACGGTAAAAGTAACGGTTGCTTTTAACAGACTAATAAAGTGTTTACAAAGAGAATCGATTTAACTTCTCTTATTTATTAAAATAATTAATCCAGCGAACCCTAGCTCGCTACAATATGTTGGAGCCAAAGAGGTGCACTAAGTCGATAGATAGAAATGACGAGAGTATCACGAATTAAGGGACATAGTGCTGAATAAATAGTGTTGTGAAGTGTTGCGCAATCGACAGAACCTGAAATGGGGTAACAAATGATAAGATTGTCTGCTACGCTCCTCAAGGTTTAAGTTTTAGTTAATTACTTTCCAGCATAATTTAGGAGGATGCAGGACAAACAAGCTTATAACCTTGCCCGGAAAAGCAAATTATTATGGAAAATTTAACAAGCCTCAGACTTGTTAAATAAGGCCAAGACCGGATCCCGGTTGTAGTGCCGATGATGATGAGGATAAACAAGTTGTTTCAAAATTGGCTTCGAAGAGCAAATCGTATAAATCGACATTGAAAATGTTCATTTATAAGCAAGTGAGCCCATTGAGCTTTTTATTCTAAATTTTCTTTGTTTCAATAGATAACTAATAAATATATTAATAGGTCTCTACTGGAGACCAGTAAGTTAAGATTTAAAATCGAAGAGAGAGAATAAAATTAAAAGTGTACATCATTTACATGATTAGAGAGCAGGTGGAACTCAGGAAACACATATAAACGTCAGAGGCAAGATATTTGAAAAAGTTAAAGAATTTAAATATCTGGGAACGATACTGACGGCCAGTAACGAAATGTCGAAGGAAATTAACAAAAGACTACACTCCGGCAACGCTAGTTGGCACGCAATCAGTAAACTACTGAAATCCAAACTGCTATCACGTGACATAGAGCTCCGTATCTATAGAACCATAATCATGCCGATTGCTCTATACGGATGCGAAACATGGGCTCTCACAAAACGGGAAGAAAACAAATTCCGCGTATTCGAGAATAAAGTTTTAAGGGGTATCTTTGGTGGTAAATATGACGACGAGGCAGGACAATGGAGGAAACTGCACAACCACGAATTGGAAGAGCTATACCGCAAACCTACAATAGTGAGAGTAATCGAATGGGCAACGATAGGACCGTGCGTAGATTTCTTGACGGTAGACCAACGGGAAATGGTAGGACGGCCACGACGGAAATGGGAGGACAATGTTAGGTTTGACCTTGGGGAGGTCGAATCGGATGGTCGAGCGTGGAAGGAGAGTGCACAGGACAGGGAGCGAGGGCGTAGTCGAATCAGTGAGGTCATAAACTTCCGGGTTCCTACAGGCCAATAAATAATAAAATAATAATAATAAGTTCTGAATTATGAGTGATAAAGTGTATGATGGCTGCAAAGGCACTAAAGAAAGCCATTCAACGCGAAGAAGAAGCAAAATCGGAAACAGGCCTCCGCATAACCGTCATTCTTTCGAGCACGATTCCGAGCACGTTAGTGCGTCGGAAAAACTACTCAAAATGAACGATGAAAAGTGTGATGGAGAAGAGGTTGAATTTTTTGACTACAGTTTCATCAATTTTGTGACTGCTTTTAGTGCTATTTCTCAAGTTGTGGAATGCAGAGAATGCACAGGTGACGTGAGATTTTCAGAGGACAGCAGACGCGCGCTTGGCGTCAAAATTATTGTAAACTGCAGGAATTGCAGCGAATGTTCTATAAACAGTTGCCCGTTAATTAATGATTGTGCATATGAAATCAACACACATATGATTTTGGTAATGAGCTTACTTGGTATTGGAATCAATGGCATGACAAAGTTCTGGACTTTCATGGATGTTCTAAAGCCAGTTTTTCAAGCAACGTACGAAAACATTATTTCTAATATTGTGATTTCTACCTAACGCGTGGGCGCTTTATTCTTGAAAAGTGCAGTTGAAAACGTAAACGTATTGTCTATAGGGCATAGTCCCAGCGAAGGGCTTATAGTATCTGGCACGGTTCATGGAGAAAGCGATTTTTCTTCTCTTTTCGGACTCGTTACGCTAATTGGTTGGTATACTGTTAAAGAGTTGGATATTGGTGTCAAATCAAAGCATTGTGAAGTGTGTGAATATTGGAAGAAAAAATAAGGAACTCAAGAATATGAAGAAGGTTTTGCTGACCTTGAATTGCATTGCCAAAAAAATCATGGGGGTTCAGCGGGCAAGATGAAGGTCGACGCCGTCGTTGACATGTTCCAGCGGTCCGAATCACTTCATAAAATGAAATACGTCAATTAAATTGGCGATGGGGACTCGAACACCTATAAAGGAATTGTTGAAGAGTGTATTCGCCATGCTCAAAAGAGAATAGGGACACGCCACCGTAACGTGAAAAAAGAAATATCAAAGGCCTCGGGGGCCAAGGTAAAAAGTTACTATTATATTTTTTTACGGACTTGCTATTAGACGCAATACTGGATCAGTTGAAAAAATGAGAAATGATGTATGGGCAACCCTCTACCATATAATATCCACAGATGAAAAACCCCAACACGATAAGTGTCCAGCCGGAGTCGACTCTTGGTGCTCTTGACAACCGAGCAAAGCATTATGTACTCTTTCAACTTATAAGCATAAACTTCCTTTGCATGAAGGTGTTTTTGAAGCAATCAAGCTGATTTACGAAGAACGAAGCTCTGATGATCTTCTTTCACGTTGCTTGGGTGGATACACCCAAAATCAAACCGAATCATTCAACGCAGTTGTGTGGAGCATTGCATCGAAAACAGTGTCAAGCGGAAAGACTGCGATTGATATATGGTAGCGACTGATATGGCTGCCATCAGTTAACGAGTGGTTATCAAGCTCATTTCTATCAACGATGACTTTTGCATGGAATCGGACGCTAATTGCATCAAGGGCGCTGAGCGCTCTATTTCCGAGATTGAGAAAACGACTAGACGCAGCGTTATATCGACGAGACAAAACTGGAGGACCAGAATACGACTTTGGAAGGGAAATTATGTGGTACTGGGATAGCAGAGTAAAGGTAAAATAATTATAATATAATAATAATAAAATAATAATATTATTCTGGCGCAAGACTAATAACCTTCCCCGGAAAAAGAAAATCATTATGGAAAATGTAACAAGCCTCAGGGCTTGCTAAATAAGGCCAAGACCGGCCTCCGGTTGTAGTGCCGATGATGATGAATAATATTATTATTATTATTGTTGCTTTTTTTTATTTTTTAAATAACATCCTTTATTGGATATTAACAGTACAATCGTAAAAATTTAAATTAATACTATGTTTGAATTGTACTTAATTTAGTTTAATTAAGTAAAGCGTGTAAGGGTCTAGGGGATTTTAGTATGTTAGATTTTAATATGTTAATTAATGAGGTTCGTCCGTTTTAGCTATCTCAATTCGTGGGTAATATCTAAGAGCTGAATAGCTTCTACGTTGGTGTGATTACGTAGGCGTATTTCGTGTTTGAAAGCAAATTCTTGGATAACTTCATAAATCCCTTTGATCTAGGTCATCATGTATTCCCTGATTTGTCACAAAACGCTACGCATTGGTGATAATGCGAAGGAATTTGTTCTGGCTTCATTGAATTATTCCTCTATTGGATTGCTTTGTAAAGGCCCATAATTGGATTCCGTAAATCCAGATCGGCTTGATGATAGATTGATAGATCAATCTTTCACAATAGAGATTGAGCTGAGAGTGACTCCCGATTAACCAATACATCTGTCTACGCTTCAGCTTTATTTGTTCAGCTTTTTGTTTCACATGATGTCTCCAGTTTTACCAGGTAAAGTCTGTAATTTCAACGCGGCGAAGGCCAGGACGATCCTTGTCCCTGTTCAATCCAAGTTGACATGCAATCTCTACGTGAGACCCCTGGATAACTACTTTGGCAACCTCCAAGTAGTGAACCAATGCATGCAGCGACATCCTGCGAAAGGTTGAATAACAAATTATTATGGGCAATTTAACAAATCTCGGATAAGGACCGGATACCGGCGGAGAGACTTGCTAAATAAGGCCAAGACCGGATTCCGGTTCTAGTGCCGATGATGATGATGATGATGATGTCTCCAGTTTAGTCTCCTACTTAGATGTATACCGAGATCACTGAATCTGCTTTGGGAACTGGAATTCCGTTGAGATATGTAAATGTTACGTGAATAAATTTCATCTCGTTGAGTTTAATTTCCCAATCATTTGCAATTGTTCTGTAGCTTTATTTTTTTTGATTATTGTCAGCTGATATTATAACTGTATCATCTGCAAAGGTGCCTATGAATGCGTTCTTGGTTGTTGGGACGTCTGCTGTGTATAGTAAGTAGACGAAAGCTCCCAGGACACTTCCTTGTGGAACGCCTGTTTCTATTGGAGTAGTTGGCATTAGTTCGCTGGAAACAGTTTACTCATTTTATATATAAGACCTTCATGCCATACTCTGTCAAATGCTTGGGAGACGTCAAGAAAGACAGCTGCGCAGTATTTCTTTTCTTGGAAAGCCTTTTCTGTTACTGTAGTCACACGGTAACCTGTTCAATAGTTGGGTGTTTATTCCTAAAACCAAATTGAAAGTCTGGAATATTGATGAGTGGCTTGAGTGGCTTGAGTCGCTTGAGGAGTATTTTCTCAAACAGTTTTGAAATGGATGGCAATAGCGATATCCGTCTATATAACGTTACTTCCTCTGCTGGTTTCTTGAGCATTATTATCTGGGGTATGTTGAATGAATTCGGAATGTATCTTAGTCGAAAGCAAGCATTAAACAAATATGTTTACATAATGACAACTTTTCGAGGTAATTCCTTGTACACACCAGGTGATATTTCATCCATGCTTGGTGCTTTTTTGTGGTTGAAACTTTTGCCGATTTCTTGGGTAATTTCTATTGGGGCCACTGGTTTGATTGTTTGCTCAGTTTGATACTTGGGTGAAGAATCAATACCAGTGTTATATATTATACTAATACATTCAAGCCAGGGATTGTGCAAATATTTCAACTTTATCTTGAGTTATACGTTCCCACTGTCCCTGCGCATCCTTTATAGGTGGCACTTGAATAAGGAGACCTTTCAATTTACGTGTTGCCTTCCAGAGAGAGTAATTCGTATCCGCTGACGGACTTAGTCCACTTAGATACTCATCTATACAATTCTGTTTATGTTCTTTAATTAATTTATTAACTAGATTGCTCACCTTGTTAAATATTTTTTTATGATTAGGGTTCTTGGATCTGTGCCAGGTCTAGCTTTGCGCCTGTCTTTGATTAGATCTCTAATATCAATAGGGTAGGTGGTTGTGGTTCTGGTTTATCACTTTGCACCGGAGTTGCTGTTGCGGCTGCGCTTTGTTGTGTTTCGATAGGTTGTTGAACTTGTTGTTCAAATTTTTCACAATCTTGTAGTTTAACCTTTAATTCAATTTGATTGTCAAGAGCTTTTCGAAATGCTTCCCAATCTGTGTATTTGTTAGTAAGATTTAGTTTTCTGTTCTTTCTGGGAACAGCTGAATTCAATCTTAGTAGTACTGGAGTGTGGTCAGACGTTAAATCAACAGAACTATCAGTTTCACTACAATTCGATGCCACTCCTTTCGAAATAAAGTAATCGATCAGATCAGGAGTTTTGTTACTATCGGTAGGCCAGTATGTTGGTGAACAAGACGAATGAAATTCGCACTTTGCTTCTATGATGGCTGTAAGTAGTTCTTTTCCCTTGCCTGATGTAATCAACATTGACGCCCAAGCAGTGTGCTTGACATTAAAATCTCCACCAATTATAAATCTTGGTCCCAGCTTCTTGAAAATATCAGTAAATTGTTGTTTTGAAATTGTGTCTAGGCGGGCAATATACCAGCACCTACGTTTAAATCAGATTCATTAAGGTTAATAGTAACAATGGAGGTTCTTCTTGTTGGAAGTGATGTATATTCTGCTTTATTATCAGAGCTGTACCTCCACGGGCACGGTCGCTGGGGTGCGTAGTCCAATAGGCTCATATGAGAAAAGTGTGTTTCTGATATCTATGAAATATCTATGTTATGCTCTCTTATAAATATTTCTGGTTCTTGAGCCCTTTGGTTGAGCCCATTTGCGTTCCAAGTGATTATTCGTAGGAGCCGATTACTCATTGTCTTTATTTCTTGGATTTCTTGGTCGGTAGTTTTTGAAAATGTTCAAGTTTACCTACCCTTTCTGCTACATGGTTGATGGTTTTTTTTTATGTCGTCCTAGAATACACTGAGCATCTTCATCATATCGTTATTGACAGGTTGTTGTCCGCTTTTATTACCTGGTTTCTCATTTGGTTTATTGTTCATTTGTGTGTTACTAGTACCAGTTGTGGTTGGCCCCGCTCGCTCTGTATTTTTTGATTGCAGTCTTTGAGTGACTGTAGTTTTCTTTGGATTCTGTGCTTTCAGTTTTTTTTTATACACTGAGCATCCCTTGTAACTAGCTGGATGGCCATTCTCGTGGCAAAGCGCACATGTTGCGTTGTTTCGAGCATTGGGTTGTATGGTGAGGCACAGCACACTTAACACATCTTGAATTATAGTTGCAGAAATTTTTTGTATGACCAAGCTGTTGGCAATTATTACATTGAGGTATCGATCTGACCTTTTTGGGTGGTTCAATCCATACTTTGCACCATAATAATTCTTTGATTTCATAAACTGTTTTGTTATTCTCTTTTTGAACTATATCGACATAAAACAATGGCAAGGCTTTAACGATTTTTTCTCCATTATTCGATGTGGTACTTTTTTTGATGTTTGTTACCGTTACCACTTTATGATTTAGTGAGCATAATTCATTTGCAATCATATCTATCGACATTGAAGCTGGAAGTCTTCTAATTACGAATCTAACTAGTTTCTCACTTTTTATTTGGTAGGTGTGATACTTTATATCTTGGGTTCTTAAATACGTCTTAAGGGATTGTAATTTCTTTTTAGCTGCTTTGTATACATTTTCTGTTCCCATGCTTATATCATTATTAGTTAATGCTTTGAATTGAATTTTGTCTTCCACTGCAGACAAAATGGCATTTCTAAATGCATTAAATTTCCTTATATTCCTCACGTTGACTGGTGGTGGCAGGGGAATTTTCCTTTCATTGGTAACCTGATGTCTTGAGTCACGAGCCGACGTTATATAGTTTACATTCGGTATTGCATTTTGTTTATGACTGTTATCAGTTTTTCTTTTCTTATAAACTGCTGAGGTTTTGCGAATTTATGCCAATAAACTTTTTTTTTCATATTCCTGAAGTGTTCTAGACAGGGCGATCCATATATCTATTATTTGTTTAAGATTATTTAAAAATGAACTCATAAAAAATGCCGTTTTTTTGGGCTCCAAACAAATATTACCCCTTAATCACGTGTTACAATTAAAGACAACGGCATCACGTGAAGCTGGAATGAAAAACTTGTTAATCACCTCTCCTTTGAAACAATATGGGCCGATTATTCCTGGTGTCGACATTTCAGAGCAAGAGTTAATTTTAGCGAATAAAGTAACTTCTCATGTTTCGGCTGTTTTTTGTATGGCCACAAAGATGAAATTTTAAAACAAAGTGATATTGTAGAGATTAGGTCGATCATTCGTTTGGTTACTGAATTCGAGCCTCTGAGCAGCATTAATTAGATTCAGTTCTTGCACCAACTGTATCTTATATGAATGAAAGCGCAAATCTTTATGCATTGGAGAAGTAAAGAACGAGAAGGAATATTTATGGTACTTGCTTTTTAATCGATACGCTGACTAGTGACACAAATTGTCCTGAACGTAACCCCGACTTTACGCCAACGAATTTTTTCCTTTTGCTACTTAAAATCCATTCAGCAACAGACTTCAGCTTTTCGATCCATTAAACGCAAAATGGCAGCGATAACGGTGAACAAGTGCCAGGCAGTTTTCAGAACTTATTACTTTACGATTAGAAAAATAACAGATCATATCTAGACAACGAAATTTTTGTGGAATAAGCACCCAAGGATCGTACTTTATGAAAATATATATCTTGATTCATTAAACCCATACATTATTTTATTTTTTGGGACACCCTGTAGAATTGTGGCACACTGTGAAGGAAACCAATGGCGTTATAAGACAAGTGACTCCAAAATTTTCTGAAATAAATTCCCAGTTCGGTAGCTTGTGAAAATTAATTATTTTCAAGAGGTTTTATTCTACGTAATGTTTTTATGTGTTTAATAAAGGGAGGTTGAAGTACTTGCTATCGTTTGAAGGATTTGTGGGTTTGTAAGAAATTTGATATTTTTAAAAGCTTTTCCACAAAGATATCATGCATTTTCTGGTTCCTACAGTCCAGTAAGTAGTAATGCAAGGTAGCGCAAAATTAATCACCCTATCGGAAGATGTTAAAATGTTTGTAAATGGCGTCGTACGTCAATCATATTTGACATTTGTGAACTAGACAGCTGCAGAATACAAACAGACAAGCAATGGAGGGCGTGTGAATTACTGTCAAACCTTAACCTTACTCCTTAATCTCAACAACAAAGAGGACGCCTTTGTGCCGAAAATCATCATGAGTTACGAGGCGCATTTCCACTTAAGCGTTTACGTCAATAAGCAAAATCTTCGTTTTTGGTGCACTGAAAACCCGCATGTGATGCACGCAGAGCCATTACATCCACTCAAAGCCACTGTGTGGTGCGGCGTTCACGCAGGAGGAGTGATTGGGAAGTATTTTTTTTGAGGACGCCATCGGCAATACGGTCACTGTTACTGGCGAACGCTACAGGGCCATTATAAACAACTTATTACTGCCGGAATTGGATGAGGGGGGCTTGGTGAGCACGTGGTTTCAACAAGACGAGGCAACCACACACACCGCACGAGCCACAATGGATATCGTGAAGGAAGCGTTTCCTGGTCGCGTAATCTTCCGTTTTGGCGATTTGGCATGGCCAGCAAGATCACCCGATTTAACCATCACAGACTTCTTTCTTTGGGGCTACTTGAAGTCGCGGGTTTATGCCAACAAGCCTCAAACAATCGCACCCCTTAAGGAGAATATTCGACAGGAATGTGAACGGTCATCACCGGAAATCTTGCGGATAGTCATGTAAAATGAGATAAAACGGGTACAAATGTGTATCAACACTGGCGGCAGCCACTTCACGGATATCATCTTTTCCACTTAATAAAAAAAAATTGTAAATGTCCAAATAAAGATTTCCACAATTCAAAATCTTTTTTTTTATTTAGTAAAAAAGTAATTCAAAAACAACATTGGATGATTAATTTTGGGCCACCCTATAGTAAGTACTTTTCCACAAGGATATTCAAGTGAGTATGGTCCCAGAATTAGTACAAAGTAAACTATGTCAGGACACTAATTTATCGCTGTAAAATAAGCATCAATATCGATTATTTTGTTAGGATATGCCACAGTCGTACAGTTTCAGTTGAGCATCTAATTTACTATTTACTCATGTAAATTTCTGTATTGTTCTTGGAAAAAATTCACCTCTTGGAATGGATTTCGAGGGAATCAAAGCAAATTTTAAGGATTACTTGATTTGTGCAGTCTTAATTGATTCGGTCTCGTATATAATTTGTCAGAATGGATGCTGTAGTGTACCCACCAAAACAAAAGAACGCCGTTTCTATAATATACATTGTGTAATAGTATTATAGCGTTTGAAATAATAGTGAAGAAGATCGTGTGATTCGAACTGACGCTATGACAGCTCGAATCACGAAAAAATTTTTACCTAAGCGTTACACACCAGGCTACTGACCGTGTTTAGAATTTGATTTCCAAACTCGAGTATATTCCACTGGTGTGAATTATTTTTATTTATCGATTGGTATACGGTTCTGATGTATTTTTCTTATTCGATTTTTTTCGTTCAGTGTTCTTCACTATTTTTGCTTGCTTGTGAATTGTGTGTATCTGTTAGAATCGCTACAGTATCATACATCAAAATTAACACTCTATTACTATACTAAGTTCATGACCTCACCGACTCGACTCCACCATTGTTCCCTGTCCCGTGCGCTCTCCTTCCACGTTCGACCATCCCATCCGATCTCCTCAAGGTCCAACCTAACATTGTCCTCCCATTTCCGTCGCGGCCACCCTGTCGGTCTCTTTCCCGTTGGCTTACCGTCAAGAATTCTATGCACGGTCCTATCGTTGCCCATTCGCGCCACGTGTCCGGCCCATCTTAATCTTCGCGACTTGATTACCCTCACTATTGTAGGTTTGTGGTGTAGCTCTTCCAATTCGTGGTTATGGAGTTTCCTCCACTGTCCTGCCTCCTCGTCATATTTACCTCCAAAGACACCCCTCAAAACTTTATTCTCGAATACGCAGAATTTGTTGTCTTCCCGTTTTGTGAGAGCCCATGTTTCGCAGCCGTATAGAACAATCGGCATGATTAGTGTTCTATAGACACGGACCTTTATATTCTGTGATAGCAGTTTGAATTTCAGCAGTTTACTGACTGCACGCCAACTGTAGTCTTTTGTTAATTTCCTTAGACATTTCGTTACTGGCCGTCAGTATTGTTCCCAAATATTTAAATTCTTTGACATTTTCAAATATCTTGCCCCTGATGTTTATGTGTGTTCTCTGAGGTCCACCTGTTCTCGCCATAAACATGTATTTTGTTTTGTCTTCATTTATTTCTAGGCCCACCTCTTCATACATGATGATTTCACTGTTTTTACTTACGGTTTCTAGATTATCGTCCAAAACGGCGATGTCATCCGCATATTCGAGCACCTGTGTGACCCCGTTCAGGGATCATCCGGCCATGTTGTCGTCTTGTACCTTTCTGATGACATACTCGAGGACAAGGTTAAAGAGACATGCTGAGAGGCCATCCCCCTGTTTTAGTCCGTCCCGGATTTCAAATGGTTCTGAGAGGTGGTTTTCTATTCTAACTGGCCCTTTGTTTTCGTTCATGCAGATTTGAATGAGGGCGGCATATTTTTCGGGATTCCCAGCTCAACTACAATATGGTGGAGTCTTTGCCTTGCGACTGAGTCGTAGGCTTTTTTGAAGTCAACGAACAGTTGGTGAACCGTCTCTCCGTATTCCCACTTCTTTTCCAGCAGTTACCTTATTGTGAACATTCGGTCGCTTGTTGACCGGTTCCTACGGAAACCGCATTGGTAGTCTCCCAGTATTCCTTCTGCGTACGGTATGATTCCCCCCAGTATGACATTTCTTAGTATTTTGTATGTGGTTGGGAGTAATGATATTCCTCTGTAATTTTCGCAGTCAGATTTGTCACCTTTTTTGAAAATGGGGATGACTATTGAGGTTTTCCATTCTTCCGGAATGACTTCCTTATCCCATATTGTTTTAATCAGTTGGTGGATCTTTCGAGCGGTTGCCTCTCCTCCATGCTTCACAAGCTCTGCCGGTATGCAGTCGACTCCGGGAGCCGTGTTGTTTTTCAATCGGTTTATTGCGTCTACAACTTCGTCGAAAGAGGGCTTTGGGATCTGAGGCTCGGCTGTATGTACGTCTGGTGCGTTTATTTGTGGTTGATGGGTGCGCACATTGAGCAGGTTTTTAAAGTACTGCTTCCACCTTGTCACGATATTGTTTGTTTCTGTCACCAGACAGCCGTTTGTGTCTCGGATTATTTTGGCTCCCCCTCGGTGGCCATTTCTAATTGAATTTATGCCAGCATACATACCTCTGATATTCTTTCCTAGTCTTCGATCCTAGTCAGTCTTCTTCCATTCGCGTTTTTTTGCGTTTGAGAAGTCGCGTTGTCTCTTTCCGAATAGTCGCGTATCTTTCTGCGTTGACTTCATTATATCTTTCTATGTGAATCACTCTGAGGCGTTTACGTTGTTCGATCTTCGCCCTGCACTCATCGTCAAACCAAGGTTTGGACTTAATTGTTTTCTTAAATCCTAATACCTTTTGGGCTGTTTGTTTAATTGTGTATCAAAATTAACACTCACGAAACAAAACACTGGACGGCACACGCCAAAGTGTGCTTAAACCATAAGACAGGCAGAAAAAATATATCATTACTAGCGTAATACACTTTTCCCACCAATAGCCGTAACTTTAAATGGTGAAGAACAATTCTGTTCAGTGTAACCCCGAGTCTGGCGCGACTGACGTGTACTAGTGTTATCAGATACTAAACGAACGTTAACTTCACTGTTCGTTGAGTATGCGGTATAAAAAGAGCGTATGACGGGCACTCGGTGTCTCTTTTTCCGGTGGTAAGCGTCAGGATTATTAATAGAAATATAAGACCCTTTGTTAATACTATTACAATAAATAAAGATAACTAACCTTTTACAATTTCAGAAGCAAATCCAGCAGAATGAAGAAAGTGGAGGACAAGTCGAAGAAGCGTGGCTTAAGGGGAAAAGAAGAGAAGTCCCAGATCCTACACAAGATGGTAGTTCAGAAAGGACTACGCAAAAACGAACCACGTGAGACCAGCACGGAAGTAGGCGATACGAAAGGGGAAACGACACCGCGTAACGACGAACAAAACACTGCGAAGAAACTGGTGGACGAACTTGAAGCTACGAAGACAAAGCTACGGAAAATCGAGCTCATCAGAGCAAATTAACAGGGGGAGGAGACGCCTGCGCCGGAATAAAGAATATGGGCCACAGAGGAGAAAATTATATCAAGGACTGGATATACGATGAAGGATGTGGCCGAGATGCTGTATGAATTCGACCCTAGAAATACTGCAGGACTATCCCCTACGGCATATGTAATAGTCCGGGAAATTAGAGATGTCTACCAACTATGTGGGAAACTCGTCACGATGGCAGCCATCAGTAAACTGGCAGAAGCAGCAAAAATTTGGTGCACGCGAGTCCTTCACTCATCATTAGAGGAATTCGTAGGTGATTTATTAAAAAATTTCCCGACGGAAGATGATGCAGCCGATCTGCACGAATATTTGCGGAATAAAAATCAAATGGCGGATGAGGACACATGGGAATTTGTATTCGCCATGAAAGCGATCACCTCGAGAGGTCAGCTGGACGAGGGGATTTTTGTGAAATACGTGGTACGAGGCATAACCAACACGGAGTGGCGTGATATTATGAAACCATACAGGAGCTTCTACAGAACATTCGGTGGAACGAAAGTGAACACCACATAGCCAGTGTGCGTTCAACCTTACCGCATACCCCTCGTCAAACGAAAGTCGATGAAATGCTGCAACAGGGAGTTACCCAACTGCAATCTCCAGTTTTTACGAAGTAGCCAGATGACGAAGAGAAGATGTGTATCGACTACCCGGAACTAAACAAAGTAACGGTCAAGCAGAAGTTCCCGATGTCTTGTGTGGAGGAGACCCTTGCAACGTTAGCCTGGAAAAAGTACTTCACGGCGTGGGACCCCAACCCCGGATATCACCAGGTACCTATAGCGGAACAAAGTAGGAAGTATACCCCCTTTGCTACGGGAACGGGTTATATGACTTTGTTCGCATGCCATTCGGCTTGGTGAATGCCCCAGCATACTTCCGAATGTGCATGAATCAGCATGCTGAGATACGGAGATATAGTGGTTTATTTAGATGGCATCATCATCGGAAGTGATTCAGTAGCGGAAGATCTACAAAAACTCGGAACATTTCTGGTGGTCCTGAAGGAGCCGGGACTGACCCTCAATATCAGAAGATGCGCGTTCCTAAAAAGTAGTATTGAGTTTCTCGGACATCAACTGGAGGGGAGCGGAATAAAATCAGGCGAGCAGAAGATAGCAACGGTTAATGAGTGTCCTGAACCAGAAAATGTGCATCACGTGAGGTAGATGCTGGGCCTTACCGATTATTTTCGGAATTTGGTACCGAGGTACGCACAAATATCAGCGCCCTTAACCAATCTTCTAATAGGGGAAAATTCCTTCGCGTGGGTCGGGAGGCATTAGCTGGCATTTGAAGACCTCAAGTCCGCACCGATTAACCTTCCTCTCCTGGCATTGTACGATGGAGATTGTAATCCGAGGTCCACACGGATGCGTCAGCATTAGGACTTGCCGGTATATTGATGCAGCGTGGACGAGCGATGACATACTGAGATCGGTGGCATACTTTACCAAAAAGGTAATGGAGGCGGAAGCAAAATACCACAGTATTGGATATTGGAAAGCCTTGCAATAAATCTATTGGAAAAACCACTCAAGGTTATCACGGGTTGCGAAGCCATAGTAGCTACTCAGAACAAACGAAGGATGATACCACGTGTTGCAAAGTGGTGGCTCAAACTCCACGAATTTGAGTTTACAACGGTCCATCAAGCTGGGAGGAAAGTAGGATATGTGGATGCAATGAGTTGTCGGCCAGTAGAAAAAGAACGGGATATGGAGGAGGCATCCACCAATATACTCAACATATGCATTGACGACGAGGATTGGTTAGTCACCATGCAATGGAAAGACGAGAAGCTACGCGACATCGTAAACCAACTTAAAGGAACGACGAACTGCACGAATGAATCATCATCACGACCGGGATCCGGTCTTGGTCTCATTTAGCAAGTCTCGCGGCTTGTTAAATTTCCCATAATAATTTATTTTTACGGGCAAGGTTATTAGCTTTGCGCCATGCACGAATGTATCGAACCTCCATAAGGAATACCAGCTAGACGGAGGAAGGCTGTTTAGGCGCGACAGGAACCAAAGAAAGTGGGTCGTGCCGAAACGAATTCGATGGCAAGTTCTCCGATTGTGCTACGATGAGACGGCGCATATGGGCTTCGGCAAAACCCTTGGAAGGCTGAGAAGAACGTACTGGTTCCCAAGGATGCGAAGTTTTGTCAGGGGCTATGTCGAGGGATGTGTGAAGTGCGTGTATACAAAGAAAAAGTGTGAAGCGACAGAGGGAGAGGTACACTGTGCGAAGAGGTAGCCATACCCGTCCATACGGTCTGTTTGGATCATCCCGTGCCGTTAATCACTGGAAGAGGAGGAGCTAAACACTTGATAGCAGTGGTGGACATCTTTACCAAATACATGGTTTTGAAGGCCGTAAGGACAAATAATACAAAAGGAGTGATAGCCGTGCTCAACCAGGTCAGCGAATTCTTCGGTATGCCCAAGTGCCTAATCACCGACAGAGGTCCAGCATTCACAGCCAGCGAATCTGCAAGATACTGTCAAACATACGGCATACCGCATATTATGACGGCCGTTAAAACACCGCATGACAGTGGGTAAGTGGAGAGGGTCAATCACCCGGTACTAGCGGCGCTCAAGTGTGATCATGTGGCCGGCAGGGATTGGGCGCAACAGTTTAGGGGCATTCAATGGAGTCTGAATACGGCGAGGTACGCCACGACAAGGATGACCCCACACGAACTAATGTTTGCCTATACGCCAAGGGAAATTGCTGGAGACAAATTATTGTTGAAACTTGAACAGGAAGTATGCCATGATCAAGGCGAAATAAAACAGAAGCGATATGCTACCCTACGCAACATCATGGTAAATCAACAAACGCAGAACGAACGCTTCGATAAGGCCCAGAGAAAACCAACCACATATAATGTAGATGATTTGGTACTGATAGAACGGGAGCCTGCAGCAACCGGTGAGTCCCGGAAGCTTGCTTCAATTTATAGGGGGCACAACATCGTGACGATAGTGTTGGGAAATGACCGATATGTTTTGAGAGATGCCCAGGAACGCACCGGAAATTCGAGTCCATAGAAAGTTCAGGTAGGTTGAAGAGGTGATGGGACCCTTTTGGTAACGATAGCCTTTCCGAGGGGAAAACAGACGAAACGGTATCAGAAGATCTGGACATCGACGCACCCGACCCGAGAAATCAGAGAATCCAGAAAGACTCGGGGACGAGTCTTAAGTCAGGATGGACGAAACTCTCCCACAAATAGCCGTAACTTTAAATGGTGAAGAACAATCAATCAAAACCCAGACTTTGGCGCGGCTGACGTCTAGTTGTGTTCTCGGATACTGAACGAACACTAACTTCACTGTTCGTTGAGTATGCAGTATAAAAAGAACGCATGGTGGGCACTCGGTTTCTCTTTTTCCGGTGGTGAGCGTCAGGATTATTAATAGAAATATAAGACCCTTTGTTAACACTATTGTAATAAATAAAGAAAACTAACCTTTTACACAAGGTTTACTGCCCAAGTGTTTCGACAAATATGTGTCATAAATGGTATACAATGTCCCAGTGCAGGATACTTACTTATTATCTTGCCATTTGAGAAGTGACTGTTTGTACATATACTATGCAGTGTGTATTAAGTGTTTGAGTATAGAAACACAGCTTTCGGGTCATGATTGGGAAGCCGAAATACATGTATGATGACATGTGACCTACTTGGTATCGATATACATCGGGAATGCTGATGGGGGAAGCAGTATTTAAAGACCAATTTGTTGGAAAATATATCAGATTCAACTAGACCACAAATCTATTCGTTTCTCATTTTTGACAGACTTCTATGGCATTCATGCCCTGCCCTGCGTATACACTTTCCCTTTGGCAGATACCTATGGGATTCGTGCCCAGCCAGGTAGCTAGTTACATTTTTACAACCCACTCTATCTCTAGTAGCATAGTTGGACCGGTGCGTATACGTACCATTATAATGTTCTACTTAGGTGGCTTCAACACGAATATGTGCTTTCGCGGTGTTTATGGGGTAATATCACCCTGTGTTCACTAAATTTCACGTGATTTTCTGAGACGTACCACGAACGACAGGGAAGAGATAGAGGTATGAGGTTGTGTGCATATGAAAGTACTAGTCTATAAACATGTTTTATTTTAATTTTACGATACAAAGTGGCGACACAGCACTGCACGTAAGGAAAAAAAATTTCGGGCGATCGACATGTGCCACCGCTTCGGGTGACAATTTTTTATCTGGAACAAAAAGCCACACTTTTTTTTTAAAATATAGTCCAAAGTCGAGTGAATATCGTGGGATTATTTTCGAGAAATTGATTTAAAAAAAAAATGGTTGTCTGGGCGCAAGGCGCTCGGACATTATATTCGTGACAACGTATCCTAAATATGTAACATTGAATATACAAGTTATTAAATCAAAATTAAAGTGTTTTTTTCCGAATGCCTCCAAGTGTAGGCATTAATTTTGGTTTGCTTAACGAAATTTTACAAGTAGTGCAAACTACTGTGTATTCGTCAGGACACAGTTGTCGATTTTCTTTTGTGCGCCAGCCCGAAATTACGTTCATCTGTTGCACTGTGATCGGTTTTAAATCGCGTTCAAACCAAAGTCTATCGCAAACAGAGCAAACATACCCAAAGTCATTGTCAAGATACATCAATTTAAATCTTGATATCGATTTGTTCCATTTCATGTCCCATACCTCTTGCGCCGATATAACTGGTTGTATTGTAAAATACACGGGTTCTGCTGCTGAAGGCTGTTGTAGGTTTACAACCTGTAGTTCTTGAACGTTGTTTGAACTTGCCGCTGCGAAACCACTATGAACAGACAATTTTCTCTTAGCTATATCCGATTTATTTAATGCTGCAAGGCGCTGCCTGTATTCGCGTTGTCTCTGTGTATTTTTTGTCTTTACACTTTCAACCTGTACAGCTGTTCTCGACAGTGCAAGGCGCTGTCTGTATTCCCGTTGTCTCTCTGCATTTGACTTAGGAGCAATTAAGAAAGTCGCACTCTCGCTCACTGCGGCTCGTGCGTTATCGGTTATCGTTATCGTAACGCTACAAACTTTTTTCCGAATGCCTCCCAAGGTATACCGATTTATAAGACGTTGTCACGTCAAAAATGGTGTTAACTTGAACTTTTTTCTTTTTTTCGAAACAATCGGTCGGAAATAGCTTATAAAATCTATAAAAATCAATTTATCAAAAAAAAATCGTTCACTAGAAAATATTGTTTTAAAGTTGCAGTCAAAATTTCAAGTCAATCGAATAAAAATTGAGGTAGCTACTGCTGCGGCCAGTTTGAAAAACATGGAATTAAGAACACGAAAAACATCACGATCGAGAAAAAGGAGGAAATTGATTATTGTCGTGCTCGGTGCAAAATAAAGTGAAGTTGCGATCAGAGAGGATGGCGGCAGGGGTTAGCCATCTCCTGGAGGTAAAGGAAACAAAGTGCATCGGGCTAGTGAGAGGAGACAACAAAAAGAACATCAACATCCACACGAGACACATCAACATCCACACGAGAAAAACAGTGAGATTTTGCGAAAAATAAAATATTGAATTTCGTCACACGTTTAAAATGAATGTGAGTGAATGTTCTAAACTATTGAATAGCGAGTTAAGTAAAATGCCACAGTGAATAAACAGTCGTTTTAACGGAATTTCTTTAAACAGCTGTTTGCTCAGCCTTCAAGTTGGGATGGGAATCAGAATTAAAATCAGGAAACTTATATGTGTCGGAATAATTTATATAAAGAATAATAGAGATTCCGCGCACTCGAAAACCCGCTAATTTTACTTCACGACTACGGTTGGAAGAAAGACTTTGTTGACCCACTTACAAGTTTCTCCCCCACATAATCGCCTTTTTTATCATTCTTGGATACTTTAAGGAGTGTTTAAGCCAATAAAAAAAGGTATGAAAAAAGGTCACAGGGTGATATTAGCCCTTTAAGAATCAACGCGATACGAATATCTATTCCTTTAAAACTTCGTTCTATGTGGAGTTTATTTCAAGACGGTTTATCCTTATTTAGGCCGCGTTTCCATTTTATTTTAAAGCAAAGTGAAATCAAAGTGGAATTACCTGAAAGGTCGAAGAGAATTCTTTGAAATACGTCCCTTGATAACACTTTTGCCAGAAAAGCTGTTGTTGGAGATATCTGTCGAATTTGGAAAACTTTTAACACAAGGACGTTTTGGGGACGTTGCAAAACCGCTGTCTGTAGTGTTGCTATTAATAATTATTGGACTATTTAAATCTGTTTGATTTCCCATCAGATGTACATTAGTATTTTCACGAAATTGTCTTTCCAAATCAGAAAACTGAATAGATGTTAACGGAGTATTTAATTCTAACATATTAGCATCTTCTCCATTGCTTAAAGTTTGATTTTGGTTCGTTACGTCATCGATGATGTTACTAGAGTCCATATGTTCTGGGCCTGTAATTTAGATTCGAATTCAGATTTCAAGTTGGTAAAAGGTAGTTACACTTGTACCCATTATAGCTGAGAAACCATAATCCACATTTTTTAGCATATCTTCACTGCCTTCTTCTGGTACTGATGGAAGTCGCGTGCTCTGAAGAAGTTCTAGAAAAAAAAACCGAAACTTTTATTACGTTTTATGATTTGATTTTGATTTATTAATGTGTTTACCATCAAACGTTATATCGATGTCATCTAAATTTGGTTGTAATGGCCCTAAACTCGGTTGAATAAAATCAGCATTTCCAGCTCCCCTAGCTTTTAACCAAATACAAGATTATACAATTTGAAGTTTTCTTGTAAATATACCACTAAGAATACTTACCAATTTCCCTTGGATCTGGAAAGGGGAAAGGTACATTAATTGCGGAGAATAATGTGTCCGTGGTCCAGTCTTCTGTGAGCATTAAGTTCTTATCGTTGGATAAGGGAGACCATTCAAAAAGATCAAACTCGCTTTTCTAATAAAGTAAATAAAATCATAACAAGGGTTATTATTTATAAATGGATAAATAAATACATAAAAACAAGTAAGAATAAAAATAAAAATTACACGCACACACGCATAAAGAACCTCTCTACAGTGGGACGTCAGATACCTATGTCAACGACACAAATTTTGCATTAGGTAGAAAGAGGATCCGTAATAGATATTAACCTCATTGCAAAACAAATGATAAGTTTAAACGCAGCCCAACCACCGTGCTATAGTAGTTGAACTAGGTACTAGGTGGAGTGGGAATTGACTAGCGTACTAACAGGTCCTAAATGGAAGAACAACGCGGTCGATGAAGAATTCTTCGAATTAATAAAGAGAGACTGCAACCCAGCAACCGAAAGGAACGGGACACAAATTGAACACCAGCTTATAAAGACGGTGAATATAATTTGTGACAAAGCAATGCCAAGACGGATATCAGTGATCGAAGAAAATCGTGCCAATAATCGACGGACGAATTTAAAGTAGTAAGAGCAGAATGGTTACAAATTCGTCGAAGGATGCAGCGGTCTAAAAAAGGGGCTGACTTCCGAGACCATATTGATAACCTAAGAAGTCAAGGCGTGACCTAAAAGTGGCCATAAAAACAGAAGGGCGAGGTATTTCAAAAACATTCCCACGGAGGTGGATATAAATCCTTGAGGTACTGTCTACAAAATGATCATGGGAAGATTGAAGTGATAAAAGGCTCTACACTTTAGGGTAGCCGAGTGCAGAATAAGCCAAGTGAACTCGAAAAAGCAAATTGTTAACAAGTACTAAGCAGAAAGAAAATTGCCTTGGCCAGTGACCAAAAACGATGTGGACTATCTGAACATTTGAGTAGTTTATTGGTCACTTTGTTGCAAACCTTCTTCGGAGTTTTAATCATTTGTTTGCTTGCATCCCTGATACTAACAATGTTCGTTCTATTGGCCTCCTTTGGAATGGAGTGGCCCTATTTTTAGGGAATGTGATCTTCTTACAATTTTTATCAAACCAGAGTTTAATAGATGAATTCCGTTTGATTGACACTACTATCGAATATATATCGACAGCTCTATCGTGTGGTACACACCCGAAAGAAAGAAAAATTTGCTGTAAACACATCACGTTCGGCAACAATAGCATGAGCAGCCTCGTCTAAATCATCCAATAAAATACACGTGTAACATTTCGCATCTACACTCCTAATCACTAGGTGAGGCCGCAAATCTTGCAATTGATTTTCGCTCTTTATACCTGTTGGAAATTTTGTACCCGGAAACATATATTACCTATGAATAGGCACATATTTTCCCAAAAGAAATTCATAAAATTAAAGGGTAATTAAGAAGCGACCGTTGGAATTTCCCAAGATCAAATAATAAATTACTTATAAAGGGTATAAAAAAGTGCGTCACTTGGATGAGGCCATTGAGAATATTTCGTTGCAAGAGTGCACATGAGCGATTTTTTTAAAACTTTTTGTTAGAATATTTAAAAAAGTGTTGAAAAGAACTGTTTATATTTAATTTGAAACACAAATGGGTTCCGGAAAGACGTTGACGTACTATAAGGCACATATTTACCCACGTAATTTGTTTCAAAAAAGATTTTTCAATGTCGACGTTACCAGAAATTTGGACATACTGCTTTGAAATGTAGTATGGCATACGAGGGTTGCCTTTTATATTTCGGGATTAGAGAACAAAAACAAATATTGATCATCGAAAATCACTTTATTGTTTTTCAAAATATTCCCCATGAAGATCTATACACTTTGAACCAATTGTCGAAGCACTTTTGCCACTCTGATTGAGGTATCTCCAACACATGCATTCTGAATGCAGCAACCGCTTCTTCAGGTGTCGAAAAACGTTGACCTCTCAGTTTGTTTTTTACGTACGGGCATAAAAAGAAGTCATTCGGTGCCAAGTCAGGACTATACGGTGGATGACCCATCAAATCGATGTTTTGGGTGCTCAAAAATGCAGTTGTCGCAGCCGATGTGTGAGAGCTCGCATTGTCGTGGTGAAGAGTGATCCGTCTTCGGTGGTTGGTTTTCCTGATTTCTTGGAGGACAACAGGCAAACAAATGGTTGTGTACCACTCAGAATTGACTGTTCTGCGTTGTTCTAGTGGTACGGTTGCGACATGTCCAGTTTTTCCGAAAAAACAGCCGACCATTTGCTTGGAAGTGCTTCGTGCGATCTACGATAAGTATCCTGAATGAAAGCAATACCCCGAGACTTAGATACAATATAATAGATACCAACACGACAGCTATAGAGACAATTCAGGGAGAAGTAGACAGGCGAAATAAGACAGTGGCATCAGTATGCCCAGTAGAATTTAAATATTCAGATAACGCAAGGATAAGGTGGGTGGCATTAAGGATGAGAAAACCATACAATTTTATTCTAGGTATGTATTGGATAGAGAAAAATGTCGAAAAGATTTGCATGAGGAGTAAGAAAATTTATATGACTAATGGAGTGAGCCTTCCATTCGGGACAAAGACTATCGATGAAGAGGTCAATATGCTCGAAGTAAGCGGAGTGCGAGATATCCGATTATCTCATTTAAATTATCAAGAAAGAGTAGACAGAAGTAACGAAGAGAAATCTAAGATAGCATTCTCCGACAGGGCAACTCGTCATCCTACAGGTAGGCAAAAATTGGACCACATAGGGATAAAGTGAATAAATATAAGACACAAATCGTATTGACCTACAGCCCGACTCAAGAAGTCCAGGTTGTCCATAGAAGGGTAATAGTAGAGGTAAATCCGTTAGAAAGCAAGAGTAAAATAGAAAAGACATTGAAAAGATACGTTAGAAGAGGACGCGTCGGAATTTATTCAGAAGTTCGAGTTACAGACTACCATAAGGTACAGTCAATTTTGGTATCGTTATTCTCGTTTAACAAAAAGATAAAATTCATACGGTGCTCCAGAAGAGCCCAAGAAGTTAAGACGGAAAAAGAATTGCATAACCAACTATATCGGTATCATGACAAAGGGTCAGGACACAGGGGAATTAACGAGAGTTACCGTAATCTGAAAGAGAAAATATACTTTCCCAAGCTACGGAAACACATTTATCTCATGGTTAACAATTGTAGCAAATGTAGAGAAAGAGTGTACGACAGGAAGCCCACCAATTACAAAGAAAGCAGGAATATAAGACATGTACAGAACTATAAGAGACTGAGGCACAGAGACAAACCATATCGTAGGATAGCTCCACTAGACAACGTTCAGACTACCAGTAATATTAAAGGACCGCTCAAAATTATAGGTGATGTTCATGACAGTAGGTTGCAGTTTACCAAAGCAAACCAGAACAAACATAAAGCATTCACACTCGACCTTATTAGGAATAATAACAGGAATTGAGAGTAGGAAGCTTTGGACTGAAACAAAGATACAGATGGCTATATGAAACTATAACGATCTGTATCATTCGATAAATTAAAACGTTCAACGAAAACAAACGGTAAACGAAACAACAAGTCGATAGCTTAAAGCGAAGAGTAGGAAGAATAAGACATCGTTGGTTGTAGCAAAAGAAATCTATCAATGAATTTTTATGAAGAGGACAGACTCATAAGATATATAGAAATTTTAGTTCTACACAGATGATATATATATACCCTGAAAGATCACAAGTAATACTATTTTAATCTATTTAAGTAGACCCAAGACGCTATCAAATTCATAATAATTGGAGGAAATTAAAGACTTCATTCACAAAAGAAATTAAAATCCGATACTTAGTACTTGAAAAATTATAACCACAACATGTTAGCTCAAATACAACAACATACCACTGTCATATTTAATATTTATATAAATCAGAATTCATTACTAAAATAAACAGATGAAATGTTGGAAATATTAATGTCAGAAAGATAGAAGAATATTGAAAAAGTTAAAGCCAAGAATGTTGAAATGGCAATCCGAAAAGAATATGTAAGTTTAAACTAAGTACCAAAAGAAGAAGAAAATGTATATAATAAAAGCAACTTGCTGAAAAATAATTACATAATTGAATATACGAACAAATAAAATTTAAGGAAAAAGGAGGATACAAAATGAATGAAGTCAAATACTATAACAATATGTGTAGGTAACAGGAAATGAATGATATTGGGAAGAGTACATGCAACTAAAGTTAAAGCAACTAGCAAAAAGTTTAAGAATTCAGGAGAATTCAAACTCTGGCGGTGGGGGTGTTAAGTGTGTCGATGACGTTATACCCAAAGATAACGTACAAGGGGTCATTGATACACTTAATCAAAAAAGTACCACCAGATTCTGAACTCCAATAACCCTAAAGTCCAACGAGTGCATCAGAATCATCATTTCATAGGAATCAATCGGAAAACGATTAATCGCGATTTCCTAAAAAACAATTACAGCCAACTTAGCACTTCATGGGCAATTGGCAAACAATTAAAATGAAGAGAAAAAAAAAAAGAAAAACAATTAAATTCATTTCCCTAAAGCAATTATCATATGCATAAGCCAAATTGCGAAAGCAATTAAACGGCATATCAACAGAAATGCAATTAACTGGGTCAGTTCGCAACCGTAAAAGGTGAAGCGAGTTCAAACCAATAAAGAAATATTGGACAATTCTGCAAGTTTGCGAACTAAGGCCAGTAAACGATAATTGGGGCAATCGAAACTGAAAGGCTATGTGAAATAAGGAAATCGTTAACCCCGGAAGGTGTTGCGAAAGAGGTAATGATTTGGGTAGGGGTTTTGGATGATGATAGGGATTGAATTAGGCAGTTGATTTTTGGAGGTAAAGACGGAGAGTCGGTAATTGGAGGTCCATCACTAGTGATCGGTGAAAGATATGAGGGGATTCTTTCGGAAGTTGAAGAAATGTAAAAGACAAAATTAAAAGTTGAAATTAATCCTAGTGAATCAAACTTAGTTAAATAAATGTGCATTAAATAAAGTTGAATTATTAGCTATATCTAAAGACAAAAATTAAAAGTTGAAATTAATCCTAGTGAATCAAACTTAGTTGAATAAATGTGCATTAAATAAAGTTGAATTATTAACTATATCTAAAGACAAAATTAAAAGTTGAAATTAATCTTAATACAACTCATCGGAGTTTAGCACATAAGAAAATAAAGAAAAGAAATAAAGGAAAAGAAATGTGAAAAAAAGGATTTGTTTACTTGTTTTGACTTCTGAGGGTATTTTATTACTGGGGTATACCCAGATCCCATAACTTGCGCGAACAACTTTTGTTGGATTTGGCTCATCTTGAAACACCCAGTTTACTTTCGGGCTTATACGCGTAAATCCACGATTCATCACCTGTCACGATGTCATAGACGTGTTTCGAAGCACCGCGACCGCATTTTTTGAGTATTTCTTTCGACCAATTGACACGAGCCCTTTTTTGGGCGATTGACAAATTGTGTGGGACACAACGCGAACTAATTTTTTTTACAGTCAAATGTTTATGCAATATTGAATGTATGCTGGTCCCACAAACGCCTAAGGTTGTCTCAATCTCACGATAGGTCACATGACAATCTTCCAATATCAGTTCGCGCACAGCATCAATGGTTTTCGGAACAACAACTGATTTTGGACGACCTTCACGAAATTCATCTTGGAGTGAACTACGACCACGATTGAATTCACCATACCATCGATAAACACTGGTCCTTGATGGAGCTTCATCGCCAAAAATTTAATTAAGTTCATCCATGCACTGTTGCTGAGTTAATCCACGCCGAAAGTTGTAAAAAATAATCGCACGCAAATGTTGACGATTTAATTCCATTTTTGGGCAGAGATGAATCTTTTAAGTTACTGTAAACAATCAAATAGCGCTCGTATGTCAAAACGTTCTGAGTGCGTATAACCTCAAAAATGTCCAACTTTACGACAGAGCTGTCAATTGCCGGATTGCAACACAAGGGTTGCCAAATCCAGAAACATAAGAGGCAACCCTCGTATAAGTGCGTTAAATGCTTATATACACACGATCCTGGTAACTGTCAGGCATAAAAAGAAACCACAAAGGAAGAGTTACATTGCGTTCTCTTCTACAAAAGCGGTCACTCTGTTTCATGGAAAGGCTGCCAAAAAGATTAAGCAATGTCACTGTGACTTTAGTCACGTCAGGGAAACGTGCAAGACAATTTCCCAAAAAATCAATAAGGTTAAAATTTACGTTCGTGCGGGTGTGTCCTTCGTAAGCGTGCTGGCTGGACCCATTGGCGCTGGTCTTGAGGTTGATATGGCCGGACCCAAAACCGGAACCATGCGACAGGTAGCAACATGGCAAACAAAAAATTGTAAATGAAGTAAACAGTTTTGCCAACACCGTATCAGAATTATGCCTCCAAATGGCTGAGTTCGTAGCAGCATCTCTGAACATGGTTGCCCTTAATATAAATACCGTTATTTTCCATTAAGGGAGGATGGGAGCGAACATACGGGGCAAAGTCTCTGATTTCAACCTGGCGAAGGCCAGGACGATCCTTGTCCCTGTTCAATCCAAGTTGACATGCAGTCCCCACGTGACACCCCTGGATAGCTGTGATATAAACCCACGCATCTGAGCTGATTCCTTTCCCAAACGGTTAAGGAATATGGTGCCGACGTGGTACTCATCAATGAACAGTACAGGATGCCTGGCACTATTACATGTGAGGAAGACAGCAGCGGAACAGCGGCCATCTGGACAACTGGAAATTCCCCCATGGAAT
Organism: Microdon myrmicae; assembly: GCA_963931805.1. Classification (NCBI taxonomy): domain Eukaryota; kingdom Metazoa; phylum Arthropoda; class Insecta; order Diptera; family Syrphidae; genus Microdon; species Microdon myrmicae. The sequence goes on along the minus strand of OZ007497.1, from coordinate 150,003,255 downwards.
GCAGAAGTGTACAGCGACTGGAAGGCATTACCTATGCTATGATCAGAGGAATTCATTTTTACTGTTGTTACGCTCCGCCAAGGTGGGAAATAGAATATTTCAAATGCTTTTTAGACAGAATAATACAAGAAGCTAGAGATAAGAGCCCTCATATAGTTGCTGGAGATTTCAACGCTTGGGCAGTAGAATGGGGAAGCACAAGGACCAACAGTAGAGACCAACTTGAAGCCTTCGCAGTCCTAGATGTGGTATTACTTAATGATTGTATCGATGACACCTTCATAAACGAGAGAGGCCGGTCCAAAATTGATATCACATTTGCCAGTTCCATGTTGGCAAGAAGTATGGAGCGGCGAGTTTTGGACACATACACCCATATTGACCACCAAGCCGTGATGTACGAAATATTACCGCACAGGGGATTCATCACTGGCAAATTGGCGAAGAGAGCCCAAAAAAATGGGTGGAAAGAGAAGGACCTCGATGCGGAAGACCAAATCGCACAGTTTGCGCAGAGGCCGATGCGAACAGGCAGGCTGGAAAAGTCATGAAGTGGCTAACTACCGCATGTGATGCTTCTATGCCACGACAAATACAACCAGCAGGGGCAATCAAACCAGTCTATTGGTGGAACTCAGAAATCGTACATTTGCGATCAGAGTGCAACAGGTTAAGACGCTTGCAAGAAAGAGACAGAAACCGTAACACCTACCCACAGTTGCATGCGGAATTCGTCAACAAACGGAAAGAGTGATCCGCAAAAGTAAATATGACGCGTTCTGCTCCCTAACGGATGAATTAAATAACAACCCATGGGGCAGCGCCTGCAGAATACTCATTAAAAGACTACAGAACAACAGTAGTCAAATGCAAAAAAGCAAAACTGACATGGCAAGAATCGTTGGTGTTCTTTTCCCACAGTGTGATGAGGTGTTGAGAGTGCAAGAGGAGTGGAGTATCACTGAAGGAGTGACCCCCGAAGGGGTGCTTTTGGCTGCAAGGGTTGTCCAAAAAAACAAGACCCTGGGACTGGATGGTGTCCCTAATGCTGTAGTGAAGACTGCTTTAACAAAAATCCCCGAAAGTCTCCAGCAGTCTCTTCACAACCTGCCTTCAAACAGGACAATTTCCTAAACGATGGAAAAAACAGCGGCTTGTGCTTATTCCAGAAAAAGTCAAGAATCCAGAGGCGCCGTCGTCTTATCGTCCGTTGTGCATGTTGGACACGACAGGAAAACTGCTTGAGCGAGTAATTGCCACTCGCCTGGAACAATTCACTGAGGGGGCATCGGGACTCTCTGAATCGCAGTATGGGTTCCGGAAAGGTAGATCAATCGGTAAGGCACTATCTGTGGTGTCCGACATCGCTCGCAATGCGATAGCTGGAGCACGATGGCTAGGTGGTACAAAGAAATATTGCGCGGTGGTGACACCAGATGCTAAAAATGCGTTTAACTCGGTGAATTGGAATCGGATTTTAGAAGCGATGGGCGATCTACAAGTCTCACCCTACTTGGTGCGTATACTAGCAAACTATCTATCGGATAGAAGACTGCTGTATGATACAGATGAGGGACCACAGGAATATAAAATAACAGCGGGTGTACCTCAGGGATCTGTACTAGGTCCGCTGTTATGGAATATAATGTATGATGGTGTGCTCAGGGTCAATGTACCGTAGGCGGTTAGAATCATTGGGTTCGCAGATGATTTGGCAATAGTGGCCGTAGCTAAACATCTAGATGACCTGGAGAATATTTGCTCCCAAGCAATCCAGAGCATTAAATGCTGGCTAGATATAGCCGGACTGAAACTAGCTGGACATAAGACGGAGACAGTTTTAATAAGCAGCCGCAAGAAAGTTGAACACCTTGATTTGAAAATAGAAGGACAAATAATCAGATCTAGTCCTTATATTAAATATCTTGGTGTTATACTCGACAACAGGTTCACCCTCTAGGAACACCTGAGGAAAACGAGTGGAAAAACGGCAAGAGTATGCAAAGTTTTAGCGAGACTGCTACCCAATGTTGGAGGACCCCGGCCCCACATAAGGAAACTCATAACCAGTGTCAACACCTCCACTATAATATATGCAGCTCACATATGTGCAGGAGCCGCACAGTATAAATCGTACATGATGGGAGTGAACTCAGCACATAGGCTGGCATCACTGTGCATTCCAAACGGTATCCGAAGATGCTATAAATATTTTGGCCGGGAAGACACCACCTGACATTGCAGCTAAAGAAAACGCTGCATTGCATAAAGTCTCCCAAGAGAATCGTCGGAGAATGCGGTCACAATTAGAGTTCTCAAGCCTAAGAGAATGGCAACGAAGGTGAGATTCTTCCACCAAAGGAAGATGGACCCACACCGTGATACCTGATATAGAATCATGGGTGAAAATAAAACATGGCGAGCTGAATTACCACCTGACTCAGCTAATATCAGGACATAGATGCTTTCAGCAATACTTGCACAAGTATAAGCATGTGAATCACCCATACTACTTGTATTGCGAAGGCAAAATAGAATATGCGGAACACGTACTCACAGAGTGCGTGAATTTCGAGATCGCACGAACGATTTTGGAGAGACATATGAGACAAACAGTTACTCCGGCTGGAGTAATAGAATACATGCTTAGTTCAAAACAGGGGTGGTCCGTAACAAATGGTATTCTCTGTGAAATAATGCAGCAGTTGCGACGCGATGAGCGGAGTAACAGGTAAACTCCGTCCCGCCCCGCGATGGAATATCTAAAAGAAAGTTCCGCGGGGATCAACGGGAATATGAGCCTGGCGGGAGGTGGTTTAAGTCAGTAAAAACCCGGCATACCTCTGGATCGGTCCAGAGGTATCTTTTGAAGATTTCCACCTTCCTACCGAAACCAAATAAAAAAAACCCCTGGATAGCCTCTTTGGCACACACCAAGTAGTGAACCAATGTATGCAGCGGCATCCTAGAAAGGTTGGCGCAAGGCTAATAACTTTGCCCGGAAAAACAAATTATTATGGACAATTTAACAAGTCTCGGATAACGACCGGATACCGGTGGAGAGATTTGCTAAATAAGGCCAAGACCGGATCCCGGTTGTTGTGCCGATGATGATGATTTTCCATTAAGAGACGTGATGTTTTATTACGTTTCACAAAAAATCATAAACCAGGTGTAGTTTTACTTAGCGAAATAAAACTTAACGATAGAGATCACTTAATTTTGTGAAATTATAATCTCATACGTACGGATAGACGAAACTCAGTACATGGGTACATTATTCGAGAGTGGATCTAATTTAAGATTTGTAGAGTAGAAGAAATTGGGTCGGAGTAAAATATTTCTTGACTCTACAAAGATAACTCAACTTTCTAGAGGGGGATCTGGCGACGTTTAATACGTGTTTATGCCACGATACATTCCCACAGACCGCGGCGCCGAGCAAAATTACTGAATTCAAGGACCTGGAAGTTCATCATCAGCTGTGGAAGTGACGATACATTTTTCCTTGTGAATGTTGAATAATGCGTATTCGTTGCATTGAAGTCGACGAGATAAATCTTTTCCCATTGTAGGACTCTATCCAGATCCTGATTCAGAGAATGGATCCGGCTACATCTCAGCTGGTGCCACAATTGATCATTCGAATATGAGGAAATAGGTATGCTATCATCCGCAAAATGTAATATTTTGTTACCCGTTGTCATTTATGTAAAGCTAAAACAATGTTGGTGCCAAAATAGAACCATGAAGCACCCTGGAATTTATAAAATATAGATCCGAAGACACGCCATATATAACAACCCGGATCGACATATTTTCGCGAAAACTCTCGTCCAGTTGCAACGTTGTTGGGAAGGAAAGTGAACATATGTTGTCTTGAGATAATCATTGTCTCTCTACCTCTGGGGGATGATGGTTGCCTATATCTAATATCGGCGTATGCTCCCCGCCTTCATCCGGCAGTCGATTTAATTATGAAATTGAAAAATTGTTCGAAAAACTAACATTGGATAGTATAAACAACAATTACGTCTTAGCAGCCTCAATTGCTGAGGTGGTAAGGAGGTTGTGTCTTGCGTTTGACTGTGCAGACGTAGGTTCAACTGACGACTCTCGAAATGCCACCCCATTTAGCTATAGACTTTATGAAATGATTGGGAGAAAACCTTGAGCATCTTTCGGAGCTTGGCTGATGGTCCCAGTCGAGAAAACATAGCATCTCAGGGCGCTGAGCCCGCGCTATCGGTTCGCCTTTCCTGGGTGAAGTTAAAAAAAAAAAAAAAAAAAAAAAAAAAAAAAAAAAAAAAAAAAAAAAAAAACACGACCAAACCAGCCTAGTTGGATGCGGTGGCGAATGGAAGAGGTAAATCCTTTCTTCGAATTATCGGAGACAACCAGGTTGAATGCAAAGAGAAATTGTACAGTCCGATTACACCAAGTTTTCCCTCGGGAAATTTATATCTTGACCTTTGTATTGCAGACGCATGATGAGAAATAGAAACGATCCATAGCAATAAAATTTCAGCACTACCGTATGATAGCAATCCTCATGCTATCGGAATACTGATGAAGTTAGCTGGCGGCCCCGAGTTCAGATTTGCAACTTCGCACGAGGTCCCTCGATTGAATTTTAGGCAGAGCAACTGGTGCCGTTCCCAGCGTTGCGCCGCTAGGAAGTACAGCGGATGCTGTAATAGTAATTCTAAGAATAGGAATCTGTATAACGAGGAGTGCGATTCCTACATAGGCGACCTGAACACGGCGGTAATGCAGACTTCATTATCTGGGTGTTCATTTGGACAAATTCTTGTACTGCGGTGAACACATCAATGCACACTTGCAGAAGGGTACGCCTGCATTTATGTTTCTTAAGAGCTTTTTCTACTCAACCTATCTCAGATCTGATGTAAAGATAATTTGCTACCAAGCATTCATAAGTCCAATTCTGACTTAAGCGAGTCCAATATCATCATCATCATCGGCACTATAACCGGGAACCGGTCTGGCCTTATTTAGCAAGTCCTGAGGCTTGTTAAATTTTCCGTAATGATTTGTTTTTTCCGGGCAAGGTCATTAGTCTTGCGCTAGAGGCTCCCCGACGGGGTATCGAATCCCGATCTCCCGCGCGACAGTATAGCGTTTGAAATGATAGTGAAGAAGAACGTGTTATTCGAACTGACGCTATGACAGTTAGAATCACCAAAAATTGAACCGAAACGTAACACATCAGGCTACTGGCCGATTTTTGAATTCGATTTTAAAACTCAAGTATATTCCACTGAGTTTTAAAATCGAATTCAAATATTCCACTGAAGCTCCTCAATAGTATACTGGTTAGTATACCCGCCTGTCACGCGGGAGACCGGGGTTCGATTCCCCGTCGGGGAGCCTCTGGCGCAAGACTAATGACCTTGCCCGGAAAAAAACAAATCATTATGGAAAATTTAACAAGCCTCAGGACTTGCTAAATAAGGCCAAGACCGGTTCCAGGTTGTAGTGCCGATGATGATGATGATATTCCACTGATGTGAATTGTTTTGTTATCGCTATGGTATACGGCTCTGATGTATTTTCTTATTCGATTTTCGTTCGGTGTTCTTCACTATTTGTTTTGTGTATTGTGTGTGTATCTGTTAGAGACGCCACAACAGTACTTAAGTACGTACTAACCACTATACTATCGAGGAGCGAGCCCAGTATGGTTGAATTTTATTCCATCGAATATGGAAAAGCTAAGCATTTTTGAAAGAAAATGCCTTAGAGTTTGGATGCAATGCCTAGGAGCGAATACTCCGACTTTAGACATAATGTTTCTAACGAGAAGCTATATAAAGCTGTGGGAGTGTGCAGAATTGACGATGTAATTCTGGGTATTGTGCCGAATCATTTCACGCGCTCAACAGGCGTTGAGGACAATGAACTAATCCTGGATTGTTCTGCCCTGAGTATTTCAAAAATACGTTAGAATGCGGATACATGCCACCTGAAGCATTTGTTTATCTAGATGCACATGACTATTAATCGAACTCCAGAAACGGTAATACAGGATACCATATATTAAGACGGGCAACCGATAAGAAAAATCAATAAATGTGCCACAAAACGTAGAAGATGGAGATCCTATCCTAAGATACTGCGTAACCATACCTGAAAGAGATAAAAATATCTTCGAAAGGCTCCATCTAGAAAAATATTGCTGGTTCGACTGGATTGAGGCAACAAAGAAATTTGGCCATTTCGTAAAACCAATTCACGCCAAATAACGAATGGAATATTTCTTCCCTACGACAGCCGAAGAAACAGATGTCACCTTTAAATCGGAATCTTAAGTGTATACTGTATCCAGAGCAACATAGAAACATGGAATTTGTCAACAAGTCAATCTGAGTCTTGTTTGGGGGCCGGAACATAGGCCTTCGCTGTTTGTAAATGTTGGGGAACGGCGTTTATATTCTTATTAGTGAAGTAAAAATTCTTTAATATCACAAAATATTATAAATTGAGTTTTGAGTTTTTTTTTTTTGCAAGAGGCATGCATTTTTTATCTCAGAAGGTGACAACATGCCATTTCCCTCAGCCTTTGAAAGGATTATTCACCATGATCCAAAACATAATCAAAGATTTCTTCCGGCTGAATCGCGGAACATACAGAATGATATGATGGTAATTCATCAGTCCAGAGCGGTAGCAATGTCTTCTATCTATTTCAACTTTTTTAACCGTTTCGTAATCCAAGTTCCGAAATATATCCATAGACTTCTCTCATTTCATGGAACGTACAGTACGATGGGATAGTTAATTACTCGTATATTGCCAACATCTAGGGAAATGAATTTCAGTCTCGAGTGAATTGTTCCTTAAAGCAACGCCCCAGAGAGGAACACAACTGAATCCACTGAAATATTTATAAAACTTTCATTAACTTCATACCAATCAACTTAATTGATTTGATTCACTCAGCTGCAACAAAGTTAGGTGAAGGTTGGCAGAAAATTTCCATTGTTTCTGTTCGTGATAATCGGTGATTCCTAACAGTTCAAAATGCATGTTCGAAAAGGAATACTATTCATATTAATGGGTTTAAAGTACTTAGGAGCTTTGCCATCTTCGTTTGACAGTGCCAGTGCGCGTTTGGTCTGTACAAGGCAGGACTATCGCATATGTTTATTAACGTGGTGTATAATTAGTATTCCAACTTTTTATTCCATGTTCATTTTGCTTACATCGCCTTCGTGGATGGAATTGGGATCTTTCACAACTTCTACAGGAACTGTTTTTGAAAAATTTTCCATGCAAACTTCCGTGTGCATGGAGTCTTTTATGTATGTTTTCGTGTGGTCCTGTAGAACTGATTTTGTACAAATCATTCAAAGTGTTCTCGTATTTAATCAACAAGGCATAACAAATGGAAGTGTTTCTTTGAACGATTCTACATTTAAATTATTTCTTTTATATATCGTAGTCTGTTTGATAACAGTTGTCACCTCGCCCTTCATGTGTATATTGTGTACCGACTTAACAAATTTCTTCCATGTACTGTGGGTGTACAACTTAGTCATTATTCGATGTGGATTGTTCATAGTTTTGTACGCTTCGTTGATAGATATGATTTACGAAAGTTTCCATTCTATAAATGAACGCATAGAGGAGATTACTAATGTGAAGCCTACAAATTGCTGTCACCAGTTGAAAGAGTTACTGAACGAAAGACTTGAGTTAATAAAATTGTGTGTGAACCATTTAAGTGTTAAGTTTGGCACCATTGTATTAGTAATCATGTTCCTTGGTTTACTCAATCAAATTTCCTTACCTTATTTGGTGATAATTATTATACAAGATGATTCCGAAACCATGTATTTACGGCTTTCTGGATTAATCACCGGTTTCCTGTACAGTGCACCTTTCACTATTTTTCTAGTCATTATTCACAGGGGGCAGATTGTCGATACTGAGGTAAGTTATGAGTCCTTTTTATAAAAACTGATTTTATACAACATAAAATTAACACCCATTAGCGCAATAGGTATCGCAATAAGATATAATCTTATAGTTAGTATACTGTACCAATCTTAAGAGGCGCGTCTACACTTTACTATAACCTGCCCCCACTCCTATTACTATACTACTATTTATTGGCCTGAAGGAACCCTGAAGTTCATTGCCTCGCCGACTCCGCCATCGTTCCCTGTCCTGTGCACTCTCCTTCCACGCTTGACCATCAGACCCTATCTTCTCAAGGTCAAACCCAACATTGTCCTCCCATCTCCGTCGCGACCGTTCTACCGGTCTCTTTCCCATTGGTCTACCGTCAAGAATTCTACGCACGGCCCTATCGTAGCCCATTCGCGCTACACGTCCAGCCCATCTTAATCTTCGCGACTTGATTATTCTCACTATTGTAGCTTTGCGGTATGGCTCTTCCAATTCGTGGTTGTGGAGCTGAACTTGTCTTTAAGTAAGTTTAATTTTTCTTCAACTAGTTGATGCTGAATAATTTGAGAGATGAAGGGGCCGATGGAGAATTTGAACAGGTCTTTGAAGTAAGACGGGTTAGGCTCGAAAGAGTTGCCCGTGAAGGATTTTTTAAAGAAACAAGCGAAAAGATTGGCAGTAGTTTGTGGATCGATTGAAGTAATCGTGTCATAGTGTTGCAGTCCAAGCAACGTGAACCAAACAATAATTAAAAGAAAATGAGTTCACGTCCATTCATTTAAAAATAACCCAAAATGAATGCGACATAACTGACATAATTCCGATAATCATCAACATCGGAATCAATCCCAACAAAAACACCAACAAACCAAGTCCAATCTAACAACCTGATAGTGATAACCTACATCAGCGATCAGCGTCATCTGCCAGGAAACAGCAACATCTGCTCTTCATTACCTTCAAAAGAAAACGGACTCTGGTTGTTGACCTCAACAACGGTTCAACAAGACGAGGAAGAACCTGTTGTTTTGATTGGAAAAGGACCGGTATTTTGAAACATCGATTAGCAACGGAGGAATGCTGTTTTTTGTTCTGTTACCTGCGGTAGTTTTTTGGTGTCTTCGAGTAATGAAGACTTAGTCTCGTTTTTTTTTTGTCTAACCAAAATATTCATTGTCGAAGTAAAAGATCGTGAAATACAATTTAAAATAGTACAAAACTTGCCATCTTTTTGTTGTTTTTATTCTTTGGTATTTTTCGTTTAACTTCGGTTTTTTAATTGCGAAAGTGATTAGGACAAACAACAACTGTGGTCCATTATCAGGACCTCCATCTCTAGGAAGACTCTAGGACGACTCAACCGGATGAAACTCCTAGGCACAGACGGAAAACAAGGGGTTGCTGTTGCAAAGGAAACGGTTCCGGCTGTATCAAACCAACGAGTGGATTTCGGTCTGGCTATTCCCCGTGGGCGAACACGCTGTAAAGGCAACTACTGGAGTTGGTCTGGCTGCCCAACGGGCGAACATTTTGGTCCTTCGAGCCGGATTGCTCGAAGTGAAAGGGATTCTTCTGGCGATTTAAAGGAAATAGTGACGGATTGCAGAGTGAGCTGTTGCAGATTCGGTTGTCTGATTTTGTTGGCGAACGGAGTCTATTGCTGAAGGTCAACGAGGGAGCTACTCGCCGACATAAAGGTAGGGCGCACTTTTTTTTTTCATAATTCATTATAAATTAAGTAAGCGATCCTAAGTGGATCATAATAAAAGGGTTGTGGGTGTGTTTACCGTGTGAAGCAGTAAACTGAACAAGCAGTTGAGCAGTTAATTGAAGAATCCAGAGCGAATTCCTCGGCGGAGAACGTTCCGCGGAAGTTCCGACAATCGACTAAAGAAATTGTTGAAAGATCCTGGAAATCATTTCCAAACATCATCTTAACAGACAGGGATTCCTTGCAGAAGTTGATAACGAATTGAGGTAAAGGATTCCTTGTATTGCTTGCTGCAGTTTGTAAGCCAGTTCTCAGAGACAAATGTGATGACAATTCAAAGCACGAGTATTACACATTCACAGTCTGCAATAATTCGGATGGTCAACAGTAACAAACCGTATAACATTGTGAAGCCTGAAGCCGTTCTTGACATAAACGAACGCCTAGCACTCGCAGCTTCCGGGGGTAGTTGTAACCTGAGTCAGAATACATCTGTTGCTGATATTGGAGCTATAGTCATGTCGCCGAATCTTCCGACGGTGGAAGACAAAACCACACAATTCAAATCAACAAACTAAATAATACTATTCACATTATCAATAATAAATCTATCGAAAATAAAAATACAGTCCACTCTTCTGTTAAACTCAATATTAGAATTTATTGTCGACAATCTACAAGGTTCTTTTAGGTAGAATTGTGGAAATCTTTATCAGTCCTAATATTACAATTGTGGATACTATTCGGAGCTATTTAACGGAGTTGCAGTCAGCAACTTAGTAATTTTTGCTATTTTTTTGGTGTGGTGTCTAGTATACAACACAACACAATTAATAAGATTCGAGTGGTGAAACTAGAAACAATGACAACATTAAAGATGGACCAGAACAAACGGACGGAACTGATACGGGACACAATAGCGGCCGTTTCTGAACAACGAAAGCGCGCCCAGGGACGACTATCACGGATTCACAGAGTTATGGGATTTTCTCCAACTATTCTACAAATCGTTATGGAGAACAATATGGAATTCCCAATTAGACAAGTGGGAACTATCTATTTCAAGAAGTTCATTTCGTCCTACTGGTTCGAAAAGGAGACAAAACCTAGCGAAACTATTATCGTCTTAATTCATAAACATGATCGTGCACTGATTCGAGGCAATATTGTGGATGCAATTGTGCATGCTCCCGACATGATGGTCCGCGTGTTTAGAAGATATAGAAGTACCGAAACCGTTGATAATAGATATCGGAAATTTGCGGAATGGTATCTTCCTATATTCACGTCAGGTGTTCTGGATGTCTCCCTTAAGATTTTCAACCAATATCGTAACCGCGTTCCTGCGTCACCGCAAGTCTTAACACATTTTCTAATAAACCTGAGGAATGCTGTGGTCCACGTGTATTCCTGGAAATTGATTAAACCTCACATGGTTGCAATTGTTCAAGATGTTATATTTCCAATAATATTCTTCGCCGAGTCTGATCAAGACCTCTGGGAAAACGACCCGAATTTATTCGAATAAATTTCAACATTTTCGAGGATTTTGTTTGTCCAGTTCCTGCAACACGAATGTTTCAACAATCATCAGGTAAAACGCGGAAAGGAATTCTACCGAAACCTATGAGAATCATGATGCAGGTTATTGCAGCACCAAACGCTGATGATAAACAAAAGGATGGAGCACTTCATGTGATTGGAACTCTGGCAGATGTGCTTCTGAAAACGAAGATACCGTGGTCAAGTGGAATATGCTTACCACATATACATTTCCTGAGTGTCAATCGGGCTGGACATATGCGAGCCCGTGCTGGGTGGATAGTTCATTACTTTTGTGAACTATCTGAAACTAACTTCTGCTTTATTTAAATAATTTTGTTTTGTAATCAGCGGAAAATAAAATAAAATAATAAATATTTCCTGTTTTTTCCCGTATTACAAACTCCAATGTAACCAAAACCAACATTTTTGGCGTTTCTTTCGAGTGGGACGCATATGGATTTTCGATCCAACAAAGGATTACGCCCTATAGATTATTTTACATACAAAAGCAACATTTTTGGCGTTTCTTTCGAGTGGGACGCATATGGATTCACGATCCAACTTACACTTCAACTTTAATACAAGTCAAGCAACAAATTAATTAGTAATCACCTTTAACAATCTAAATTACAGTCCACTTTTAATATCCGAGGTTGTTCATTTATTTAATTCTTCAGAATTCACCGCAGGTAAATAAAGAAGTTTTCTAATTGGTTCCAGTACCAGATTGAGGACATCATTCGAATCCTCTTTTAACCATGTTGCAGGTACTTTTCACAATCCACGCTACAGGAGTTAGATACGCCCACGTACACTGAACAAACCTCAAGAAGAGGACGATGGCCCATCGGGCAGAATAGTCGAGAGGACAATTCAATGAAACCTAAGCGTGTGAAATCAAGTACAACGATAGAGCTAGAAGCTCTACTACAAGCGTCACCTGCAACATCAGGGAAACAGGAAAAGTTTTGGAAACTTCCTTCCTGTATATGAAAACTATCAAGCGCAAGCGGTGAGTACTAAGAAAAATTTGCCAACAAGGGCACATCCGGTCCTATACCTGCAATATCAATCCAACTTCGAATTGCAGACGAATAAATCCAAGAACCCCGGGAATTGCGATCTTCACCGCTTCATTTACATCCGTTCCTGGGCACCGCTTTTCGTCACCCGGACGCATCGCTGTCACGCGTCCAGGATTTGTCGCTTCTCTCCACCCAGGCACACCGCTGTCACGTGTCTGGGGTTCATCACTTCTCGCTGCCTGGACGCATAGCTCTGGGGGCAACCTCTTTTCACCGCCCAGGCACCGCGAATCACGTGTCTGGGGGCACCACTCTCACGGAGTCGGTGTCTAAGTTGGACTTTTGGTATCCAGAGTAGAGGATATAGAAGATGATGAACAGGAAAGATGCCGGCACAAATAAAAATCATATCATCGGAAAGCTGTCACAGTGTGGATTACACCGCTTCTCGTCATCTGGACTCATCGCTCACGCATCAGGATTTGTCGCTTCTCGCCACCTCGGCACATCGCTGTCACGTGTCTGGGGTTCTTCACTTCTCGCCGCCTGGATACAAAGCTTTGGGGGCACCCTCTTATCACCGCCCAGGCACCGCGAATCACGTGTCTGGGGGCACCACTTCAACAAAGTCGGTGTCTAAGCTGGGCTTTCGGTAACAAGATTAGAGGATACAGATGAGGAACAAGGAAAGATGCCGGCACCCTTCGAGAAATCATATCAACGGAGAGCGAATAATGAACACATGGTCCAGCCACCAGACAAGAAGAAAGATACCTTGGGGACTATTTTATCCTGCGACACAATTAAGCGAAGGCGTCTATTGAACAACAGAGTTATTCTTCTTAATAGCAACCCGGATGCGCAACTCTCTGGCTCACTCAAGGGCCAGTCTAATTCAATAAATTATGCCGCTAGGATTCGACCACAACATTACAAAAGAAAAAGACACCATGTCCAGCACCATCATCCTATCAGTGGATCAAACACTCCACCAGGTAACGCTGCCGACAGAGCGTTCAGTTCCCATCAAGGAACTCGCCCAACGGACATATCCCCAACTGCAACAGCATCAGCCAGAGCAATCAACTTGGATTCAAGATGCAGATGATCCTAGGCAGTTCGCGGTAACTCTAACATTTCTGGTAGCGGCACAGGCTGGACATACTGAGAAGATGGTGGATTTACAACCCATCACCTTCAACATATTGACGTCTAAGATACACTTACATTCTACTAATGGATTTACGATCCAATGGGGACTACGTCCAATAACAAAATATTCATACAATACATAAGGATCCACGATCCAACAGAGGACTACGTCCAACCTATTTTGACGCTACGTACGGAGTTACGTTACAATCCACCCAGCCACACAGCTGTCACGTGTCTGGGTTTCATCACTTCTCGCCGCCTGGACGCAACGCGCTGGGGGCACCCTCTTAACACCGCCCAGGCACCGCGAACCACGTGTCTGGGGGCACCACTTCAACAAAGTCGGTGTCTAAGTTGGACTTTCGGTAACAAGAGTAGAGGACATAGAAGATGATGAACAGGAAGGATGCCGACACCCTTCGAGAAATCATTTCAACGAGATGATTGACGACCTTTCAACATTTACTACTATTCAAATTCGAATAGAAATCTCTACAACAAAGGAGATGATTGACAAATTCTCAACCTTATATTACTCCCAACAAAGGAGAGCAACAACCTCTGAGACGATTCGGAACTGCTCAACATGATACTACTTTTCGAAAACAGAGCAGACTACTCAACAATACAGAGAAGACGATTGGCGACTTCTCAACAATATAGCAATCAATGGCCAACTGGACCTTCGGTCACACCCATACACACACACACACACTAACACTGATAATTGACTAGAAATTGATACAATAACTAACTATATCTCATAACAAATTAATTCAATTAATAGTTAGATCTAGTCGATATAATTAATTATTGCCACCCTACCTCTGCACTATACCGGTACATGAGCAACGAGCACCAACTAGTGGAGTTGGTCTAGCTGTTCTCAGTGGGCGACTATTTTTCAAACCAACTAGTGGAGTTGGTTTTGCTGTTCCCAGTGGGTGCTGACATGCCCCTTCATTGACATCACCAAAGGGAAAGACAACTACTGGCATTGGCGTCGGCCCGGGAAGATGTTGCAGTCCAAGCAACGTGAACCAAACAATAATTAAAAGATAATGAGTTCACGTCCATTCATTTAAAAATAACCCAAAATGAATGCGACATAACAGACATAATTCCGATAATAATCAACATCGGAATCAATCCCAACAAAAACACCAACAAACCAAGTCCAATCTAACAACCTGATAGTGATAACCTACATCAGCGATCAGCGTCATCTGCCAGGAAACAGCAACATCTGCTCTTCATTACCTTCAAAAGAAAACGGACTCTGGTTGTTGACCTCAACAACGGTTCAACAAGACGAGGAAGAACCTGTTGTTTTGATTGGAAAAGGACCGGTATTTTGAAACATCGATTAGCAACGGAAGAAAAAAAAAAAACGGAAAAAGAAAAAGAAAAATTGTCTAACCAAAATATTCATTATCGAACTAAAACATCGTGAAATACAATTTAAAATAGTACAAAACTTGCCATCTTTTTGTTGTTTTTATTCTTTGGTATTTTTCGTTTAACTTCGGTTTTTTAATTGCGAAAGTGATTAGGACAAACAACAACTGTGGTCCATTATCAGGACCTCCATCCCCAGGAAGACTCTAGGACGACTCAACCGGATGAAACTCCTAGGCGCAGACGGAAAACATGTGGTTGCTATTGCAAAGGAAACGGTTCGGGCTGTATCAAACCAACGAGTGGATTTCGGTCTGACTATTCCCCGTGGGCGAACACGCTGTAAAGGCAACTACTGGAGTTGGTCTGGCTGCCCAACGGGCGAACACATAGGAAATGGTGTTGGGATAGGTCTCCGATTTACGTTTATAATTAATAAAGAAGAGACAAGATTTGAGGCCATTGATTAAGTTGTTTTGAGTTTTTGTGAAATAATTGTAGTAGAGGGAGTTGTGTAAGTTATTACATTGTTATAATAAAGAATGAGTGAATGAATGAATGAATTTGTATGAAACAAATTATTTGACCCATTTTTTTTTTCGAAAGTAAAAAATTACTGACCACTCGTAAAATCATTTCAAGTGTCCAATATAAACTAAACATTCGAAATGTCTGCTAATGTCAACATACATGAGTAGGGCGTTAGAATATACTCACATCTAGGACGGCTTGTCGTAAGAGGCGACTATAGGCCGAGTGGCAGGTGGCGTCCCAACTCCCTGTCGGTCGGTGAAATATCACCCCATCAAGCTATAGGCTCCGTGAAATGGTCGGGATTATTTATCGTATTATTGCGCAATACTGACAACCGAATGTGACCCACATCAACTGGTCGCATGATCTTGTGACTTCGAACCGTCTGCAACCGCACACTCAATGTAAACATGTTAGATCATATCACTGACCCTTGTATGTAGGGCGTTAGAATATACTCAGAGCTAGGCCGACTAGTTGTAAGAGGCGAGTAAAGGCCGAGTGGTAGGTGGAGTCCCAACGCTCTGCCACCCGGTGAAATACCAACTCACCGAACTATAGGCTTCGTGAAATGGTCGGGAGAAATCCCTGGCCATCTTTCCGAGCTTGGTTGATGGATCGGTTCAAGAAAAGGTTGGTTTAGGTGGTAGTCGGTGCCAAGGTGAGATACCACTCCGCCACGCTGTACATTCCGCGATATCGTCGAGAGAAATCTTTGACGGTGTTTCAGATGTGTGGCTGATGGTCCGGACTGACACGGAGAGAAGTCCTGATGGTACCTTCTGATATAAAGAATTCCGGAGGTAAACTAGTCTCCCATTTTGATCTCCGGGGGGACTATGTCAGGGGGAACATCATGCAGATATTATGATAATTATCCGAATTTAAGAAATACGTCATCGCATAATCGAGATCGCTCCCGAGCCTCTGTCCACGCTCTAGTAACGGCATTTTGTAACATCAGGAGCATCGGTTTCACCAATACGAATGTAAACACCGTCCACCAATATTTTCAAACAACGAAATCTGATATCCTTGCTCTAACTGAGACCCAGGTCGATTCGTCAACTGATTCGACATATCTTCGTTGCTCAGGATACGACTTACATTCGAGATTCCGTCTTAAGGGTGGAGTCTGCGTCTTCACGCGGTCCGGTCTAGCTTGCCAAAGAATGGAGGCGTTAGAACATAACATGGACATCATGTGGTTGAAGGTTGTGCAGAGGAACTCTGTTAAATTTCTTTGCTGTCGTTACCGTTCCCCGACTAACGATCGACCGGCAACATTTTTCGAACATCTTTCACATATCGTCGACTGGATACAGATCAAGCAACCAGCTTCTGAAATTGTCGCTTCTGAATAATGTGCACAATTCCGGCTGGTTGGTGCATTTTAACAGAACCGACGAGGGTGGGAGGCTGGCGGAGATGTTTGCTGTTAGCCACAACTTGACTCAACACGTGGAGGAACCCACTCGAGTGTCGCGTGCTCGAGACGATTATGCGAACACCCTGGATCTGTTTTTGACATCCGTGCCGAGCACCTATACCGTCGAAGTTTCTGCGCCACTGGGAAACTCAGATCACTGCTTAATATTTGTCGCGCAAGCACTTGCATTTCACACGATTAACCGGCATAGGCAGCTTCGCCATGTATGGAAGTATGGGGCTGCTAGCTGGGACGATTTGCGAGATTTCTTCGCATCGTTTCCATGGTCGGAGGTGTGCTTCGGAGACTCCGATGTTAACGCTTGCGCGGAGTCAGTCACAGAGGTTATTCTTCTGTGGATGGAGATGTATATTCCACATTCCATCAAACGAAGTTCATGTGATAAACCTTGGTTTGATAAAAAATGCGAGCAGATTACAGCGGCAAAAAGTAGAGCTTTTAAGCAATGGCGCTCCAATCCCACCGATGTTAACAGAATGAATTTTGTTATAATCAGAAACCCGTGCAACCAGGCGATTCATACCGCGAAGAAAGCTCACAACGACAGAGTGACCAATAAACTCCTTCGGTGCCCAACTGGTTCGCGCTCCTTCTGGTCAATGGCAAGGACTGTCAGCAGTATCTTCACTTCTTCCTCTTTCCCTCCGTTGGTGACAGACAGCGGGACGTTGGTCACAAATTCAAAAAATAAAGCCGATGTGTTCGCAAATTTATTTTCCGCGAATTCAAACCTCGATCCCTGTCTTTTGGAGCCACCTGTGATCGCGCCGGTACGGTCTTCGATGCGGGATGTGAAATTTCACCCGCGCACTATTCAATGCATTCTACATGAACTGAACTGAAGGAAGGCAACCAGCCCGGACGGAATACCAGGAATAGTCCTTAAGAAAACGTGCTCCAGAACTATCGCCGGTTCTTGGCAGACTCTTTCCCTTGTCTTATGTACGGAGGACTTTTCCTACCTACTAGAAAATCGCTCGAGTTCAGCCAATCCCAAAGAAGGGAAAAAAGTGTCTCCACACAAAATTACCGTCTGGTAGAATTACTGTCTATGTTGTCTAAGGTGATGGAAAAAGTCATCAATACAGAGTTAATTAAGTATTTAGAGTGCAACGGACTTCTGAATGAGAGTCAATACGGATTCCGTGGCAGGCGGTCCACAGGAGACCATTTGACACTTATAATCGATATACGGTTATCTGCGATTGAGCGACACGGTGAGGCAAGAACGGTCGCATTGGATATCTCCAAGGCTTTTGACCGCGTCTGGCATGGGGGGTTGCTGAGCAATCTTCGTTCATATCGACTTTCCCAACAGCTTTGCGACTGGAAGAAGAGCTTCCTCGAAAATCGATCGATCCGGGTTGTTGTGGACGGCGAGTGTTCGGATCTGTATCCTGTTAATTCTGGGGTGCCCCAAGGTTCTATTTTGGCTCCAACCTTGTTTTTACTTCACATAAAAGATTTATTGGAGACAACGGATAACAAAGTGTTCAATTTTGCGAATGATAGTACGCTTGTTTCCTCTTTTTCGAGTGATCGGGCAATTGGTGCATCAACGTCGCACCAGCTGAGGTGTAGACAGATTGACTCTCTGAATCGGGTTCTGGATAAAGTCCTGCTGTGGGGAAGGACCAATCCCGTGGAATTCAATACAACGAAGACCCAGTATACAACATTCACAAAGAAGAGCGAATCATCAGTTCCACAGCTGATGATGAATGGGCAGAACCTCGAATCTGGAGAAAGCTTGAAATTGCTCGGCGTCACTGTTTGCGGAAATGTATCGGGGCATTAAGCCGTGTCAAGTATCGCCAGATCAGCCTCAGGAAAACTGAACTATATTTTTAGAGTTACTCCGGCCCAACTTCTTCTCCTATATAAATCTCAAATTAGACCCGCGCTCGAATATTGCTCTCATGTTTGGAGCTCGGCCCCTGAACATACCCTCGACCTACTTGAGAGCATACAGAGACGAGCGATCCGCCTGATTGGGGACTCGGGGCTGACGTTGGGACTACAGTCGCTATCACATCGAAGGCGTGTAGCCGACCTCTGTCTGTTTTACAGATATTATCACGGGTACTGCTCTTCGGAGATTCGTGGTATTCTTCCGCGCAATTCGGCTTATATGCGCTCCAGAAGGCATCCGACGGATCCCACCAGTTTGCAGTTCATCTCCCGACGGCGCGAACATCCCTGCACCAGAACACGTTCCGTTACAGAGCGGGGAAGCTGTGGAACTCCCTTTCCGCGCGAGTGTTCCCAGACCGTTACAACCTGCAGCTGTTTAAGAAGAACTGCAACCGTTTTATAGTGGCCACTCGGCGCTATAGGTTCGCCTCTCGCGAGAGAAGTGTAAAGAAAAAAAAAACATGAGAAATATGCATACTAACAAAAAAAAATTTTTTTTAAAGTCGGATGTATAAAGCCTGGTTACTTTTTACCCACAACTCGTTTATGTAGTTTTTACATTGTAAAAGGAAATGGAAACGAGTTTTTCTTTTAGTATGCTAGTATGTCTTTTATATTCTTATATTATTTATATTAATTAAAAATTCTTTCTTCTTAGGTTACTAGAACAGCAAAGATTTTGTCACGAGTTCCCAGCAGAGGCACTAATCTTGAAAAACAGGTAAAGGCGCATATATAATGGGTTCTCCAATAGGGACTTGACAACTTGTTTTCGGTAGTAAATTTTTATAATTTTCAGACGTTGTTCGTTCGTGTACTTAACCATGATGAAAATGTTGAGTTTACTGAATAAATTGAGTTAACAGTTCGATGATTAGTGAAAGGGTGCGTTCACAAATTGAATTCAAAGTTGTCAAGTCCCTATTGGAGAACCCGATATATGTATAATACTTCGTGTTGATAAAACTTACATCCCATAGGGGATATTTAAGTGTAATAATTTTCAATGTTTTTGTGTTGTATAGTATTTATTTGTTTATTTCTTGAATTACCTATTTATAATTTATGCTTCTAGTGTTTTTCTGTTGAATCAATTATAGTATAAGCTAACATTTAACTTCCTTTCTGGTTGTTGTTATTATTTGGGGTTTTCATCTCACTCAGTAAGTTGCCTCAATCGGTATTCGAAGCGGTGCCACCGGCGACTAAGCAGAACTTGCGATACTGTTTTGCCGAAATTGAAGTTTACCTTTACTTTGACCTTGGGTATCAAATAATAGAATACGACACAAATTCGTACATTTTAATATACGTTTGCCTGAAAAAAAAAATAGCCGAGCTAGGCCAAATGGTGATCCCCGAAAAAGACAAGTACCAAGGAAATAAGGGTGATCATCTGTGACATCAAGAACCTCTACGAGGAAACGCACAGCGTCAAAGAGAAGCGTTTTTTCAACATTTGTTATCCAGGATACCAGCACCCAAATCGAAGAGCCACCGGAAGCTTGACAGATTGAACTACAAACAAGCTCAAAGATATTGACGAGGTTACCTCAAAGATGGACATATGTTAGGTGGTGCAGTAGGTTCCCAGCCTGGAAACCAAGACATGTCTCCCATAGAGATCGTATCACTTCGTAAATCATACGGAAATATCCAAACTGCAACGATCAACATCCCTATGGGCGTAGTAGAACAATTTCTGGAAGCTGACAAGATTAAACTTGGATGGGTTGTCTACCTGATCAAATGTTCCAAATATACGGAGTTCGGAGCAAACGCTGCGAAAACAAAGATCGCCCACAACTCTTTAGCCAATGCGGAAAAATCGCAATGAAATTTATACAAATTAATCTAAGTCATTGTGAGACAGCTCAGGACATCCTGACACAAATGGCCAAGGAGGAGAAAGGCGACGTGGTGCTGCGAGCCACATAGCCACATAAAGCTCTCGATAGGATCAGTGATCAGACCAGGCACGATGTTTGCTGGGTATTCAGAAGACACGCCTTTCAAGCCATCGGAGACTAGCAGAGAGTCTTTGTCGGTTCTACGAACCACACAATCCACTATAGGTTGTGACATCGTCGTTTCACCAAGGAACTACTCACCCATATCCAAATTACACATGGCCACAGACACATGTCTTCAAAAGTCCGCCTTTCCACCTGAAACAAACGTAATGTGACGCATATGACAATCAATACTAGAATATTCTAGAAAGTACTGGAAAACTGGAGACTATGAACAGTAGAAAATTCGAGGTTATGGAACGGACGGAAACGAAACGCCGAATCAGAATAAGGAAACGGTATAAATACGTCGCACGCCGATCGAAGAAGTAAGAAGTAAGAAGTAAGCAGTAAAAGACGCGATAAGTACGGAAGCGATAAGTTAAGAAATCGTTAAGTGTACGGTAAAAGTAACGGTTGTTATTAACGAACTAATAAAGTGTTACATTAATTCAAAATCGATTGAACGGCTCTTATTTATTAAAAAATAATTAATCCAGTGAACCCTAAGCTCGCTACAGTAACATGCATCTGGGAGGCAACAACCCCACGTATCCACAGATACGTGGGTCACAAGTCCGACCAATTGTCCTACGCCTGCGCAGCGATCGCAGGACACGACACAGCATAGAAATTGTGTACCAATCCATTACTGGATATACACAATCGTTTGGCTCAGCTGCGCCAGATGTCAGCAGACATCACTTTTCCGGCGATAAGCGAGTTGTCGGAAATCCAACCCGCCGACCAAACCTTTGTCTCTGCCGCAATATACTTCATCCAAACAAAGACCAATGCGAGCACCAGCAATAAACCAATGCTGTTCCCATAGGGATATGTGACCACGATAGTTACATAATCCCATGATCGAACTACTGTAAACCATACGCTCGATTGTTTACGTAGGCAATTTATCAGAGCTGCGAAAATTTTGACAATCACAGAATGATCCACAGCTACCAGGCAATAACCTCTGCGCCTGTATGTGTGAGCACGATCTTGACTGGTGAAAAGATTCTCGATGAGGGAAAGTCACCACCCAAGGAAAGTGAAAAAAAGGGAAAAGAAAACGATGGGGTGAATAGGATCATCCCCGAGAGAAAGTAACCTCAGTACAGTTAGAGAAACCCTACGAGGAGGTCGGTAGCGCCGGCGAAATGTTTGTATTATAAAAGACAGTCGTCCCAGAGAACTCCGACGTGGAGGTCATCCGCGCAAAAAAAAAAAATCGACATTGAGAATTGGGGAAGAGGCCACAAGAGGCAATGACATAACGTCGCGCGAGGTAAAGACTTTTGTTTTCAACATTGTCGGTAGTTGTTAAAACAATACACGATCTAGATACTTGTGTAACTGTGACCGAATGAAAAACTAGATACTTGTGTAACGGTGACCGAATGAAAGACTAGATATTTGTGTAACATACGATTAAGTGAAACAATGTATACGCTAAAATATTTGTGCCAAAACATTGAGGTAACACAAAAGAAAAACAGTTATTATTATTTTATTTATTGGCCTGTAGGAACCCGGAAGTTCATGATCTCACCGACTCGGCTTCGCCATCGTTCCCTGTCCTGGGCACTCTCCTCCCACGCTTGACCATTCGATCCGATCTCCTCAAGGTCAAACCTAACATTGTCCTCCCAACTCCGTCGCGGCCGTCCTACCGGTCTCTTTCCCGTTAGTCGGCCGTCAAGAATTCTATGCACGGTCCTATCGTTCCCCATTCGCGCCACGTGTCCGGCCCATCTTAATCTTCGCGACTTGATTACTCTCACTATTGTAGGTTTGCGATATAGCTCTTCCAATTCGTGGTTATGGAGTTTCCTCCATTGTCCTGCCTCCTCGTCATATTTACCTCCAAAGATGCCCCTCAAAACTTTATTCTCGAATACGCCGAATTGGGCTCTCACAAAACGGGAATTTTCTTCCCGTTTTGTGAGAGCCCATGTTTCGCATCCATATAGAGCAATCGGCATGATTATGGTTCTATAGACACGGAGTAACAATAAAAATACAATTAAAAAAATAAAGCTCTGTGTTTCATTTTGTAACCGTGTTCGCTCTGTGTGTGTTTGTTCTCTCTGCGGCAAGCAGTGGTCGGCGGAACACTCCAACATCATTACTCAATCGACAGTTCGTAAAACCGCCAAAAGTCTTCACAAACAAAAAATATGGCGTTATGCTCGGCCTAGCTGGATAATAGATGAATATTAGACCATGTTAGAGAAACTCATGGCTTATGTAAAAGGCAGAGAATCCGTCGTCATATCCGGCGACTTAAATCCATGGGCGACTGAATGGGGTAGCAAGCGTACCAGGCTATTGGGAACATTTGCTGGAACTTAGAAATTAGCACAGCAATAGGATAGAAAGAACCAAGCAAATCAGGAAGAGTGTCGGTAATAGACATCACCCTTATCTGCAATCGACTCATAAGGACATCTAAACGGCAGGTTAGCGATATATATTCACAGTGACCACCAGGCCATAATAATGGAATTAGACAGAAGGAACAACAACCACCACACAACATGAAGAGGCCCTTAGTGGCAGGGCTTAACTTAAAATTAACATCCTTCCCCGGAACTCACAATGGAAATGGGGCATTGTCCTAAGGTCCGACAGCGAGACCATCAGAAATGCAGAGCGTGTGCTAACAAAGAATATGCGACAAAAGAAAACTCCTGGTCTCGACAGGATCCCAAACAGAGCAATTAAAGCTGTGCATAGAAGGAGACCGGAGGTATTCCAAACCGGAATGCAAGAATGCATGGATGAAGAAATATTTTCAGTACTTAGTACTTGGGCCAAAGGGAGAAGATAAATCGCCAGATAGTCCATCAGTTTTTCGCCTCATATGCCTCCTGGATACGATGAGGATCATATACGGTAGATTATTCGCCATAGCCGAAAACAATGGACTGCTATTGGATCAACAATATGGTTTCAGGCGGTCACGAACGACCATCGACGCCATCAAAACAGTGGTCGATATAGCAGCCAAAGCATGTGTTGTTACTCTTGCAGTATGTAACTAGTGGTGATGGGAGCGCTCCTTATAATACCTTGTTTAAAAAAACTTGGGAAGAAAACAAATTAAAGGATTGCGACGAGTGGCAATTTACCCATATCCTGGAGGAAGCTTCTTCGCATGAAAATCCTCGAGTAAAGGAAACAAGGAACATCAAGCTGGTGAGTACAGATACCATCAAAAGCATCAACATCCACACGGCGAACAGAGTCAATAGGGCCAATTCTATTCATTAAAATATCGCTAATCAATAAATTAAGTGAATTGAAGGACAAGAATTTCTGCGTTTCATTTCCATAACATCGAAAGTTTAACTGAAGCGAATTAATACAATCCACAAGGCCACAACACAGGAGAAAACATTGGTTCTTCGAGTCGGATCTCTTGGATAAACAATATTTTGGATGAGCCGATCTTTACATTTGGAGCAACATGATATCTGTGCACCTCAGTTTACCGTTGGAGTTCAACATCACCACGTCGGAGCACTCAATCGACTGCAACGACAACAAATACGAAATCGCAGTAAGTTGTCTGGGTTAAGTTATTGTTTAACCCGAAATAGTTCGATTATGGGGTATGTCGATCCTTGATGTAGAAAGTAAGATCTCAGTCGAGCGTATATAACTTATGAAATACACGCGTAATAATCCTTTCAGTCGGATATTCTCCCTACACAAGATAAATATTCATCGGCGAATATTCATATCAACACAACACAACACGACACATTATAAATATTTCGTCCAAATGTGGGTCTCCTCAACCCTACACAACACAAATAATCCGACAGAGTATTGAACCCGACACAATCTACAACCCATTTCCGACTGAAGATCACCCCACACAGAAAAATACACATACTATAACTTACAGCCCCACAGAATACATATTACAGATAATCCCGCATGAATATCTAACTCTACACGATACTTTAAACAATAAATTGTTAACCGTACAGAACGCTACACATATATACTTTCTTAGACTAAATTTACAAAGGCAATAAGGTCGGATCCATAATTCAAAACAATATAACATTGCGAATCTTGTCGTTTAGGATTTGAACAACCCACCAAGCGGAAAGGGCATAGTAAGTACTCGTAATAGTGATTTACTATATCAATCATACGATGAGCAACGTTCTCATATACCTACTAGGGCCGATGAAAGGAGACCAGGCGACTTTCCGCCAGGTAAACCAGGAGGCTAAAGCTTTAAGATGCTACCTCTAAGAACCCATCGCCACACTGGAACGTAACATCCAAATGTGCGTCACAACCCAATGCCTTCAACGAAACTTCTCTAGGGCCGACAGAACCTCCAGTAATGCTCAAACTCACTCAACGTCACGAGCTCGGATTCGACGCAACCGATCAGATCCACGATCCCACCACAGAAGTCGCCGAAGATGCGGCAAACGTAGCCGAATGGAACCACGGAACGGAGGCAATACACATCACCCGAATGCTCAAACGCAAAAGCCAAGCAACTGATAATCAGTGGCTGATCGCGTTGGCGACATTGATCAGCAGCAACAGCTTCTGGATACGCGCAAACAGCATTATGCAAGGGTACCGTCGGATCACACGCACATCGATTCAAACAGAACCCATCGACTGCAGCACTTAAGGTTCAGTCTGGTTTTGAGAACTACAGCAGACATTGCAGCAACAAATACGCACATGACAGTGCACAGATGGTTCTGACAAGCAGAAATCTACTCTCACAAAATTGCTGGGATTACAGGATTTCGCTATAGTGCGAAAACAATCTACTTCGATATCGAATATCAACAGTGGAAGCTTTAGTTCCGTCTCTCCCGCTGGTTCAATAGAGGATGACAACACGAGCGATCGGGGTGGGTAGATACAGGCTCGCTAAGAAGAACTCTATATCCGATCGTCCTATGATCAAATAGTCTTTCGGCATTAGAAGCAATCATCCTATGTCCAATCGGAAGGCTGTCACAGTTCGGCTTCCAGCTCTGATTTAAATTTAACCACACCATTCCTGGATGGATTACGTCGCGAGATTGAAAGGTGTTCCCGTCATTCACATGACTTGTCAAAAAATCATCTTTCAACGTTAATGACAAATAGCAGTTCGAGTGTCGAAATTGTTAGTGATGAACACCAACCCCATCTTCACCCGTATCATCCCAATTCGACTAGCAGTCTCTTCCCTTCTACCTGCAGTAGTATCAATAATAGTAGCAAATTAGAAACCCACCCTTCAACGGAGACATTGAAATGGCTCTGATCGACGAGCGGCGTTTTATAGGCAAATCATGCAACTTGTTATTTAGCGACATCGGAATCAGTCTCCTCGCCGCAGCCTATGATCCACAGTTCTCAAGTAGATATCCCAAAGTGACACCAACGTGAAGGTGCCCTCGATATCAATGATGATCAGCGGTTGAGTCCAACGCTGTTACTGACATCATCTGCAAGTATGGCTACTCGCAACAGCCCAGGTAGCAGTAGTGCTAGTACGACATGTAGCAGCTCGATGCATACAGCGCACCAACCTCTTTGCACTCCACACACGCTGTCGTCAGGTAGCTTGACAAAAGGCGCAGTTGCACCGACCGCCACTGCCCCAACGTCCTTCTCCACATTGTTGGTCCCCAACACGAACTCCAGGGCGCATCTATCGGATTTTCCAATAGGGACTTGACAACTTCGAATTTAATTTGTGAACGCCCCCTTTCACTAATCGAACTGTCACTGTCAATTTATTCAGTAAACTCGACATTTTCATCATGGTACACGAGCGAACAACGTCTGCAAATTATACAAACTTACTACTGAAATTTGAAGTCGGTGACCGCAACTTTAAGAGCGTTAACTCCAATTTTCGGTCGTAATTCTCGCCCTAGTAGACAGGCAATAACAAGTTTAGGGCAAAAATTTGAGTCTACATATTCGTGAGTGAGACAACGGGTTGGTCGAAGTGTCGAAAACATCGCTGGCGTCCGTAGCAAAGGATCCAAATCAGTCAATTTCACGGCGTTCTCAAGAATTGGGCATCGCCCAGACCACCTTATGGCGAATTTTGCGTGAGGATCTTGGTTTACACCCATACAAGATCAAGCTGACTCAAGAATTGAAGCCGATGGACAATTTGAAGAGACGTACGTTCTCCAATTGGGCTCGGGAAAAGATGCGTCAAGATGACGAATTTCATCGCAAAATAATCTTCAGTGACGAAGCTCATTTTTGGCTCAATGGGTTCGTCAATAAGCAAAACATGTGTTATTGGTCGGGTGAAAATCCACATGTGCTTCATGAATCACCACTTCATCCACAAAAAATAACTGTCTAGTGTGGTTTGCATGCCGGCGTCGTCATTGGGCCATATTTTTTCGTCGACGATAACGTTCGTCACGTTACTGTGAATGGCCATCGTTATCGCGCCATGATAACCGATTATTTTTGGCCCGAATTGGAAGATATGGACTTGGGCGACATGTGGTTTCAACAGGACAGTGCCACAAGCCACACAGCACACGATACAATCGATTTATTGAAGAGTAAGTTTGATGAACGTGTTATCTCAAGAAATGGACCAGTCGGTTGGCCGCTTCGTTCGTGCGATTTAACGCCTCTAGACTATTTTCTTTGGGGCTACGTCAAGTCATTGGTCTATGCCAACAAGCCGACGACGTTGAACGCGAAATAGCGGCCGTTTCGGCCGAAATGTGTGGCCGAGTCATCGAAAATTGGGCCTATCGAATCGACCGCTGCAATCGTGCCCGCGGTGGCCATATGAACGAAGTCAAGTTCCATTCATAAATGTTTGATTGTACTTCAAGCCGATAATAAAGTTTTTGAAATATCTCAAATGGTTTGCGTTTTATTTTAAAAAAAAAGTTGTCAAGTCCCTATTTGAAAACCCGATAAAAACGTCGATCCTACCTGCGATTGATTCAGGCACTGCATCGTCGAATAACAGTGCCATCGAAAATGGAACAGGCGAGCCACACATCTCTCATGAACCTTTCGTGTCACTTGCCTTCTCAACGTCGACTGCGTCGTCTTCATCTTCCCTGCCGCCGCAACATATGTACATACCTCGACAACATTATCGCTGACATCCTTGTCGGTGGTCGTCGTAGCGTCTTCATCTTCACTGTTAGGGTCATGTTAAGAAGCCCCAAGGAAGACCACAGCCATTAGTTCATCATTTCGCAGCAATCACCGAGGCTTTACTTACTACAAGGTTCAATGTACGATTTGAGTAGCTCTACACAACTGCAAGAAGCAAAACATTACACCCTGCTTCACCAGGCAGCTCTACACGACGCCCATAGACAAATAGGAGAAACAGTTACCGAAGGTCCAATTTAGATAGGCAAACTCAGGGAACATCCTGAGAAAGGTTGGCACAAGGCTAATAACCTTGCCTGGAAAAACAAATTATTATGGGTAATTTAACAAGTCTCGAATAAGGGCCGGATACCGGTGAAGAGACTTGCTAAATACAGCCAGGACCGGATCCCGGTTGTAGTTCCGATGATGATGATGAAACTCAGGGAAGCATTTTGTGGGTTCATGTGTTCCCAAACGTTCAACAAAAGCATATCCGCGGATCCTTTTCCAATTCTATCCCTTTTCCTACGTCAGTCCTGTGCGTTGAGAATTAAGAGTACCAAAAATTCTCTCTTTTACTTACGTGCGATAATATTTAGAGTGAGACGAAACCGCGGGGTTGTGTCCAACGTCTTTTGGCATGCTCAAAATCAGAAATAGAGTCTACGTGCAAGATCATCTAGTCCGGACAATGATGGGCTGTCAGCGTCTATTGCGCTAATTATATGCAGCTGCTTGGGTTGTTTATTGATGGGAAAAAAAGGTCGCCAGCCGATGTGTATGAAAGGGATTTGTTGTACGCATGAATGAAGCTGGGAATAGGCGACGCAAGGGTAATATTTCCTGATATGCGGTTGTGTTATATATAACCGATGAATTTTCTTTCAGGTAATTTATGATAAGGTAATAAAGAACTCTTACAGGAATTGTAAGCGAAGGAATGCTTGAAAAGGTAAGAAATCTTTTGCAGAAGCTTTACGATTATAGCTTTGCTCCAATTAATGCGTATAGCATTTTCAGGTGCCTAATGCGATTGAATTGGCAAAAACGTATGCGTCTAGGGATGAGGTAATGGCGCTTTTTAGGTAATTGTACCGTGAGGTTTGGTAGAACCGCTACAAAGGCACAGTTTGGTGACAATACACTGTCTCAGAATCCTGCATATACGTGGGCCAGAGAATATAAAAGTCGCGCACGAAGGTATCGAAAACGGAAGTCATGATCGACGCCCAAGGATAAGTCGTACGAGGGTTGCCTTTTATATTTCGGGATTAGGGAACAAAAACAAATATTGATCATCGAAAATCACTTTATTGTTTTTCAAAATATTCCCCATGAAGATCTATACAGTTTTGCATGCGTTTGAACCAATTGTCGAAGCACTTTTGCCACTCTGATTGAGGTATCTCCAACACATGCATTCTGAATGCAGCAACCGCTTCTTCAGGTGTCGAAAAACGTTGACCTCTCAGTTTGTTTTTTTACGTACGGGAATAAAAAGAAGTCATTCGGTGCCAAGTCAGGACTATACGGTGGATGACCCATCAAATCGATGTTTTGGGTGCTCAAAAATGCAGTTGTCGCAGCCGATGTGTGAGAGCTCGCATTGTCGTGGTGAAGAGTGATCCGTCTTCGGCGGTTGGTTTTCCTGATTTCTTGGAGGACAACTGGCAAACAAATGGTTGTGTACCACTCAGAATTGACTGTTCTGCGTTGTTCTAGTGGTACGGTTGCGACATGTCCAGCTTTTCCGAAAAAACAGGCGACGATTTGCTTGGAAGTGCTTCGTGCGCGAACAACTTTTGTTGGATTTGGCTCATCTTGAAACACCCAGACAGTCGACTGCTGTTTACTTTCGGGCTCATACGCGTAAATCCACGATTCATCACCTGTCACGATGTCATAGACGTGTTTCGAAGCACCGCGACCGTATTTTTTGAGTATTTCTTTCGACCAATTGACACGAGCCTTTTTTGGGCGATTGACAAATTGTGTGGGATCCAACGCGAACAAATTTTTTTGACAGTCAAATGTTTATGCAATATTGAATGTATGCTGGTCCCACTAACGCCTAAGGTTGTCTCAATCTCACGATAGGTCACATGACGATCTTCCAATATCAGTTCGCGCACAGCATCAATGGTTTTCGGAACAACAACCGATTTTGGACGACCTTCACGAAATTCATCTTGGAGTGAACTACGACCACGATTGAATTCACCATACCATCGATAAACACTGGTGCTTGATGGAGCTTCATCGCCAAAAATTGAATTAAGTTCATCCATGCACTGTTGCTTCCACGCCGAAAGTTGTAAAAAATAATCGCACGAAAATCTTGACGATTTAATTCCATTTTTGGGCCGAGATGAATCTTTTAAGTTACTGTAAACAACACAAATAGCGCTCGTATGTCAAAACGTTCTGAGTGCGTATAACCTCAAAAATGTCCAACTTTACGACAGAGCTGTCAATTGCCGGATTGCAACGCTAGGGTTGCCAAATCCCGAAACATAAGAGGCAAGCCTCGTACAGGTGACAACGCCCGCGCCGTTTGAGAGCATATTCGACTCAAATGGAGTTTTAATGATTGATTTTCTTCACGAGCAACGAACAATGAATGCAACCTACTACTGTCAGGGATACATTGGAAGAAATGGGCTGGGGATACCCTCGAACACCCTCCTTATGGGTCCAGACTTGTCTCCCTGTGACTATTTTTTGTTCGCACCGCTGAAGAAATCACTTGGGGGAAAAAATTTCGAATTTCGAAATTCCCACGTGCGCAATTGGCTAACAACTCGCCCTAGAGCTTCCAATTCGGTGGCAAAAGTGTGTATATCACACAGGAGACTATACTGAAAAATCTTGATCGTATAGTTAGTGTGTAACATTATTTAATAAATGTATAATGTTTGTAATTGTGGTCACCGTCCCCTTGTTTGGGTAACCGTATGGCGCATAGCTATTCATATTGATACCGTACAGTATCATGACAATTACTAAGTGGAAAATCCGACTCAACGCAGCCAAAACTCAACTCATAGTGTTTAAAGGCAGATATGCGAATTGTACTAACAACACCATACGCTGCCATAACAAAATCAGAATCAAGTTAAATAACAATATAATTAAACCCTCCAAAACCTTAAAGTACCTGGGAATAACCTTAACCAACAATCTGTCCTTCTTCGCCCACACCAAAAACTCGATTCGCAAAGCCGCAATTCAACTTAATCTCTGCAGAAAAGTGATGTACAAGCCGAATGGTCTCTCTCCCAAAGTTAAATCACTTATCTACAAACAGATAATCAGACCCACTCTCACATATGCATGCCCGATATGGTACCATATCACACCCGCCCAAATGGAGAAGCTACGCATCTTCGAAAGGAAATGCTTCAGAGTTATCACTGGCCTCAACCGTCATCCCAACTCCCACAAATATTACAACAGTAGTTCGCTCTACTATGCCGCTAATATTGAACGTATAGAGCGACGCTTCCTCGAACTGTCCATCAAATTTATCGAAAATCTTCCCAATAATCCCAACGCGATAATAAATGCGCTCACATCGACTCCGTCAGATAACCGAACTGCCTACCCGAACTGTCTCCACATCAGAACGTTCTTCACCTCTCGCAGGTTGGTTAATAACTCTAATGAGATTGTATACCACAATACAGAGCTTTCACCTCACCAATTTAAATATAGTAATATTCAACCCTTCTCCAATATTTTGCGTTTCAACGAACAAACAGAAAGTAGTTTCCCAACCCACATCCCTGACTGACAATATCCTCACTAACCCATAACCTACCTATTGATCACTATGCTTCCCCTTCCACACCACACTAACTTATTTCAATAATAATTATGTAACTAGACTAAGTTAAGATAAGTTAAGTAAATTAGCATAGGTTAAGTAAATAACTATATCCTGGTTTTCTGACCTTTTCCAGGAAGCTCTACTCACTAAAATCTTAATCCATAACCAATATATACCTTTTATCATATTGTTTGAAAAATGTACTAGTAAGTATATGTAAACAATTATAGCTAAGGTATCATAAGTTATCTGTATTGCTTATTGTAAAAATTATTGATGGTCAATAAATACAGAAATGTAAAAAAAAACAAATATATCATACATCTTTTGAAATAACTGCAGGGGGAGTGTTTTGGTAGATGAGAATGAAAAAGGTTCCAACAAAATGCTGCCGGCTTGACTTTATTAACACAAATATGTATAGTACATATCATTTCGAATAGAGAAACTAACCAAAACTCAGTAATTAAAGGTTGTAGGATAGCACGAGCACTATTAATAATGATGGAGGTGTTATACTCCGGGCCGTGCTTTCCCATAAATCGGGAGAAGTGCGCGAAGTGTCGAGGGCGAAAGTAAAATACGAAAGATTTATTCTAAATCGTAATAGTTTACTTTATTTAAAACAAACTGCCTCTAGTCACCTGGACTACTACTCGGGTGCGGCGCGCAAAGTACAATGATATGAAAGGAATGATCGTTGCGATCTCCTCAAAGGTATGATTGATACTGACTGGATGATCGTATGTGATTTTTAATGAAAGGGAAAAAAGAGCAAAAAGGGA
Source organism: Microdon myrmicae (assembly GCA_963931805.1). Taxonomy (NCBI): domain Eukaryota; kingdom Metazoa; phylum Arthropoda; class Insecta; order Diptera; family Syrphidae; genus Microdon; species Microdon myrmicae. Next base: position 149,970,831 of record OZ007497.1, on the reverse strand, counting down.
AGAGTAAAAAGGTGACCTGAAAACATGTTCGCTCTCTCTCTCTCTTTGTACCTGGACTCCGAAGCACATGAAAGTTGGTTTGGTCAGTCATGTTTGAGCATGATGTCATTGTTTGCTCGAACGAATTTGTCGATTGTGTTGAATCTGCAGTCAAAGTTTTCGGCTTGTGGAATGAATTAATGATTCGGAGAATCGTTTGGGTTACTTTAGCAGCTGTGGTTGCTTGTTAAAGATTCGGAGAATCGTTTAGATTTTTTGATGTTATACTGCACAGCTGCTATAGTTGCTCGATATGGATTTTGGAAAAGGTTATTGATGAATTTAGTATTAATTATTGGATATGTATTCAGAGGGGGGAGGATATTAATGGTAGGGCTTTCTGGAGCACTACAGAGGCAACCATAGAGCGCTGATTTGACCGGCGGTGCAGCTGTGAAGAAGAGCTGGCAAAGACTGACTAAAAGACAGCTGCAGACATTTGAGTAGGTGACAGTCGCATGGTGTCCCTTGGTGATAACGCATTGTCAGCTGGCGGCTGACAGACATGTGGTGAATATGCTAGATGGTGAGTGTTGTTGTATTCCAGAATACTACCCTTTATTAAATTTAACACTGAATCTCCTTACACATCCTTAAAAACTTCCCTTAACATATATTACATTCTCACTTGAGCCGTTCAGAGCACACATCGATTAACTCCATAAAACAAAAAGTTGAGAAACGCGATGATGTAATATATATTGTTTTTAAAAATTCCTGTGATGATATGAATTCAAATATGTAATGTAGAATGTACAATTGCAGATATAGCTTTCATCTTACGGTATATAAAATAAATAAAAAAGTAAACAATCGTCAGTTTAGTTTTTATGTGACTGGTGGAGTTAATCGATTTGGCAACTGAAAAAAAATAATAAGATTAAATTTATACTTTACATTTTTAAGTTTTTATTAAGAAAAAGTTAAATTTTACACATTTTAAGCACAGGTTTTAATTTTTTTTAATTAATTTATAGCAGCTTTATGTTTGGGGCATTATTCTTTGGGATGTTTCAGCAATATTATACATAATGTCTTCTTCATCAGCTGTAGGCGAGGATTCGTCATTTCGATTTGTTGACAAATTATTATAGTAATCGTGTTTAACAGGAGGAATGAATTTTAGCAGGTCCATCATATCTCTCCATTTTTCCTTTGTCACAGTTCTTCCTTTAGGAAATAATAAAGGCTGATCAATATTTTTCAAACTTTGCGGTCTACCCTTTAAAGATTTTTTTATATTAATGGCTTGAAATTCAGTATCTTCTTTATAGTCATTTTTGAATTGTATGAGATAGGGTTTTGACCTTTCTAACTTTATCCAGCGTATTTTAAGGCAATTTACTGGAAGCCCTGTGACGGTCACTTTTCTATTAATGATAGACTGTTCTAAAGGTTTTGTTGACAAAAAATCTTGGTGAGTCATTTGTATTAGATGAAATGGCGCTTTCTTTTTACATGTTTTGATTATATGGTACCAATCATCTGGTGAAAAGATGTTTTGATTTTTTTTCGCACATGACTCAATAATGGCAAAATCCGAGTCATTGGGTAAATAGCTGTGTCCACTTACCAAAAATTTCATTTCAATTGATACAGCTTTGATTTCCGTGCTTTGAACAAGTTTTAATAAACTTAAGAGGGTTTTAATATTTCTGTTTTGGCCGGTACACGAATCCGAATATGTTATTATTTGTTCGTAATTTGCAGCGTAAGTCTTTATGTACTTTGTTAGACAAGATGAAATTTCTTGAGACCCACGTGATCCTTCAGTTTCTGGCCAAACAAACATGTGGCTTGTATTTTTATTGAATTCATGACATTCAAAATTATACACATATAAATTTCGCTTATAATATGCTACGGATGTGGTCAACTTGGGAAAGGCTAAAGCTTTTTCCAAGTCAAAAGAAAATACGAACAACTTATCTGATGTTGCCATTCGATCGGCAGCCATTTGACTGCGAGCCCGTTCAGCCTCTTCTAAGTGAGTTTCCTTTTCAATTTTTACCATCTGAATACCCTCATCGTCTAAAGATTGAATTTTTATTTGAAAAGCATCACAAGTTTGACACGTATCCTTTGATGCATGATGAGTTTTGCGAATTCCCACTAATACTGCGTTTTCATATAGGCAAGGGGGATTTTCAGCTACAGCATTGTAAATTCGTTCATTTTTGGGCAAAATTAACAATGCAACGCTGACACACAATATTATATTATTGAGAGGGAGAGGGCATCTTCGGCTGTTTAAAAACAAATAAGTGTCTATGCTCAGCTAGAACAGATACAGCGTTTCCAAAACGATTTACATTGGGGTATGGAGTTAATCGAAATGGCTTCTGAAATAAATTACTTATTATTCAATGGCCAAAAAAAATTGTCATTTAACGGTGCTAATCTTTATTATTCGGGAAAGTTATTATAAATATAAAAAGTTATGACTATACCAAGGCCTTTGACACTTAAATTTAAAATTTTTCAAAAAGTGGAGTTAATCGAAGTGTGCACTGAGCAGCTCACTTAATACATACCATTCATAAACATTAACAATATTGCCAGTTACAGCACATTTAATAATTCTCACTTAATACATACCATTCATAAACATTCACAATATTGCCAGTTACAGTACATTTAATAACATACCCCTTTTCATAACTTGGCCCTTTTTATTTCAAAAACAGAGCACTTTGATTTTCGTTCAAATTTTATTCAATTTAAAAGTCACAAAAACTAAAGGAATACTTTGAGAAAATTTGTTTTGTTCATATTATAATTTACAGTAAATTAGAAAACAATGTTCTATAAGTAGAGAAAAAATTCATTTGTAAAATCGGTTTGAGAAATAGAGTTGAGGAAGAGAGTTCAGTTCGAGTTGAGAAGCAGTTCAAGTAGTTTCACTTTGAGTTTTGTTGGAGTTTTGAGTTTGTGTAATACAGTAGTAAGAGAGAAGTAGTTGAGATTGATTAAGATAAGATTAAGAAGACAACAAATAAACAAAAAGAAATAAATATAAATAAACATTTCTCATCGTGACTAAACTACTTAAATAAAAAGAGTTTAAATTAGAATAATCCCTATTCTAAAATATAATATTAAATAAAGAAATAATAAAAGGTCCCCGCTCTTCCCTCATTTCGAGGAAGCACGGCGCCGGACGTCAACAGTGTACTAGACTCTCTCCGCTATATTTATTTGCGAATCCGCAACATATAAAAAGAAATTACCGTTTATATTTGATTCACCGTCGTATATAGCCACTCATTAATTTCCTTACTTCGGTGTTGTATTTTGTTAGTTCAACTGTATTTCAGGACATTATAACGCAAGGAGTACAGACCGTTACTGACTTTGAGTTTCATCATGTTCATGGCTAGGTACAGAAAGTATTCACATTTGACTCCGCAGAAAAATTGGACCCCGACGACTAAAGATCATTGTTTGTGCTAGTTCAGAATTCGCTCGTCAATTCGAAAGGTAATTCGACATTAGCACAGAACCGTTATTTATTGTGATAAATTAAGTACTATTGAATAGTGATTATATATGGTGGCTTCATAGAGTCGTTGTGGCAACGGTTTTCAAAAATATTGTAACGCATATAGTGTCGACCTCATCAACCGTCTAATAAATAAACAAAAACTTGCTAATACTTTGATTTGTGTTTGAGGTGCCGTTTGATATAGACGTTGAATGTACGTTGTCATGCAAGGATATGTCTTTGCTATGAAGTTGACGTTACAAGGACCTTGATGACTTGACCGATTGCGTCGTTGGCGCCGTAGACAATTCTGCGTGTAGAGCAGTTCTTTCATTGGATACTCTGGACTCTTAAAAGCTTTCAATCGAAACAGTCTCGGTACTTTGCATTGTTCCGAGGCGTGTGGCGGCTCGTACATACTCGCTCTGAAGTTCTCAACGTTGTCTCCCGGGCACGACTATCTCTTTGCCTTTCTTGGGATATGGTTTTAAATTTTTTTTTAAATTTTTTCTGAAGCTTAGACTGGTATAGGAACCAGACTGAGCAGAAATGCCACCAGTAGAGTTCCTACACCAGCCCGTGAAGATAAGGCTTCATGTTCGCATATGCCAATGCTTCCCTTAAATGCTTGAGTTTGCTTGTTTATTACGGGCGGTATGACTTTTTCGTTACCCACTTTTTATCATTTTATAACAGTTTTTTAATTTATAGTATGCGTTTCATTGGATTTTTAGTTTTTCTCTATATCCTTTATCGAATTCAGCACTTCGACATTTCCTTAATTCTCGTCCATCAAGAATGGAAATATTTTCCTAGACTTATTGCTTCAGCTGTTGTTTTTCTTCTTTTTTACTTTTGTAGTATTTACATTTTGTTCTGCATTTTAAAGGCTTTTAGGACAATTCCCTGTTGCAGTTCATACTTCACAATGTAGTAGCACAGCGCCGGCAGCATGACCTTACACTGTCTGTGAATAATTCAGCCAAAAGTCGGTGTCCAACCAAATAAAACAAAAATAGCATTTTTCCTTGCTTGTCTTTCTATTCTGTACCATTCCTATATATTTTTAAATTGTTTCACAATGTAAACTTTATTTTCAGATAGAGAAATTTTTAATGAAGAACATGCGTCAGAAACCCATATTGACAGCTTATGGTTTCTTCCCTCTTAATCGAAACACACTTTTTAAAGTAACTTTGATTACAATAGAAGTGCGATATTATTTTAAAGAAAATTAAATTTGTTTACAGATTTTTGCAGCAATTTTCACCTATGTGGTGATTCTCATTCAATTCAAGCAAATGGAGAGGAAGGAAATAGCTGGTGGATAAATGACATTGATGAGTATTGAACTTACTGTGTCGTAGATCAAACAACCTGTCTTGTTTGTCTTGAAATTACGTCTCCATTTGCGGTACTCCGCCTTGATCACGGTTAGTTGCCTTTTCCAGTATTTTCCTTCGAGAACTACACTCTGTCAAATGAGAAAACAATATTTACAAAAATAAATATTTTATTACATTAATTTTCTTTTGTTTGTTGGTTAATTAATATGTATCCAATGGAATAAATTAAATGAAAATCTTAATATCGGCATCAACGTCTTAAAAAAAAAAATATAACAAAAACCAATTGATATACGAGAGCAGTTTGATAAGTCATAGAGTTTTCGAATTTCCCGCGCAGTAACTTTAAATGCAATACTGCTTCCGTCAACTACCGTCTATAAATAGACTACTGTCAAAGATTGAGCAAGGTGTGTCATTTAGTTTGTGCTTGACGGCCATTGAAAGCAGACAACCCATGAATTTTAATGAAAATGGAGAAAAGTGAATTTCATGTGCCGATTGAGCATTATATTTGGCGTAAGAAACCATCACCGAAACCAAGGAAACAGGGGCGAAGTCACTGGTTGCTTTCAACCCGGCGAAGGCCAGGACGATCTTTGTCCCTGTTCAATCCAAGTTGAGATGCAGTCTCTACGTGACACCCCTGGATAGCTTCTTTGGCACCCACCAAGTAGTAAACCAATGCATGCAGCGACATCCTGAGAAAGGTTGGCGCAAGGCTAATAACCTTGCCCGGAAAAATAAATTATTATGGACAAACTAACAAGCCTCGGATATGGACCGGAAACACGACAACCACCACGGAAACGAAAATGGATAAACGATTTGAGAATTTTCTCATTGAACGTCCGCTCACTATACAGAGCTCGAGCTGCACAGCAGCTATCCGATTCCCTGTCTGAATATATGGCTGATATAACAGCATTACAAGGAATAATATGGGCGGGGTGTGGTGTTATTCAAAGAAACGAGTATGACCGTTATTACAGCTGTCATGCAAAACACCAGGTGCTCGGGGAGGTTTTCTAATTAGCCAAAAACTGAAGTCCGCAATTATCGGCTTTAATGCAATAAACGAAAGGCTATGCACTCTTTCCGTGCGAGGCAAGTTTAAGAACATAAGCCTCATAAACGTTCATGGACCTATAGCGTTTGGAATGATAGCGTGGAACTTGTGATTCGAACTGACGCTATGACAATTAGAATCACCAAAAATTGAACCTAAGCGTAACACATCAGGCTACTGGCCGTGTTTAGAATTCGATTTTTAAACTCAACTATACTCCACTGATGTGAATTGTTATGTTATCGCTATGGTAGACGGCTCTGATGTATTTTCTGATTCGATTTTCGTTCGGTGTTCTTCACTATTTTGCTTGTGTATTGTGTGTGTATCTGTTAGAGATGTCTTCTGTCATTAGCCTTCTGAGCCCAAGGGTCTTCTCTTCCTTTGATAATTTCAATGCTTCCGATTGGGGCTGCTCCTGAAAACCTTCGAGAATCTTGCTACTCCACCCCTTGAGTCGCAATTCCGCCTTTGCATGGATCTTTTCCACTGCCTTTTCTATATTTCTGGCCTCTTCTACGGTCGCGAAACTCTGTAGGTAGTCGTCCATGTAGTAGTTTTCACGAATGGCTTGCGTCGCTGTCGGATGTTCATCCTCGAGTTCCTCCGCGTTTTGTTCATCACGTAGTTTGCAATCGATGGTGATGATGTGGCTCCGAACACCACGGACGCCATGCAATATTCTTCAGGCTTGTTCTCCGTGTCTCCGTCGCGCCAAACAAACCTTAAGGAGTCACGGTCAACCTCGCGCACCTGGATTTGGAGGAACATTTCCTTGATGTCAGCGACGATAGCGATTGGACTTTGTCTGAATCTGACCATCACCCCCGAGATCGATTAGAGGAGGTTTGGTCCGGGGTGTAGGGCATCGTTAAGGCTATTGCCGTCAAATTTGCCTGCTGCGCCAAGTACTAGTCGCAACTTATTCTTTGTCGGATGTATTACTGCGAAGTGAGGGATGACGTGGTGACATCTTGCGCATTTATCACACGGTGGTGCCTTACAATCCGATCTCCGGTGTTTGGAGTGAAGGCATTTAAAGCAAAGTCTTTCATTTTTCGCCAGATCCCAATTCTCGCCAAAACTGGCCCCTTCAAACATGGGGCATATGGCGACGCCGTGTTCCTTCAGACAAACTGGACACTCTGATTTGCTTCCATTCCTAGGTGCGCCACTTTCTCAAACGGCATGGATTGATCTCCTTCCCGAGTCGCGCCCTCCGTGGGATGATGCGTGTCGATGGTAGCTTCCCCTCGGCTGCCAAGATACTTCAGACGGGACGAAATCACCGCATACCTCCCTCCAACCTCACGAAGTCGCTGAATGCTCTCATATCAAACACTGTTTTTTGACGGGAAAAACTGCTGAACAATAATATTGCAGAAACGTTTCTCACATCTGCTCCGTCGAGAACAATAGTTTATCGGTGGTTGATTGAATTTAAAATGGGTCGATATGTGGGATGAAGTTAAGCTTCCAAGTTAAGATGCCATGGTCACGAATCGACGTGCAGGTGGTATCTGTTGGTTGAGTAAGAAATAGGAACGTGTTGAGCAAGGGGGGCGTTTACGGGAAAAGGTGATTGAATGACATTTGTCAATATTTAGTTCGAGGCAGTCGTTTTGGCACCAAGTTGTCGAGATCCATTTGAAGAAGTGAGGAGCCAACAGAAGAGCGGATCGTCTTGAAGAGTTTGGTGTCGCCCGTGTAGAGAGAGATGGAAGAGCTGGGGAACCCCTGACGCGGGAGAAAAAGGATTGGAAAGGGTGGATCCAAATCTGACACGGTATGGTTGACCGTTAAGATAGGAAGAAATCTACTTACTCAGTAGGGGCTCGAAACCAAGTGAGGATAGCTTAAAGAGGATGAGATTATGGAAGATTGTGTCGAATGCCTTGCTCAAGTCGGTTGTGATTACATCGACTTCATTGCCATTCTCTAAGGAGCGGAGAGTGCGGGATGAGAACTCAACTAGATTGGTGGTGGTCGACCTACCCGTAAGAAAACCATGTTGGTTAGATGAGATGATAGATTTGTAGTGGAAAGATAGCGCGTCGTAAAGGACGTTTTCAAACTGTTTTGGAATGTGAGACAGTTTTGCGATGGGACGGTAGTTATTAATATCGTCTGTAGGTCCCTTTTTATGTATGGGGGTGACAAAAGAGGGTTTTCAAATACTTGGGAAGCAATTTGTGTAAAGGATTGATAAAAGATTTTTGATAGCGGGGGAAAAAGAGAAGAAGGACTTCTTTTTTAAGGAAGGCAGGGAGTCCATCAGAGCAAGGGCTGAACTCGTTAAGTAAGTTTAATTATCTTCGACTAGGTGATGCTGAATAAGTTGAGAGATGAACGGACAAATGGAGAATTCTGGTAAGTCTTTGAAGTAAGACGGGTGAGGTTCGAAAAGAGTTGTCCGTGAAGGACTTTTTAAAGAACGAAGTGAATAGATTGGCAATAGTTTGTGGGTCGGTTGCAGTAATCGTATCATAGAAAAGAAGTTCGGATAGGCGTCAGATGTACCTTTGTAATTAATAAAGCGGAAAAAAGATTTGGAGCCATTATTCAGGTTGTTTTGAGTTTTTGTGAGATAGTTGTAGCAGAGGGAATTGTAAAGTTCGGTGAATTTATAAAAGGAACCGAGATAGTTGGAGTAGTCCAGGGAGGAACGCTTTCTTAAGAAAATGATCAACAAATTGTTTGCGGTTGTACCATGGCGGCGGTGAAACCTATATCCTATGTCGAGAATAGGGGAAATATGGGGAAATGGCATTGTAGATTCCCTTGTAGAGGGTGCCAGTAACTTCTTCTACCTCTAGATGATCAAAGCGAAATATGTTTTTGGTAAGACGCTCAATTAAAAGCGTAAATTAACGTGTTTAGATTTTGATTTTTAAACTCAAGTATATTCCACTGATGTGAATTGTTATGTTATCGCTATGGTATACGGTTCTGATGGATTTTCTTATTCGATTTTCGTTCGGTGTTCTTCACTATTTGCTTGTGTATTATTGTGTGTGTATCTGTTAGAGACGCTACATGGTTATTAGCCTTGGGCCAACCTTTCTCAGGATGTCGTTTATTAGAATGATCGAGTTTAATTATACGGGCCCTCCATTCTGCGCGGGTCCAAGATGTACCAACATGGACGATTGGAGAGGGATCGACGCGGACTGTCGCAGAAGTGTAAGGAGGGGAGATGCTGGTTGATGGGGGCAAGGTGGCAGGGTGGGGGCAACGTTATGTAGTTTGTCATATAAAGACGTCTCACGCCGCGGAGGGGGCGGGGGTTGGTTTCTTTTAATTGAAAAAATGACATGGTGTTATCAAGCTGACTTAGGAGTAACTGGGCAGCCACGAGCTCGCTTAGGATAGTGTCGAGTTTATGAAGGACTAGCACGGTTAGCGGGGTCAGGTTCGGTTGGGGTGAGGTGATTTTGTATGGAGGGGCGCGATAAACCGAGCTCATCACTAAAGCTGCCAAATCTGGAGAGAATATTCTCAAAAGGGAGGTTGGTTTGCCGAACGGATGACCATTTGGATTGCAAGCATTTGTCGATATGTAAGAGAAAGGAGTTGGATAACTTTTCTGTGAGTGAGTTAAGGGATTCATTAACCGAAAAAGTAACATGATTGACGACCACCTTGTTAGTGTCTCTAATGAGGGAGTTGATGTTGGATAGAGTACTTTGGTGGAGAGATCCGAGGAGATGTAAAATTTTGTCAGTGATTAATTTCAGGTTAGAGCTGTGGGAACTGCCGTTATCGTCGCTCAGGCATTTTATTGCCAGAAGGACGTGAGAGAGTGAGATATCGATACAATCATGGCAAAAAAAACGGGAGATTGCCTGGGAATTCCTTTGCGAAGTGGCTATTTCGTTTATTCAGTCCCACGCAGGAGGCGTGAAAATATTTGCCGCAGATGACTTTACAGCCGACAAAATCGGCATTAACATCATTAATCCCACAGGTCGAGTTGCCACAGGCATGGTGGGGATCTTGCGAAGTGGGGGTGGGGGGTAGCGGGGTGGGTGGGGGAGCTGGTGAGGAATCACGGGAGTTTGAAAAAATGAAAGAGAAATAAATAAGTAACTAAATAAGTAAATAAATAATAATAATCTTTATTGATTTTACCCGCAGAAGGAAAGGAGAGTCACAGGAGAGTATTATGCAGCGTTATTGGACAAACCGAACGATGAAATAAAGAAAAACCGGCCCAATATGGCAAAGAAAAAAATCCTGTATCATCATGATAACGCACCGTCACACACATCCCTGAAAGCGATGGACGAATTGGACCAATTATGATTTGAATTGGTTGCTCACCCACTGTATTCTCCAGACTAGACACTCAGCGGCTATTATCTGTTCCCAAACCTCATGCGGTAGCTCAATAAAAAGAGATTCCGATCGAATGAGGAGGGCATCGCGGATACCGAGGCGAATTTCGAAGGCTTGGACGTTTCGTACTACAGAAAGGGCATCGAAATTTTGGAAAATAGATTTACCAAGGGTATCGAGCTCTGTGATGAAGAATAAATATAACTTTGCCTAAAAACGCTTTATTTTATTAAAAATCCGGGGAGTTTTCAGGCTATGTAGTATGTTCCCTTAATGCGTCAAAGGTAAAAAGAAACACAGATCGCCGGCGACGCAACTTTTAATAAAAGGCCAGGTCATGAAACCTTATGAAAGCTTGAATTGGATCGGCATCACAGTCAGTGCGAATTAAATCTGACATGGACATATAGAAACGTATTTTATAATATCAGATAACTTCAATTTCAAACATATGAACGTAAATGTCGCTTTATTTCTGTTGCTGCTTCACGAGTTTTTTTTTTTTTTTTCATTATTCTTTTACCGTCCTCCAGCCCCTAAGCGCGCTGTTAACCACACCTGACACTTTTTATAAACTTCTAACCTTCAAAAAGTAAGAACAATCAATTAGAGCAGGTAATTATGAGTAGTAATAATGATATCCCAGTTCTCAAAGGTAAGAATAATAGGGTAAAGGAAGTAGCGTTCTAGCCGAATAATAGCAAAAGGATGTTGAAAAAATATACCAAATTGAATATATAAGACTGTTTCTGAATAAAAACAAATTAAGTCAGTAAAAATTGTTTTCTTCAAGTCAATAATATTATAATTCATATGGGCAGCTATTTATGATCACAACTATACGACCAATTCTGAATAACCTTCAATATGTATTTCAAGAGTAAACTTTGTACTTAAATACAAATTATACGTTAAATTGGTGAAGCCTCTATAAATATGTATAAAAGGCATTTTCAAATTGTACCCAGTCCGCATGCGGATTTGCTTTCTAACGCCAACTGCTTTAGTTGTATTTCAGATATTTACTTTCCAATTCTATTAGCAATAGCCAGATAGCATCTAAGAATTTTCTCGTTTGTCATTCAATTTATTGAATCCATTTTTACTATAGGGGAATAGATACAAAACAATATTTTTATATGGCACATGCGTTTTGAGTTGAAGAAAGAAGGACAAGCCTGATTCCTGAACGTAGAGGTGAACGTAAGCATTCGTAGGTGTGGGTGTCATTAGCATCGTTCTCGGATTTACGACGTTATCAGTAAACAAAGAAGCTTAGCAAAACAAAACACTCAAAAAACTCCCGCATATAAACAAACACGGCTGAATGAAATAGGAAGAGCAATAAATAAATCTATGAATAGACTCACCTGTGGATTGCTATGAATGTCCACATCCAAGGGGGAAGCGAATTGGCACACGGGTGTTTTTCTTTTCAATATAACTGCAACGAAAAGGAAACAAGGAAAAAACAATAAGCGAAAGAGTTTGAAAAGAAAAAAAAAGACTAAAGACGCCGACAGTCTATTGAGACTCAACTTTTTTTTTTTTTGATTAATTGCCCACTTATACTAAATGTAAGTATTATTTTATACCACCTATTTTTAGATCAGATATATTTTTAATTATTTTTTCTGGTAGACAAAAGGGAAATCTCTATATTGTGACTTAACGTCCTGAAATGAACTGGAATTGGATTTTAGACATTCGTACTTAGGGCTTAATTTAGTATTAATTTAATAAATAAATACTTTAGGAAAAGTTTTATAGTAAATTTATTTCTGCAAATTGTCGTCAAAGCGAAACCCTAATGTGGACATGCTGTTGTGTCGCTCGAAGTTAACGACCTATCATTTCTTGGCAGTCGACTTAATTCGACAATCATAAAAATAATTGGAACGATCACATATTATTTTTGAAGCTATGGAGTCAGTACTTAACCCCATCCATTCTAGCAGCAATTTAGAAGGAGTATATTCTTCTTCAACTGAGATCTAGTTCACATACTGGGTCAGACACATCTAAAATAGCTGTGTACGTAGTCGATACATGTAAAAACCAGCAGTGAAACTCGTTAAAGACCCAGACCCAAGCCTCTATTTACTGCCATTGGAATACAGACGAAACGTATTTCATTCCTATACGTATTTTAATGGTCATTGCTCAAATGAACTTGGTGAATTTATTTCATCTCTCCAATATGTTTTCGAAGTTTCCGTCAATCATGGAGTGAGAACTATTAAGTGTACAAATAACAAACCGCCGTTTAGCAAAAGATGGTCTCACCAGAAAATGATGTAGTAATTGTCATATGTCAAACGTAGTACTGTGAGTTTAAACACGTGATAACAACATAACCTCAAAATATCAGTGACTTTGTATCAGCTTTACATAATTTTGTTCGTGCAAAAATGTCTAGTTTTGTCCCAAATAAGCGTCATTTGTGGGAACTTTTGATTTGCTTTGTAATTTGGAGAAATCTGCCGCTGACGCGATGCTTGTAAAGCATATGGTGAGGCTGCTTTGAGTGAGAGAAGTTGTCGTGAGTGGTTTTAAAAATGGTGAGTTTGACGTGGAAGACAAAGAACGAAGTGGAAGGACGAAAGTGTACGAAGACAAAGAATTGGAAGCAAAACCCTCCACCCCTGAATACCCACCTCTTTGGAGCTAAGCTCCAACATTAATCACGCATACATTAAATATCGCGATATCAATTCAATATCAAACAAATTGAACTACACGTTCAATTTGCCCATATTGAATTTATCTTGAATCCAAGATGTGAACGAACGAACCATATGTTCAACACGCAAAATCCCCTGGATCCAAATCTGTGGACCAGATGACCAACTTTCAAGTAAAGTTGTTGAGAATCATAAAATTCACGTCTGCAATTTTATGATCCTGTAAATGTTTATGGCGCAAGACTAATGACCTTGCCCAGACAAAATAAATCATAATGGAAAATTTAACAAGCCTCAGGACTTGCTAAATAAGGCCAAGACCGGTTCCCGGTTGTAGTGCCGATGATGATGATGAAATGTTTGTTTACCCAAACTATTTCCCACAGGGAACATCTTTGTCCATTCTCCTAAAACAAATAACTTGTGGCATAAAACGAACCACACGTTCGATTTAGCGCCTACCAACATAAAGGATCATAAATGCGCATTAGAACGATCCTCTGTTGATTTTTCCTTTGAGTTTCCTATTTTGATCCCAAGCCGGGAAAGATAAAGAAAGGAAGTAGCGGCTGGTAAAAGGACCAGGCAGAAAAAAGAATATATCTTTCGATCTGCAGGATGGAAGAAAAAAAGTCTTCGTTCGAGGAATTGATGTGCAGTTGTTGACCGAGACGGTCGCCCGCGAGTGGGGTTGTGGCGTTTCTAACAGATACACACACATTACACAAGCAAATAGCGAAAAACACCGAACGAAAATCGAATAAGAAAATGCATCAGAGCCGTATACCATAGCGATAACATAACAATTCCACATCAGTTAAGTATACTTGAGTTTAGAAATCGAATTCGTACAAGCGGCAGTGGCCTGGTGTGTTGAGCATTGGTTACATTTTAGTGATTCCAACTGTCATAGCGTCAGTTCGAATCACACGGTCTTCACTATCGTCGCAATACCCCATAGGGTTGTTTCTAGATATTTCACCAGGACGGGCTCTAAGCGGTGCGCGGTGAAAATGTGTGCCAAGTAAAACAAAAAGGTGTTGTGCTGTGTCATGGTGCATTACATTTAGATAATTCAAAAAGAGATCATTCGTGAATCCCAAAGACATATACCAGAGTTGCAAGGCAAAAGTAATAAATTCAATAATAAGTTTGCGATAAAATAAAACCGTGTATTTCCATTTACATTAAGTGTGTGTGGTGTGCAAAGTGGGTGGTGTAATAATGGTTCATAACAGAGGAAAATCCATCCCAAGCGCAAAAAGAACTTGCACGTAGATTAGATGTAACTCAACAAGCAATTTCACATCGTTTAAAATCGTTAGGGATGATTCAAAAACAAGGCAATTGGGTTCCATACGAACTGAAGTTGAGATACAGATACAAAGAAGAGAATATCATGGGGACCACCTGGCCATGCTTCAACATCGACAGCAAAACGGAATATTCATGGGAAAAAACTCATGCTGTGTATTTGGTGGGATCAGATTGGTGTCGGGGGGGATGGGTGCGAACATACAGGGTAATGTCTGCTTTCAACCCGCCGAAGGCCAAAACGATCCTTGTCCCTGATCAATCCAAGTTGACATGCAGTCTCCACGTGACACCCCTGGATAGCTACTTGGCACTCGCCAAGTAGTGAACCAATGCATGCAGCGACATCCTGAGAAAGGTTGACGCAAGGCTAATAACCTTGCCCGGAAAAACAAATTATTATGGACAATTTAACAAGTCTCGGATAAGGACCGGATACCGGTGGAGAGACTTGCTAAATAAGGCCAAGACCGGATCCCGGTTGTAGTGCCGATGATGATGATGATGAGATTGGTGTCATGTATTATGAATTGCTGAAACCCAGTGAAACCATCACTGCAATTCTCTACCCAACACAATTAACGAGATTGAGCCGAGCACTCAAGAAAAAACGCGCCCATTACTACTCCAGACATGATGAAATTATTCTTCTCCATGATAATGTTCGTCCGCATGTTGCGGTGCCGGTGAAAAACTATTTGGAAACACTTCATTGCGAAGTGCTACCACAGCCGCTGTTTTCTCCAGACTTTGCGGCTTCTGATTATCACTTATTTCGATCCACGGCACATGGTCTATTCGAACAGCACTTTTCAACATATGAAGATATCAAAAAATGGGTCGATTCGTGGATATCCTTTGAATAGAACGTAATGCACCGTTCTTTCACAATAAATTCGTAATTGTTTATATAAAACGGCGGAAACTTATTTGTACACCTATATAATAATAATAGTTTGTTTCCTTGTTTCAACTTATTTTAGTAACGCAGATCGAAAATGAGAATTTCATTTCAACTTGTTGGTTTCATAAATAAAATGATAAAAAAAAACCTACGTTGTTTTGAGTTTGTGTCATCTTGTGCTATGTCATGTGTGCCCTTGAACATTTAATACACCAAAACGAAGAGAAGAAACCTTTAACGCGCAACATCCCTTACACAGGAGGAAGTTTTCACAACAGCTTGGCCAACAGTGAACGTGTTCTGAAGTGGTACAAGAAGTAAATTTTACTTGAAGTACAGCGAAATTCTGCAGCAGCAAATGCACCATCTACCGGACGAGCCATTAAGGATCAGCAACTTCAAGAGCGAGAACAACCGTGAGTACCCCAAGCCTAATTTATAATTATATTTATATTTTGTGTGCAAACATAATTTACAACACCTTCTACTTCCAAATCAAGGTGTTTATTGCGGCTGCTTATTAAAACGGCCTCCGTCTTATGTCCGGCTAGTATCAGTTCGGCCATATTTAGCCAACTTTCAATGCTCTGGATTGTATGGGAACAAATATTCTCCATGTCATCTAGATGTTTGGTTATGGCTACTATCGCCAATGATTCTAACTCCTTCTGGTACACTCACCCTGACCACATCACCATATGTTACATGATATTCCATAACAGCGGACCTACTACGAGGGTTGCCTTTTATATTTCGGGATTAGAGTACAAAAACAAATATTGATCATCGAAAATCACTTTATTGTTTTTCAAAATATTCCCCATGAAGATCTATACACTTTTGCATGCGTTTGAACCAATTGTCGAAGCACTTTTGCCACTCTGATTGAGGTATCTCCAACACATGCATTCTGAATTAGGCAACCGCTTCTTCAGATGTCGTTGACCTCTCAGTTTGTTTTTTACGTACGGGAATAAAAAGAAGTCATTCGGTGCCATGTCAGGACTATACGGCGGATGACCCATCAAATCGATGTTTTGGGTGCTCAAAAATTCAGTTGTCGCAGCCGATGTGTGAGAGCTCGCATTGTCGTGGTGAAGAATGATCCGTCTTCGGCGGTTGGTTTTCCTGATTTCTTGGAAGACAACTGGCAAACAAATGGTTGTGTACCACTCAGAATTGACTGTTCTGCGTTGTTCTAGTGGTACGGTTGCGACATGTCCAGTTTTTCCGAAAAAACAGGCGACCATTTGCTTGGAAGTGCTTCGTGCGCAAACAACTTTTGTTGGATTTGGCTCATCTTGAAACACCCAGACAGTCGACTGCTGTTTACTTTCGGGCTCATACGCGTAAATCCACGATTCATCACCTGTCACGATGTCATAGACGTGTTTCGAAGCACCGCGACCGTATTTTTTGAGCATTTCTTTCGACCAATTGACACGAGCCTTTTTTTGGACGATTGACAAATTATGTGGGATCCAACGCGAATAAATTTTTTTGACAGTCAGATGTTTATGCAATATTGAATGTATGCTGGTCCCACTAACGCCTAAGGTTGTCTCAATCTCACGATAGGTCACATGACGATCCTCCAATATCAGTTCGCGCACAGCATCAATGGTTTTCGGAACAACAACCGATTTTGGACGACCTTCACGAAATTCATCTTGGAGTGAACTACGACCACGATTGAATTCACCATACCATCGATAAACACTGGTCCTTGATGGAGCTTCATCGCCAAAAATTGAATTAAGTTCATCCATGCACTGTTACTGAGTTAATCCACGCCGAAAGTTGTAAAAAATAATCGCACGAAAATGTTGACCATTTAATTTCATTTTTGGGCCGAGATGAATCTTTTAAGTTACTGTAAACAACACAAATAGTGCTCGTATGTCAAAACGTTCTGAGTGCGTATAACCTCAAAAATGTCCAACTTTACGACAGAGCTGTCAATTGCCGGATTGCAACACTAGGGTTGCCAAATCCCGAAACATAAGAAGGCAACCCTCGTACAGATCCCTGAGGTACACCCGCTGTTATTTTACATTCCTGTGGTCCCTCATCAGTGCCACATCGTCTATTCGAGAGATAGTTTGCTAGTATACGTAACAAGTAACGTGAGACTTATAGATCGCACAACGCTTCTAGAATTCGATTCCAATTCACCGAGTTAAATGCATTTTTCACGTCTAGTGTTACCACTGCGCAATTTATTTATCGTGCTTCATCGTTGAAGAATGTGTTCTGTTTGGAGGCAGGTCGTGAAGAAACTACTCTTCGGCTTTTTTGTTAAAGCAGTCTTCACCACAGCGTTAGGAACTCCATTTAGTCCCGGGGTCTTGTTTTTTTTTTTTTTTTGCTTAACAGCTCTTACAGCCAACTGCACCTCTTCGGTGGTCACGGGAGGTGTTTCTCTTTCAGTGATGTTCCATTTCCCCCTGCGTTCTCAACACCTCATACGGGAAGAGGACAGCAAGGATTCTGGCCATGCCATGTTTACTCTTTTGCATTTGATTACTCTTGTTCATATAAGGGCTTTTTCTTGTAGTTTTCCCTTAACCATTTATTATTTATTATTCATTGAGATTGTGCTATTTTCATTACATACATTTAAGATTATAGTTGTAAAGGAATTGGTGTCCTAAAACTCTAAAATACTAGTTGTAATATCTTAAACTGCAAATGTATTATCTACTTAATAAAAGTTGAATTGTATTGAAGATACAAACGGATCGTCACAAACACGTCCGAGTGTAGTGCAGTGATATATATGGGATTCGCGTCGTAGTGTGAAAATTGTGTGGAAGTTGTACAGTGCGGGAAACCTCATACCCTTTTCTTTCCTTGTGTCTGTTTTCCTCTTTTTCGCACCTCTGTTGCGTCCCTCAGGCTTCGGTACTCTCGACTGTTTTATAATCTTTGGAGGGTTTTTGGTGTTTTGAGTGGCGTAATATTCGTCACGAAACGGATGTGACCTGGATTTCGGCACGGATCTAGTGGGACATCTACTACAAGGGCATAACACATGTAGTGGTTGTTTTCACTAATCTATCGCTGGATCCGACTTGCATCCTTTTCTGAGGGGGTATTGGTTTTCTGTGTCAGGCGATTTCAATGGAACGGGAATTTCACGTCGAACTGTGTAACATTCGCGGCCTAAGATGCAGTTTCTCCTCTGTGTCTGTCCACGTCTGTAACCAGAAACCAGCAATCCTTGCACTTAGCGAGACTCTGGCAATAACTAATACAGAGATTTCCGATTTTACTATACTCGGTTATAACCTAGTCCCTTTGTTCTTTCCACATCATGGTCTAGCTACATACATACGAACTGATATTGCTTATCAACTTCTGCCACAATATGGGCTCTGCTCCAATCCCGGATTTAATTTCTTGTGACTAACACTTCACGTTCGTAGGCATATCATACATTACTGCTTTCTTAACAGAGGCCCAAACTTGGATATAAACGCATCCTTTAAAATAATATGTGGTTCGATTCCGAGTGCAGAGAAGCCATTAAGACTAAGAGTTGAGCTTCCGGTTGTATAAATCAAACAATACTGAGGAAAACCGGGGAATATTTAAGAGGGCTAGAAATGACTGCAATACGTATATTCAATGCGCAAAGTTCTTGCATGACCAGAGAGTGAGACAAAAAATACTACACTCTCCCAGATGTAGTAGAAACTTCTGGGCATTCGTGAAGAACACCCAGAACTCGGTCCCCTCATCCATTCCTTCGCTAATAGTTGATGACAGACCAGTCACCAGTGCAATAAAGAAAGCGAATATACTTGCTGCACATTTTGCAGCCAACTCAACGCTGCCTGATACCACATCAGTTCCACCTCAACTTGAGCATAAGCAGCACACCATGAGCCAGATTCACTTCCGAACGCGTACTGTTGCCCGGACACTCTAAGAGCTAAACGGACACAAATCCGCTAGTCCTAATGGCATTCCTCCAATTCCCTTGAAGAAATGTTCCTCTTCACTCACTAAACCTATGCGGAAACTCTTCCATTTGTCTTATTCTACTGGTCGTTTCCCAAATAGATGGAAGTCCGTGAACATTCAACCAATTCCCAAAAATATCGACAAATCATCCCACACTTCTTATCGACCCATAGCACTAATTTCCATTCTCTCGAAGGTAATGGATTCACTGATTAACCGTCAACTTTCGAAATATCTGGAATCACATGACCTCCTCAATGACCGCCAATATGGCTTTCGTAGCAACAGGTCCACGGGAGATTTGATGCCGTACCTTACCGAAAAGTGAAGCCATTCTAACCACTACTTCGGAGAAAGCAAGGTTGTTGTACTGGATATCTCGAAAGCCTTCGGCAGAGTTTGGCATCCAGCCCTTTTATCAAAACTACATTCATATGGAGTGGGCAATTTCCTGATCCAATGGATAAGAGACAATCTATCTGGCCGTTCAATCCAAGTGGTTCTAGATGGTATCAAATCTGCTTCCTATCAAATTAATGCAGGTGTTCTCCAGGGTTCTGTACTCTTACCCACTCTCTTCCTCATCTTTATAAATAATCTATGACGAATAGACAGAACATTGGTGGAATCTCCACAAACACGAATTGGAAGAGTTATACCGCAAACGTACAATAGTGAGAGTAATCAACTCGCAAAGATTAAGATGGGCCGGATATGTGTTGCGAATGGGCAACGATAGGACCGTACGTAGAATTCTTGATGGTAGACCAAAGGAAAGAGACCGGCAGGACGGCCGCGACGGAAATGGGCTGACAATGTTAGGTTTTATCTTGAGAAGATCGGATCGGATGATTAATCATGGAAGGAGAGTGCACAAGACAGGGAACGATGGCGGAGTCAAGTCGGTAAGGTCACCGAACTCCCGTGTTCCTACAGGCCAATAAATAGTATAGTAATCTTTGGCCGTAAATATGACAAAGATGTAGGACAATGGAGGAAACTCCACAACCACGAAGTTGAAGAGCTATACCGTAAGCCTACAATAGCGAGTATAATCCGGTGGCGAAGATTAAGTCGGGCCGTGCATGTGGCGAGAATGAGCAACGATAGAACCGTGCGTAGAATTCTTGACGGCGGACCAACAAGAAAGAGACAGGGGTGTCGGCCGCGACGGAGATGGGAGGTCAATGTTATGTCTGACCTTGGGGAAATTGAATCGGATGGTCAAGCGTGGTAGAAGAGTGCACAAGACAGGGAACGATGGCGCAGCCGAGTCGGTGAGGCCATGAACTTCCGGGTTCATATAAGCCAATAAGTAACAATAATAATAATAATAATAATAATAATAATAATAATAATAATTAATAATAATAATAATCATCATCATCATCATCGGCACTATAACCGGGAACCGGTGTTGGCCTTATTTAGGAAGTCCTGAGACTTGTTAAATTTTCCATAATGATTTGTTGTTTCCGGGCAAGGTTATTAGTCTTGCGCCAGAGGCTCCCCGGCGGGGAATCGAACCCCGGTTTCCCGCGTGAAAGGCGGGTATACTAACCACTATACTATCGAGGAGTAATAATAATAATAATAATTAATAATAATAATAACAATAAGAATAATAATAACAATAATAATAATAATAATAATAATAATAATAATAATAATAACAATAATAATAATAAATAATAATAATAATAATAAATAATAATAATAATAATAAATAGCTCCTCGATAGTATAGTGGTTAGTATACCCGCCTGTCACCCGGGAGACCGGGGTTCGATTCCCCGTCGGGGAGCCTCTGGCGCAAGACTAATGACCTTGCCCAGAAAAAATAAATCATTATGGAAAATTTAACAAGCCTCAGGACTTGCTAAATAAGGCCAAGACCGGCTCCCGGTTGTAGTGCTTTTGAAAAAAAAAAAAAAAAAAAAAAAAAAAAAAAATAATAATAATAATAAATAATAATAATAATAAATAATAATAATAATAAATAATAATATTAATAAATAATAATAATAATAAATAATAATAATAATAAATAATAATAATAATAAATAATAATAATAATAAATAATAATAATAATAAATAATAATAATAATAAATAATAATAATAATAAATAATAATAATAATAAATAATAATAATAATAAATAATAATAATAATAAATAATAATAATAATAAATAATAATAATAATAATAAATAATAATAATAATAAATAATAATAATAATAAATAATAATAATAATAAATAATAATAATAAAATGGAGAAGTCGTGCAGATGAGAATATCCGTGCCGTTCGAGAGCTTATTGAAAGTGATGGATTGAACACTTCCACAGCTGATAGCCACTTCTGATGAGTTTTCTCCAACAGTTAAGCGGCGATCAATTTCAATAAGCTCTTGAACGGCGCGGGTGTTGTCATCTGTACGATTTGTTTTTTGGCTGCGATAATGACTTTCGTTTTTGATACATTCTCGCCCACTTTTAAATTCTCTGGCCCAAGTATACACACGATTCTGAGACAGTGTATCATCACAAACTGTGCCTTCAATCGAGAAAAAATGTCCGAGGGTTTAACGTCTTTATTTGTTAAACATTTTCGAATAAACCAGACGTGTAAATCTTGCTGGCTCATGGTTGTACTGACTACAAAGTCGAGCGGGACTACTAGCCAAGCCGGTTCCCCTACTATTCATAAACCATATAAAAGCCACGCACAAGATTATCTAGCTCGCAACTTGTTGCTAAGCAAAAAGTAAAATTATTTGATTCACCCTCGTATATCATCGGTTGAAGCTCATTCATTGTATTGGCAATTATTATATATTACTTTCCTGTCAACCCAATAAATTTACCATTACCATTTTCCTAGAGGCGCAACTGAATTTCAATTCGAACCATGAATTAATTTCGATGCACACTCGTTTGATGGAAAACTTCAATTTTTTCTTTTTTTCTTTATTAGACTTCTCTCGGGAGAGGCGAACCAATAGCGCCGAGTGGGCGCCCCGAGATGCCACCAAATAACTGTTGCAGTTATTTTTGAACAGTTGTAGGTTGTAACGCTCCGGGAACACTCGCGTGGGAAGGGAGTTCCACAGCTTCCCCGCCCTGTAACGGAACGAGTTCTGATGCAGGGATGATCGCGCCGTCGTCGGGAGATGAACCACAAACGGGTGCGATCCGTCGGATTGTCTTGTGGAGCGTATATAAGTCGAATTGCGTGGAACAATACCTCGAATTTCCGAAGAACAGTACCCGTGATAATATCTGTAAAACAGACAGAGGTCGGCTACACGCCTTCGATGTAATAGCGACTGTAGTCCCGATGTCAGCGCCGAGTCTCCGATCAGGCGGATCGCTCGTCTCTGCACGCTCTCAAGTAGATCGAGGGTATGTTTAGGAGCAGAGCTCCAAACATGAGAGCAATATTCGAGCGCGGGTCTAATTTGGGATTTATATAGGAGAAGTTGGGCCGGAGTAAAATATTTCTTCACTCTAAAAAATAGCTTCGTTTTCCTGAGGCTGACCTAGCGATGCTCGACACGTGTTTATGCCATGATACATTCCCACGAACCGTGACGCCGAGCAATTTTAAGCTTTTCCCGGCCTCGAGGGCCCGGCCATTCATCATCAGCTGTGGAACCGATGATCCACTTTTCTTTGTGAATTTGAATATTAGTGTATTGGTGTAATTCAGTTTTCGATGTGGTTTGTGTTAGTTCACTTGCTTGGACCATGATTGTTTTCGTTCAATATTATCGTAAACAACTCACTTTTCATCACCAGTAATGTTCGTTTTCAAAAAAGTTTGATATCATTGCTTTTGAGAAGTAAATCGCAGATGTTGATGCGTTGTGTTAAATGAATTTCTTTCAGTTCTCGGTTGACGGTGTATTTTTCGATTTTCTTTTGGTGCTGTTCTCCACTATTGGTTTGTGTATTTGAAAATGCCACAAGCTTGAGCAAAAAGCCAAGAATCAAACGTTCAAACGTCCCGATAGACACCAAGGAAGCCTGCACTTCGGGAACGCCTTTCGATAAAGGAAAAACCCTAGGGAGTTGCCAGGGAAACCTTAAGTTGAAGTCGGAAATCCCCTACAATTTCCAAGTAGTGAGCAATTTGCCCGTTTTTCCAGAAGACGGTTTACTAGAAAAATAACCTTTTCACAAACCAACAATTGATATTTCCATTTGTCGCTAACAATGGCAGGCAAGATCTAATTCTGTTCGAAAGGACGGATGATACATAGCTCAAGCAGTTAAATGTTAAGAACACTAAAGGAATACAGAAAACGAGGACAAATTCACAGTTTTATGCTGTCGTAGATTTGAATACACCAGCTAGTATTATCATCATCATCAACTGGACAAGTCTCTCGACCGGTATCCGGCCCATATCCGAGACTTGTTAAATTATCCATAATAATTTGTTTTTACAGGCAAAGTTATTAGCCTTGCGCCAGGCTGGACTTATAATTGGCTCAAAAACGTGTTTGTTAACTGAAGTATTAAGAGTACATGAAGTACAATAAATACATAGACATTTTAACATTGAATATCATATTCAAATAATAAGAAAAATTAATGTGCTCTAACTGTTTTTGACTAATTAAAGAATAAACCGACGAACTAGGGCCAAGGAACGTATCATTCTTTGATATTAATTTCCCCACTTCAATAGCAGCAGCCTTTTAGATAACATGAAATACCAACTACGGCAGTAGTATAATAAGTTCTACAAACGGGGTAATATAAAACAGTGACGGGGGTTCAGTTGTATATTTTATGGTGTTATTATCTATTTAATAATCAAAATGAAACTAGTAAGCCTCCAATTAAAACAAACATTCTAAGTCAGCGATCTTATCAGATACTACTAAAAAGGGATTTCAGAACATTTGCTTTATTTGCTATTCGTTTGTTTACTTCCTCATAATGCAGCTAGAAACTGCAGCAGATTCGACGAAGCTTTAATCTACTTATCAGTGACAACGTGTGATAACGTAGTTATTACGCTCATACCCAAAGCTCTCGAAGTTTACTCGCACATTTTTCTGAACAAAATCTTTAATGTCGGTACACTTTTCTCAGCGTATTTGAAATTTCTTTAACTCCTGCCACAAATAAGGTTTGTCAAATTATTGTCTGTCTATTGTCTTGGCGATAGCCTCCTCGTATGACCTAATTTCTTTCTTTTTTCACATTGGGAAACAGAAAAAGTCGTAGGTAGCCAAATCGGGCGCACACACTGAAGGCAGCAATTCGTAGCGAAATTCTTGTAATTTAACCGGCGCGTTGTTCAGGTAAATCAACACATGGAATAAACAAACTTTGAGGATTATTTATTTCGAAGCTTTTTGTTTTTTGTAGCGGAACGAAGAATGCTCCGAAAAAACTTATCGGACAATCTGTATCCTGTTCTTACCATAATGATAAAATCTTAAATGAAGAATGATATTCCTAAAAGTAAAAGCCTTTATTCGGTATTTTATTCTTAAAAATAACAACCTTAACCAAACTTTGTATTTTTTGTTTTAAATGTATTGTATGATTTTTATAAAAATGAACACCTCATCATAATTGTGTATTTTGTTGTTAAAATGGGAAAACTCATGCTTTTTTTTTTTGGTTTCAGTAAGAAGGTGTTCGGGGGGATGGGTGCGAACATACAGGGCAAAGTTACTGGTTGCTTTCAACCCGACGAAGGCCAGGACGATCCTTGTCCCTGTTCAATCCAAGTTGACATGCAGTCTCCACGAGACATCCCTGGGTAGGTACTTTGGCACCCGTCAAGTAGTGAACCAATGCAAGCAGCGACATCCTGAGAAAGGTTGGCGCAAGACTAATAACCAGACCCGTAAAAATGAATTATTATGGCAAATTTAACAAGCCTCGGATATGGACCGGATACACGACGACGACCACGGACACGAAAATGGCTAAACGACTTAAACATTTTTACATGGAACGTCCGCTCACTATACAGAGCTCGAGCTGCATACCAGCTATCCGATGCCCTGTCCGAATATAAGGCTGACATAACAGCATTACCAGAAATAAGATGGACGGGGAGTGGTGTTACTCAAAGAAACGAGTATGACATTTCTTACAGTTGTCATGCAAAACACCATGTGCTCGGGGTAGGCTTTCTAGTCAGCCAAAAACTGAAGCCTGCCATCATCGGCTTTAATGCAATAAATCAGAGGCTATGCACTCTTCACCACGATTTTTGGTGGGAGTGTTACTGAACCCACGCCCGTGAAGGTGTACGAGTAATATCAACCCCACAGCTGCACGGCGCATTTTCTAGACTTGTTTTCAAGCCGCCATTGCACCGTCTTATTGTTAACGATTAGTCTTAAAAAAATATTTTCTTTAAATATTATAACGTAAATAAATTGTGCCTTAAATTGAAAATAAATCTACGCATTACATTTTTCAAAAAAAATTCCTGAAAAACACCCCTTAAGCAATTCACATTCTCATGCCTAATGCACAAGAGGTATGTTTCGTTATTGTAACATTTTTTTGTCTTGGACATATTATTTATAAAGTGAATATAGATTATATATATATATATATAAGAAAAAAAAAAAAAAAAAAAAGGATTTTTATCAATTTAATTTATAAAAATTAAATTTTTATAAATTTAAAAAAAAAATTTTTACATGGAATTTTATCTTTTTCTAAAATTTTTCAAAAAATGAGGTCAAAAATGAAAAATTTTTGAAGATTACGTAATTTAATTATTTATTGGAAAATCTATTTAATTAAAAAAAAAAAGATTTTTTTACTGATCATTTTTCTTTCCGTAAAATATTATTACTAAATAAAATTATTTATATTAGTCATTTTAAAAACATTGAATTTTATATATTAATTTTATTAATATTTTTTTAAAAAAGTTGTATTGGTATATTTGTATATGATCGAATTTTTAATGTAAATTGATTTATTAATATAAATGATTAATTTTTATTATTTATATATATATATATATATTTTTATTTATTATTTAAATATTAGATTTTATTTTTATAATGAAGAATTATTTAAAATGTGAAGTTTGATACTATTTTTTAATTAAGTTATAAAAATTAGGGGAATTTTTTTATATTTAATAAAAAGTTTTGTATATTTTACTTATTTTTATTATTTAGTTTGATTTTATTAAATATTTAATTTTAAAATTTTATTAAATTAATAATTTTTAGTTTATTTATATTTAATATATTAAATTTAATATAAATTTATAATTTAATTTAAAAAAATTACAAATATTTGTAATTAGGGGATTTTTTATAGAAAATTATGATTTTTTTACTCATTTTTACATATGACTAGGCGCTTTTTGTTGAATTTAGGAATGGCCATACCTTTATAAGTCATACCTATACAATTTCGTGCGGAACGACGTGCATCATAATAGTTCCTTATTTTTTGATGCAGTACTTATCTAAAACTTGGCGCAAGGCTAATAGCCTTGCCCAAAAAAAAAAAACAAATCATTATGGAAAATTTTACAAGGCTCTGGACTTGCTAAATAAGGCGAAGACCCGCTCCCGGTTGTAGTGCCGATGATGATGATGATGCACTCTTCGCGTGCGAGGCAGGTTTAAGAACATAAACTAATCATGTAAATTAGATGAAATAAATCATTACAACTGCTACTACTGCCATCACATCAAACCGCGGCCAAACTGTGGATTGCGACATTAATGGTTTGGTTGACGGCTCTGGTGATTTTTTCTTGTTTGTTCTTTATTTTTCGCTATGATTTTGTGCGTGTATTCTGTTGGAATGGCCACAGTTCCATCAGACTTGAGAATGGAAGAAATTACAAGTGGCGATGTCGGGCGAATATGGTTGGCAGAGGCAAAACAACGGTTTTATTTTCACCGAATAAAACACGAAAAAAAAGTGCAGTAAGGCGTAAAAAAAGTAAAAGACCGCCGAGCCCCCCAAAACATGTATGCAATATTTGGCTGCCAAAATTTAATCAAACGTTCGAAAATGCTGTAAATTTCTACATATAGAAGGAACTACATCGTTTTTTTTTTTGAAATCTTTATTTATAAAGTCGGCGAAAATCAAAAATTACCGTTAATTTTGTCCCACCAAGTATAATCTCTTTTCAGTCAACCGAAAAATATGGTACCAAGTCACTGCCCAAATATGCTACCAAGTACTACCCATATTGAATGAAAATAATTAACTTTTTGAAAATAAAAAATGTTTTATAAAAAAAAATTGTATTATTTGTTTTATTTAAAATAGATAATTCAGATAAAAATTGCCTCGAATGGAAATAGGTATCCAAAAAGTGATCTTTGCCAAAAAGAGCGAAGAGTTATTTTGGATAACGCAAAACAAAATTAAATTGCGAATGTCATTGAGTTTTTATAACAGTTTATTTGTAGGCAAGTTTTTCAATGAAATGATATATATACAAAGAAACACCACAGGCTGATATTGATTGGCCAAAAATAAAGTTCTTTGGAAGCTCACACTTTAAGAATTTGCCATCCCAGTGCGCTATTTATAAAAATTTACATGGAAAATTATTTTTAAGTTTACCGAAGTATATCCATTAGTTTGTTGTAATTTGTAACGGCTGCGTCTTAATACACAAACAACTAAACCGTATTGTATCATTATATTCATATATTATATTGGATGTTTTGATTAAACTATTGTACTACACTTAAACAATCGGAGAGGTTAAGAGGCACAGACGAATTTTAATTCATACAGTGATTATTATGTCTACATAATTAGAAGTTACGCTGCGGAACACGATTTCTGTTTTAACACTAAATATACAGTAAACTAAGACAAGAGCTATCAGTTGAATTGTTGTCTAGCTATCAGTAAGGAGATTCGTTGCAACAACAGTAAAGCCAGACTACGCACGAGTTTATAAAACAATACAAGAGTAACTATGCAAAAAAAAACTGAAGTATGCCGAATCACATAAAACAGAGATAGAGATAAACAACGCCGATAATGTACGATTCCTACCTCTGTTATGCCACAACTCTTGTGTGTTTTCTATTTCCTTTTTATTTTTTATTGTTTAGAATGAGCTATCTATTAACCTGTACAATGTGATTTGTGTAAGTCTTTTCAATTACATCGCCTAGTTGAAAAGCCTTTTACTGAAGTGTCAACACGTTATTTACGACATTAGTCGGAACAGAATTAGTTACGGTTTGGTGGTAGGTATGATTTGCGTTCTTCAATAAATAAAACACTTAATGTTAAATGTATATTGGTTAGCTTTTCTTACATAGCTACTGTGGACTCAAAACCACAATCAAAAAATTAAAATATATGAAATTATCCCTTATGTGAATGACCGGGTACCCATTTCGTCGCAATTTCACGATTGCTCGGCCTAGTAGACGAATTTCGGTCCCATGTCTTAGATCATCTCCATTCAAACGTTTCTGAATGATAATTACGAAATTTCAATGAAAAAAAAATTTTTTTTACTTTCAAATAAGCTGTAAAAATAGAGCAAATACTGGGAAATGCTCTCTTCAGCCATACCCCTACGATCGTCCCTCATAACCACTTAGGAAAACCATTACCCAACCTCCTCACAAAATTATTGCGCATAAAAAAACAACTCCGACGTAAATTGCAGATACAGCTTTTGACCAGCCTGATAAATGGACAACTTAAAAACTTCACCGATCAGACCTACACGTCTACTCTAAACAGTATCAAACCAAACCGTGACCAATTCAAAAATATAAATCGACTAACTGGTCGTAAATTCAAGCCTCGAATAGACTATCTCATCCAACCAACTAACAGTAACATCGCCCAATCGGACACTGATATAGCAAACTGTCTCGCTGAACACTTCTGTAAAACTCATAAACAAAACGATTCCCTCCCAGTCACTAATTTCCACGACACCGTGAATGAATTCATCTCAGGGACACTTGAGCCATCCTTCCCACCATTCATTACTGAATTCAACGAAACCAATAAAGCGTCACATCCCATGGGAACCGACACATTCCTAAGCTTTACAGAATTATCTGAATTGATTACTTCGCGTAACAATAAAAAATCTACAGGCTTGGATAGAATCCCTAACCTTCTGTTCAAAAGGCTTCACCCGGAAAACTTACTCCCCATTCTCGTTCTTCTCAACCACATAATAAACGCTTCACATTTCCCAAAATGTTGGAAAACAGCGGTGATAGTCCCTATTAGTAAATCCGGTTCTTCAAACAACCCGGCTAACTTCCGTCCCATATCACAGCT
The DNA here is from genome assembly GCA_963931805.1 of Microdon myrmicae. Lineage (NCBI taxonomy): Eukaryota > Metazoa > Arthropoda > Insecta > Diptera > Syrphidae > Microdon > Microdon myrmicae. The sequence goes on along the minus strand of OZ007497.1, from coordinate 149,941,389 downwards.
AAATTCGCTTAGTAAGGTTTTGGAATGTAAGATATACAAAAATCTTCTCTCATTTGCTAGAGACAACTCCCTTATCACGAATTCTCAATTTGGCTTTCGTCCACAACACTCAACTTGTCATGCTCTGCTAAAACTGACACATGATGTAACAATGAATCTCCAAAACCAATCCCCTACAATATGCGTCTCTCTCGACATAGCAAAAGCATTCGATTGCGTTTGGATTGCAGGACTGCTCTATAAGCTGCATTCAATGTTCGGATTAAACATTAAAAACACACCATAAAACTTCTCGCTTCCTACCTTTCTGATAGAAAGTTCATGGTGAAAATAAATTCAACTCTTTCGACACCATACAGCATAACCGCGGGTGTTCCTCAAGGTTCCATTCTCGGACCATTATTATACCTCCTTTATACTTCAGACACCCCGCAGCCACTGTCACCTAATACAGTAATGCTGAATTATGCCGATGACACTTTAATTTATTCAAGCAACAAGTTTGTCAAGGAGGCAAGAAACTGTATTAACAGCTATCTCCCGAATCTCTCTGCATATTTTACTAAGTGGAAAATCCGACTCAACCCAGCCAAAACTCAACTCATAGTGTTTAAAGGCAGAAATGCGAATTGTACTAACAACACCATACGCTGCCATAACAAAATCAGAATCAAGTTAAATAACAATATAATTAAACCCTCCAAAACCTTAAAGTACCTGGGAATAACCTTCACCAACAATCTGTCCTTCTCCGCCCACACCAAAAACTCGATTCGCAAAGCCGCAATTCAACTTAATCTCTGCAGAAAAGTGATGTACAAGTCGAATGGTCTCTCTCCCAAAGTTAAATCACTTATCTACAAATAGATAATCAGACCCACTCTCACATATGCATGCCCGATATGGTACCATATCACACCCGCCCAAATGGAGAAGCTACGCATCTTCAAAAGGAAATGCTTCAGACTGATCACTGGCCTCAACCGACTTCCCAACTCCCACAAATATTACAACAGTAGTTCGCTCTACTATGCCGCTAATATTGAACGTATAGATCGACGCTTCCTCGAACTGTCCATCAAATTTATCGAAAATCTTCCCAATAATCCCAACCCGATAATAAATGCGCTCACATCGACTCCGTCAGATAACCGAACTGCCTACCCGAACTGTCTCCACATCAGAACGTTCTTCACCTCTGGCAGATTGGTTAATAACTCTAATGAGATTGTATACCACAATACAGAGCTTTCACCTCACCAATTTAAATATAGTAATATTCAACCCTTCTCCAATATTTTGCGTTTCAACGAACAAACGGAAAGTAGTTCCCCAACCCACATCCCTGACTGACAATATCCTCACTAACCCATTGATCACTATGCTACCCCCTTCCACACCACACTAACTTATTTCAATAATAATTAGGTAACTAGACTAAGTTAAGATAAGTTAAGTTAAGTCAAGTAAATTAGCGTAGGTTAAGTAAATAACTATATCCTGGTTATCTGACCTTTTCCAGGAAGCTCTACCCACTACAATCTTAATCCATAATCAATATATAACTTTTATCATATTGTTTGAAAAATGTACTAGTAAGTATATGTAAACAATTATAGCTAAGGTATCATAAGTTATCTGTATTGCTTATTGTAAAAATTATTTATGGTCAATAAATACAGAAATGTAAAAAAAAAAAGAAAATTACTTTCAAATTGACATTTTAAAAAATTGTATTCTGTATTCCACGATCGAGTACCCGGGTACCCCATTTAAAAAGCATTGAGAATGATGCAAAATTGAATGTTAAATAGTTAATTAATAATTAATTATAGATAATTAACTATTTAAATAACTAATAATTAATGAAAAACAATAAAAATACATTTAAATTAACAAACAAATTTATTCAGAAGGACTTCTGTGACATGCATTACATTCAACCAACGTAGTTGCGTGTTCGTCGCAAACCGGCATTTCACATTGCCGACACGCCATTCTTGTTTTCTAAAAACAAAAATACAACAACAAAATTATTTAATATTATTAAATACATTAACAATATTAATTTTAATATTATTACCTGTTGAATTGAGCACGTGTCAACAAAGTCGTCATTTTGAAGATGCTCAGATGCACAAAGGACGCTGACTGAACCACGCTTTCTCTAATGCCGGATTCGAATGGTTTCACCATAAACTCGCAAGTTATAAATAGAAAGTTGACCGTAAAAGTTATTCGTTAACCGAATACTCGAGATCCCTCTAGCAGGTATAACTGAATTTGTTACACACCTGCCGATCCTGACCTTGCTCTGCGCCGATTTCAACAGGCCTTTTGTAGCCGCAGACAGTCAAAATTCTTTATATTTATAAAAAATAATTATATAAAATATGTTACATAAAATATTCACAATATATTTGTTTCTGATAAACAAATTAAAATCTATTGCAAGATATTTGTTTTAACATTGTTAAAACAATGTTTCTATATGTGGATACCCGGGTACCCGGCCATTGACTACTGTCGGTAAAGTTGGTCATTGACATAAGGGTTATATTATATTGTATAATTATATTATTCTATTAATCAAATCAAATGCGTGGTAGAAAAAAGAAAGTTCATTTAGCGCGCGTACACTCTATTCCGAAAACCTGCCAAATCAGCTAATGTGCATTTTCAAATAGATTTCATGATTATTCCTTTCCGAGAATTTGTTCAAATTAATTCTCGTACAGTTCTTAGAACTTTATTACAGTCGAAATGCAGGACACTCTTGCTCGGTCTTCCAGTAATTTTTAAGTACTTTTCATGAACAAATCTCTACGAGATTTCGTATAAAAGAGCGATACATCCTGCTTTCGGTAGACCGTCTAAAAGCCCAAAACTCACAACAAACCGACACAACCGGCATCTAGATGAACTGTATCGTACTACAGTCGATGGAAAATTCGACTTAACCCATCCAAAGCAGTAGCTATAATTCTGAGTAGTAAACACTCCCAACCTACTTGTCGATATTCACAGAATATCCGAATACAAATAGGAGGTACTACGATTAGACCGCAGGACAGGATGAAATATCTTGGAGTCATCTATACCCCAAAAATGAATTTCATCAAACATGTGACCCACATTCTTCAAAGGGGCATCGGTCGGTCTAAGCAACTGCACAAAATCTTGAAGTGGAGCAACAAAGTTGACACCAAAGTTAAGCTTCTCTGCTATAAGCATCTAATCCGATCTGGAATATCATACGCCTTTCTGCATATCTTCGGCCCAAATGGAAAGACTTCGAGTTTTCGAAACAAAACTCCTCAAAAGATGCACCAACCACTCTAGAAGGCCTGACGGCCGCGATTACCCGAATTCTCACCTATACGAAGGTGCCTCCGTTATCCCTATCGACGAGTACTTGCTACAATTAGCATACAAGTACCTCGAAAGCATTCAGAACAGCGAGAACCTACTTGTACGGGAGTCTTGCGTTCTTGACCCTTCTCTCCTTCGATCTCTTCGGATCCGACCAGCACAATTTCTTCTTCAGTACAAACCTGAAGAAAGCACCCTTCCTAACAACATTCCCCTCTATTATAGAGGATTCCTGGACGCATCCCATAGGGTATACTGCTAGCATACCACACTCACACACGCACGCACAGTACAAGACAGCACAAACATACACAGACACACCGACCAAAGCGCAGATCATCAGACGCCAAAGACGTAATCTGCGTTCACTACCGCACTCAAGACCTGCCGGTCTTGTGCGATTTCTTTCCCACCATCCCTCCATCCAAGTAGTTAGAGAACACCTGAATTAACCCTGTCCACACTATCCTTAGATACCTTGTGGGGGTGTAGTATGTGTGCCGGTCAGGGGCACGGATTCTCTATCACCCGCCAACGACTTCTTCTCCATTATTGTCCCCAAAAATTCCAGCAACAAAAGGAAAGAAATGAAATGTACTGTTGTGTAGTTTAATTGTTTTAGTATTTCTTTTATTTGTTTTAACTTATGTTTATCTCTAACACCTTGGTTATGTCTTCATTTATCATTCCGTGGCTAATATATAATTGTAACCAGTCTATTATAAAAGGGCAACGCGTTTCTCTTTCTCGATTGACAAACGGGGCACTACGTTCGTCCGACAACACTTCCCATTTATTTCTCAATCGAGCGTGTTCACCAGCGTGCACACGCTGCGGTAGTTGAATAACAACTGTCTGTAGTAACGTGAGTGTACGTGACGAGGGATGATTTAAAACTCGGTGCGGCGTGACCGTCACCGGTGGTGGATGTAAAGCGACTCGAAGCGGCGGCGTGACTGTCCGCTGTGATGGTTGCGATGTGACTGATCCCAAATAGGGATGAAATTTTAGTTTTGCATTCGCACGGCAATTAGCCAATCATCATCGCACTCTCTCATAAATCTTTTCAGTTGCACGTCTCAGTGAGGTGAATAATACTTGCACATTATTCGACAGTCGCTGGACATGCGAAGGATGAAAATAACAAAAGAGAGAGCGCAATAACTTCGGGGTTGGCTTAGTTTGTGCGCTTGTATCAAATGCAGTCTCCGGGGATGACCTATTGCCCTAGTGCGATGGCTGTGGTGATTTCAGAGTGCATTGAACTGTAGGGAGATAGAATTGTGGAAGAGAGGAAAATGTAGCTGGTCCTATTCACCCGCGAAAAGAGATCATTGATCCCCAGCGAATGTAGTGTCTGGGGAAAGTGAGTAGGACACCGACTTGGCTAGGGAAATCTGATCATGGGAACTAAATTAAATACTTTAATAATTTCCCCAGCGATTGCATGATTATGCAAACGCATCTTTTGATCAGACTATGCCGTTGCTAACCGACATGATGCGATTTTCGGTGGAAATCTCATGGGTTAGCGAAATGGAGTTGCTGTATGGCGAAAAGATAGCTAAACTCAATTATTCATTATCTGCATAGGATAATGAGTTTAGCTATGCGTTCTTTTGGGAAACATGTTTTGCAGGTGAATTACCGAACGGTGGGATAGGGGTTGATATGACGCCCTGAAAGCGGTCGAAATAAGGCGGAAATTGTGGTTGAAATTGTGGGTTGGTTCTCCATGTAGTATAAAGAACCCTCACAACCTCTCTCCCCCCTTTTTATTTTTCAGATATCTCAGGACAGAGCCCAACATCCTCAGGGATGTGGGTGATTCTGGTTATCCCAAAATGACTAGAAGCCAGAGACAAGATGAAGGACACATCTGTCCTTGTCTCGCGTAAGTCGGCCACTCGCCACCCGTTTTTTTCTTCTTCTTTCGGTGGCCCGTCATTTCAGTCACCAGACATCATTTCAATCAGTATTGTGTTATTTGTACAAGAACCAACAACATACTTCATTATCAAAGACATCAGCATTATGTAGTGTGCTTTCATACTGAGTGTTTGTTCATATTCAATTTATATAGTCTTTGTACGTGTTGCGCTTCTAGAAGAAAATTTGAATGCAGTGGAAAAACAACAACAACAACAACAACAACAACATCAATCGAAGGCTAAAAACGGGTAAACCTTTTCGTTTTGAATTTCATTTTAATTTTAAGATTAATTTCTATTTCAGAGTTCCGTTTTATTTATTTTGTCTATAATTTTGTTTGTTTATTATTACAGCCTTCAATTTTGTTTTCTAATCTTTTCTTACTTTTGATTTATTTCATTTTATTTACTCATCTTAATAGATAAACCGCGGTTCTCGGGTCTACGTCGTTCTTCTTTGTATGTCCCACTTTTAGTTAGCTCCCCTTTCACTCCTGCTTCGTTTTCTTTCATTGAATCTCCAGGACATTCTCCTTGTAATCTCACCCCCTGTCTCCGCCAATACACTCATTGCCCCTGTCGCAGCATGCTTGATTAAACATTTAGTATCATCTTAAATAATTTAATTTCTTTTCAACATCTAATTGATATAATTTGATTTAATAATTCTTTATAATAATCGTTGTAATATTACCTGCATATTTGGCAGCACTGTAATGGTTGGCGTTACAAACACCATTTTTATCTTGTCAGCTATTGTAAAATATGCAAATTAGATTTCTCGTGCTATTCAAAACTTAAGATTTGTAAGCCATTGTTTGTGCAATTTTCGGTTCGTTTTCGTTACCTCTTGTGAAGTTTCGATTTACATTGTTAATCATTCTCGAGTGCATAATATATGTTCGTTTTCCATTGCCTCAGAGCAAAAATAAAGTTTCGTTAGAATAAAACATTTGTGTATTATTCATTATTTCGAATCGCTCGTTTTGCTAAACTTTTCGAGTTGCAAGGTAAATGCATTGTGCTGAAACAGTCCCTATTTTAATTGAGCAATGTACACACGCTCTTCTTATGGTGTGAATCATCTGCCTGATCTAGGAGGACCTCGGGGCTCTCAAGGCCGAGAACGCTGTCCTCAAAAATAAATTATAAATAGAAGCCATCTCACCCGCATCAGCGTCCAGTAGTATTTCGGCAAATTCTGAATCGGAATCAGAGTTCGAACTCGAAAATGTCACTGACAATTCTGAAGCCTCAATGGACGATGGTGACTTGCATACCCCCAATCCAAACTCATTTAGGGCCCCAAAGCGCAAAACACCACTCCCAACAGTAAGCTGCGCGGGGGGGGGCCCTCCAGTAAGCGTATCACCACTGGCTGCACACCAACACTACCCCTATCATCATCATCATCTGTCCCTAAAAAGTTGTCAACCCCCCGATAATTCCAAATATGCTACAAACCGTACCTCTGCAGGAACCTTGCCCACCGAGGCCAACACCGGTAATTAACTCAAAACCAAAGGCTGCTTGTGTTCCCAACACTGCGCAGCCAACGGTTGAGACCCGCGTACGTTCTAAGAACAAACAACAACCCTGGGTCTTTGCATGAGACCTCAATTTGAAGAATTTCGTCAGTGATATGAACCGACTAGGGATTTCCAACTTCAAGGCAAAGACCTTAAGCCCATCCCTTAACAAAATTGTAACCTACGATAGGAAGACCTACCGCAAGGTTAACGACAAGTAGGTAAATTACACTCCGCTCGCCGAAAAGTCGACGACCACATTTTAAAAACGAGTAGCTTCTTCTTGGTAAAGAACGACACGGTAATTGCCCTTGAGACAATATTCCCCAACGTTAAATTCACCACCGTCAAAAAATTCTGTCCACACAACGGTTTGTGAAAATCAGACCGCAAAAATACAGCAAGGTGGATACATCGTTTGCACACCCCTCTTTCAAACACTGAAATGTGAGCTTCATAGATTCTACAATACGGACAAAGTCGCTTCCAATCTTGCATTAGCAAGCTGTCTTCGAGGTATTTCATAACAGTGAAATACCTCAATGCAGACGTTGCCAACATTTCGGACATGCTTCCCGAAACTGCAACATGAAACGGGGTTGCGTTCGTTGCGGAAAATCCCACGATTTTGGGAAGTGCGAACCCCCACCACAAAAAAAAAAGATCTCACGACAAATGTGCAGGATGAGATAACTTTGCCAACTTACTGCAACTGTGGCAACAAAGGGCATCTGGCTAGTTACAAGAACTGTTCTAAGTATGTGGAGATAATTCAAAGACCTAAGCTAAACAAATAGCCAAGTTAGACTTCGGACAACAGGCCACACAAAATTCCATCCAAAATGGATTTACATTCGCCTGTATGCTTACAGGACGACATACAAAGAATACGAAAACTCTTCCAAGTCCTCCCACTCAAAAACATATTCAAGTCCATAAGCGACCCGCTGTAAGGGCCAAAACAACGCTACAAATTCAAGCGGCGGTACAAAAGCCTCCGAGGGACAATCCTCAATGCTCGAGAAACTACTTAGTCTCTCTCGCTTGATTGAAGATATTCAACCCCGATATGAAAAACATACAACCGAGGCTGAGTGCACTCCTTTTCACGGCATATGTAAGACATACCTTTGTTCGATAATAAGTTGCAGTGCATGTGGGGGCGACTATTTAGCACCACCCGTTTGTAGAATACTACTTTTCAAGACCCACCAATTGGGCATCAATCTCCGCAGCGCCAGTTCGTAATATATGGTTTGTTGTGGCGTCGGGTCGGCGTTCACACTTAGTGGCTCCCAATCACCACTCAACGGTCACCGTATGGTCTCCTGGTTTCCGTGGATGGTCACTTATAAAATATAAACGTAGTTTACCTTTCTCTGTCCACAGCTCCGACTGTTTAGATGTTGCAAAAAGGGGTATCTGCTGCCGAGCCAAGATAAACCTGCTCCCGCTTCCAAATTTTCCTCGCAGCCAGCACCCGAACAAAGAAAAAGGGAAATCGATCTGCACAAAAAACAATATTTCGTTTTATTTCCAAAACGGGATCTTTACAATGGCGTAATTTCCAACTTGGGCAAATATTTAACACAAAATTAAAAATATAAGGTCTTTTTCTGGTTGCCGTCTCTTCTTTTCCGTACTAACTAGTTTCTTCCTTTTTTCTGTTAATTTTAATTTTCTGTTAATCTTCATTTACTGAATTTATTACAATTTCCGTTTCTTTAAACTGTTGCGGCACCTCTCACTTTTTTCTTCTTTCTCCTCTTCTTCTCAAAAATGTCAAACCCTTATCTTTTTCTCCCATCTCCGTTCTTCGAAAATTCATCCTCGACGGCGGTCGACTTCGAAACTAGCCAAAGCCACCACTGCCGAAAGGAAACTGGGCTTATACGCCGCCAATATTTATTTTATTTATTTATTTTAGGCAATGGGGAAGATAATTACGTAACACCTTCTAAAATGGATTCCAAAACTAAAGTTATCCTTATAAATATCAACTCCCTTGTATCGCTTTCAAAGCGTATGATAGTCTCTGACTTCATAAAGGATAACCGGGCGGACGTGGTTCTTATAACCGAATCTAGTTTCCATCCATGTCACCGTTCCGTTCTCCCAAACTTTTCCATGGCTCGAAGAAATTGAACCCGCACTGGCGGCCCCACCATCAACGGAGGTAGCGCCTGTATACTAGTTAATAGCGGACTTCGCCATGAAGCTATTGATCCCCCACATTTTAAGTCCATAGAGGTCTCCGAGGTTGAACTGCATCTAGCTAATAATAGTGAAGTGAATATATACTCGGTGTATCAGTCGCATGAAACCAACAATGGTCCCATTAATCCCGAAGATATCGGCAAATTAATAAGGTCTTCAGGGCATACACCGTTCATAATAGGCGGTGATTTTAACTCCAGGCATCCCCACTGAAACAAGCCGGTCTCTTATCCAAATGGCACAAAATTGTAACAATGGAACACTGAAAACTCTCATGCTCTCAATTTTGAAATACTCGCACCTATGGTTAATACGCGAGGCAACTCAATTCTGGACATCTCATTTGTGTCCAAAGACTCACTTCCTCAAATCACCCCTTCCCAAGTATCAGCGGGCGTACCTGGCGGTTTGAATAATCAATATACAAAAAACAATCCCACGAAAAACCCGGTAGGCGTAGATGTGATGAGCCGACACTACCATAAGGGAACAAATCATCAAGAAAACACCGACTCGGCAAAAAGAAGACGTAGAGAAAAACAGAAAGAGTGGGATATACGCGTCGGCACGTGGAATGTTCGAAAGTTACATAAACCAGGCGCGATACAGACGGTCGTAGAAAACGCGAAACAATATAAAATGGACATCGTCGGGCTTCAAGAAGTCCGATTCTCACATCAAGTAATCGAGGCCAACGGGTTTACACTGGCGCGTGGAGGTACCGATACACATAACCTAGGAACCGGCTTCAACATAAGCAAGAAGATTACGCCTTATATAAAAGAGGCCAGCTTTATTAATGACCGAATGTCGGTGCTAAAAACACAGGGGCCGTGGTACAATTATGTATTTATAAACGTACACGCCCCAACAGAGTCTACCGACGAAGAAACGAAGGACACATTCTAGGAGACTCTAGAGGGAGTATTTGATGGGATCACATCATTCGATGTTAACATCCTCCAATGCGAAAATTGGAAAGGAAGATATCTTCCAACCAACTATAGGTAAAGAAAACTTACACGACGTCTCAAATGATAATGGAATTCGAATTATCACATTCGCAGCGTCAAAACATCTGGTAGTGAAAAGCACGATGTTCAAGCACAAGCAAATCCATAAAGCCACATGGATATCACCCGACGGCGTAACGCGTAACCAAATAGACCACTTCCTCATAGACAAAAGACACTCGAATATCTTGACGTAAGATCATATAGAGAAGCAGATGGCGACTCCGATCATCTTCTAGTGATAGGTAAAATTAGGAGTCGGCTCGCAGCAAACCCACATGGGCAGTTCGACATTGATAAACTAAAAGACCTGCGCAAAAGGGCTGAATATCAAGACGAACTAACGAATAGATTTAGCATCCTGGACAATGGGAGCAGTGAGAAAGAGAAAGCCAATAATCTGGGCACTAAAAGGGCATCGATCAGAGACACAATAAAACAAACGGCCCAAAAGGTATTAGGATTTAAGAAAACAATTAAGTCCAAACCTTGATTTGACGTTGAGTACAGGGCGAAGATCGAAGAACGTAAACGCCTCAGAGTGATCCACTTAGAAATGTATGATGAAGTCAACGCGGAAAGATACGCGACAATTCGGAAAGAGACAATGAAACTTTTCAAACGCAAAAAACGCGAATGGGAGAAGACTCGGATGGAAACAATCCTAGAAAATGCCAAAGCAAAGAACATCAGAGGTATGTATGCCGGCATAAACTCAATTAGAAATGGCTACCGCGGGAGAGCTAAAATAATTCGAGACGCAAACGATTGTCTGGTCGCAGAAATAAACAATATCGTGAGAAGATGGAAGCAGTACTTTAGAACCAATGTGCGCATCCATCAACAACAAATAAACGCACCAGACGTACATACAGCCGAGCCTCAGATCCCAGAGCCCTCTTTCAACGAAGTTGTAGACGAAATAAATCGATTAAAAAACAACAAGGTTCTCGTAGTCGACTGCATACCGGCAGAGCTTATGAAGCATGGAGGGGAGGCAACGGCTCCGACTGATTAAAACAATATGGGATAAGGAAGTCACTCCGGTGGAATGGAAAACCTCAATAGCCATCCCCATTTTCAAAAAAGGTGACAGATCTGACTGCGAAAACTACAAAGGAATATCATTATTCCCAACCACATACAAAATACTAACAAATGTCATACCGGCGAGAATCACACCATACGCAGAAGAAATACTGGTAGGAATCAGTCAACAAGCGAATTTTCACAGTAAGGCAACTGCTGGAAAAGAAGTGAGAATATGGAGAGACGGTTCACCAACTGTTCATTACGACTCAGTCGCAAGGCAAAGACTTTAACATATTGTAGTTGAGCTGGTAATCCCGAAAAAAATATGCCGCCCTTATTTAAATCTGCATGAACGAAAACAAAAGGGGCTTTAGAATAGAAAACCACCTCTCAGAACCGTCTGAAATCCGTGACGGACTAAAACAAGGGGATGGTCTCTCGCTATGTCTTTTTAACCTTGTGCTCCAGTATATCATCAGAAAGGTACAAGACGACAACACGGCCGGATCATCACTGAACGGGGTAACACAAGTGCTCGCATATGCGGATGACATCGCCATCCAGAGACTGTAAGTAAAAACTGTGTTTGTCATCATGTAAGTGGCAGAAGAGGGGGGCCTAGAAATAAATGAAGAGAAAACAAAATATATGATTACGGCGAGAGCAGGCAGACCTCAGGGAACACACATAAACGCCAGAAGCAAGATATTTGAAAAAGTTAAAGAATTTAAATATCTGGGAACAAGACTGACGGCCAGTAATGAAATGTCGAAGGAAATTAACAAAATACTACACTCCGGCAACGCTAGTTAGCACGCAGTCAGTAAACTGCTGAAATTCAGACTGCTATCACGTAATAGAAAGCTCCGGGTCTATAGAACCATAATCATGCCGATTGTTCTATACGGGTGCGAAATATGGGCTCTCACAAAACGGGAAGAAATCAAATTCCGCGTATTCGAGAATAAAGTCGGCAAGGTCATGAACTTTCGGATTCATACAGGCCAATAATTAGTAAATAGTAAATAGTACCTGACCACAGCGCTGTGACCAAGCTCATCCGCAGCTATCAAGCATTCCGACCTGATATCAGATACAAATTGGGACAACTTCAATATTACATTGAACGACAAACTCTACCAACTCTCTGTTCCCACTGACAGGAACGTAACGACAGTTAAGATAAATAACGCTGCCACTCGACTTCACGAGATTCCAATTGAAACTTGGGACACTTATATCCCGAAGTGCAAACTTGAAAAGACTTATCAGATTCCACATGACGAATTCACTTTACGTCTCATCCGGGAGGGTAAAAGGCTCTGCAGAATGAGATGTCGTCACCATGTTCAACCATGCCAACAAAATGGGATACTTTCTCCAAGCATGGAAAGTCCAGTAGCCAAAGTTGGGAAACCAACATATCACCCCTCAAGCCACGGTCCACTGGAGACTTTTTGACGTTTGTAACTAATATCTGGACATCTGCAATTGAAAAGCGTAGTGAATCGAGGGCGGTCGCATTAGATATCTCTAAGACTTTCGACCGTGTTCGGCACGGGTATTGCTAAGCAAGCACCCATATACAGGTTTACACAAATGTCAATTAGACGGACAATTACTACATGAACATGGAAAGTCGTGTCAGGCTGTGGCGGTGCCAAAAAGAGCCGCCTTTAAATTTCTAGCTAAACGCATGATCGTCATCGAACGCATGATTTTGGGTTTAAATGTCAGAGCTAGATATGGACTGCAAGACGGATACGGTACAACGTTAATGTTTTACTTTGTTTTTTAATTGAAAAAAACGCAAGATCGCCGTTTTCCTAGTGTAGTGCGACTGCAAAGGCTTTAGATGGGACATTTTATACATATGTTTAATATGCGATTCACGCGGGATTGTTCGGGGTATCATCGTAAAACTTGGTATGTTTACACCCGATTTGTCCGCCCTTAAGGTGTATATCGTGAGATGGCGTTAATGGTACTTATTCGCCTACAATGGTAGTAATTTCAGTCAGGAAAAACATGATCGCATTGTGCATCATCAGTTTATGATTAATATTATTAACATACATCCTTACTAATTTTGTAAATATGAGTAAATAATTTTAAACGTTTATATATCTAACTGTAAGATGTTGTTGTTGTGCTTCACCCACAATATTAAAAACGAAAATTAACAACACAACAATTAAAATAAATAATAAAGCGGAAGTAAACAAACAAAACTGTTGAAAACAAAAAAGAAAATAAGAAACAGCTGCTACAGCGTCATACATTGCAGCCATCCGTACAAATTGTCTCCTATAATCCACAGAGTTATTATTCTTCAAAAAAAAGTCTTAATCATTTTAAAATTATGACGAATCAAACAAATAGATAAAAGCCCGATACTTTTCCATCAGCTTTATATTAAGTAATAATGTGATGTTCTATATGTGGCCTAGTGACCTATGAATTAAGATAACTTAACTATAAGACTGCATAATTACATTGCCACTGTCAATGGTCGAATATTTACAGATTAAAACCTCTACGTTTTTGATATACTAAACTTACATTGCATATGCCAGCATCTCCAAATCACATTGTTCAATCGGATTTTGTCTTTCCAACGAAGTCGGACGCCTTTGAAATGGTTCCATTTTGGTGAGGTAAGTTTCTGGCTGTAAAAAAGGTAAATGATATATTCATTTGCTTCTACGCAACGCGCAGCTTATACTAGATTATTAACTTAGTATTAATACTATGTGGAACCCGGTGGGTACATTGTGGAATGTGTGAAGAAAAGAGGCCTTCGCCAATTCTGATGTGAAATTTCTCTTATTTACCACGCAGTCCGTGGAGCTAAGAACAAAAACATACTCTATGACAGTAATATTTCGATTCATATTTAATTAGATTTTATATTTACCAGTTGACGATAAATCTAAGAACTATACATCAAACCATTCGCTAGTAGTTTCAAAACGAACCCATTTTTAAGATCGGACGATCTTGTTTTCTCTTCGAATTCACTGTTAGGATTGTATTAATAGAGTAAGATGGGACATGGAAGTCCTGGCGACTCTGCGAACGTCGCCACAAGCTCAGAGAACTACCTGACCCTTCGCCCACCCAAAGGCTCATATCCCTACGAGCCCTACACCTGCATGGATAATTCAAACGTCGGTAAACGCAATTAGCTAAGAGAAGTAGCTAAACGCGCTATCGTCAGGTTTTGGTTATTTTCGTAAATAGTGGGCGAAAAAAGGGATGAGCCGATCCACAAAATATCATGCGCCAAACCATATTTTAGCTCCTCTCCCTCGCCCCAATCACGTCGGCCACCTTCACTCTGGGCCCCCCTCCTCGTCCGCCTGTAATAAAGCCCCCCCCCGTAATAATAGCAAACCTGTTCGCCCCACACCACCCCCGGCCCTTATCTTCAATTCCATCCCCCTCTTTGACCTCAAAACAGGCGCCAAGTATTCCAACTTCCATAGGTCACACACTCTCAATCCTCCCCCATCCTATCTGGACGTGCCTCACTCATCCACAGAACCTAACCCGAGTTAGAAATCCCAATTTCCATCCCGAATTCCAATCAGTCGCTATCCAACCACTACCGCCGGAGGTCACGCCGCCCGGAGTTAAATTTAATTGCTTCGATTTTTAGACAGTCGAATATTGTCGTTGCGCGAATATTGTCGCAACACCAAACTGCACACATGCATTTGCGTAAAATTTTTAATTACCACGGTCGCAGTGTCGAGAAAGAAGTGTATCTTGTAATAAAAATATAGAAAATCAATTGATAATATTAATAATAGTCCTAAGTAAAAAAGAAAAACAAAAAAATTACAAACTCTCTCTTTAAATAATATGCCGAAAAATAAAGAACATAAAAAAACAACAAAATAAAACAGTGTTTTCGTTTCCTTTTTCCTCTGTGAACAATTTTTGACGACGTAAGTGTTGGCGGGTGAAGTGAATCCGTGCCCATGTTCGGCATCATACTTCGTACCCCCCACATTGGTGACGCGACAGTGAACACGAAGCATTCAACAAAAAATTATTCAACTAAGTTCAACAAAAGCCAACAAAAAAAACACGGTTCAAAAAAGAAAATTAAAAACTTTTTCAAAATCAAAAGACAATACTACAAAAAACGAAGAAAAACCGTAAAGTAAAAAATTAAATGAAATAAACAAAATCAAAGGACAACATATCAAGAGCATGCAGAGATTTCAAAAATAAAGTAAAAAATACAAAAATTAAACAAATCAATAATTTCGAATTTAATAAAAGGAGGAAATAATTAAAATAAATCGCCAACAAAAAGACGGTGCGAAATTCAAAAAAATATAAATCAAGAATTAAGTTTTTCAATAAAATAACTGAAGGAAAACCTAAAAATCCATTGAAAGGCATCTTTAACATCACGGCGACGCCAAACGATACCGCCCACCTTTAGACAACATCAGCACCTTTAGCACCACGGCGACGCCAACCGATACCACCCACCTTTAAAACCCAGCTCTGGACATCAGGACGCAATAGTTCCAGATAACAGGTTTTTCTTTTCCTTTTCTATTTATTCATTTATGGTGAGCTCCTTCTGAGCCATCAAATATAAAATTTCGAAGTGAATTGGAGAATTTTTAATTGACTAGTTTTGTTGCCCTGGCGCAAGGCTAATGACCTTGCCGGAAAAACAAATGATTATTGACAATTTAATAAGTTATAAAATAATTTAATAACTCAGATATGAACCGGATACCGATGGAGAGACTTGCTAAATAAAGCCAAGACCGGATTCCGGTTGTAGTGCCGATGATGATGAGAGTTACGTTGGTCATGGTCAACTTCTCTCAGGGCATTATATACCTTGGCTATGTTATCATAGGTGGCCTTAAATTCTATGAATAGATGATATAATGGAATCTTAAATTCCAGACATTTTTCCATCGCCTGCCTAAGGGTTAATATCTGATCAATCACTGATCTGCCTGGGATAAAGCCACAGCGATATTAACCAATGATGACTTTAGGGTATGGGGATATCCGATCTTATAGGCGGTACTCAGCAATGTTATACCCCTATAGTTGTTGCACAGTGTTATATCTCCCTTCTTATGTATGGGACCAGTAAGTTATAATATAATATAATTAAGTTTGAATTCAAGCATTTTTCGTGTACCTTATATGTTAGAATCTTAGAAAAAAAAAAAGAAAATAAAAAATGATTGCATGAAATTATACAGGACTGGTCACCCTCGGGTGTTGGGACCGAAATCACGAAGGCTCCTTGTGTGTCATATGCACAAATGGCCGGTGCTCCTAAGCAACCAGCATCCATGGAACATACATATAGTAATGGAAGAATGCCTGGGCCAGAGGCACATTCAGAAATAATTACAATGTTATTAACCATGCAACGACAATTTCCCGAATTGCAAAAAACACTGACTGAGCAAAGGGCACGAATAGATACTCTCTATTCAACCCTGTTCTCAAATAACTCTCCACTTCAAAATCTTCAACCCTCCGTCTGAACTAAACCTAAAAATTATTGCTGTGAATGTAAATTCACTAATCCACATTGAAAGAAGAGATAATTTAGGCAATCTGCTCCAAGCCGAATGCCCAGATGTGCTCTTGGCTAGCGAAACTAAGCTAAACCAAAGGCACAAAATGGGCTACAAAAATTATAACATAATTAGACGAGATCGACCACATTCTACTCGAGGGGGTGGGGTCGCTGTCTTAGTGAAGAAAGGTCTTCACCATAAGGTCGTTTATAGCACGGAAGTACACAAATTTCAGGTGCTAGAGGCATGCATTATAGATATTCCTCTAAAAAGTCAAAGGCATCTATATATAGTCGCTGCTTACGCTCCTGAATCTGTTCAGGGTACCCAATTTATCAGTGAAATCGATACGCTTTTCCGAATCTCAAGTTAGATACGGAAAAAATTACTTTTTAATGGCTGGTGATTTCAACGCCAAGCACAGTGCCTGGGGCAATCTGACCTCGAACACCAGAGGCAATGCCTTGTTTGATTGGTGGCAAACAAATGCGATCAAGCATAAACTAGAAGTGTACGCTACAACTACGCCGTCTTATCCAAGAGGTAACTCCTTCCTGGATTTACTTATGACAGATGATCGAATTCAGTTACCAGATACCGAGGAAACTACACGAAATTGTCTTCGCACGATTGAGTACGATAGCGATCATTACGGACTTGGAGCCGTAATACACGTGCCAAACGAGTACCATCTACTTGAGCAGTACGACAAGGTACACTCTTTCGATTTCCGAAAAGCACATTGGTCGCGTTTCAATCGCATAGTAAAAAGAGAAATACGCAACATTGGCATAGACCCACCGACTAATAGAAACCTTCGTAATGATGAAATCGATCATTACCTGCTAACTATGAACGATATTGTTACTAACACAATGAATGGTTCCATCCCCAAAGTAGCTCATATGGATGGCTATACCCACCGATACAGAAATGCAACTATTGATGCTTTGTATAGGGAAAAGAGCACCCTGCTCTCAAAGCTGAAATTATTGTATAGGCAGTTCAGTGACCCAAATAGCAATGAAATCAAAACAATCAAGTCCTTGATTAAAAATCTTCAAAAACTGATCCGGGATAATTACCGAGCAGTAATAAATGAGGAGTGGAGCAACAGAATTCGAGCTGTTCAAGCAAACGGACCGAACATGTTTTCACAAATCAAGAAAATATGTCGAAGAAAAGATAACAATGACATTCCCTGTCTCCGAATTCCACGGACTCCCGAGAATTGCCAGATAATGCTGAACGCATGACTCACCCTAGAGCACATCAACTCCAATGATGAAGTAATAATAGTCGAAGATCCGCAAAAGAAAGCGAATTCAATTGGAGCCTGTTTCGAAGCAGTGTACACAGTTAACCAATCAGTTCATGTTAACACTGAAATTGAAAGCAGCGCCCGGCAAAGACATTGCTCGTTGCACAATCAACTTCACAACTGGCGTTCCGAAAACCGTAGTTTCATCACAATCGGCGAAAATAATAGAGCGGATTCTCCCGTCAGAAATGAAAATGCAAATTTGTTTGTGCGCAAGGATGAACTTAGAAACATACTTAGATCAATAAAAAAATAAGAAATCATCTGGTATAGATAACATTCCAAATGTGGTTCTAAGACACTTGCCTCGCGATGCAGTGAACATATACACTACTTTGTTCAACAACGCTCTAAACAATCCACACTATCCAACCCATTGGAAGAACACAGTAGTCCCCCTATCCCCAAAAAGGGCAAGGATAAGAGCAATCCAGCCAATCTCCGCTCGATTAGCTTGCTTCCCAACATCGGCAAGGTATTCGAAAAAATTATAAACAAACCACTGATAGGTTGGTGTGATGAAAACGACATCATCCCCAACAACCAGTTTGGATAGAGTTCACGCAGGGACGAAACTTGTTTCCGATATACAGTGGAACAAGGCAAAGCGATAATGTACAAGCGCCTGCTTGGTTGACTTTGAAATGGCTTTCGACACCGTATGGTTAGAAGGACTTGTCTATATGTTAACAAACCTGGGTATACCGCAATATCTGCTATATATAATTTATGATATGATAATGGACAAACATTTTGTGATGAAATGCGGGGACATACTCTCCAACAAGACCTTCCAAATTAAAAATGGCTTACAGCAGGGAGCTGTGAATTCTCCCATTCTTTTCAATATTTACACTAGTGATCTAGTGAGTTCTCTCGAAAACGCCATTGCGTACGCCGATGACATAGTGGTGTACACAACAGGAGGACAAATAGACGTCATCAAGACTTTTGCGACATTCTGGAAATTAAAGATTAATTAAAGAAATTAAAGATTAATTTCCAGAAAGCCGAGACTATTCTTCGCGGAACGCCCCTATCCAGGGTCTCGAGGGATACAAAATACAACTGGAAACACTTTTTTATTGTAGGTAACAATAACCTTCCACTGCAAGTGAAAACTGTAGTTAGATACCTTGGTATCTGGCTAGACCAGTATTTATATTTTGACAAGCACATAGCAGCGTCCCTCTCCGCAGCTAAAAGGGCATATTCTATGACAAGAAGTCTATTCCGGAGTAGTCTTCTTGACCCCAGAGTCAAAATAAGTTCGTACTCAGCATTCATCCGACCAGTTTTGGTTTATGGCTGCCTAGTATGGTATAATATATCACCACTTTATATGGAGAAGTTTCGTGTGTTCGAACGGCAGTGTTTGCGTTCCTGCCTTGGACCTTATAGAACACCAGAGTCGCAATACAAAAAATTCTATCACAACAAAATCTTGTATAACAAATCAGTGTTAAATAGGATAGACAATTTCATAATTAACATTATTCGTGGTCACATACCAAGGGCAATGTCATCATCATCATCGGCACTACAAGCGGGAGTTGGTCTTGGCCTTATTTAGCAAGCCCTGAGGCTTGTTAAATTTTCCATAATGATTTGTTTTTTTTTTCGGGCAAGGTCATTAGTCTTGCGCCAGAGGCTCCTCGACGGGGAATCGAACCCCGGTCTCCCGCGTGACAGGCGGGTATACTAACCACTATACTATCAAGGGCAATGTGCAGTGACAATAATCTTATTTCGAGAGCATTCATCCCAACGATATGTATCTGGAGAATACGCTCCAGAATGGGTTTATTCCCCCAGAAGCGTTCCCTTTCTTGGATCAAAAAGGACTTATCCAAGACGTGCATGGAGTCCCGATTATTTACCACGCTCTCCAGGGTGCCAGGGACGAACGAATTCTCCATGATAGTGATCTCTCCAATGCCCCAGACCGCCTGCGTTTTAGTACGGCGATCAGCGAAAGAGATAAATCAGCCAAAGATCGAGCATCTCCCAAATGGTTGTGGCTTCTCGACGAGGAGAGGACTTCACTTCCTCAGATATAGTACGAGGGTTGCCTCTTATGTTTCGGGATTTGGCAACCCTAGTGTTGCAATCCGGCATTTGACAGCTCTGTCGTAAAGTTGGACATTTTTGAGGTTATACGCTCTCAGAACGTTTTGACATACGAGCGCTATTTGTGTTGTTTACAGTAACTTAAAAGATTCATCTCGGCCCAAAAATGGAATTAAATCGTCAACATTTTCGTGCGATTATTTTTTACAACTTTCGGCGTGGATTAACTCAGCAACAGTGCATGGATGAACTTAATTCAATTTTTGGCGATGAAGCTCCATCAAGGACCAGTGTTTATCGATGGTATGGTGAATTCACCAGTGGTCGTAGTTCACTCCAAGATGAATTTCGTGAAGGTCGTCCAAAATCAGTTGTTGTTCCGAAAACCATTGATGTTGTGCGCGAACTGATATTGGAAGATCGTCATGTGACCTATCGTGAGATTGAGACAACCTTAGGCGTTAGTAGGACCAGCATACATTCAATATTACATAAACATTTGACTGCCAAAAAAATTTGTTCGCGTTGGATCCCACATAATTTGTCAATCGCCCAAAAAAAGGCTCGTGTCAATTGGTCGAAAGAAATACTCAAAAAATACGATCGCGGTGCTTCGAAACACGTCTGTGACATCGTGACAGGTGATGAATCGTGGATTTACGCGTATGAGCCCGAAAGTAAACAGCAGTCGACTGTCTGGGTGTTTCAAGATGAGCCAAATCCAACAAAAGTTGTTCGCGCACGAAGCACTTCCAAGCAAATGGTCGTACCACTAGAACAACGCAGAACAGTCAATTCTGAGTGGTACACAACCATTTGTTTGCCAGTTGTCCTCCAAGAAATCAGGAAAACCAACCGCCGAAGACGGATCACTCTTCACCACGACAATGCGAGCTCTCACACATCGGCTGCAACAACTGCATTTTTGAGCACCCAAAACATCGATTTGATGGGTCATCCGCCGTATAGTCCTGACGTGGCACCGAATGACTTCTTTTTATTCCCGTACGTAAAAACCAAACTGAGAGGTCAACGTTTTTCGACACCTGAAGAAGCGGTTGCTGCATTCAGAATGCATGTGTTGGAGATACCTCAATCAGTGTGGCAAAAGTGCTTCGACAATTGGTTCAAACGCATGCAAAAGTGTATAGATCTTCGTGGGGAATATTTTGAAAAGCAATAAAGTGATTTTCGATGATCAATATTTGTTTTTGTTCTCTAATCCCGAAATATAAAAGGCAACCCTCGTATGCCTCTCAAGTGCAACGCTCTCCTTCCTCTTGTTCCCCCTCCCCATGTCCTCCTTCCAATATTACGTTTATTACCTATTTTGTAACTATTCTGTTTTATTTTTATTTACCTCTTCGTTTCGTTTTGAAGTTTTTGTTTTTTTGTTTTGTTTGTTACCGAAATCACGAATTTATGGCTGTCTCGGTTAAAATTTGATCAAGTAAAATGCTTAAAAAATTCCTGGAAGAAGCGACAAGTATTTTTTACTGCGCTTTGAATGGAATGTTCGGGAAAGTGAATTATTGAATTCGGGTAACGACTTCCTGAAGAAGATGATCATGAAATGCATATGAAGATGAGGGAAGTTAACTTTTAGGCTGAAACAGAGTCCATATTGTGACAAACACTAAGAAAAAATATCACTTCATAATGTGTTAATCCGCGATAGGCGAGGATCAGAGACACTCTATAACCAGGTAAGTTAAAATTCGAAATATCAGTATCAGTTACTATCTGGATTTAATGCAAGGACTGCTGGTTTGCGCTTAGAATCGGCTGTATCTGCCCAGGAGAAATTGCACGGGAAATCACGATTGCTGCAGTGGTCAACCTGGAACTCTTGTATTATTGGAACGGTCCATCGCAAAAAAACAGTACTGCCCTGAAATGAGATGTAAACTGAGATCCGCAATGGTTCTTGTAGCAGCTGTCTCACTAAATCCCTGCAAAAACTCAATCACAATTTATTGTGAGAGAAGTACATAAAAATGCAGCAGTAAATACAATGAAATCCAAAATTCTCGAGTCATCGAGTCGCAATCAAAAGCGTATTTTATATGTGAAAAAGTACAAAAAAATAACAGTCTGGATTGTTGGGTAATTGTTCTGTTTGGTGACAGGCAAATCTGAGTTTTTATATAGAAAACAAACGAAAATATGAAGGACGAAAAATAATATATGACAAGCAAATTATAAATTGAATCATAAATATGGTGGTAGTACGGCTGCGAGGTATGACATCATATGGCTTTGGTAATTTTGTCTTTATTGACAATGCCCTGAATAAAATTGTGACCCCAATATATTAAGAAAACATTCATTCAAATCACTTATTAATTTTCCAAGAAATCAACAACTCAATACACACAACGAATGTGGCAAAGGAAAGATTCCTTTATTGAACTCCTAGGCAGCTGGATCACGGTCTGTATTCATAAGCTGTAAGCCGCATCGAATATCTGTGGGCGTATTTCGACAAACAAATCCGAAAAAAGATATAACAAGCAAAAAGTCATTAAAATCAACTTTTGTGGGAGAATGGGAAAATTGAATTGACAAAAAAGCTGGTTCTGCGATACCGCTGTTTTAAATTCAAGGGGGGAATCAGACGAAATACTATTTTGAATTTTTTGTTTCCTTTGTTTAATGTATACTTTTCTGGTGCCTTAGAAATAATGTTTTTATTTTAATATTGTTTATTACTAATATTAATTTTTTTTTTTTTGTTATTGTATTTTTATTATAAGGTTTTTGTCATGTTTCATGTGCCAGATCATTGACATAACCCGGCTTCAAAAATGAATTCAAAAGACTCTTCATTTAGCACGAAGTGTTGTCTAATAAGGGTTTCTCGGTGATATCTGGTACTTGTGTAGAATGTCAAGTCTTATCTTTTATAGTTAATAGTATCAATTGTTTTTCAATACGAAATAAAAATATCATCTTCTAAATGCTTGTGTGTTTTATTTGAAAATCATATTTCGAGCCTCTTAATAAAAAGTCTACTTATTTTATAAGAAGATTTATTCCATTTAGTATAATTTAAATCTACAAATGCAATTTGCAGGCATACACTTTGTTTTCAGACTGACAGTTTATCGAGCATATTAGCGAACATTGTCACATGCATCTACAACTAAAACCCCATCAAAGCAAGATAACGTTACCCGATTGAACATTATTTTGAAGGTAGAGCATTTGGAGTTGCAAACTCAAAGAAGAAAAGTAATATTTCTAGATCGACACAAAAAGTATATATTCCATCCTAAATCAATGTAGTTTGCAGTTTCATGCAATGGAGATGGTATTTTCTACCGCAGAATTCAAGCGTCGTTCGAATCAATAAAATTTCCAACGCGAACGCCTGTTGACAATATTAATTGAAAATGGCGTCTTATATAGATCCGCTGGTTACATGTTGAAGTAAAATTCTTATATCAACTTGCGACAATTAAATTTTCCACGATTACTACGAATGCGTCACCTTTTCACAACCAAGAGTTGTACTATCGCTGAGTTGTATGAATACGAGATAAATATTTGGATTAGTGCTTATTCAATAGAATCAAATATAACAACAAGTTAATCTGCAAGTGATAACATTATTCTTAGCTAAGCTTCCCTCGTTCATTAAATACACAGCTCGCTCGGAGTCACGGAACCAAGTACGATATACGACGAGTGCACACATAATCAATTCTTGCTCGCAATTCGCCCAACGAATCGTTCCGAGTATTGCGCGCGAATTTGAAACTCTGCACTTGCACTATCGCTTTCAACAAATGTGTTACTTTTTGTTTACTGTGGTCCGGTCGAATCATACTGTGCTGACATTTAAGCCCCGGAGGGTGGGATATTACAATAGCTATTTTCCACGACAAAGAGTTCAAATTTTCTTTTTAAGCACTGTCCTGGATATTGTTGTTTTTGTGGTGTTTATGAATATGGAATGCCATGCTCAACATGAACTTTCGGTCAAGGAAGTCTTAATCACGCTTTGAAAAGGTGATGCATGAGTAATAAGATACTTAATCATAATTTGTGCAAAGACATAAAGAGCATTACCCCTTGGGGTTGCCCAAGACCGGCTTAATTGGTTATGCTGTTCTAGAAATGTTCTTAGCAAATTTTTACGAAGCGTATTTCGCACTGTGATGACTTTTAACGAGTTGCGTCTTCCAGCGAAAAATAAAGGAAGAATAATTCGGAAGTTTCGTTAGTATTCACGTGTGCTACTTCTGATAATGGAAGAATGAAATTTTGACCATAAACATTAAAGATATAGGGAACGAGGACAGGCTGTCGGTATAATAATAATCATCTATCTTCGTAGTACTATTTTTAATTCCCGAAAAAAATTGATTACTCACATATTTCTGGTATAAAAGGGGAACTTAAGACGCCTTTGAATGTTAAAAAACCGCAAATAAATAACCGTGTCCAAAACCTAATATTTTGGCAAGAGACTTGCTATTATTCGGGTACAATTATGAGACGTGGCAAAAGTTAAAATTGATTCCATGAAATTTCACACCTATATATTGTCATTAGTTTTCATTTTGTTATACGTCAACGTATATCCCTGTAAGTTGAAAGGAGAAAACTTGTTTTCGAAATCTCAAAAATTACGTCGTCACATGCACACGAAGGTAACTGAAATTTTCCCCCAATATATAACAATACAGGTGTGTGGGGGGTATATGTAGTGGTGCCGGCACGGGCACAGGTTCACCCATACTCCACACTTAAAATCACGAAACCTGTGCACCATAGGAGAATGAAAAATAAAAACAATGGTGATGTCTACTTGCTTGATCGCCTCTTTTATTTTCACGTGTCTTCCGAATCAAAATGACACAGGTATTGTCTAGTGGCTTAGTTGTTCTTTTTCATTTCTATGTATTTTTCAAATCAAAATAACACAGGTATTGTCTAGTGGGTTAGTTGTTCTTTTTCATTTCTATGTATTTTTCAAATCAAAATGACACAGGTATTGTCTAGTGGCTTAGTTGTTCTTTTTTTAATTTTTATGTATTTTGTTGTAGCAGGAACTGAAATGAACGGGCGACTCCTCGTACGAAAGATATTATTTATTTAATATTACAAACCAAGGTGTGAACTTGGTTTCAACAAATATATATTAGCCTGACGCGTGTAGTAAAAGCGCGCTCGGTCTGGTATAACTGTCAGAAGTAGAGCGAGCGCATTAAGGTGCGAATTCATTTGCCTCTTACTCGTAACGGTCGGTCCGGCGCTACAATCACATAGAGCACACAGCTTAGGGCGGATCCACAACACTCCCCCTCGATTGTATTGCCAGTTCGATCCTCTGAAGAACCTCCGACGCCGATCAAATCCAGACACTTCCGATGTTTTTCTTTTATCAATCCCTTCGTAAGAAATTCTGCGGGCATCTTATCCGAAGGAAGGTGCTTAATATCCAGTCGACCCCCCGCGCGCAAGACGTCTCTGACGATATGATGCCTGATGTCGATGTGTTTCGATTTCGCGTGAAACGCATGATTCTGGGTCAGTAGTTGTGCCCCTCGGTTGTCGTTCATCACCAGAACTCTTTCACACTCGAACAGCTTGAGCTCCGACAAGAATCCCTGTATGTATAGGACTTCTCTCGCGGCTTCAGTTAATGCCATGTACTCCGCCTCAGTGGACGAAAGCGCGACGGTGCGTTGTTTCCTCGACTCCCGGCTGATGGCGGCACCGCTCAAGTTAAAGACGTATCCGGTATACGACCCTCGATTTACCGGGCACCCGGCCCAATCGGCGGCCACGAACCCTTCCAAGGTCTTCATGCTCTTCGTGTACGTGATTCCGAAGTCGGCGGCCCTCTTCAGATATCTCAGGATGCGTTTCGCCGCCTTCCAGTGTGCCTCGCCGTGACAAGTGTTGAATTGACTGAGAAAACTGACAATATGCGAAATGTGCGATCTTGTGGCAAATCAAAATAACACGGGTATTGTCTTGGTGCTTACTTGTTCTGCTAACGTTCACGTTGATTGTAATGACCGATTTGCCTTTTGATCGGGTTGGCCCACTGAAAGAATTCAGCGCAAATGACGCGGCGGTATAAATCAGTGGAAGACACTACTTCCCGAACGGACGTGAATACCCAAGTACGAACTTCGCCTGACTCTCGCAACACACGACCTCGTCTTGATTCCCCGGTGGTTGGTATTAGACTCCCGGTACTTGCGCACTGCTCGGTGGATGATTAGCGACTGACTAATAGGGGGCAAGAATTCATTCGTGGTGTCGTGGCAGTGGAGTCGTCGCTGAGTAAACTCCCTTCCACTCACTAGGAATGTGAAGAAGGGTTGCTATGCGTACATAGAGAATTGTTTCGAGGAATTTTCTGCCGTACAGGCTGAATTAGATTCCTCTGTTGGTGTGTATACGGAGACATCGGTTTCCGGGGCATAACCAAGTATGGGCATGAGTTGTCGGTTAGACAAAGGAACATGGTACTTGGTCGTTGCGATGGTTGTTCCGTGGAAATGCAACGCATCGTGCTGGTGAGTTACCAGTAAGGAGAATTGGTATTGTTCAATTGGTTTGGGTAGGATGGGAGCCGAAATGGTTTTCGGGGAAGTTACTGCTGCTTGGTTGCAAGCGAGAAATATAGTTTAAGTAGGAAATTAAACGAAGTGGTTTTTGGGAAAAATGTATGCGGTTTGATGTAGATGAGGGAGATGATTTATATTCTGTTGTAAGTTTTTGGAAATGCCTTTCATTACAGATTGGGAAATGGATTCTTGCAAGTTTGGGGATGTATGTGATTGCAGATTTGGGAACGGATGCTGTTGCATATTGGGAGTGTGTTCTTTGCGTGTTTGCGAATGTGTGCTGTTGCAGATTTGGGTTATGGTGGCGGGCTGTTAGCGGTCAAAATTGGTTGGAATTGTGGGTTGGTTCTCCATGCGATATAGAGAACCCCCACAGGTGTACAAACTAATTGTGAATTGTACACGAGGAATAAAATTCTGGAGACCCAAAATTAGGTGTTTTTCTTGCATTTTTTTCCCAATGACGGAAGCAAATATCAATGTCAAATTTTGTACACGTATTTATTAAGTATTTTGGTATACATAAAAAATGGTTTTGGTGAAAAATTATATTCATTAATAAATTGACAATTTTTACACAGTGCGACGATTAGAAAAAAGGTACCCATCGGTCTCCATCGTAGCGCTGTTTGCAATCGTCTGTAATCATACAAGAACAAGTTTTTTGAAATTTTGAAATTCTGCCGTAGTCTGAACCTATTTAAATAAAAAAATCAAAAATAAACAAAATGGCGGATATGAAAACTTTAGGTACCGATTTTCGCATTTTTTGTTTGCTCTTTAACGTTGAATAGTAAAAGAATGTACATGTTGTAGTAAAAAAAAATTTACACATAATATATCGTTAGGCCTTACACTGTAAGCCCTTCATTAATGTAAACCCATTGTGACTGATCTAGTACAATAGGACGATAATGGATGGACTTCCGGTTCCTTGCCTTTTTCTTGTTCGAGTAGTCACGGCAGGTGGACGTAAGAAACAAATTAAAATTGTAAATCCCGATAATTTAAATAAAAATATAATTAGTAAAATGTATAATAGGTTTAGACTCCAATAAAAATAATTTATTAGATGTGCAACTAAAAAAAAAAAAACAGGCCAAAAGGCCGATCGATCCATCGAGTCGTTTTTAAGACATCGTGGAGACCAATGTGAAAAACATGGTTTCGAGAAAAACGCGTGTAAACTGTTGACAACGTTGGTAACGGCGAGTCACCCTTTTATGTTGTAACCTTTTTTATAAAACTATTTTCGCAAAAACCGTTTTTTTGATTGATTGAATAACGCATTTATTGTACAATAATTTAACAAATGTTGACTTGGGACTAAAATGCTAAATCCTATTTTACAATCTTTTCTTATTCTTAAAATAATTTACTGGCTCTACACGAGCACTCTAAATTACACGATATAATTTTGTGTAATGCCTTTCGGCGTACAATAATATTTTTATATTTTTATATTTTTATATATTTTCTATTACCCGAATATTTTAGAAGACGAAGTTCTCTCTGTATTTTTTTTTTTTTTTTTTTTAAATAATATAAGGTAAAAAAGTTTACAAAAAAAAAATAATAACAAAAAAACAAAAAATGTTAACATAAAGAAATTTTAAAACGAAAAAGAATCTAAATGAAAAATGGAAATGAAAAGGAAGAATAAATAAATATGGAAAGGGAAGTGAGGAATGGGAAGGGAAGGCGTAGCGTCTGAAGGTGTTACTATATTTGGGGATATTAAATCCTTTCTTCATTGTCAATCCACCACCAGTTGGGATGGGATCGGTCATTTATAGATTTATCTCGATCGCCTATTGCCATGCTAAATCGCAAGTGAACTGCAGCATTTGATATATCACTGTTATAAAGAATCCGTTTGTCCCTGGCACCATGAAAAGCGTGGTAAATAATAGGGACTCCGTGCTTGTTTTGGATAAGACCTTTTCTATCCAATAGAGGGAACGCTTCTGGTGGGATAAACCCATTTTGGAATGTATTCTCTAGGTATATGTCATTGGGGTAGTATGCTCCCGAGATAAGATTATTTTCGCTGCACATTGCCCTTGCAGTGTGACCACGAATAATTTTGATAATGAAATTGTCTAACCTATTCAGTCCTGATTTGTCATACAGTGTCTTATTAGGATAGAATTTCCTGTATTGAGACTCAGGTGTTCTATGTAACCCGAGGCAGGAACGCAAGCACTGCCTCTCGAACATGCGAAACTTTTCCATGTAGGATGGGGAAACGTTGAACCATACCGGGCAACCATACACTAATATTGGACGAATAAATGCTGAGTAGGAAATTATTTTAACTTTGTGATCTAGGAGACTATTTCGAAACAGACTTCTTGTCATTGCATATGCACTTTTAGCTGCGGAGAGGGCAGCTGCTATGTGCTTATCAAAGTATAGGTATTGGTCCATCCAGATACCAAGGTACCTGACAACAGTTTTCATTTGCAGCGGAAGATTATTGCTTCCTACAATGGAAAAGTTTTTCCAATTATGCCTTGTATCTCTTGAAGCTGTAGAAAGAGGTGTTCTGAAAAGGATGGTTTCTGTTTTTTGGAAATCAATTTTCAATTTCCAATCGTCACAAAAGCGTTTGATTTTATTGAAGTCTTCTTGAAGAAATCTGTTAATGGCATCGATATTTTTTTCTGATCTGTACACTACAATATCGTCGGCATATGCAATATCATGATTAAGAGACCCAACTAGATCACTAGTATAAATATTGAAGAGAATGGGAGAATTCACGGCTCCCTGCTGTAAGCCATTTTTATTATGGAAAGTTTTATTGGAGATTTTGTCCCCACATTTTACCACAAATTGCTTATCCATTATCATATCGTAAATGATGTATAACAGATATTCGGGCAAACCTAGATTTGATAGCTTATATACAAGTCCTTCTAACCATACGGTATCGAAGGCCTTTTCAAAGTCAACCAAACATACGCCTGTGCATTGTCGTTTTGCCTTGTTCCACTGTATATCGGAAACAAGTTTTGCAGCTGCATGAACTGTGTCGTGCCCCGCTCTAAAGCCAAACTGGTTGTTCGGAATGATGTCGTTTTCATCACACCAGTTTATCAATGCCTTATTTATGATTTTCTCGATATTTTGCTAATGTTTGGAAGCAGACTAATCGACCGAAGGTTAGCGGGATTGCTCCTGCCCTTGCCCTTTTTGTGGATGGGATGGACTACTGCTATTTTCCAACGTCTTGGAAAGTATGCATTATTTAGAGCGTTATTGAACAAGGTAGTGTAAATTTTCACCGCTTCCGGAGGCAGATGTTTAAGAACTGTATTCGGAATACCATCTGTTCCAGAGGATTTCTTGTTTTTAATGGATCTGGGCATTCTCCTACGGTATGATTGTTTTGGCACTTTACACATCTAAATTCCATACAACAGTTAGATGCAACGTGGCCGAATCGTTGGCACCACATGCACTGCAACACCCGGTCAGCCTTCCGTATTTTTTCCCAAATTATTGTTTGGTGGAAAATAACTTTCGCAAAAACCGTTTTTGGGGACATATTCTACTTATAGTGTGTCACTATCTCTCGGATAGAAGACTGCTCTATGATACAGATGAGGGACCACAGGAATATAAAATAATAGCGGATGTACCTTAGGGATCTGTATTAGGTCCGCTGTTATGGAATATGTATGATGGTGTCCTCAGAGTCAACCTACCAGAAGATCATTGGCTACAGATGATTTGGCAATAGTGGCAGTAGCTAAATGACCTGGAGAATATTTGCTCCCAAGCAATCCAGAACATTAAACGCTGGCTAGATATGGCCGGACTGAAACTAGCTGGACATAAGACGGAGGCAGTTTTAATAAGCAGCCACAAGAAAGGAAATAGAAGGACAAATAATCAGACCCAGTCCCACATTAAATATCTTGGTGTTATACTCGACAACAGGTTGACATTCAAAGGACACCTGAGGAAAACGAGTGAAAAAACGGCAAGAGTAAGCATAGTTTTGGCGGGACTGCTACCCAATGTTGGAGGACCCCGGCCCCACATAAGGAAACTCATAACCAGTGTCAACACCTCCATTATAATGTTTGCAGCTCACATATGGGCAGGAGCCGCACAGTATAAGTCTTACATGAGGGGAGTGAACTCAGCGCATAGGCTGGCGTCACTAAGAGTATGCTGTGCATTCCGAACAGTATCCGAAGGTGCCATAAATATTTTGGCCGGGAGGACTCCACTTGACATTGCAGCTTAAGAAAACGCTGCATTGAATGAGGTCTCCCAAGAGAATCGTCGTCAGAGAATGCGGTCACAATTAGAGCTCTCAAGCCTAAGAGAATGGCAATGAAGGTGGGATTTTCCACCAAAGGAAGATGGACCGACACCGTGATATCTGATGTAGAAACATGGGTGAAAAGAAAACATGACGAGCTGAATTACCACCTGACTCAGCTAATATCAGCACATGGATGCTTTAGAGAATACTTGCACAAGTATAAGCATGTGAATCACCCATACTACTTGTATTGCGAAGGCAAAATAGAAAATGCGGCACACGTGCTCACAGAGTGTGTGAGATTCGAGACCGCACGAACGATTTTGGAGAGACATATAAGACGGACAGTTACTCCTGGAGGAGTAATAGAATACATGCTTAGTTCAAAACAGGCATGGTCCGTAGCAAATGATGTTCTATGTAACATGATGCAGAAGTTGCGACGCGACGAGCGGAGTAACAGGTAAACTCCGTTCTGCCCCGCAATAGAATATCGAAAAGAAAGTTCCGCGGAGATCAACGGGAATATGCGCCTGCCGAGAGGTGTTTTTATCCTGAGAAAGGTTGGCGCAAGGCTAATAACCTTGCCCGGAAAAATTAATTATTATGGCAAATTTAACAAGCCTCGGATATGGACCGGATACACGACGACGACCACGGAAACGAAAATGGTTAAACGATTTAAGAATTTTCTCATGGAACGTGCGCTCACTGTACAGAGCTCGAACTGCACAGCAGCTAGCCGATGCCCTGTCTGAATATAAGGCTGACATAACAGCATTACAAGAAATAAGATGGACGGGGAGAGGTGGTATTCAAAGAAAAAAATTTGACATTTATTACAGCTGTCAAGCAAAGCACCATGTGCTCGGGCTAGGCTTTCTATTCAGCCAAAAACTGAAGCCTGTCGTCACCGGCTTTAATGCTATAAACGAAAGGCTATGCACTTTTCACGTGCGAGGTAAGTTTAAGAACATAAGCCTCATAAACGTTCACGAACCTATAAAGGAATCCCCTGACGACGAAAAAGAAGAATACCACCACAACGTCGAACGGGCCCTCAATGCCTGCCCAAGATAGGATGTGAAAATCGTTCTTGGCGATTTGAATGCGAAAATAGGTCGGGTGCCGGTTTTCAGGCACTACGCAAGTGTGTATTAGAATACTAATGACAATGGACTACGAGTCATCGAACTGGCAGCATCAAAAAACTTGGTCGTTGCAAGTACCAGGTTTCCGTGTAAAGATATCCACAAAGCCACCTGGGTATCACCTGATGGAGCCACTCGCAACCAAATTGACCACCTGTTGATAGATCGCCGCCACTCCTCGAGCCTGAAGACGGTACGAACGTATCGAGGTGTCGACTCGGATCACTATCTTGTTGGTACAGTTTTCCGAGCGCGGATTGCCTTACGAAGTCAGGTTCGGATCAATACGGCTGCCTTGCGCAATGAGAACATCAGTAACACCTCAAAAAACTTGATGGAGGGGGAGTAAGTCCTGCGGCCAGAATGCCGGGCGTAGAAGAGAAATGGACACACCTTAATAAAAATTGTCATTAGTACTGCCAACTCCATCTTAGGCAGTAGTCGTAGAGATCGGAGTGACTGGAGTGATGATGAGTGCAAACTAGCGACTGAACGTAAGAATGCTTCATACCGGGCAATACAGCCGTTTCATTGGACGCGGGTACGCGAAGAGAAATACAAAGAGCTCAGAAGATCTGAAAAAAGACTTGACAGACAAAAGAAAAGTGCCTGGGAAAAAAAACCTTGTCTGTGAAATAGAGAGAAGTAGAGAGCAAGGTCCGCACCAGGCGCGGAAGTTCTACCAAATAATCCGCAGTATGACGCGGCACACACCACGCTGCACTTACTGCACTTAAATAGTCAGCTCACAGAAGAATTGGAGGCTCCACCAATGCAAGATCAAGACCAAATGCTGCCGTCACCAAGCATTACGGAAACATTAAAAGCCATAAGACAGCTGAAATCAAATAAAGTCCCCGGAGCTGATGGCATACCAGCTGAGCTGATGAAACAAGGACCGATAGCGTTGCATCACGCGATTCATGAGATCGTGGTGCACGTATGCGAGCAAGAGGAGATGCCGGAAAATTGGCGTCGTGGAATAATTCGCCTCATACATAAGAAGAAGAATAGAAGATCACACTGTTTCAGCAACTATAGGGGTATAACATTGCTGAGTACCGCCTATAAGATACTCTCCACTATCCTACAAGATCGGATAGCCCCATACGCTAAAGCCATCATTGGTCAATATCAGTGTGGCTTCATCCCAGACAAATCAGCGATTGATCAGATATTCACCCTTAGGCAGGCGATGGAAAAATATCTGAAATTTAAGATTCCATTATATCATCTATTCATAGACTTTAAGGCCGCCTACGATAGCATAGCCAGGGTAGAACTATATAATGCCATGAGAGTTCGGCATTCCAAACAAATTGATAGAACTTTGTAAGTTGACCATGACCAACGTAACTAGTCAAGTAAATATAGCTGGATTGTTGTCCAAACCAATAACCATATTTAATGGACTCCGACAAAACGACGGCCTGGTCTGCCTCTTCCTCAACCTGGAAAGCAATCCGTGACTCTGGCGTTACAACTAGAGGGACTATTGTCACCAACTTCAGCCAGATACTTGCCTACGCAGATGACATCGACATCATCGGTAGAACCGATGCGGCTGTACAGGATTCGTTCACCCAATCGAGCAGGCGGCACAATAACTGGGACTGCAGATTAATGAGGGGAAAACTAAGTACATGGTGGCAACTTCTGCGAAGAGAAGACCTAACGTTGGTCAAACTCACAGGGTAGTGGAGCACGAATTTAAAGTAGTGCAATCCTTTAACTACCTTGGGTCAGTAGTATCAACCGATAACAATATGGAAGAAGAAACTGCTCAAATCCAACAAAGCCTACTATGGTATATGAAGGCTCTTTAAATCCCGAAATTTATCCAGAACATCTAAGCTACTACTGTACAAGACCATGGTCTTACCAGTACTCATGTATGGATCCAAGACCTGGGTGCTCATTAAAAGGCACTCTGAACTCTTAGCCGCGTTTGTGAGGAAGGTCTTAAGGCGAATTGTTGGCCCCGTATGTGAGGGAGGACGATTCCAGAGACGCTACAACCATGAGTTGAAAAATCAAGCTTGGTAGATTCCGGTGGGCGGGACACCTAGTTCGAATGAGCGAAGAGGATCCTGCCCGGAAAGTCCTTTGTGACAGGATGAGGGGATGGCGTATACCAGGACGCCTGGAGCCTGGGAGTGCCAAACTGGATGACATCGGCTCGAAATCAGGACCGGTGCAGAGATTTGTTAAATAAGGCCAAGACCGGATCCCGGTTGTAATGCCGATGATCATGTTGATATTGAATGGAATTGTGGGGATTTTTTAAGCCCTTTCTCAAGAACCACCCATTCCTTTCACCTGTCTACCACTCCCCAAGCAAGTCTTTTTACTTACCTGTAAAGGGGCAGCGTAAGCTCCCCAGCAGCATCTTCCACATGAAAGCAAATTGTTCTGGTTCATGATACTTAAACCATTCAATACCCCCCCTATCGGCGCAGCTTGTCAGCAATTATAAAAGACAAATACACGCTGGCCACAGTTCATAATTGTATATCGCGCCTATACCCTTAGGTCCGCGACAGTTGCGACAATTCCCCGTTATCGGCTATCAACCGATCATCGAATTTGGGCATGGATATAACTATTGTTTAGGCAATCTTACCCATGCCATGCCCTATGATGAACTTAGGGTAGGACACACAATGCTCATTTAATCTTGCTAGGAATCATGCATTCGGAAAATTGGAAAAAAATTCCGACATCTTCTCTCTATTTGTCCATATATCTAATCACTAACCAATACTTACATTAACTAAACCCCAGGTAGTTCCGCCTGCTGATGATGATATTTCAGATTCCATCCTATCTGTGTATAACTTTGAGCATCTGGTCTTATCATGCCAGAATCTTACCCAAGCCATGCCCTATGATGACCCATCAGCAAATCAAAGCAAACACACAGTACCTCACTGCGTTTGTTTTGTTTACTAACCGCTGGTCCATGGTTCCCTGGGCAAGACGTTTGCTTGCACATCTGCAGGTCAAATCCCTCACCACCATACCCATGCGCCAGCACATTAACCTAATAATATAGCCACTGTCGCTGAAGTTTCTGTTGACTTAATGTCCATGAATGATTCCCCTCCTTGTGCTCCAGAGCCATACCGCTAAAGCAAACATAACCCAAATCTCCGGTTGAACTAACATCACCAGTATGTATCGACTACAACGGCATTTCCCTTGAACTCATAGATAAGTACCATGACGATCCCATGCAACATCGGCAGACCATGAACGTTGTACATCTCACCATTTGCCCCTTGAAATACCGTTTTTGTTTACTTTGTTCTCAGGCGTGGATCATCGATGATTTATGACCACATTGCCTGCAGCCGCTGATGCTCGTACATTTGTTTGAATAGGTGTCGGCCGACCGTTGTCTGTATTGCAGGCAAAAGGGGCATTGTACGCGTCCCTATGCAGCATTTGGGAAATCCTCCCATTGAACCCTTTCCTCGATCACCATTGGCAGCTGCCAAGTTGATCCGGTTCGCTCCTCCTACATCGATGTGATCCACCACCAATCTGACGGATGTGGATTGCATCGTGGAGTCAGATCATAACCACCGCGAAACGCACACGTACCGGGGACGTGGCGTTTAGTAGAGTCACTTTTTAACCGCCGAAGAAGATCCTCGTGCCGAAATCGTCGCTTGTCGAAGTTCAATTTTTTGTAAATATTGTCGAGTCATGTAGGAAATCCGCGCCCTTGCCTGAATTCAAAGAACATTAAATTTAGAAAAAAACCGAATCCTACTCGGTTAGTGAACACGTGAACAATAGTTATAAAATAAATTAACGTGAATACATAATTTAATAAACAATATAATACCTTGTTGGAGGTGCGTAACCAGTGTATAAAACTACTACTTCATGCGCCTAAGTGCTAATGATTTGTGGATTGCAGTAAAGGCACAATATTGATTTAATTGTACAGGATTTTTGCACAAAATAAAAAACATTATCATCAAAACTACTCCAGTGTGTTTTCTTTGGAGAGCTATTGTGTTCGCGGTTGTACTCTAATTTCCAGCGTAATATTGGTAGTGTTTCTGGTGAACCAGCGTCCGTGTTGACGCACCCAAGTAGAAACTACCCACAGAATGCTTACGAATGTGAAGTTTTAGCCAAGAGAAATTAAATTCTGGGTTGGATCAGCGATCATATTGCATTTACTGATAAACAATATTACTTGGTATGTATGTGGTCATACCATGATAAGACCAGATGCTCAAAGTTATACACAGATAGGATGGAATCTGAAATATCATCATCAGCAGGTGGAACTACCTGGGGTTTAGTTAATGTAAGTATGGGTTAGTGATTAGAAATATGGACAAATAGAGAGAAGATGTCGGAATTTTTTCCAATTTTCCGAATGCATTATTCCTAGCAAAATTAAATGAGCATTGTGTGTCCTACACTAAGTTCTACTCTATAAATTGTCCATCTATATAAATTCCCAAGAACAAAAAGTAGCAACACAATCTTCGGTATACAAATACACATTACTAATTATAAGTATTGCCACAAAGTTTTGTCGCCGCAAAGGCAAATTATACAAATATTAAGTAATGTTTAGCTTAGAGCGTCTGCGAAGGACCAGTAAGTTATTATATAAGATATTTAAGCTAGAATTTAAGCATTTTTTGTCTAGCCTCTAATTTAGAAACTAAGAATATAGAAAGAAAATAAAAAAATGTTTAAAAATGAAAAAAAAAAAAACAAATACACATTAATCTCATTTATTTATGCAGAGAAACTAGTTTTGACTAATCGAAAAAATGCAATTTCGTTCGAGCCACGGTATTACACAACTGCTACAAAGCTCACCCAATCCAATTACCCCGCGTTGTTCATTGACTATACATGCAACTGGACGCTTAAATGGACCACTTAAAGAACACATCATTGAAGCAGGCATGTTAAAGTTCTAGATATGTGGATACAACAAGAATTCGCGCGCAAATCAGTTACACAATTACAAACCCAGAACACAGCTGAAAGAAATTATAAATCTGGCAAGCGCAACAATTGGTCTTCATTGCAAATTCTTCGATTGTAGGGATTAATTCTCAGGTCTTTATATCAAATCAATATTTAAATTAATTTTTACAGCTGAAATTTTCGTTTTATTTTGTTGGTCGTTTGTCGTGTTTTCTTGAAAGGTTTCTTCAAAATCCTAACTGGTGTCAATAATCTGAGCCATAACTTTTAAATACTTGTTCACGCTGAGAAACTTTTCATGGTGGAGTCTTTTTATTCGTCAAGCCTTGGCTAAAATTTGTAGTTTAACAGGTATTTTCAGTTTTTTTAATTGGCTTTGAAACAATAATCTACTAACCCATCGTTTCGCGCAAAGACGAATAAATTGTAGCAAACTTGATTTTGTACAAGAAGCTGGACAATGCGTCTTGGCAAGGTTACAGAACCTTACCCAGTAAATCTTGTTAGTGTAATAGGAACATTACCCGTATAGAACAATTGTCACATCATTTAGAGGCGCGTGTTAAGGCAAAGTCCATCATTTCGTGTCAAACCTGTTCCTTGCTTCTCCTTAATCATTATTATTATTTAGTTTTACATCTCAAGGTGAAGTCTGGCCAGTGCACATTTGTCATTCTCTAAACGCAATAAAAAGTTTCGTGAAGAGATATGAATCGATAATGATGGTGAGGCACTTATTGTTCGCTTTGTGTTATGTTTTGTATGAACAAATTTCTTCAACAACATGAGTTGAACCGCTTGCAACTGATGTGGTTTTCGTAACAAATCTGTTGCTAAAATAATTGATGATACTTAAAAAATTTCAAATCAGGGCATTTGAAGACATACAACACAAATATTTGAAAATTTTCCAGTCAAGTAAGCCATGTAACAAGTTTTCGTAAAAATTTAGAGGAAAAGGAAGTTAAAGTTATCTAAGCAAGGGGATTTATGTATTAGGTGCACAACTAAGTTCCCGCTGTTTGTCAATGGATGACTTCAGGAATAAGTGATGGTCGATTTTGATATATCCAAAACGTCAAGGACCAAGCTTAGACATATGGTAAACAAACCGCTTTGACACAGTAGTGATTTTGTTTTGGCGTCATATACTTTTCATCATCATCGGCACTACAACCGGGAACCGGTCTTGGCCTTATTTAGCAAGTCCTGAGGCTTGTTAAATTTTCCATAATGATTTATTTTTTCTGGGCAAGGTCATTAGTCTTGCGCCACAGGCTCCCTGACGGGAAATCGAACCCCGGTCTCCCGGGTGACAGGCGGGTATAGTAACCACTATACTATCGAGGAGTCATATAGTTTTGGTTGTGTGAAAATGTCTGATTTTGTGCTAAATAATCGTCATTTGCGGGAAGTGTTGATTTCCTTCTTTTATTCGAAGAAAACGCAGCTGAAGCGCATCGAGAGCTCCACAAAGTTTACGGAGATGCTACTCTAAGTGAAACAACGTGCCTTGATTGATTACGTCGTTGCAAAGACGGTGATTTCGATGTTGACAGCCGCCCGCGTGAAGGAAAGCCAAAAAACTTTCGAAGACGCTGAATTGCAAGCATTGGTCGATGAGAATCTGTGCCAAACGCAACAAGAGCTTTCATCGACATTAGAAGTTACCCGGCAAACTATTTCCAAACGATTGGATGCGTTGGGAATGATTCAAAAGCAAGGAACATGGGTTTCTTATGATTTGAAGCTAACGGACGTTGAGCCTCGTTTTTTTTCGCCCGTGGACAACTGTAGAGCCATTCCAATGGAGCGGGTTGAGATGCAATTTCTCTTCTGTGTCTGCCCATGTTTCTAGCCAGAATCCAACTATCCTTGCACTTAGCGAAATCCAGATAATTACTAATACAGATATTTCCGTGTTTCTACGTCGAGCTTCCTCGACGAGACAGCAAAATATATTTGGCGTTGGAAGCCAGCAAAAATACATTCATCCGTGGTCGTTATTCACTCGACCAGACATATAAGCAAAAAACCAAATAATGTGTCACCATGGACACAGCAAATTATTGCCGCATTGGGCACAAAAGAAACAAATTTTATTAACACACTAATTTAACATTTATTTTCACTGCACCTTGATTGTCACAATGTAAGAAACATACTGTTAAAAAAAACACAAAAGAAACTCAAAAAAGATAAAAGTCTTCTTTGATGAGGACCACGGTACAGTTGATAAATCAAAAACTGTTTTTAACCAACTGTAAAAACAGTCACAACTGTTCGTGAACTGTCACCGGTTCACTTTCTCCATTCAGCATTGAACAGCGGGGCCCGTTATCAGTCCGCTGAATCAGTTGGCAGCGTTCAATGCCAATATTGTTTGCTGCAACCGCAAGTTGGATTTTCTGTGGCATACATCCAGGGGCTTAATGCTGTGAAGAAAGTGTATGACAGTTCCGATTCACCAGAGGCTGCCTTGAATTCAATGTTTGTTGCTTGTGCAGCAACATTCCGATTTTAATCTACCTGGATATAACTTAGTCCCACTGTTCTTTCCACATCGTGGTATAGCCACATACATACGAAATGATATTGCTTATCAGCTTATGCCACAATATGAGCTCTATTCCAACCCAGAATTTAATTTCTCTTGGCTGAAACTACACGTTCGTAAGCATATTATACATTACTGCTTTCCTTACAGAAGCCCAAACTTGGATAGAAATGCATCCTTTAACGAATTTCATGCTCTATCTGATTCTATCGATAGGATCTTGACCCTATATCCGCACACTGAAATCGTTATTGTGGGTGATTCTAATGTGCATAACTCTCAGTGGCTTTGTGGCGGTTCTTTAAAACCTTCCTAAAGAACCATCCATTTCTTTAAAACAACTTACTTTTTCCTCACTCCATAAACCACTATACTTACCTGCATTCGAGCAGTGTAAGCTTTCTTTCAAATAACTTTCACCTGAAAGTAAAACCCCAACAGGCATGTACATCAAAAAAGTTATTTCATTCATATTACATGAACCCTGCCAGACAATCGGCTCAGCTTGTCAGCAATTATAAAAGATAAATACTCGCTGGCCAGCGTAATTGTTGACACAGCTGTAGCCGGTATTCTTGCTATGGTTCATGGGTGAATATTGCCCCAATCCCAAGGTTCGCTACAGTTGCGACCAATTTCCTTTATCGGTTATCTACCGATCATGGGATTTGGGCACTAATATAATTGATGTTGGGCAATCATACCCTAGATCATGCCTAACGATGCTCCGGGCTGTTAAACAAACAAACACACAGTAGCATCACTGTGTTTACCCTATTAACCGACCGCTGGTCCATGGCCACCCTGGGCGAGATGTACGCTTCTACATCTGCAAGGCTAATTCCTCGCCATTATACTCATGTAACGGCACCGTCTTGGAAACAAGACCCACATTGTCGGCTGACCTATCGTCACCAGAATGTATAACCTACAACGGCATTATCATGAACGCCTGAGTAAACACGATGTGCATATCATCGTGTCCCTTGAAATAGCGTTTTTGTGTATCTTAAAGCAAAAACTTATTTCGTTCTCAGGCGCAGGTCATCAAAGATGTATGGCCCTCGAAATAGCGTTTCTGTTTGTTTAAGACACAGAAACCTATTTCTCCCTTCGGCGATCTTCGCTATCGCGTATCTCAAATCTGCCTTCAATTCATTACACCACCCCCATGTTTATTCAGGTGCATTTTCGTCGTTGCCGATATGCAGGTTGAAGGGCAACGTACTTGTCCTATACGGACACATATACAATCCTCCCACACCGATGTAATCCACCACCGTTGAAACTGACGGATATGGATTGCATTGGCGAGTCAGATTTCAGCCGCTGAGAAGCAAACACATGTGTGTTTTAATTGGAGTGTGTCAAAGCCTGAGTCGTCGTACGCGAGTTCAACGACTGTTAAGTTTCGTAATTCCATTAAGATAGAGTTAGCGCTAATCTGCAAATAATTCGGTTATACCTTACGCGGGTTCAACGAACGTTAATTTTGCTATTCAATAAGGAAGGAGTTAAAACCGAATGTTCAAACACTTTGTTATATCCAGTGATCGTGATGTTTATGTTTAATAAATAAGTGCATTTAATGTTCACTTAGTATATAATCCAGTATAGACTCCCATAAATGTTAATTGAAGTAAAATAGTGATATATCAATGGAACAGCAAAATTAAATGAACATTCTTCAGAACAACAACATCCGCGTTTTAATTTGTCATCATTCTGCAGTGTACAGTGTCCTGGAACTCCAATGTGAAGTTCAGTGTTCTTCGGCTCAATTTTGCATGGGTATCAATAACTTGTGTTTTATTTTGTGATAGAATGGTGGGTTCTTAAGTGAACCAGCGCCGTACGCCGGCGCACCCTACTTAAAACCCCACAGCTTCGTCACTCCGGAACAACAACACCCGAAGGTCAATTTGTCCAGCTTTTTGCTGATTCAAATAGCTTAAATCAACTTGTCAATGAGCCAACACGGGTACCAGATATATATGGTGATTTCGCCAACACACTGGACCTGTTTCTCACCTCCCACCCCAACAAATACACTATTGAAGTTTCTTCGGCCTTGGGCGCTTCAGACCACCGTGTCGTGTCAGCTAAATTTCCTCTAACCAACAGTAACGTTAATGAGAA
Organism: Microdon myrmicae; assembly: GCA_963931805.1. Classification (NCBI taxonomy): domain Eukaryota; kingdom Metazoa; phylum Arthropoda; class Insecta; order Diptera; family Syrphidae; genus Microdon; species Microdon myrmicae. Next base: position 149,899,641 of record OZ007497.1, on the reverse strand, counting down.
AGCTCCCAAAAGAACAGTATGGTTCTACTAGAAAGCCAACTGGGAAGGTCTGAACGACTTTTTTGGGAGGTTAAATTGGTCGTTATTTTTCCTCCATAACGATGTTGACTCTATAGCGAACACATTGACAGACACTATTCTACTTGGCATGCGGACCTTTATTCCACACAGAGTAAAGAGTATCAAACCCAAGAGAAATATGTGGTTCGATTCTGGGTGCAGAGAAGCCATTAAGGCTAAAGAGTTGAGCTTCCGGTTGTATAAATCAAACAATACTGAGGAAAACCGGAAAGGATTTAAGAGAGCTAGGAATGACTGCAATGCGTATATTCAACGCGCCACGTTCTTGCATGACCAGAGAGTGAGACAAAAAATACTACACTCTCCTACAGGTAGTAGAAACTTCTGGGCATTCGTGAAAAACATTCAAAACTCAGTCTCTTCATCCATTCCATCGCTTATAGTCGATGACAAACCAGTCACCACTGCAATAGAGAAGGCGAATCTACTTGCTGCACATTTTGCAGCCAACTCAACGCTGCCTGATACCACATTAGTTCCACCTCAACTTGAGTATAAGCAGCACACCATGAGCCAGATTCGCTTCCGAAGGCGTACTGTTGCCCGCGCACTCAAAGAGCTAAATGCACACAAATCCGCTGGTCTGAATGGCATTCCCCCAATCCTCTTGAAGAGATGTTCCTCTTCACTCGCTAAACCTATGCGGAAACTCTTCCATTTGTCTTATTCTACTGGCCGTTTCCCAAATAGATGGAAGTCAGCAAACATTCAGCCAATTCCCAAAAAGGGTGACAAATCATCCCTTTCTTCTTATCGACCCATAGCACTAACTTCTATTCTCTCCAAGGCAATGATATCTCTTATCAACCGTCAACTTTCGAAATATTTGGAATCAAATGACCTCATCAATGACCGCCAATATGGCATTCGTAGCAACAGGTCCACAGGAGATCTGATGGCGTACCTTACCGAAAAGTGGAGCCATTCCATCCACTACCTCGGTGAAAGCAAGGTAGTCCCATTGGATATTTCAAAAGCCTTCGACAGAGTTTGGCATCCAGCCCTTTTGTCAAAATTGCATTCATATGGAGTGGACAATTCTCTGATCCAATGAATAAGAGACTATCTTTCTGGCCGTTCAATCCAAGTGGTTCTTGATGGTGTCAAATCTGTCTTCCATCAAATTAATGCAGGTGTTCCCCAGGGCTCGGTACTCTCACACACTCTCTTCCTCATCTTTATAAATGATCTCTTGTCAATCAGTCACAACCCAATTCACTCGTTTGCTGATGATAGCACGTTGAGTTTCTCATACTCATACGAACACTCCCGTCCAAACTCTTCGAACGTCACTACCAACCATCAACTTATGCTTGATACATTGAATTCAGACCTCAACGGATTATCTAACCGAGTAGAATTCAATGCCTAAAAACTCAGTGCTGCCTCTTGTCGTCAAAGGTGAACCCCAAAGTAAATATACTGTCTATGAACGGCACTTGCATCGACTAAGCCAAGGAATTATCAATCCTCGGCACTCGAATTAATTCGACTCTTAACTGGAATGACCACATATTTGAAGCTGCGAAAAGTGTACCCAAATGTATGGGATTCCTGAAAAGATGCTGAATGTGTTCCGCCCCTTCAAACATTTTCCCGCGATACCCGTCAATCTGTGAATGCGCATCAGTTCACGGTGAAAGTGGACTTTAAGCGCACAAATAAACATAGTGAGTCATTCTTTAGCCGAACTACACGAATGTGGAATGTTCTGCCTGATCATGTGTTTCCTCGTCGTTGTGATCGTTGTGATGTCCAGACATTCAAGACCAATATACATCGACACCTCCTTTCCTTATCCGCTTCCTCTCCATCCGCTCGCACTGTGCTCTGACATTTAAGGGTACTTCAAAATCTCCTTTTATGTGCGCGTTAGTGTATTTAAAAAAAAAAACAAAACTTATCCAGCTTCAAAAAAGAAGGGTTTTCTTCATCACATCTTTATGAGGGATGGAAAATGGATTCATTACAGCAAGCCAAAGAAAAGAAAGTCATGGGGATGCTTCTATGTCGTCGGCTCGGCCGAATATTCGCGTTGTGAAGGTTATGTTGTGTACTTGGTGGGACCAGGTCAGTGTTATTTATTATGAGCTGTTGAAACCGAACGAAACCATCACTGGGGAACAGTATCGATTTCAATTGATGCGATGGTGCCGAGCACTGCGCGAAAAACTTTCACAATACGAGCAGAGGAAAAAGGTGATTCTACAGTATGACAACGCTCAGCCTCACGTTGCCAAACCCGTTAAAACCTACCTGGAAACGCTCAAATGGGAAGTCCTACCCCACCCACCATATTCCCCAGACATGGCGCGGTCCGATTATTACTTGTTTCGTTTGATGGCACATGGTCTGGCTGATCGGCAGTTCCACTCATATCATCATCATCATCGGCACTACAACCGGGATCCGGTCTTGGCCTTATTTAACAAATCTCTCCACTGGTCCCGATTTCGACCGATGTCATCCAGTTTGGCACTCCCATGCTTTGGGCGTCCTGGTCTACGCCATCCCTCCATCGCAGAAAGGGTCTGTCCACTGTCTCCTTCCATACATCCTGCCACAAATGACTTTCCGGGCAGGCTCCTCTTCGCTCATTTGAGCTAGGTGTCCCCCCCACTGGAGTCTACCGATCTTGATTTTTCTTACAACATTAGCTTCAAGGGAGATTGCGTACAACTCATGGTTGTACTGTCTCCGGAATCGTCCCCCCTCACATACAGGGCCAACAATTCTCCTTAAGACCTTCCTCTCGAACGCTGCTAAGAGTTCAGAGTGCCTTTTATTGAGCACCCACGTCTCGGATCCATACATGAGTGCTGGTAAGACCATGGTCTTGTACAGTAGTAGCTTGGATGTTCTGGATAAATTTCGGGATTTAAAGAGCCTTGATAGACCATATTAGGCTTTATTGAATTTGATCAGCCGTTCGCGTTCTTCCATATTGTTATCGAATGATACTATTGACCCAAGGTAGTTAAAGGATTGCACTACTTCAAATTCGTGCTCCACTACCCTGATAGTTTGGCCAACGTTAGGTCTTCTCTTCGCAGAAGTTGCCACCATGTACTTAGTTTTCCCCTCATTAATGTGCACTCCCAGTCTTTGTGCCGCCTGCTCGATTGGGTGAACGAATCCCGTACAGCCGCTTCGGTTCTACCGATGATGTCGATGTTATCTGCGTAGGCATGTATCTGGCTGGACTTGGTGATAATAGTCCCTTTAGTTGTGACGTCAGAGTCACGGATTGCTTTCTCCAATGCCAGGTTGAAGAAGAGGCAGACCAGACCTTCCCCCTGTCGGCGTCCATTAAAGATGTTTATTGGTTAGGACAACAATCGAGCTATTTTTACTTGACTAGTTACGTTGGTCATGGCAACCTACAAAGTCGTATCAAATTGTTTGGAATGCCGAACTCTCATGGCATTATATAGTTCCACCCTGGCTATGCTGTCGTAGGCGGCCTTAAAGTCTATGAATAGATGATATAATGGAATCTTAAATTTCAGATATTTTTCCATCGCCTGCCTAAGGGTGAATATCTGATCAATCGCTGATTTGCTTGGAATGAAGCCACACTGATATTGACCAATGATGGATTTAGCGTATGGGGCTATCCGATCTTGTAGGATAGTGGAGAGTATCTTATAGGCGGTACTCAGCAATGTTATACCCCTATAGTTGCTGAAACAGTGTGATATCTCCCTTCTTATGTATGGGGAAAATTATACCACGACGCCAATCTTCCGGCATCTCCTCTTGCTCCCATACGTGCACCACGATCTCATGAATTGCGTGATGTAACGCTGTCCCTCCTTGTTTCATCAGCTCAGCTGGTATACCATCAGCCCCAGGGGCTTTATTTGATTTGAGCTGTCTAATGGTTTTTAATGTTTCCTCAATGCTTGGTGGCGGCAGCATTTGGTCTTGATCTTGCATTGGTGGACCCTCCAATTCTTCTGTGAGCTGACCATTTAGCAATTCATGGAAGTGCACTACTTATCGCTCCAGAATGCCTTCAGGATCGGTGATCAGATTACCCTCTTTATCCTTGCAGTAAGTGCAGTGTGGTGTGTATCGCGTCATACTGCGGATTATTTGATAGAACTTCCGCGCCTGGTGCGGTCCTCGCTCTCTACTTTTCTCTATTTCACAGGCAAGGTTTTTTTCCTCAGGCACATTTCTTTTGTCTGTGAAGTCCTTTTTTAGATCTTCTGAGCTCTTTGTATTTCTTTTCGCGTACCCGCGTCCAATGAAACGGCTGCATTGCCCGGTATGCAGCATTCTTACGTTCAGTCGCTAGTTTGCGCTTATCATCAAACCAGTCTCTCCTATCTCTACGACTACTGCCTAAGATGGAATTGGCGGTACTAATGACAGTATTGTTAAGGTGTGTCCATTTCTCTTCTGCGCCTGTCATTCTGGCCCCAGGACTTACTCTACCTCCATCGAGTTCTTCGTGGGCGAGTCTTAACGCATGACCAAAGGTGTTACTGGTATTCTCATTACGTAAGGTAGCCGTGTTGATTCGAACCTGATCCGCGGATGCAATTCGTCTTCGTAAGGCAATCCGCGCTCGGAAAACTGTACCAAGATAGTGATCCGAGTCGACGTTGGCACCTCGATACGTTCGTACCGTCATCAGGCTCGGGGAGTGGCGGCGATCTATCAACACGTAGTCAATTTGGTTGCGAGTGGCTCCATCAGGTGATACCCAGGTGGCTTCGTGGATATCTTTACGCGGAAACCTGGTACTTGCAACGACCAAGTTTTTCGATGCTGCCAGTTCGATGACTCGTAGTTCCGTTCATATGAAGACATCAAAAAATGGCTTGACTCGTGGATACCCTCAAAACGTGAATACTTTTACCGTAACGGTATTTGATCTCTTCCTGTAAGATGGGAAAAAGTTCTAGCTAGCAATGGGCAATACTCGAATTATTTGTAACCATTTTTTCACAATAAAGTTGCCTTTAAAAATAAAAAAAACAGCGAGAACTTAATTGCGTACCTAATATATTTTCAGATCTTTTTATTACTAGATTTAGATCCTTGCATTATTAGCTCAAATCCCTGTATAACTAGTTCGAAAATTTGTTTCTTGATGCAGTTTCCTGGCTCTTGGGCACATCAAACCACTGACTTGCGACAATAGTGTAAATGAAAAGACTCCCAAAAGAATACTACCGTAAAAACGCTCTTTTTAGGTTATCATTGTATTGACCGCCAATGTTCCTTAATATATATTGGCGCTGTAGCTAACTCAAGGGAAACCCCAACCCGACCGCAATAAAATTGCAACCCAGTTCAAGCTGTTCTCAGCATTCGCCGACACGATTGTCCAACTTCCTTTGGACATTGGCCGTAAGAACACTGCGTGCCTTATCGTGGACACTGACGCTGAGATCAGCCTGTTAAAGCTGAAGGCACTCCATCCAAGACATGGCATGGATGTGTATAAATTCACAACGCTCCGAGCCCTGTTTGGCAAAGGCAAGTCGAAGGGATCCTGCAATGGGAGTTTCATGTTGCACAAAGAGATTCCCTGCAGTTTCCAAATAGTGGACTCCTTGCCGGGTTTGACCGAAGACGGGTTGTTGGGATACGACTTCCTGTCGAAAAATTGTAGAGTCGATGGACCGGGTGGCTGTTTGGTGTTTCCCCGAACAGCCGTAAATCCGAAATCTTTCTCCATTGGCTTTGCAAACAATAAGACGGGGAGGGCCGAACCTAAGGTAGCCAAACGGTGAGCCGTGCCAAAGGGACCTGGCAAGGTCGTCACTGCGGCCGGTACTCGCCCGGAGACCCTACCCACACAGGAGAAGGCTACGAAAAAATGTTCAGCCACATGCTACCAACAAGACCGCACCCCTAAAACCCAGACAGTGCCCAAAAAGGGAAAGCCTCGATACAAGGCTATAACGTTTGGGATGATAGTGAAGAATGTGTGATTCGAACTGACGCTGTGACAGTTAGAATCCCCAAAAATTGAACCAAAGCGCAACCCATCAGGCCGCCGCCGTGGGTACGAATTCAATTTCTAAACTCAAGTACATTCGGCTGATGTGGATTTGTTATGTTATCGCTATTGTATACGGCCCTGATGCATTTTCTAATTCGATTTTCGTTCGGTGTTCTTCATTATTTAGTTGTGTTAGAAACGCTACAAGGCTAACAAGTAAACCCTTCAAAACTTGGAGCCCCCTGATCGAACTGGTCAGACTCAGGTTTCTCTCCGAAATCTTCGCCTTTTATCAAGGACTTCTGTCGAGAGAAGCCAACTTGTGAATCTAACTCAAACTTTTTTAAGACCAGGCCCAATACTGTAGGCGCATTCCCAGCGCAAACTGCAGGAGCAAGCCTCTGTGCTAGAGGTATGATCAGGCATTGGAGTCGCTACACCTAGGAAATAATTCACAATTCCCTTGGGATTGCGTAGTAACACGTCAATGGGACTCACTTTCGATGACGAATCGCGTGACCCCGTATCCGAGAAACGATCTTTGGAGGAAACACCTCCAAGTCTAAACTTCGATTCTCGGAAGGTAAGTCGTCGGTTGAAGTTACACAACTTGAAGGCGAATACCTGGCGTTGTACCAGTGCTGGTTCGCGGAAGATGTCCTAAAATTCACGTGGTCAAGCAAATGCTAACACGCATTTGAAACTCAAGGGAAGATTGGTTTCGCCGTCAAAAAGGGACAATCCCAACATACCAATCCCTAAATCTGTCCACGGAAGCGAGTCCAGTGCCTAGATCCGCGTTATCGCGAGGCAAATTCGCCTGCCAGGTAGCACCTTGAATGCGGTGAGAGGGGACTGGGGCGTTTCTAACAGATAAACACACAATACACAAGCAAATAGTAAAGGACACCGAACGAAAATCGAATAAGAAAATGCATCAGAGCCGTATACCATAGCGATAACATAACAAAATCCACATCAGTCGAATGTACTTGAGTTTAGAAATCGAATTCGTACACACGGCGGTGGCCTGATGGGTTGCGCTTTGGTTCAATTTTTTGTGATTCTAACTGTCATAGCGTCAGTTCGAATCACACGTTCCCACGCTTTAGGACCACCTCACTTATGTGCACATACCTGCATGAGCTAAAATGCGGCCATTACGTTGTCGATCAATTTAAAGGGAGAGTCATAGCTAAGTTTCTTCGCCGGGGCAATGGTGCCGGGAAATGGAGGGATGGCGGGGAAGGTGATGGCGTTTTGCTGAAAGGTTGTTGATGGGCGGTTTTTCGAACAGAGAAAACGGCTTTTTGAGGGTAACTGTGTTGACGCTGCTTTTTGACACAGTACTGTCTGTGATCGGATGTTTTAGAGAGCAGAGTGAAGTAAAGAACAAAGAAACTGGTGTTGACAGTTTTTTGTTTGTACGGTCTAAAAAGAAGGTTGTCAAGTGGGTGTGTGAGATCAAAAATTGGAAAACGTTGTTAAAATTATAAAAAAAAGTTAAAATAGTTAGAATTGTTCAAATGTTAACTGTAACGACTGTGCTTGTAGTCCAATTAATGTGAACAAATAAAGCCAAAGCGAATAATGTAATCAATCGATGTTAACAAACAGAAAATAAAGTGTTTGATTGAGGTGGAGATCTTGGTGTAAACGTCACCGATCATCTGAGCCAGTAACAAGCACCGAACGCCACTCAAGGGACACCGAAAACCCAGGAGAGCTCCGGTATGTAAAGCCAGGAAAACTCCGCTGATTCATCGCTAACGTCAGAGGAGCAAAGTCGCAACACCATTGGTAAGAGTTTTAGTTCGTTTTTACAATAACCAATATAGAGCAACACAATATCGGCCACGACTGGAAATTGAGGAGACAACCACCCTGGGTTGGTTCGTTGGTGGAGTCGAGTGGGAACACGCCAGGCACTAGCGGTGAGGCCGACCCAGCCGCGGTGACTCGCGTAAATCACATGTATATCCCATTTCTGGCGGAGAACCGCGCCTCCACACCCCAAATTATATAACATTTCATAACATCACATCTTTACATGACCTTTCGTGCCATTCATATAAAATTTCTGGCGCAACCGTGTGGTACAAGGAACAAATATATCTTTTACATTTGGTGGCGAGCGGACGGCCACCAATGACACAAGGGAAACGAGGCGAACAGATAGATAACGTCTCCCCTCCGCAAAGTCCCTGAATTTCAATTACGAACCCGCGAATGGTCAAACAAACAATTAAATCAATATTATTTTGGGGAGCTTGGTGAACACGGTGTGAAAAGTTGGCAGAGACTGATCAAAAGCCGCTGATCACATTTTTAAATGGGCGACAGTTCGATGACGTCCCTAGGTGATGACACATTGTCAGCTGGTGGCTGGCGGGCGTGGTGATGTTACACCCCCCCCCCCCCCCCCCCCCCAAACACTCACCCTTTTGGGGGTCAGCCCCCACCATTGACAGGATTCACCTTCATGTGAAGCCCCATATGTTGATTAATCCAAGTCAACATATCCAATCCAATGAGTACTTGTAAAAGTGCATTAGATACAAAATGCATATACGGGCAAATCGTGGAATCCAGATACCACATCTGGGAAAAATCCATGACGGCACAATAAAAATAATGTTCTACTCAAAACGGAGAACAATTCCATGGTAACGAAGCAATAAGGTATACAAAATATCTTTGCCATCGTTGACCATAAATGAACACTTGTATAAATACAAAGTTCTAAGAATTGTATACACGCATCCACACAATCAGGTCTCGCAGAACATAAACATTTTCAATGTTTATGATTTTCAGGAAATGTACTGCGAAGCATACCTCATGGGTATCCAAAAACATCTATTGTGTGTAAACAATGGATGCATTCCTTCGGCCTGCACGATCGAAAGAGAGATAGGGGTGTGTGTGTGTGTATGTGTATGAACGCCGTCCAGTTTTGGAGATTCTATCAGGGATTCTAATTCAAATCTCGTCGCGATCGGACGCAAATGAAATAAAAGGCACGAATATTACCCGTCATCGAAGACGGCAGACAAAGTGAAAACAAAAGGAACGTATCGTCGTGGTTTTGTGTCGTGTCGGGTGTTTAAAAGTTAAACTTGTTAAATAAAATTCAAATCAAAATCCAAAAACCGCATTTGTAAGAATAAATGGATTGTGTTCGCTGTGACGATCATTCGATGTACCCAATTTAAAAGTTTTAAAAACAGATTTCCTTAGGTAAATAAAGTGACTTTAAATTAAGAACAGACACGTGTGTTTTATTTAACTATTTGGGTGCTTATCTCTCTGTGTGTGTTTGTGTTTTCTATCTCTCTGATAGTGCAGTGCAAAAAATCTTTTTAACAGTGAATATGTGGCGTTTCTAACAGATACACACACAATATGCAAGCAAATGGTGAAGAAAACCGAAAGGAAATCCGAATAAGCAAAAGCATCATTATCGTATACCATAGCGATTACATAACAATTCCACATTAGTTGAGTGTACTTGACTTTAGAAATCGAATTCGTACACGCGGCCAGTAGCCTGATGCTTCATTACTTCGCTTCTCACCCGTATCATCGCATCTTCAAATCACCGTATTCACCATCCTTGCTTAACGTAACAATCCGACGTGATCTGTGTACACACAGCACACACTTTCCCATAGTAAACAGAATTTCACGACACAATCACGACTTCCGCATAGAGCACCGGCACACTCGCCTGCTCCAACGTTCTCTCGCTCGCTCCGTCTTTCGCACACGAAGTTGATCGTAACAAAGTTACTGATGAGTAGTATAGCGTTTCTAACAGATACACACACAATATGCAACGTCGACTCGGATCACTATCTTGTTGGTACAGTTTTCCGAGCGCGGTTTGTCTTACGAAGACGTACTGCATCCACGGAACAGGTTCGAATCAATACGGCTACCTTATGCAATGAGAATACCAGTAACACCTTTGGTCATGCGTTAAGACTCACCCTCAAAGAGCTCGACGGAGGGGGAGTAAGTCCTGAGGCCAGAAAGCAGGGCGTAGAAGAGAAATGGACACGCCTTAAGAATACTGTTATAAGTACTGCCAACTCCATCATAGGCAGTAGTCGTAGAGATCGGAGAGACTGGTTTGATGATAAGTGCAAACTAGCGACTGAACGTAAGAATGCTGCATACCGGGCAATGCAGCCGTTTCATTGGACGCGGGTACGCGAAGAGAAATACAAAGAGCTCAGAAGATCTAAAAAAGGACTTCACAGACAAAAGAAATGTGCCTGAGGAAAAAAACCTTGCCTGTGAAATAGAGAAAAGTAGAGAGCGAGGTCCGCACCAGGCGCGGAAGTTCTATCAAATAATCCGCAGTATGACGCGGTACACACCACGCTGCACTTACTGCAAGGATAAAGAGGGTAATCTGATCACCGATCCTGAAGACATTCTGGAGCGATGGAAAGTGCACTTCAATGAATTGCTAAATGATCAGCTCACAGAAAAATTAGAGGCTCCACCAATGCAAGATCAAGACCAAATGCTGCCGCCAAGCATTGAGGAAACATTAAAAGCCATTAGACAGCTGAAATCAAATAAAGCCCCTGGAGCTGATGGCATACCAGCTGAGCTGATCAAACAAAGAGGGACAGCGTTACATTCATGAGATCGTGGTGTACATTTAAGATCAAGAGGAGATGCCGGAAGATTAGCGTCGTGGTATAATTTGCCCCATACATAAGAAGGGAGATATCACACTGTGCAGCAACTATAGGGGTATAACATTGCTGAGTACCGCCTATAAGATACCCTCCACTATCCTACAAGATCGGATAGCCCCATACGCTAAAGCCATCATTGGTCAATATCAGTGTGGCTTCATTCCAGGCAAATCAGCGATTGATCAGATATTCACCCTTAGGCAGGCGATGGAAAAATGTCTGGAATTTAAGTTCCCATTATATCATCTATTTATAGACTTTAAGGCCGCCTACGACAGCATAACCAGGGTGGAACTATATAATGCCATGAGAGAGTTCGGCATTCCAAACAAATTGATACGACTTTGTAGGTTGACCATGACCAACGTAACTAGTCAAGTAAAAATAGCGGGATTGATGTCCAAACCAATATATATCTTGAATGGACTCCGACAGGGGGACGGTCTGGCCTGCCTGCTCTTCAACCTGGCGTTAGAGAAAGAAATCCGTGACTCTAGCGTCACAACTAGAAGGACTATTATCACCAAGTCCAGCCAGATACTTGCCTACCCAGATGACATCGACATCATCGGTAGAACCGAATCGGCTGTACAGATCGATCACCCAGATCCAGCAGGCGGCACAAAAACTGGAACTGGACATTAATGAGGAAAAAACTAAGTACATGGTGGCAACTTCTGCGAAGAGAAGACCTAACGTTGGTGAAACTATCAGGGTAGTTGAGCACGAATTTGAAGTAGTGCAATCCTTTAACTACCTTGGATCAATAGTATCACCCGATAACAATATGGAAGAAGAAATACGCGAACGGCTGATCAAATTCAACAAAGCCTACTACGGTCTATCAAGGCTCTTTAAATCCCGAAATTTATCCAGAACATCTAAGCTACTACTGTACAAGACCATGGTCTTACCAGTACTCATGTATGGATCCGAGACGTGGGTGCTCAATAAAAGGCACTCTGAACTCTTAGCCGCGTTCGATAGAAAAGTGTGGGGATGGATGGTCTGTGCGTCGGCATGGACGCTAATTCTACCATCCACCCACTACTTCGAGTTCAGCTGGAAATTGTTCGCCGGAAATTGTCCCACAGAAACGATCGACACAAGAGGAATCAAAAGAAACACTAGTCTTGTTGTAATTTTTTTTTTTAACTTTTATTAGATTTATTCACAGCACAAGTCATTTATTGAAGAATTAAGGTGACAAATCGTACTGCACTTAATTAACTTTCAGGGAACCGATTTTGATTACACTGACGACGAAACGTATGCACAAACATATTATTATGAAACTGACGCACTAGAACAAAAATTACTTTTAAATTAAATGCGCGCGCTTACTCCACTCGACTTAGAATAATTACGTCCCCGAGCGCGTAACGAGGAGCGGGAGATCGGGTGACCATTGTGGTCAGCGGATGGAATTTGACTCAAAGATTCAATTCGCTGGCTAAGGAAATTCTGGGTGCATTCGCTTTCACTGTGGTGATAACCGGATCTCATAAAGGAGATCGTCATGGTACACATGTATATGTGTACGTCGGTTCTTTTCATCGGTCGAAGCCATGATAACGAATCTGAAACACCAAGAAGGGGCATGATGTGCATCCAGGAGCTGTGTTCGTTGAAACAAACAAATCGAATTTCGTGGGATGCTAATGGTTTTTGTTTGATTATGCGTCGAAGTCATGAGGGATGGATTCAGGGCAATTACAATACAAAGGGAAAAGCGACCTATGCATCGTTCGGTAATGAGGGTCAGCTGGACAAATAGCAGCCACTCATTAAAAGAAAACTGCGTTTAGGATACCACAAATGATATGGATTGTTTATGGTATCGCCAGGAAGCCTATGGAGGAACAGCATTTTTGTTTGCACTTGGTGCGAGCTACGGTAATTGGCTTCAGCGTCGATTGCGCTAATTGAATGCAGTTTGGCTATTTTATTGCTGGAAGAAAAAGGTCGCCGGCCAATGTGTACGTTAAGAGATTTATCATACACATGGCGAAACTGAAAAATAGACAGCGCAATGTTTATGGTCCCTGGGGAAGGTTACATAGTATGTAATCTAAATCCTTGTTATTAGGAATTCGTCTAGGAGAATCTGCCTGGCACCAAAGGTGCCAAATTGGTTTGGAATTCCTGATAAGTTGAGCAAGAAATCTTACGGGGAATTATATGCGAAGGGATGCGTGAAAGGTAAGTTTTCTTTTACAGGGACTTTTATGTTAAAGATTGATCTATTTAATGCGTGAAGCATTTAAGATGCTAATGCGATTGCATTAGCGAAAGCTTATGCAGGCTGGGTTGTAGGGGTGGGGGTTCTTGAGGTAAGTAGTCAGTGGAGAGTGGCAGAACCGCCACAAAGGTCTTAAGGAGAATTGTTAGCCCGGTATGTGAGGGACGACGATTACGGAGACGCTACAACTATGAGTTGTACGCAATCTACCTTGAAGCTAATGTTGTAAGAAAAATCAAGTTCAGTAGACTCCGGTGGGCGGGACACCTAGCTCGAATAAGCGAAGACGATCCTGCCCGGAAAGTCCTTTGTGACAGGATGTATGGAAGGATATAGCGCGACAGACCTTGTCTCCGATGGAGGGATGTTGTATACCAGGACGCCCAGAGTCTGGGAGTGCCAAACTGGATGACATCGGCTCGAAATCGATACCGGTAGAGAGATTTGTTAAATAAGGCCAAGACCGGATCCCGGTAGTAGTGCCGATGATGATGATCAACAGTTCTTGTGGTTGAATGGCGAATAAAGACCTGGATACCAATGTCGATAGAATAACTGTATCATCAGCCAGCTTACACAGACAGTTAAGATTTCAGTTAAGTTCTTTTAAATAAAGTTAAATTTAAAGAAATAATAAAAAACAATTCGACACTATGTTTTCCTAATTTTTCTTTGTCACACAAATAGCCATACCTACAGCCACAAACAAAGTTCTGTTGCCGAAAGGCAAATTATAGAATAGTCATGTAAAAATGTCAGGGTATAGTAGCTTCAAGTGACATAATATTGTGTTATACCCCAGACAGATGGTGATTTATGGTGCAAAAATCCTTGTGCTCTGCATACCACTCTTCGCAAGCCTCGATGTCTGATTGTTTTGTGTTTTTCGACACGTTACAAGCTTGGCAAAAACTCGATTTCACAATTTTTTTTTTTTATTATTATACTTCTCTCGGGAGAGGCGAACCTAAGCGCCGACTGGGTGCCACGAGATGCCACCAAATAAACAGTTCTTTTTGAACAGTTCCAGGTTGTAACGCTCCGGGAACACTCGCGTGGAAATGGAGTTCCACAGCTTCCCCGCTCGGTAACGGAACGAGTTCCGATGCAGAGATGTTCGCGCCATCGGGAGATGAACCACAAACGGGTGCGATCCGTCAGATTGTCTTGTGGAGCGCATATAAGCCGAATTGCATGGAACAATACCACGAATCTCCGAAGAACAGTACCCGTGATAATATCTGTAAAACAGATACGAGGGTTGCCTTTTATATTTCGGGATTAGAGAACAAAAACAAATATTGATCATCGAAAATCACTTTATTGTTTTTCAAAATATTCCCCATGAAGATCTATACACTTTTGCATGCGTTTGAACCAATTGTCGAAGCACTTTTGCCACTCTGATTGAGGTATCTCCAACACATGCATTCTGAATGCAGCAACCGCTTCTTCAGGTGTCGAAAAACGTTGACCTCTCAGTTTGTTTTTTACGTACGGGAATAAAAAGAAGTCATTCAGTGCCAAGTCAGGACTATACGGCGGATGACCCATCAAATCGATGTTTTGGGTGCTCAAAAATGCAGTTGTTTTTCCTGATTTCTTGGAAGACAACTGGCAAACAAATGGTTGTGTACCACTCAGAATTGACTGTTCTGCGTTGTTCTAGTGGTACGGTTGCGACATGTCCAGTTTTTCCGAAAAAACAGGCGACTATTTGCTTGGAAGTGCTTCGTGCGCGAACAACTTTTGTTGGATTTGGGTCATCTTGAAACACCCAGACAGTCGACTGCTGTTTACTTTCGGGCTCATACGCGTAAATCCACGATTCATCACCTGTCACGATGTCATAGACGTGTTTCGAAGCACCGCGACCGTATTTTTTGAGCATTTCTTTCGACCAATTGACACGAGCCTTTTTTTGGGCGATTGACAAATTGTGTGGGATCCAACGCGAACAAATTTTTTTGACGGTCAAATGTTTATGCAATATTGAATGTATGCTGGTCCCACTAACGCCTAAGGTTGTCTCAATCTCACGATAGGTCACATGACGATCTTCCAATATCAGTTCGCGCACAGCATCAATGGTTTTCGGAACAACAACTGATTTTGGACGACCTTCACGAAATTCATCTTGGAGTGAACTACGACCACGATTGAATTCACCATACCATCGATAAACACTGGTCCTTGATGGAGCTTCATCGCCAAAAATTGAATTAAGTTCATCCATGCACTGTTGCTGAGTTAATCCACGCCGAAAGTAGTAAAAAATAATCGCACGAAAATGTTGACGATTTAATTCCATTTTTGGGCAGAGATGAATCTTTTAAGTTACTGTAAACAACACAAATAGCGCTCGTATGTCAAAACGTTCTGAGTGCGTATAACCTCAAAAATGTTCAACTCTACGACAGAGCTCTCAATTGCCGGATTGCAACACTAGGGTTGCCAACTCCCGAAACATAAGAGGCAACCCTCGTAATTAAGCTAGAATTTAAGCATTTTTTGTCTAGCATATAATTTAGAAACTAAGAACATAAGACGAAAATAAAAAATGTTGCAAAAATGAAAATGAAAAATCCCTTCAGACACGAGAGAGGTGGCAATCGGAAGAGAGGTTTTCGCGGTTCGCAAATGTCTATCGACATTTCGCATGCCTAGTTATTGTGTAACATTCCCAATTTCCTTAGTAAATAGCCATAGCTCGTGTATTAATTAGAGATTTACTGCATCCACTTCCGGATTTATTAACGAAAAATGGCAAAAGTTACTTTATATGAACATTGATAATGAAGAAAGTCTTTTAGATAGTAAACAGCACTTGGAAATCTACTAACGTCAATCGCGGGCGTGACGGGAACAGCAAATTTGTTTTTTAAGATTAGACATGAATTGGTTTTGTGTGAGTGACAATAGTATGACGTCGTTTTTGATCAATTATCAGACGCCTATAGTTCAAAAAAGGCGAATGTACTCGTATTAAGTTGCCTTATCATTTTGTCGCTTTAGCGAATGGCGTAGACATTATTAGTGAGACGACATACTACGAACCAATTTTCCTTAAATTAATATTTAAAATGTCACGTATAGTGTGTTGTGTGTCTGATCGCAAAGCGCACAGTTGTCTAGTGTTAAATAAATTTCATATCGAAATTCCAAAACGAGAATAATAATTTCTACGTCCGAGCTAGTATTCAAATCAACGAAGAAGACAAACCACAAGGTCATAATTGGAGTACTGCGACTTCAAATTTAGAGAACTCCTATAACAGTCGACCAAATATCTTGCTTTAAATAATGCAATGCATGACTAGAGAAAAGCTGACTTGAAATTGAGAAAGTCGCTGTATTGTTATTTACATTTTCAATTGAAATTAATTTCAAATTTCGTAAATTGTCACGATTTCGGGGGAGTAGATGGTAGCACAAATAAATCAGTTAAACATCGTACTATACTTCGACTTTTGCATCACTCAAGTTTTTTGTCCTTTTTATTAGAGCGTTGCAATTTGTCACTTAAGTAAAACAGGCAAAAACGAGAAATGATATTTTTACACCAGATTGATGTACAATCGATACTATTAGTTGTGAAATAAAGCAATAAGACATTGAAAATGATATCTTAAATGTGGCCTCCGTTTTGGTCAATACATATGGAGTGCCGAAATCAGAAGTTTCGGTCCACTTTGTCCAGCATGCTTGTGCCTATGTTAGTAACATTTTGAATGAACATTGTTGTTCAGCTCATCCAGGGCTCTTTGGCGATTGGTATACATCAAGGATTTGGGATATCCCCATAAAAATTAATAGCAGGGCAAGTATGCTGGTTTTAGTAGGTTTTCGATAAAGGCTTCACATGACCTAATTCATGAAACAAAATCACGTGGATTAAATCTTTATCTCACTGCCTGGTATGGATGAAAATTCAGATCTTCACGAAGAATTTATCTCACTGCGCGATCAGAAAGCACAGCTACATATTCGCGTGTTGATCAGTTAGGGGATTGCGAAACCGCCTGGTTACTCTTTAGTTCTCTCCGAAAATTCCGTTTTTTTTTCCACATACTACCAGTATTCAGAAATGCGTCCAGCCACTGAACAATCGATTTTCCATCAATTGCTATGTGAAAATTCCTTTAAATAACCCGTCAATCCACATTATGACCTGTAGGTGACAAATGTTTAAAAAAAATTTTCGGCCACTCGATAATTTTTTTTTGATGCTACTATTAATAATAAGTTATAGTATTTATTATCAATTTCTGGAAGCACTATCTATACGTCATCTGTCTAATTAACTCAGTTGTTTTACACGTAATTAGTATTTTCGTAGTTCGTGTGATTTCTTGTGATACAAATTGAGATAAAAATGCCTAAACCATAAGTGTTGTCTTTTTTTCTTATTCATCATCATCATCGGCACTACAACCGGGATCCGGTTTTGGTCTTATTTAGCAAGTCTCGAGGCTTGTTAAACTTCCATAATAATTTATTTTTACGGGCAAGGTTATTAGACTTGCGCCACTTTTTGTATTACATGTGACAAATTAAAGTGTGGAGTAAAATACAAATGTATAAAAAAACAAAAATAACATATAGCACGACAACTGCAAGTTCCAAAACAAGACCTGTCACATACGGGTGACACTGGGCATTATAATAGCATAATTACTATTGTTCCATTTGGTCTTATCGTTTTGTGGTGATGGGATTTTACGTCTTACAAGTTGACATTAGTTAAGATTGTTGAGGTATTGAACGCGGAAGAAGACCTATGTGATATTATTGTATTTCCTGATGGTGACGAAGACAGTCTAGAAAATTGCCCAATCTCAAAATCCATGGAAAAAATTCTATGAGTGAAGTGTCTCGCTAAGTGGTATGACAACATCACCCCTCCTTCCAACTGCCACAAGGTTGATCAGTTTGCATTCGTAAATAGAAAACGATCGAAAACGCAAATGGATTAGTACGTGTTGTAAGGATATGCAACAAATACATGGGTGTAGTTGATAGTTTGGTAAAAATCTTGACTCCTTGAGGGACCTACCCTTAACAATAAGTGGTGTTACCTTTGTTACACTCTGTTTGTTTGGTATAGATGCTATTTGTCAAAACACATGGCTTATGAAATGTCAATAAGCAACTTACTGGATCTACTGTGTTTCGTAGGGGACTGAACGATGTTCCTAACGCTGTAGTGAAGACTGCTTTAACAAAAAAGCCGGAAGTCTTCAGCAGTCTCTCCAAGACCTGCCTCCAAACAGGACACTTTCTCAACGATGGAAAAAACAGCGGCTTGTGCTTCTACCAAAAGGAGTCAAGAATCAAGAACCGCTGTCGTCTTATCGCTCGTTGTGCATGGTGCGCACAACAGGAAAACTGCTTGAGCAAGTAATTGTCACTCGCCTCTACAATTCACTGAGGGGACATCGGGGTTCTCTGAATGGCAGTATGGGTTCCAGAAAGGTAGATCAACCAGTAAGGCACTATCTGTGGTGTGCGACATCGCTCGCAATGCGATACCTGGAACACGATGGCTAGGAGGTACAAAAAAAATATGGTGCCATGGTGACACTAGATGTTAAAAATGCATTTATTCCGGTGAACTGGAATCGGATTCTAGAAGCGTGGCGCGATCTACAAGGTCCACCTTACTTGGTGAGTATATAACGTTTGAAATAATAGTGAAGAACGTGTGATTCGAACTGATGCTATGACAGTTAGAATCAGCAAATATTGAACCTAAGCGTAACACATCAGGCTACTGGCCAATTTTAGATTCCCACAGACCGTGACGCCGAGCAATTTCAAACTTTACCCAGCTTCGAGGGCCCGGCCATTCATCATCAGCTGTGGAACCGATGATCCACTTTTCTTTGTGAATGTTATATATTGTGTCTTCGCTACATTGAAGTCGACGAGATTGGCCCTTGTCCACTGCAGGACCTTATCTAGATCCTGATTCAGAGAGTCAATCTGTCTGCATCTCAGCTGATGCGACGCTGATGCACCAATCGGCCGAACACTCGAAAAGGTGGAAACAAGCGTACTATCATCCGCAAAACTGAACACTTTGTTATCCGTTGCCTCCAACAAATCATTTATGTGAAGCAAGAAAAAGGTTGGAGCCAAAATAGAACCCTGGGGCACCCCCGAATTAACAGGATACAGATCCGAACACTCGCCGTCCACAACAACCCGGATCGATCGATTCTCGAGGAAGCTCCTCGTCCAGTCGCAAAGCTGTTGGAAAAGTCCATATGAACGAAATTTGCTCAGCAATTTCCCGTGTCAGACGCGGTCAAAAGCCTTGGAGATATCCAATGCGACCGCCCTTGACTCACCATGCCGCCCAAACACAGATATCGGTTATAAGTGTCAAGAGGTCTCCCGTGGAACGCCTGCCACGGAATCCGTATTGACGATCATTCAGAAGTCCGTTGCACTCCAAATACCTAATTAACTCAGTATTGATGACTTTTTCCATCACCTTAGATAACATAGATAGCAATGCTATCGCCCGGTAATTTTGTGGGAGACACCGCCCCCGATTCACTATGTCTTTTAATTGCAAATGTCCAGATTCCAATTACAAAGGTCAAGGGGTCTCGCGTGGACTGTACGCTTCGGAATCTCTATTACAAGTATTTAATCAACTCGGCATTGATGACTTGGATAACATAGACAGTATATCTATCAGCCAGTAATTTTGCAAGAGACACGGTTTCCCCATCTTTGGGATTGGATGAACTCGAACGATTTTCCAGCAGGCAGGAAAGGTCCTCCGTGCTTAATATAAGCGGAAGAGTCTACCAAGTGCCGGCGAAAGTTCTGGAGCACAGTTCTTAAGGACTATTGCTGGGATTCCATCCGGGCCAGTTGTCTTCCTACAGTCCTATTCACGTAGAATGCGTTGAATAGTACGCGGGCGGAACCTCACATCCCGCATCGAAGACCGCACCGGCGCGATCACAGGCGGCTCCAAAAGACCGGGATCGAGATTTGAATTCGCGGAAAATAAATTCGCGAATACTTCAGCTTTATAATTTGAATTTGTGGCTAACTACCTCCACAGGGACCACAGGAATGTAAAATAGCAGCGGGTGTACCCCGGGATCTGTATTAAGTGTTCAGGGTCAATGTACCAGAAGGAGTTAGAATCATAGGGTACCCAGCTGATTTGCAATAGTGGCTGTAGCTAAACATCTAAATCAGCTGGAGAATATTTGCTTCCAAGCAATCCAGAGCATTAAATGCTGGCTAGATATGGCTGAACTGAAACTAGCTGAACTTAAGATGGAGGCTGTTCTAATATGTTGAATAAGTTGTTGCAGCCGCAAGAAAGTTGAACCTTGATTTGGAAATAAAAGGACAAACAATCAGATCCAGTTCCTATATTAAATATCTTGGTGTTATACTCGACAACAGGTTCACCCTCTAGGAACACCTGAGGAAAACGAGTGGAAAAACGGCAAGAGTATACAACGTTTTGGCGAGACTGCTACGCAATGTTGGTGGACCCCTGCCCCACATAAGGAAACTGATAAGCAGTGGCAACACCTCCATTATAATATATACAGCTCACATATGGGCAGGAACCGCACAGTATAAGCCGTACATGTGGGTAGTGAACTCAGTACATAGGCTGGCATCATTAAGAGTATGCTGCGCATTCCGAACGGTATCCGAAGATGCAATCAATATTTTGGTCCCCAATTGACATTGCAGCTAAAAAAAACGTTACATGAGGTCTCATTCGAGCATCGCCGGAGAATGCGGTTACAAATACGGCTCTCAAGCGTAAGAGAATGGCAACTAAGGTGAGATTCCTCCACCAAAGGAAGATGGACCCACACCATGGTAACTGATGCAGAAACCTGGGTGAAAAGAAAGCATGGCGAGCTGAATTACCACCTGACTCAGCTAATATCAGGACATGGATGCTTCCGGCAATACTTACACAAGTATAAGCATGTGAATCACTCATACTGCTTGTATTGTGAAGGCTAAATTGAAAATCCGGAACACGTACTCACAGAGCGCATGAGATTCGAGACCGCACGAACGATCATGGAGAGACATATGAGAGGGACAGTTACTCCAATAGGAGTAATAGAATACATGCTAAGTTCCAAACAAACACGGTCCATAACAAATGATATTCTATGTGACATGATGCAGCAGTTGCGACGCGACGAGCGGAGTAACATGTAAACTCCGTCTCATCCCGTGATGGAATATCTAAAAGTTCCGCGAGAATCAACGGGAATATGTGCCTGGTGGGAGGTGATTTTAGCCGGTAAAAACCCGGCCTGCCTCTAGATCGGTACAGAGGTATCTTTTAAAGATTTCCGCCGAAACCAAAAAAAAAAAAAAAAAGACCGTGTTTTGTAGAAATGTTAACTACTATTTATCTACAAAAATATGCTGTCTCCAACTCAAAATACGGCATTTAGAGATTCGGTCCAGTGAGGTGAGATCTGCAGAAAGAGCAGAAATTAACTTCGAAATTGACCTCGACTTACACACGTGTACCGAACGCAGTAGCGGTTTTCACCTAAAGCTGGTGAGGGTACACAACTTAACGCCGCGAGGGTACGCAAAAATATGGCATAATGACGGGGGTAGCTCAAGCATCTGTATAGGGAGCGTGTACAACAAGAAGAAGGAATTATTGAGTATTCCGATGTGGCCATAGTTGCCGTACCTAAAGATGATCTGGAGAATATTGTTTTGCGCCATCACAATTCAGAGTATTAAATGATGGTTAGATACAACTGCTGGGGCAAGGCTAATGACCTTGCCGGGAAAAACAAATTATTATGGACAATTTAACAAGTCTCAGATATGGACCGGATACCGGTGGAGAGACTTGGTAAATAAGGCTAAGACCGGATCCCGGTTTTAGTGCTGATGATGATGATGAGATACAACTGGACTAAAACAAACCACACATAAGAATAATAGAGTTGGGAAAAAATTGTACATGTTGATATACAAAGAACAGAAAACGCCACCACATTTAGTCCCACTATAAAATATCTTTATGTTGCATTTGAGAAGCTTGCCGTCCTTTAAGAAAGACTTCCGGAAAACGAGTGAAGAAACGGTAAGATTTTGCAACGTACTAGCGAGACTGCTACCAGATGATGGAGGAACGCGACTCCGCATGCGGAAGTTGACAAGCAGTGCTAATAGTTCCATTGGAATGTGCGCACAGTATGCATGAGTTGATGCTGCCCTGTATAATTTGTGCATTTGGGGAGCAAATTCGCCACATCATCTGTCATCACCTACACTTATGGTTCTTCGAAAGCAAAATAGAAAATAGGGATCAGAGAATACTTGGTATTCGAGATCACACGTCAGACTCAAAATATATGAAACGGACAATGACTTAAAGAACCGCCACAACACCAGCAGGAGTAGTAGAACATGTGCTAAGGCCCGGAAAAGCATCGTCCGTAACAAATTATGAGTTATACGGTATTACTAAGGTATTACTAAGGTCCCGTTTTAAGCTACTCTGCCCCGACGCCCCAAGAAGATTTCGGGGACATAAAAATATCCCGTTTTCGCAAACTTATAAGTAGCGATGTTTGATTGGCGCAAAAAAAAAATTACAAATTACTACTAAATGGATAGTGGCGCGGCGACACCCTCTTCTTTACGCGTTGTTCTACAATTAATGATTACTTTCAGTAGTTATCAGGTACTCCACTGCCACTCTCTAAAAGGAAATTTACAATGGCATTTCCCTACATGCCCCTTAATCTCGATATAGGATATCGGTTTCATCACCACCATCGTACAACCGCAAACTCCGTACTCTTCGGAGGAAGAGGAATAGTTTGTGGAATATTTTCCTAAGAACATGTTCCTCCCTGGACTATTCCAACTATCGCGGTTCCTTTTATAAATCCGCCGAGCTTTACAACTCCCTCTACTATAATTATCTCACAAAAACTCAAAACAACCTGATCAATGACCCCAAATATTTTTTCCACTTTATTAATTACAATGTAAATTTGACGCATTCCAACTCCCTTTCCTATGACACGATTACTTCAACCGACTCCCAAACTATTGCCAATCTTTTGGCTTTTTTCTTTAAAAATCCTTCACGGACAACTCTTTTGAGTCTAACCCGTCTGTCTTCAAAGACCTACTACGAATTCTCCCATGGCGCCCTCAGCTCTCAACTTATTCAGCATCACCTAGTTGAAGAAAAAATAAATTTACTTGAAGACGAGGTCAGCCCGGCCCTGATGGACTCTCTGCTGTCCTTTAAAAAAAAAAAAAAAACAAGTTCCTCTTCTCATTTTCTCCCGCTCTCAAAGATCCTCAATCTATCCCTGGCACAAGGTGCTTTCCCACGTATTTGGAAATTCTCTTTTGTCACCCGCATACATAAAAAGGGACCAAAAAAAGATGTCAATAACTACCGTCCCATCGCCAGACTGTCATATATTCCAAAACTGTTTGAAAGCGTTCATTCCAACTAACTAACTAACTAACTGCAAATCTATCATCTCACTCAATCATGGTTTCCTTATGGGTAGGTCGTCCACTACCAATATAGTTGTGTACTCATCCAACACGCTCCATGCCTTAGAGAATGGTAGCGAAGCTGATGTAATCACAACCGATTTCAGCAAGGTCTTCGGCGAAAACTCCCAAAATCGAATCCTCTTTAAGCTATCCTCCCTTGGTTTCGAAACCCTATTGATTAAGTGGATTTCATCCTATCTTAACGATCGAACCTATATTATCAATCCTTTTCTTCCCATGTCAGGAGTTCCCCAGGGAAGCCATCATGAACCC
Organism: Microdon myrmicae; assembly: GCA_963931805.1. Classification (NCBI taxonomy): domain Eukaryota; kingdom Metazoa; phylum Arthropoda; class Insecta; order Diptera; family Syrphidae; genus Microdon; species Microdon myrmicae. The sequence continues at coordinate 149,875,808 of OZ007497.1, read as the reverse complement.
CTACGATTCATGTTTACTATTAACGATATTGACTCCGGTATCAAGCACTCCTCCATCTCTTTACACGGGGACGACACTAAACCGATCCGCTCTCTTCTCGACTCTTCACTTCTCCAAATGGATCTCGACAGCTTTTCAACTTGGCGCCAAAACAACTACCTCGAATTAAATATTGTTAAATGTCACTCAAGCACCATCTCCCGTAAACGCCCTTCTCCCCCGCGACGATCCCACTTCTTACCCAACCAACAGATATCACCTGTACAATCGATTCGCGGCCTTGGCATTTTATGTGATGGGATCTTAACTTCATCCCACATATTGATGATATTATCCTCAAGGCCAATTCTGCCCTTGGTTTTGTGAAACCCTGGTCGAAAGAATTCTCTAATCCCTACGTTTCCCGATCGCTCTACATAGCCTTTGCCCGTCCCACCTTTACCTTACCCTCGTCCGTCCACTGCTAGTATACGGGAGTGGGCTGAAAAGTTTCCGACCTAACAAAGATACAAGACATTATTTTCTTAAAATTTATTTTTATTTTTCTACATAGTCTCTTTGTAACTCTACACACTTCTCCCAGCAATGCTCCTATCTCTCTAACCCGCCCAAATAGTACTCAGCGTTTTCCTCTGCAAAATAACTATTCACGAAAGTGATTACCTTCTCATTTGACAAAAATCTCTGTCCTCCGAGCACAATTTTTAGACTAGGGAACAAAACTAAGTCCCGGTCAAACCGTAATTCGTGGATTTACGTCATGGCAACCGCTCAAACAAGGAGGGATAGCGTTACATCACGCAATTCATGAGATCGTGGTGCACGTATGGGAGCAAGAGGAGATGCCGGAAGATTGGCGTCGTGGTATAATTTTCCCCATACATAAGAAGGGAGATATCACACTGTGCAGCAACTATAGGGGTATAACATTGCTGAGTACCGCTTATAAGATACTCTCCACTATCCTACAAGATCGGATAGCCCCATACGCTAAAGCCATCATTGGTCAATATCAGTGTGGCTTCATTCCAAGCAAATCAGCGATTGATCAGATATTCACCATTAGGCAGGCGATGGAAAAATGTCTGAAATTTAAGATTCCGTTATATATTCTATTTATAGACTTTAAGGCCACCTACGACAGCATAGTCAGGGTAGAATTATATAATGCCATGAGAGAGTTCGGCAATCCAAACAAATTGATACGACTTTGTAGGTTGACCATGACCAACGTCACTAGTCAAGTTAAAATAGCGGGATTCCGGTCCAAACGAATAAACATCTTTAATGGACTCCGAGAAGAGGACGGTCTGACCTACCTCCTCTTCAACCTAGCGTTGGAGAAAGCAATCCGTGACTCTGGCGTTACAACTAGAGGGACTATTGTCACTAACTCCAGCCAGATGCTTGCCTACGCAAATGACATCGACATCACCGGTAGAACCGAATCGGCGATACAGGAATCCTTCACCCAGATCGAGCAGGCGGCACAAAAACTGGGACTACACATTAATGAGGGAAAAACTAAGTACATGGTGGCAACTTCTGCGAAGAGAAGACCTAACGTTGGTCATACCATCAGGGTAGTGGAGCACGAATTTGAAGTAGTGCAATCCTTTAACCACCTTGGGTCAATAGTATCAGCCGTTAACAATATGGAAGAAGAAATACGCGAATCGCTGATCAAATCCAACAAAGCCTACTATGGTATATCAAGGCTCTTTAAATCCCGAAATTCATCCAGAACATCCAAGCTACTACTGCACAAGACCATGGTCTTACCAGTACTCATGTATGGATCCGAGACCTGGGTGCTCAATAAAAGGCACTCTTAACGCTTAGCCGCGTTCGAGAGGAAGGTCTTAAGGAGAATTGTTGGCCCCGTATGTGAAGGAGGACAATTCCGGAGACGCTACAACCATGAGTTGTACGCAATCTACCTTGAAGCTAATATTGTAAGAAAAATCAAGCTCGGTAGACTCCGGTGGGCGGCACACCTAGCTCGAATGAGGCGGAACACATCTAGCAAGTTCAGTTGAGCAACGACCGTGACAATACCTATAGAAGAGAGATAGGCACGATACGTTGCGCCTATGTTCTAACGACGGAATTGGTCGAATCACAGCTGGATCCCCAATAAGTTTCACTGCGCGTTTTTGCATCCTATCGAGCACGTGCAGTGCAATTTTGGATGCGCCTGGCCAAATATGGGAGTTGAACTCCATTTTGGGACGAATATACGCCTTGTAAATAGTGGCCAAGTTGCATGGAGTGGAGTATTTTTTGCATCTCTTAAGGAACCCCATACATTTGGCCGCACTTTTCGCAGCTTCAAAACGGTGGTCCCTCCAATTAAGGTCGTATTAATTCGAATGCCGAGGATTGATAGTTCCTTGGCTTCGTCGATGGAAGTGCCATTCATCGACAGTATATTTACTTTGTGGTTCGCCTTTGACGACAAGAGACAGCATTGAGTTTTTAAGCCATTGAACTCTACTCGGTTAGATAATCGCCACTGGTATATCTTGTTGAGGTCGCAATTCAGTGTATTAAGCATAACCTGCTGACTGGTATTGACGTTCAAAGAGTTTGGCCGGGAATGTTCGTATGAGTATGAGAAACTCAATGTGCTATCATCGGAAAACGAGTTGATTGGGTTGTGGGTGGTGGACACGAGATCATTTATAAAAATTAGGAATAGAGTGGGTGAGAGGACTGAACCTTGGGGAACACCTGCATTAATTTGATGGGAGGCAGATTTAACACCATCAAGAACCACTTGAATTGAACGGACAGAAAAATAGTCTCTTATCCATTGGATCACGGAATTGTCGATTAAATCAGCGATTCCATTACCTTCGAGAGAATAGCAGTTAGTGCTATCGGTCGCGAATCTGGCTCATGGTGTGCTGCTTATGCTCAAGTTGAGGTGGAACTGATGTGGTATCAGGCAGCGTAAAGTTGGCTGCAAAATGTGCCGCAAGTAGATTCACGTTCTTTATTGCACTGGTAACTGGTCTGTCATCGACTATTAGCGAAGGAATGAATGAGGGGACCGAGTTCTGGATGTTCTTCACGAATGCCCAGAAGTTTCTACTACCTGTGGGAGAGTGTAGTATTTTTTGTCTCATTCTCTGGTCATGCAAGAACTTGGCGCGTTGAATATACGCATTGCAGTCATTTCTAGCTCTCTTGAATACTTTCCGGTGTTCCTCAGTATTGTTTGATTTATACAACCGGAAGCTCAACTCTTTAGCCTTAATGGCTTCTCTGCACTCGGAATCGAACCACATATTTCTCTTGGGTTTGATACTCTTTACTCTGTGTGGAATAAAGGTTCGCGTGCCAAACAGAAGCGTTTCCTTCAATGTGTCCGCTATAGAATCAACATCATTATTGAGGAAAAATAACGACAAATTTAACTTCCCAAAGAAGTCGTTCAGTCCTTCCCCGTTGGCTTTCTCATAGAACCATACTGTTTTTTTGGGAGTTTTCTCGTAAGCATTGCTGTTGGTTAGAGGAAATTTAGCTGACACGACACAGTGGTTTGAAGTGCCCAAGGGCGAAGAAACTTCAATTGTGTATTTGTTTGGGTGGGAGGTGAGAAACATGTGTTGGCGGAACGGCCATCTATATCTGGTACCCGTGTTGGCTCATTAACGAGTTGAGTTGAATTATTTGACTCAGAAAAGAACTGAACCTACTGACCCTCAGGTATAGTGTGTCCGGAGTGGCGAAGCCAATGGGAGTTATGCACATTAAAATCACCCGCAATAACGATTTCAGTGTAGGGATATAGGGTCAACATCTTATCGATGGAATCAGATAGAGCATCAAATTCGATAAAGGATGCGTTTCCATCCAAATTTGGGCTTCTGTACAGAAAGCAATAATGCATGATATGCTTACGAGCGTGAAGTTTTAGCCACGAAAAATTAAACTCTGGATTGGAGCAGACGCCATATTGTGCCAGAAGCTGATAGGCAATATCACTTCGTATGTATGTAGCTAGGCCACGATGTGGAAAGAACAAAGGCACTAGTTTATAACCGAGTATAGTAAAACCGGAAATATCTGTATTAGTTATTACCTGAGTCTCGCTAAGTGCAAGGATTGCTGGTTTCTGGTTACCGACGACTTACTCGAGGACAAGGTTAAAGAGACATGGTGAGAGGCCATCGCCCTGTTTTAGTCCGACCCAGATTTCAAATGGTTCTGGGAGGTGGTTTTCTATTCTAACTCGCCCTTTGTTTTCGTTCATGCATATTTGAATGAGGGCGACATATTTTTTCAGGATTCCCAGCTCAACTACAATATGTAAGTTTTTGCCTTGCGACTGAGTCGTAGGCTTTTTTTAACTCAACGAACAGTTGGTGAACCGTATTATGGTATTAAATTCATTGTGGTAGTAAATTCATATTCAAAACAAGCCATTTTATTAAAATTAGGGTAAGAAAATCTTACACCTGTACTTTGCCAGACGTAATATGTGTATGTTATTCTTCTCCCTTTCAGATGCATTTCACAAGTTGGCACTAATGGAATAGTATACATTCCCCTAAAACGGCAGTAGTCTTCATTTGACATCACTCGTACTTGATCATATTACAAAGGAAAGGAACCTACCAACTACAAAAGTAACATTTTAAAATTTTAAGCATTGAAAACCACTAATTTCGTTAGAATGCTCTCATTTAGCTCGTTTCAATAGATAGGCGATTTTATTCGAACAACAGATAAATAACAAAACGCAATATATACGAGTAATACATGAGTAAGAGGCGAATACCTCAAATCTTTATTTTTAGCCGAACGTCAATTTGTAGCCGAAATAAAATGTGTAAATGCCCCTAATGAAATTTGTGAACGCTGGAGATCTCCGTGTTTATTGTTATTATAAAAATATTCAGTCACCATGGAAGATAATTTTCAGGAAATTGAACAAAATTGTTCTAAGTTTATTAATAATTTCACAGAAGATAACGAGATTCATAGTCCACAGATTAGCGAGCTGACAACGGTCGGAGAAGCAGATTACTTCTTTCTACTTTACACGAGTATTCTTGATTTTCAAATAACGTTTTTGTTTTCTTTAATGGTTGTTGGTAAATTTAAACACTCACCTGTATGCTAGATTCATGCATTTGAAAAGTTTTGTCAGTGAAGTTTCGATCTCCAAATGGGACATAATTGATGTCATGGAACCGTACTCTTTAATTTTAATTGGCACATATAGTTGTACGTCAGTGCAAGAGTTTGATTCATCCGACTTCGAAAGGCTTGGATCTTCCGGGTCAAGCATTTTGATTTCACTATCATCATCGTCCTGAGCTTCTTCAGCTTCAAAATGCGATACCATAAATTGCCCTGAGTGAATAGATTCCTTGCCTATTGTTAATGGTGAGTCTCTCCCAGTACTTCCGGTGCTACTCGATCCTCTGGCACTTCCAATTGGTATACAATCTCCTATGGACAGTACCGAAGCATTGGGCAGAGGACTACGCTGCTGCTGTCGGTGATACATTTCAAATGGATTGGACGTGGTTAGCATTTTTTTAATCATTGATTACTTTATCTTGTCATCGGAAACCGTTTGGTTTCTTTCAATTGAAATAACATGTGGGTTGACCTGTAAAGAAAAAAAAACAAAATCAATTCTAATTTTAAAGAGGATAAATATTGAATTTCATAAGTATTGGGTCATCCACAAACTATGTATTTTTCAAGCTGTTTCCATTCATTGAAAGTATGCTGTACAAGAATTATACGTGGCACAGAATATCATTTATATGTCCATCCCGATTGCGTCTGAAGGCAAGCAATTCCATTCAATAACTTTCGACATATTATTAGATTTATTTAGTAATTATTTATTTATTTTATTATTTTTTGGCTCTAACTAGTGCAAGAGCCCATGGAAGTGATAGATAACCAGAATGACTCTGCAAACACCTTGGATGTGCTACTTTCATTCTAGCCAAGCATTTATTTCATACAATTTGGACCATTGTCTGATATCAGATACGATTTTTACGAGCCACATTAAAAATTAAATCATTTCTTTTTATATTTCTTTGTATATTAATTTAATTTACTTTTATTATATTGTGACGCATACATCAGTACTAGAATATTCTAGAAAGTCCGAAGCAAAGTACTGGAGTATTCTAGAAAGTACTGGAAAACTGGAGACTATGAGCAATAGAAAATTCGGGGCTATGGAACGGACGGAAACGAAACACTAAATCAGAGTGATCAAAAATGGTATAAATACGTCGCACGCAGATCGGGAAGATAAGTAAGAAGTAAGCAGTAAAAGACGCGATAAGTCAAGAAATCGTTATGTGTACGGTAAAAGTAACGGTTGTTATTAACGGACTAATAAAGTGTTACATTAATTCAAAATCGATTTAACGGCTCTTGTTTATTAAAAATAATTAATCCAGCGAACCCTAAAAGCTCGCTACAATTGGTGTCAGAAGTGGGATTAATTATTGGTGAAGTAAATAAGTCTGTGAAAGTGTGTTGTGACGATGCCAGATCGACATTTGGAGGATCTTCGCGTTCCTGAGTTGAAGAAGGAACTTGAGGACGGGAATCTGGATAGCAGAGGACAGAAGCAAATTCTGCAAGCAGCAAGGGAGGAAGAGGGTATTGATGTCGACACATATGTCTTTACGATTGGGCCAGACTGTCCGGATGGAGAAGAAACAGCGAGTCAAGATGGTGCCAATGTAACGGAGAAGAGTTCGACACAGTTGGACATTTCGGAGATGCTCAGGATGATGATGACAAAACTGGACGCGCAAAATTCAAAATTGGACGCGCAAGCTACAGATATTAACTCAAAATTGGACGCGCAAGCTGCAGATGCTAATGCAAAGTTGGATGCCCAAACGTAGTGGATGAAATGTAATTTTCAACACTTTAAGGAAGGAATTCGAAACGAAGTAGAAAATCTGGATCTAAAAAACGAAGCTGAATTTAAGGGGACATTCATGCATGAGATTCTTATGAAAGTTCGCACACATATTTTTAACAAGCACACGCAAATTGTGAGCAAATTACTTTTTTATTTATTTATTTATTTTTTTAGTTATAACTAAAAAATAGAGCAAAAAAGGGCAGAAAAATCAATTTTTTTTCAATAGTCCGCCATTTTGTTGTTTTTTATCAATTTAAAATTTGTTCACTCACATTGGGCTAAATGTGTTTAAGTTCCATAAACTTTTTGCATTTTTCGTATTTTTTCACCGGGGACGAAAATAACTCTTACACGAGCAGAACGGATGGCTAACTTTAAACACCTGGAGGGGGGGGGGGGGGGGGGGGGGGGGGGGGGTCCGTTTCCGGAGTGACTCGACAAAACGGAGGAAGTTAGAGTCGCCAATACAGACTAACTTCCTCCGTTTTAAACTTATATAATAACAGACGATTTTGACTCGACAAAATTTACAAACGTAGTCGAAAGATGAATAAAATGTTTAAAAAAAATTGTTGTTATATCTTTAATCATCATCATCATCATCGGCAGTACAACCGGGATCCGGTCTTCACCTTATTTAGCAAGTCCTGAGGCTTGTTAAATTTTCCATAATGATTTGTTTTTTCCGGGCAAGGTCATTAGTCTTGCGCCGGGGGCTCCCCGACGGGGAATCGAACCCCGGTCTCCCGCGTGACAGGCGGGTATACTAACCACTATACTATCGAGGAGCCATATCTATATCTATATCTTTAATACTTTCTCTTAAAAAAAATCATGAAAATAACCTATTTTTTGACCCGACAAACCGGAATGTCCTTAATGACCTATAACTTTGGAACTGCCTAAGATTTCGTTTCCAAATTTTAACATATTACTTTTGAAGTATAAAACTATCGATTAAGCAAAAGAAAAAATTGATTTTTTGAACCCAACAAACCGGAATGTCCTCTTAATAAAGTCACCGATGAAATAACGCGAATCGAAAACAGACTTGAGTGTATTGAGAGAAATAAGACATCGCCTAGCAATCAACATGACTACAAAGATATAAGGATGCAACCGCCAACCTTCGATGGAACGGGACCCTTCTCCGTATTTATACGTCAGTTTGACGCCGCGGCCAATTATACGAGTAATAAGTGGTCGGATGAGTAAAAGTCAACATCACTAATCTTGTCACTCCGCGGGGCGGCTGCAGAATTGCTACAAACCATACCAGCAGAGAACCAAACAGATTTCCAAGCGGTAAGAGATGGCCTTGAAGCTAGGTATGGAGACAACCACATGCAGCAGGTGTACCGCATGCAACTGTGGAGCAGAACGCAGAAACCTGGAGAAAATCTTCAACAGTTGCAGGCAGACATTGAGCGATTGGCAAACTTGTCTTATTTAAATATGACTAAGGAATTTCTGAACGAGGTAGCAATGGATACATTTATAAATGCACTCCTAGATCGGGACTTGCAACAAGCCGTTCGTTTGGCAGGAAAGAAGACGACTAATGAAATACTGGCGTTCGCATTGGCATATGAATCTGCTAAACTGGTTACCAGGAGTACATATAGAGTCTGAGAAACGTCCGTCGAGGTATATTCCTGCCAAAGAATCGGGCATGTACAACGGCGACCCCCAGGACCTGATATGAAGTGTTGGACATGCGGCGAAGTCGGCCACATCTCTGTTGACTGTAAGAGACGTCGACGAATAAATGAAACATCAAGTGAGAATTGTTGTTCATGCGCTAATCATACGAGGATTGCCTTTTATATTTCGGGATTAAAGAACAAAAACAAATATTGATCATCGAAAATCACTTTATTGTTTTTCAAAATATTCCCCATGAAGATCTATACACTTTTGCATGCGTTTGAACCAATTGTCGAAGCACTTTTGCCACTCTGATTGAGGTATCTCCAACACATACATTCTGAATGCAGCAACCGCTTCTTCAGGTGTCGAAAAACGTTGACCTCTCAGTTTGTTTTTTACGTACGGGAATAAAAAGAAGTCATTCGGTGTCAAGTCAGGACTATACGGTGGATGACCCATTAAATCGATGTTTTGGGTGCTCAAAAATGCAGTTGTCGCAGCCGATGTGTGAGAGCTCGCATTGTCATGGTGAAGAGTGATCCGTCTTCGGCGATTGGTTTTCCTGATTTCTTGGAAGACAACTGGCAAACAAATGGTTGTGTACCACTCAGAATTGACTGTTCTGCGTTGTTCTAGTGGTACGGTTGCGACATGTCCAGTTTTTCCGAAAAAACAGGCGACCATTTGCTTGGAAGTGCGTCGTGCGCGAACATCTTTTGTTGGATTTGGCTCATCTTGAAACACCCAGACAGTCGACTGCTGTTTACTTTCGGGCTCATACGCGTAAATCCACGATTCATCACCTGTCACGATGTCATAGACGTGTTTCGAAGCACCGCGACCGTATTTTTTGAGCATTTCTTTCGACCAATTGACATGAGCCTTTTTTTGGGCGATTGACAAATTGTGTGGGATCCAACGCGAACAAATTTTTTTGACAGTCAAATGTTTATACAATATTGAATGTATGCTGGTCCCACTAACGCTTAAGGTTGTCTCAATCTCACGATAGGTCACATGACGATCTTCCAATATCAGTTCGCGCACAGCATCAATGGTTTTCGGAACAACTGATTTTGGACGACCTTCACGAAATTCATCTTGGAGAGAACTACGACCACGATTGAATTCACCATACCATCGATAAACACTGGTCCTTGATGGAGCTTCATCGCCAAAAATTGAATTAAGTTCATCCATGCACTGTTGCTGAGTTAATCCACGCCGAAAGTTGTAAAAAATAATCGCACGAAAATGTTGACGATTTAATTCCATTTTTGGGCCGAGATGAATCTTTTAAGTTACTGTAAACAACACAAATAGCGCTCGTATGTCAAAACGTTCTGAGTGCGTATAACCTCAAAAATGTCCAACTTTACGACAGAGCTGTCAATTGCCGGATTGCAACACTAAGGTTGCCAAATCCCGAAACATAAGAGGCAACCCTCGTAAGAGGAGACTATCAACGGACCAACCTGAGGCCAATAGCTCGGGAAACTTGTAAGGGCAGACTTTACGGGGCGAAAGTCGCCTGATGGAATGTGCAGCCCTAGCATCGTAACTGTATCACAACTTCAAGGGGATAACCAAAGTTTGGTTATAACTAAGATTGTTAATGCAATGACAACAACAGTGACAATCGACACTGGAGCAACGAGATCTATAATTCGGCCGGATGTCGTGGGCAAAATTGCCCTTAATAAGAATAGAAGATACACTTTGAAGACTGCCACAGGAGAATGTTCTCCAGTCTACGGAGAAGTCGAGAGCATAATAGTGCTGGGCAATATTTCCATCTCCCACCAATTTTTGGTTGCCGATACTACGGACGAATGCATTCTTGGAATGGATTTCATGAAGGATCACCAAGTTGTTCTAGATATCTGTCAAAGAACACTGCGAATTGGTAACTTGGAGGTTGCTATTACACTGCAGGACAACCACTTGCGAAGGCTGAAATGTTATGTGCGTGAGGAGGATGAGATCCCAGCTCGTTCACACTCGGTAATTTGGACCAGTCTCGAGAGTGATCCCGGTGACAATCGATTTTACATCACCGATACTGTACAAAATCAGCGTAAAGGGAACATCCTTGTTGGAAAAGCCCTTATCGATGCGAAGAAGCACATCGTACCCGTCAGAGTACTAAATTCGTCCAAGGAGCCGATCGGAATAAGAAAAGGAGAGGTAACCGCAGAATGTGCGCCCGTGTCAATGATAAACTCAATACAGACAAGGGAGAGAACCATTCAATTCAATTCCTTCTGTAGAGAAAAGGCAAGCGTTAAATCACTCCTCAACGATTTTTCTGATATTTTTGTGACAGGAAATGGTAAATTCGGATGCACCGGTATAGTTAAACATCGCATTGACACGGGTGAGTCAAGACCTATAAGGCAGCCACCTCGTCGACTACCGTTGGCCAAACAATCAGAAGTCGGCAATATGATTGGAGAGATGGAAGAGGAGTCATCGAGAAATCATCGAGCCCATGGACTTCGCCGGTAGTGCTCGTCAAGAAGAAGGATGGGACAACTAGATTTTGTGATAGTAGATTTAAACGAAGTTGCGAAGAAAGACAGTTACCCACTTCCTCGAATCGACGACACACTAGATACCCTTTCTGGAGCTCAGTGGTTTTCAATATTGGACCTAAAAAGCGGTTACTGGCAAGTGGAAGTGAAGGAGGAGGACAAGGAAAAGACACCGTTTACTACCGGAAACGGACTTTATCAATTCAACGTGATGCCTTTTGGATTGTGTAATGCTCCAGCAGCGTTTGAACGATTAATGGAAAGTGTTCCGGACTTACATGGAAGACGTGTCTTGTGTACTTGGACGATATCATCGTTGTTGGAAGGAATTTACCAGAACACATCAATAATCTGCGCACCGTCTTCGTACGACTAAGACAGGCCAACTTAAAGATCAATTCGAAGAAATGTGAACTCTTCCATAGGAGAGTAAAATTCCTGGGACACATCGTTTCATCTGCAGGAGTTCAAACGGATTCTGATAAGATAGCAGCTGTCAAAGAGTAGCCTACTCCAGAAGATAAGCAACAGTTAAGAAGCCTTATGGGATTAGCCACATATTACCGAAGGTTTGTTAAAGGTTTCACCAATGTGGCTAAAACCCTACATTTTCTGTCAATTGGACAGAAAAGTGTGAGGCAGCATTCAACACATTGAAGGCCGAGTTATGTAAGACTCCAACATTGGCATTCCCAAGAGCGGATCGCTCATTTATATTGGATACTGATGGAAGTAACACAGGAATCGGACCAGTGTTGTCACAGCAAGTCGATGGCAAAGAGAGAGTTGTCGCATATTATAGTCGAGTTCTATCTAAGCCAAAGAGAAACTATTGCGCAACAAGAAAGAAACTGCTGGCCGTCGTAGAAGCCATTAAGAATTGCCATAAGTACCTCTACGGACGTCGATTCCACCTTCGGACGGATCATGCCGCCCTGAAATGGTTGTTAAATTTTAAGAATCCGGAAGGACAAATAGCTCGATGGATCAAACGACTTCAAACGTACCATTCCCAAATTTCCCACCGTCAAGGGAAGGTGCATAATAACGCTGAAGCTCTATCAAGAAGACCATGTAAGCCAGATTGTGAACATTGTCATAGAGCGGAAGAGAAAGAAGAGGCGTACGACCTGCGATATGTACAAGTAGAAGTACTAGATGGGTGGACGAGTGATGCTATACGCGCAGCTCAACTTCAGGATGAAGATATGTCGCCAATCCTGGAACACAAAGAAAAGAACGAGCGGCCAACTTGGAACAATATTTCCGACAAGAGTGGAACATTTAAGGCATATTGGGCACAATGGAATTCCTTGCTGGTGGAAGATGGAATTCTAAAGCGTAAATGGGAAGCCGCGGACGGAAAATCCCATTGAATGCAGATTCTAGTCCCACCATCAAAAGTGACGGATGTACTAACAGAAATGCACGACGGGGCCTCCGGTGGACATCTGGGAGTTAATAAGACACTTTCAAAATTACGATCTTGATTCTACTGGCTTCACATGAGAGATGACGTCGAGTCTTGGTGTGGGAAGTGCACAACTTGCACTGCAACCAAAGGACCAACAGCAAAACCAAGGAGAGCTATGAAGCAGTACAACGTGGGTGCCCCTTTCGAGCGAATTGCGATTGATATATCAGGACCATTCCCAAAAACCAACGGCAAGAACAAATACATGTTGGTCATCATGGATTACTTCAGCAACCGAAGAATAAAAGAGCATTTATCGAAGGTCGTTAGTGATCACTAACGAGATTGGGACAAATATGTACAAACCTTTCTCATGAGTTATAGATCGGCTAATCACGATACGACAGGCCATTCTCCAGCAAGAATTATATTTGGACGAGAGATCCGATTACCAGCCGATCTGCGATTCGGAATACCTCCAGACGTCATAGATAAGACTGAAGATTACGTAGCCAAATGGAGAAATCGCCTCGATGAGATTTATCATTTGGTTGGAAACAAATCAAGGTATCAAGTGACAGGATGAAAACAAGGTACGACGTTCGAGCCAACGCATCCGGATTTAATGCAGGCGATAACGTGTGGCTTTATAACCCTCATCGGCAAAAAGGAAGGTCTCCGAAATTGCAGCAACATTGGGAAAGACCGTATAAGATTCTCACAAGAATTAACGACGTTGTCTGTAGGATTCAGCAAAGACCGAACGCCAAGATGAAAGTGGTACATCGTGACCGACTGGCGACTTTTTGTTAACCCAGAAGATCAGTGAACTTAGTTCGGGACGAACTAATCTAGGCGTATCAATTGTTTTTCAATCCGAAATAAAAATATCATCTTCTAAATGTTTGTGTGTTTTATTTGAAAATCATATTTCGATCCCAGAGGAAGATAGAGAGGCCCAGGTGCCACTCCCTATTGATAAGGGAAACACAATAAAAACCTTGGGAATCCAATGGCATCCTGGAAGGGACACTTTTTCGTTCAAGGTCTGTCTTCAGGAGTCAAAACAAAACCAACGAAGAGATTGTCGTACATTGCTGGCTTATACGACCCGATGGGTTGGATATCGCCCTGCGTCGTCACTGGCAAGATGATTATGCAGGATATCTGGAGGCAAGAAGAAGATTGGGACAGCCAACTTCAGCCAACTATTGTTTCGGCATGGTCCAAATTGAAAACCGAATTAAATGTTCTCAACAGTATAGAGATCCCCCGATAGGTCAGCATCACCGAGCGATCAACTCACTCTTGAGATCCCTGGCTTCTGCGACGCATCGGAAAAAGCATATGCTGCTGTGGTGTACCTTCGCTCAATAAATGGACAAACGGCGTCAACTGAGCTGCTTGTTTCAAAAACCAGAGTGGCACCGCCCAAAAGCAAGCCACTGGCACAATTGGAGTTGTGTGGAGCTCATCTGCTAGCGCATTTGCTGGTGCGAACGGTAACGAAGATGGACCTCCAATCAGCGAAGGTATTTGCCTGGTCGGACTCCCAAATCACACTTGCATGGATCAAAACTCCGCCGCACATACGAACCGCCTTTGTGGCCAACAGAGTACCAGAAATTCAAGAACTGATAGACCCTAGCTGCTGGAGACATGTACCATCGAAGGAGAATCCGGCAGATATGGCGTCCAGAGGACTTTCTCCAACGGAGATTCTCGGGAAACAGCAGTGGTGGCATGGGCCCGAGTTTTTGCAGACATTTGACAGCCATCATGGGCACGCACTGGAGATACAGTCCACGGAGCTTGAATTGAAGGTTAAGGAAACATCTAAGGTAAAAAATGAATTTATAGCGACTGGGTGCACCGTCAGAAACGTGTTTCAGCTTTGCCTACACTTCACCACTCTCGAGGACAACGCCATGTTTACCCGGTTTTCATCGCTACCGCGTTTACTTGGAGCCACAGCATATTGGCTTCGCTTCTTTGCAAACCTACGGCTGAAGGCCACTAAGATGCCGGGTTGTGTCACTGGACCGCTCTCGGTGGAAGAGATTTCATCAGCGCAATCACGATTAATTAGGATCGTGCAACAGGAATTTTTTGACGACGAGATTAACAGAATCACAAGGGGGGAAGGAAACAGTAACCAAGGGAAGCAAGATAGCACGACTCTCCCCGATATTGGATGAGAAGGGGGTTCTGCGAGTCGGGGATCGATTGGAAAATGCAGATCTACCTTATTCACAGCGCCACCCGATCATACCGCCTTCCAACACCTTTTTAACGTCCCTGATCATCCACAATGCTCACTTGAAAACGCTGCATGGTGGTCAACAGCCGATGATGGCAACGCTTCGAGCTGAATACCGGATATTACATCTCAAATCCAGCGTCAAGGCTTGCATTCATAAATGTTTGAAGTGCTATCGACACAAATCAAAACAAATGCAGCAAAAAATGGGTGATCTACCCCCACCTCGTGTCAACCAAGCACGGCCCTTTCATACTTTAGGGGTAGACCATGCCGGCCCAGTACAGCTTAAGGGAAGATGCAGCAAAATAACCAAAGCGTACATAGCTATTTTTGTATACTTCTGTACGAAGGCAGTGTATCGCGAACTTGTTAGCGAGTATAGCACAGCGGCCTTTCTGGCGGCGTTCAAACGTTACACGGCGCGTCGTGGGATGTGCGCACATCTACAGTGACTACGGAACCAATTTCCAAGGAGCTGCTAAGGTGATGGAAAAAGGAACAGACACACACATAATATGAGTATGCCACTGTACCATAACCAAATAATGAATAAACAATAATTGTAAGCATCAACATAACCAATTACTGCCCCCTACCTTTCACATCGTCCCGTTCATGATCAAAACAAGGCACCAAAATATACTTTCAACATAAACATCCCTTTACCAATTGGGGATGAGTAACTACTGGACTGATACGTCTCGTCTCAACAACAAAGGGAAAGCCAGTGACGACTACACCTACGGATGCCTCATCGCTGCCCCGGCAAGATGTTGCAAATGCAACATAATAAACACTAGTGGTAACAAATTATTATAGCACAGTCATCGACATAATATAATAAACGCAAGTGAAAACCATTACCAACCAACCAACTGAAGAAGAGACACGAACCCTTATAGGCAACACCGTTCCAGCGGAGATAAGACTGAAGAAGCAGCACGAACCGTTATAGCGAAGCTAAGACTGTAGAAGCGGCACGAACCGTTATAGAAATCACCGTTCTAGCGAAGATAAGACGTGAGTACCTATTGTTTTATTATTTTATTGTACAATAAATAGGATCAATCAAAATAGGATCCGTTGGCATCTATGACATTTTTCCAACGTGATACGAGGTCAAATATTCCTTTTTTATAGAAATGCCGACTTTTTGAGGCAATACAATCTTCAAAGGCTTTTATGACCACTGCTCGGTTCCGGAAGACATTCTGCCGGCAAAATGAATCCAGATTGCAGAAAAGATGGTAGACCGTTTGAGAAATGCCAGGAGAGTACGGTGGATGCGGAAGAATTTCAAATCTCAACTGCAACAGTTTTTTCACCGTTACTTGTGAGGTATGGGGTCTAGCATTGTCATGCAAAAGGATCGGGCCGTACCTATTGATCAACGCAGGTCAACTTACCATACAATATGTCGATTTCCTCACAAAATTTGATAGCGTTTAGCGTTTCTTCTGGTTGAGGAAATGAAAAGTGGATTGATCCTTTCGATGTCCCCCAAATTGTCACCATAACCTTTTTTTTTTGGTGAAGATCGGGCTTGGAGGTGTGTTTTGGTTTTTCACCTGCATCCAACCTATGCCCAGGTCTTTTACGGTTATCATACAGAATCCACTTTTCATCACAGGTGACTATCCGGTGGAAAAACGGTTCAGTTTAATTTCTTAATCTAAGCGATGAGCAGATTTCCAGGCGCCGTAGTTTTTGGGACTCGTTCAGTTCATGGGGTTTTCATTGCCAATGACGCATTATGTCTCATTTTAAATTGATAAACCAAGAGGGTTAGAATTTAAACTGCTGGCAGCATGGTAAACAATTCCTAGAAAAAAAATAACTGTACTTGTAACGAACCCTAAAATTCTCACACGTTAAGCACGCGTACCATTTTACTTTATAAAAAAAGAAAATTTAACGTTCTGGCACACATGTTCACTCGAGAACTTCTTATTTCCGACTGAGCGAAAATCGGAGATTTGATGTGCTACAACCCAATAAGTGCATCAGTGGGAATATGAGGTGGTACACTAACCTTTTATTGACTTCAAAAAAGCTTACGATTCCGTCGCAAGGCAAAGACTATATCATATTGTAACTGAGCTGGGAATTCGCAAAAAATTTACCACACTCATTCAAATCTGCATGAATGAAAATAAAGGAAGAGTTAAAAGAGAAAAACCCCTCTCAGAACCATTTGAAATTCACGATTAAAACAGAAGGATGCTCTTTCACCAAGTCTTTTAACCTCGCGGTCGAATATGTCAACAGAAAAGTACATGGCCGGATCATGCCTGAAAGGGGTCAATAAGTGCTCGCATATGCGGATGACATGGCCGTTCTGGGCGATAATCTAGAAACTGTATGTAAAAATAGTGAAATCACCATGCAAGCGGCAAAAGAGGTGAGCCTAGAAATAAATGAAGGTAAAACAAAATACATGATTACGACGGGAGCAGGTGGACCCCAGAGAACACGCATAAACGTCAGAGGCAAGATATTTGAAAAAGTTACTGAGGTGGCACCTGTATTCTAGTTAATAGCGAACTTCGCCATGAAGCTATTGACCTCCCACATTACGAGTCCATAGAGGTCTCCGGGGTTGAACTGCATCTAGCTAACAACGGTAGAGTGAACGTATACTCCGTATACCACTTGCATAAAACCAATAATGGCCCCATTAATCCCGAGGATATCGGCCAATTAATAACGTCCTCGGGGCATACAGCCTTCATCATAGGCGGCGATTTTAACTCCAGACATCCCCACTGGAACAACTCGGTATCTTGCCCAAATGGCATAAAATTGTACCAATGGTACACCGAAAACTCGCATGCCCTAAATTTTGAAATAGTGGCACCTACTGTTGGTACGCGAGGTAACTCAATTCTGGACATCTTTATTGTGTCCAAAGATTTACTTCCCCAAATCACTCCTCCCCAAGTATCGGCAGGTGTATCTGACCACAACGCTGTCACCACGTTCATTCGCAGCTATCGAGCATCGCGGGCTCATATCAGATACATACCCGATTATGGGCGCACAAATTGAGACAACTTCAATATTACATTGAACTAAAAACTCCACCAACTTTCTCTTCCCACTGACAGGAACCTAACGACGGTTGAGATAAATAACGCTCTAGTTGGAACTTCGGAGACCCATGTCCCGAAGTACAAACTTAAAAAGACCTATGACGACTTCACTCTTCATCTCATTCGGGAGCGTAAAATGCTCTGCAGAATGAGATATCGTCACCGCTTCACGCAAAGGGAGCCATTATTGCGATCCATTATTCACAATATTGGTACAATGATAAAACAAAGAATTTAAAACAATCGTACCCGACAATTGGAAGACAAACTAAAGGGTATTCAGATGTACCAGAACATTTATAAAAATGTTAAAAAGATATGTGGCACTTTTGGTATCACTGGGCCAATCATGCACAACGGTATTGTTATCAATAATGATGCCAATAAAGCAAACATCATGGGAGAGACTTTTGAAAATAATCACAAGCTCACTCTCGAGGATGGCGACCCGGACATTAATGCGATAATTAGTTCGGAGGTTCACAATAAATTAGACAACTTTAACGAGCCAATAGTTGTCTTTAACTCAGCTAACAGTGCATACTTTGACGACACACGTGATAATAGTCACGGCTTCGTCACACCAAATACCCTACATATCATAGTTAAGTCTCGAAACCCCAAGAAGTCACCTGGTATCGACAACATGTCATACCACTCGTTGCGAAGGCTTTCTGCTTCATTCTTTATAAAGCTCTCCATTCTGCTCAGCCATGCCTCCACCATGGGGTACTTTTCGCAAGCTTGGAAGCATGCTGTTATCTGCCCAATAGCAAAAGCTGGGAAACCATATTATCACCCCTCAAACTTTCGTCCTATTTCGCTCCTCACCTGCATCAGCAAAATATATGAACAGTTCATATACAAGAAGCTAAATAAATTTATCAGTGCCAGGAACCTAATGCCTGATTTCCAATTCGGATTTAAGAGAGCGCACAGCACCACCATGGCTCTCAACATATTTCAAAACCACGTTTGCGTGCGGCTCTTTAATAAGGAACCCACCATTGGGGTGAGCCTGGACATCGAAAAGGCTTTTGACACAACCTGGATCGAAGGTCTCGTTTTTTCATTACTGAATACTGGGCTCAGTAAAACGCTGTGTAGTATCATCTACCAGTTCGTTTTAAACAGAACCTTTCAACTTCGAGTGAATGGAAAGCTTTCCCGAACTTTCAACGCCGCTGCAGGCGTACCACAGGGCTCCATTCTAGGCCCCATATTATTTACTATGAGGTAATATACACCTCAGATATTCCTCGCCCTGTGAACGGTAGAGTAAACCAGATTTGCTATGCGGATGACGTCCTAGTGTACATGTCATCTAAAACTCCAAAACTCGCAACAAACCGACACAACCGTCATCTAGATGAACTGTATCAGTACTACAGTCGATGGAAAATTCGACTTAACCCATCCAAAGCAGTAGCTATAATTCTGAGTAGTAAACACTCCCAGCCTACTTGTCGATATTCACAGAATATCCGAATACAAATAGGAGGTACTACGATTAGACCGCAGGACAGGATGAAATATCTTGGAGTCATCTATACCCCAAAAATGAATTTCATCAAACATGTGACCCACATTCTTCAAAGGGGCATCGGTCGGTCTAAGCAACTGCACAAAATCTTGAAGTGGAGCAGCAAAGTTGACACCAAAGTTAAGCTTCTCTGCTATAAGCAGCTAATCCGATCTGGAATATCGTACGCCTTTCCCATATGGTCCTGCATATCTTCGGCCCAAATGGAAAGACTTCGGGTTTTCGAAAGGAAACTCCTCAGAAGATGCACCAATCATTCTAGAAGGCCTGACGGTCGTCATTACCCCAACTCTCACCTATACGAAGGCGCCTCCATTACCCCTATCGACGAGTACTTGCTTCAATTAGCATATAAGTACCTCGAAAACATTCAGAACAGCGAGAACCCACTTGTACGGGACTCCTGCGTTCTTGACCCTTCTCTCTTTCGATCTCTTCGGATCAAACCCCCACAATTTCTTCTTCAGTACAAAACTGAAGAAAGCACCCTTCCCAACAACATTCCCCTCTATAATAGAGGATTCCTGGACCCATCCCATAGGGTCTACTATTAACAAACCACACACACGAACGCACACTACAAGACGGCACAAACACAAACATATACACCGACCAAGGCGCAGATTATCAGACGCCAAAGACGTGATCTGCGTTCACTACCGCACCCAAGACCTACCGGTCTTGTACGATTTCTTTCCCACCATCCCTCTATAAAAGTAGTTAGAGAACACTTGGACTAACACTGTCCACACTATCCTTGGATACCCCCCCTTTTTCTCTTTTCTTTTCAGAGATCGCGAGACCGAGCCCAACATCCTCACGGATGTGGGTGATTCTGGTTATCGCAAGATGACCAGAAGTCAGAAACAAGATGAAGGACACATATGTCCTGTCTCGCTAAATTCGGCCTTCTCGCCACAATTTTTTTTTTTTTTTTTTTGGATTCGAAATGAGTCTGCGTTTACTACCGCACCCAAGACCCACCGGTCTTGTATGATTTCTTTCCCACCATCCCTCTATAAAAGTAGTTAGAGAACACTTGGACTAACACTGTCCACACTATCCTTGGATACCCCCCCTTTTTTCTTTTCTGAAATGGTTGTTAAATTTTAAGAATCCGGAAGGACAAATAGCTCGATGGATCAAACGACTTCAAACGTACCATTTCCAAATTTCCCACCGTCAAGGGAAGGTGCATAATAACGCTGAAGCTCTATCAAGAAGACCATGTAAGCCAGATTGTGAACATTGTCATAGAGCGGAAGAGAAAGAAGAGGCGTACGACCTGCGATATGTACAAGTAGAAGTACTAGATGGGTGGACGAGTGATGCTATACGCGCAGCTCAACTTCAGGATGAAGATATGTCGCCAATCCTGGAACACAAAGAAAAGAACGAGCGGCCAACTTGGAACAATATTTCAGACAAGAGTGGAACATTTAAGGCATATTGGGCACAATGGAATTCCTTGCTGGTGGAAGATGGAATTCTAAAGCGTAAATGGGAAGCCGCGGACGGAAAATCCCATTGAAAGCAGATTCTAGTCCCACCATCAAAAGTGACGGATGTACTAACAGAAATGCACGACGGGGCCTCCGGTGGACAACTGGGAGTTAATAAGACACTTTCAAAATTACGATCTCGATTCTACTGGCTTCACATGAGAGATGACGTCGAGTCTTGGTGTAGGAAGTGCACAACTTGCACTGCAACCAAAGGACCAACAGCAAAACCAAGGAGCGCTATGAAGCAGTACAACGTGGGTGCCCCTTTCGAGCGAATTGCGATTGATATCTCAGGACCATTCCCAAAAACCAACGACAACAACAAATACATGTTGGTCATCATGGATTACTTCAGCAAGTCCTTCCAATTTCAACCCAAGAAGCAACAACAGTCATTGAGCAGCTTATCAATAATTGGATCAGCAGATATGGAGTTCCCTGTGAGCTTCATTCCGGTCAAGGCCGAAACTTCGAATCACAGATATTTCAAGGCATCTGTGCGGCACTGGGCGTAAGGAAAACCATCCGCAGTCAGACGGAATGGTCGAAAGGTTCAACCGAACAATAAAAGAGCATTTATCGAAGGTCGTTAGTGATCACTAACGAGATTGGGACAAATATGTACAAACCTTTCTCATGAGTTATAGATCGGCTAATCACGATACGACAGGCCATTCTCCAGCAAGAATTATATTTGGACGAGAGATCCGATTACCAGCCGATCTGCGATTCGGAATACCTCCAGACGTCATAGATAAGACTGAAGATTACGTAGCCAAATGGAGAAATCGCCTCGGTGAGATTTATCATTTGGTTGGAAACAAATCAAGGTATCAAGTGACAGGATGAAAACAAGGTACGACGTTCGAGCCAACGCATCCGGATTTAATGCAGGCGATAACGTGTGGCTTTATAACCCTCATCGGCAAAAAGGAAGGTCTCCGAAGTTGCAGCAACATTGGGAAAGACCGTATAAGATTCTCACAAGAATTAACGACGTTGTCTATAGGATTCAGCAAAGACCGAACGCCAAGATGAAAGTGGTACATCGTGACCGACTGGCGACTTTTGTTAACCCAGAAGATCAGTGAACTTAGTTCGGGACGAACTAATCTAGGCGGTATCAATTGTTTTTCAATCCGAAATAAAAATATCATCTTCTAAATGTTTGTGTGTTTTATTTGAAAATCATATTTCGATCCCAGAGGAAGATAGAGAGGTCCAGGTGCCACTCTCTATTGATAAGGGAAACACAATAAAAACCTTGGGAATCCAATGGCATCCTGGAAGGGACACTTTTTCGTTCAAGGTCTGTCTTCAGGAGTCAAAACAAAACCAACGAAGAGATTGATTTTGTCGGACATTGCTGGCTTATACGACCCGATGGGTTGGATATCGCCCTGCGTCGTCATTGGCAAGATGATTATGCAGGATATCTGGAGGCAAGACCAAGATTGGGACAGCCAACTTCAACCAACTATTGTTTCGGCATGGTCCAAATTGAAAACCGAATTAAATGCTCTCAACAGTATAGAGATCCCCCGATAGGTCAGCATCACCGAGCGATCAACTCACTCTTGAGATACATGGCTTCTGCGACGCATCGGAAAAAGCATATGCTGCTGTGGTGTACCTTCGCTCAATAAATGGACAAACGGCGTCAACTGAGCTGCTTGTTTCAAAAACCAGAGTGGCACCGCCCAAAAGCAAGCCACTGGCACGATTGGAGTTGTGTGGAGCTCATCTGCTAGCGCATTTGCTGGTGCAAACGGTAACGAAGATGGACCTCTAATCAGCGAAGGTATTTGCCTGGTCGGACTCCCAAATCACACTTGCATGGATCAAAACTCCGCCGCACATACGAACCGCCTTTGTGGCCAACAGAGTACCAGAAATTCAAGAACTGATAGACCCTAGCTGCTGGAGACATGTACCATCGAAGGAGAATCCGGCAGATATGGCGTCCAGAGGACTTTCTCCAACGGAGATTCTCGGGAAACAGCAGTGGTGGCATGGGCCCGAGTTTTTGCAGACATTTGACAGCCATCATGGGCACCCACTGGAGATACAGTCCACGGAGCTTGAATTGAAGGTTAAGGAAACATCTAAGATAAAAAATGAATTTATAGCGACTGGGTGCACCGTCAGAAACGTGTTTCAGCTTTGCCTACACTTCACCACTCTCGAGGACAACGCCATGTTTACCCGGTTTTCATCGCTACCGCGTTTACTTGGAGCCACAGCATATTGGCTTAGCTTCTTTGCAAACCTACGGCTGAAGGCCACTAAGATGCCGGGTTGTGTCACTGGACCGCTCTCGGTGGAAGAGATTTCATCAGCGCAATCACGATTAATTAGGATCGTGCAACAGGAATTTTTTGACGACGAGATTAAGAGAATCACAAGGGGGGAAGGAAACAGTAAACAAGGGAAGCAAGATAGCACGACTCTCCCCGATATTGGATAAGAAGGGGGTTCTGCGAGTCGGGGGTCGATTGGAAAATGCAGATCTACCTTAGTCGCCATTACCCAAACTCTCACCTATATGAAGGCGCCTCCATTATACCGATTGACGAGTACTTGCTACAATTAGCATACAAATACCTCAAAAGCATTCAGAACAGCGAGAACCTACTTGTACGGGAGTGTTACGTACCGACCTTGAGTCCAGGTCCCCCCAACATCCACTAATCCCCTTTCGTTAGTTTCCCCTCTTCACCTCTAAAAGGAGAACAACTCGCCGAGTAGCTAATTTGTATAAACTACTTGGTGCAAATTCTACTTGGTGGAGAAAAAATAATAAAACGGCGTTGGCGCCAGATAAAAAAATAAAACCTCAACGGCAATAAACAAAAATTGACATTCGACGTTAAACTTTGAAGTCGAACACATTGTAATCATTTGAATTGGCGGTGATTAATAAATATTAATAATTGTGGAAGAGTTGTTTGAAACAACAAACGAATAACAACAAGCGAAAACTGTACCTGAAAAAGGAACGAAAGCCGATCAGGGGAGCAGCCAGTCAACGCCCCCTGCACCCAGTCGCAGTTCCAACCAGCGGCAAATCAACCACCGCTCAGAGACCGCCAACGGTCAATCCCGAGTAAGTCCAATTCACTTACTTTGAAATATATTAAATATATAAATAAAATAAAATTAATAATTACCAAATATTATTAAATTGTTAAAATCATATAACAGGAATCCTGCGTTCTTAACCCTTCTCTCTTTCGATCTCTTCGGATCAGACCACCACAATTTCTCCTTCAGTACAAAACTGAAGAAAACACCCTTCCCAACAACATTCTCCTTTATAATAGAGGATTCCTGGACCCATCCCATAAGGTCTTCTGCTGACACACTACAAACACGCACGCACAGTACAAGACAGTACAAGACAGCGTCGTGAATATAAGGGTCGGAGATCAAATTATTAGATCGAAAGACGCAATAAAATATCTAGGAGTTATGATCGACAAAATATCTAGGAGTTATGATCGACAACAAATCATTATGGAAAATTTAACAAGCCTTAGGACTTGCTAAATAAGGCCAAGACCGGTCCCCGGTTGTAGTGCCGATGATGATGATGATGATCGACAACAGGCTACAATTCAAAGAGCATGTCAAGTATTTTAGCAAAAAAGCGTCAATGCTGCATCAGCACTTGCTCGAATACTACCAAACATCGGAGGACCTGGATATCCACGAAGAATCTTGATGTCTGTAGTAGTGACCTCGGTCCTACTATACGCCGCCCCTGTTTGGGCCAGTATACTGACGACGAAGGAAGCAAGGAGAAAGCTGACGTCAGTCTATAGACTCTGTGCCTTAAGAACCATCAGCGGTTTCCGAACCATCTCGGACGAAGCTGCTTTTGTCGTAGCCGAAATGGTTCCAATTGATATCCTTGCGGACGAGATGTTAAGAATCTACAACAAGAGAACGTCAAGGCAACTGGAACCAACAGCAGTCAAGGAGATCAAGGAGGAAGAGAAAGCAACCTCATTAACCATATGGCAAACTCGGTGGGATAACACCACGAAAGGCAGATGGTCGTACAAATTAATCCCATCTATCGCCACGGTGCCTGCAACTACCATCTTACCCAGTTCCTGACCGGCCATGGTGGATATCGCAAATATCTGCACCGTTTTGGACACAGCAGCTCACCGTTGTGTCCAGCGTGTCCAAACCAAGAGGAACATACGGAGCATGTGGTGTTCCACTGCAGACGCTTCAACGAAGGAAGACCCAATCTCCCTGGCCCGCAAGACCTCATAGAGCAGATGCTATGCTCCGAGGATAACTGGATGGAGATAAGCACTTATGTGACCAAAGTGCAACTCGAACTTAGAAGAATCGAGAAAGTAAGACTAGCACAAATAGCCGACATGGAGAGAGCAGCTTAAAGAAGCACAAAGCTAACCAGCCCCGCGAAGTAATACCTAACGGCAGTCCCGCGGGGAGAGTGGTTGAGCGAGGGTGTGGTTTAGTACGCAGGCGTGCGACTTGGAACCGTCGTTCCAGGTACACGAATCGTGCATGCTAATAGCACGGGCTGCTAGTATCTATGAAGATTCACATCCGTTGACGCATCAAAAAAAAAAAAAAGTACAAGACAGCACAAACACACACACACACACACACCGACCAAAGCGCAGGCAACGTGATCTGCGTTTACTACCTGCCGGTCCTGTACGATTTCTTTCCCACCATTCTCACATCTAAGTAGTTAGAGAACAATTGAAGTAACCCTGTCCACACTATCCTTAGATACCTCCTTTCCCTTTGTTTTCAGATATCTTGAGACCGAGCCCAACATCTTCACGGATGTGGGTGATTCTGGTTATCGCAAGATGACTTCTGATTATCACTTATTTCGATCCACGGCACATGGTATATCCGAGCAGCACTTTACAACATATGAAGATACCAAAAAAATGGTTCGATTCGTGGATATCCTCAAAAGATGAAGAGTTCTTCCGACGTGGTATCCGGTTGCTGCCAGAAAGATGGAAAAAAGTAGTGTCGAGTAATGGACAATACTTTGAATACAACGTATGTTAATGTACCGTTGTTTCACAAAAAATTTCTAATTTTTTATAGAAAACGACGGAAACTTATCTGTACACCTAATAAGTTAACAGGTAATTTATTTACATTGTAATAAATAGCAGTAAACATTTGATAATGCACAATAGAAACTCGTCTGTTCGAAGCACCGGATATACGTCATACAAAATCAAGGTATTTTAGCATTTTTTGAAATCAACGCGTTTCGGCAAACTGTCCTTTCTTCCATTCTATCATGTTCATAGTTAATATTGCCACTTTCTAATAGCATTAACGTGCATTAAAAAGTGTCACTTCATTTCTTACTTTGTATAAACTTCGCATATTTATGATTGTTTCCATTTGTCTTTCATCAAACGTGAATTTGTTTCAAACCTAAAAGTGACAAGAAAACAATTTTCAAACAGTTTACGAATATAAAAAAGACTTCACCAGATCCGAAAAGGAATTCAACCCACTTGACTGCGTTCCAAAAATTCATACACATCTGCGAATGGAAGCTTCTATATATATAGTTGCCTTATCTCCCGCAAGATTAAAAATTCACCTAGCGTTGCCCACAACTGATAAGCTTATCTCGAGTGACCATTATGACAACAAACTTAAGAGTAAAGGCTGACATCCCAATTTCGTGATAAAAAATGAGGTTCCGAGCAGTGGTCAGACACCTCGCTGACAAAATCCACAAACTTCACTATATAATAACTTATTATGGTCCAACATCAGCCAACTACCAATAACAGCATCTCCAAATCAATGATCCGAAGAAAGACTTTTGACACTCACTGTAACAATTTTCTGGCACACAAGATATTTGTCGTCTGCGGATTGAACGAGGTGGGTGTCTTCTTTCTTATTTTCTTTTCTTCGAGTCTCTTTTGCAGCACAATAAATCACAGGGTGAAAATGGCACCAATAATTTTCCACTTCTTCGCAACGAACACACGGAACCGAATAATAATCTCCACAATGATTGTATTTGATTTTCACTACATGTGTATACGAAATAAAAAACAAAACTTCCGCAACGGGGTTTTTCAACTTTGCGATGTGATTTACGAAAACATGCCAAGCAGTCTTACACGCGCTGTTCCTTCCTCGCGACAAATACAATCACTTTACAGCGCTGAGATACTGCTTCTGCCCAGAATCCGTATCTCATACTAAATGTTTGAATAAATTACGACGTCGAAAACGACTCAGGATTGACCATTGCCTCTTTTGTGACAGTTCTTGCGACAACGGTGACGATGGCACAACGATGTTTTTGTTCCAACTGGAGGCACCACTGACAAACAGCTGTGTGCAATATTGTGGAAATAAATGAATCATTTAAAAAGCGATAATGATGTTGGCAATGGCGTTCTGGTGTTGCGAGCGCGACAATCCTCGAGAAGCACAAAAGCGTTGGAACGACGTATGGGGAACACAGTGGGTCCCGATAAATGTCATTTAGGTCGAATAATATGCTGGTGAGCCGTCGATCCCATTGCGAATGAGATTCGTTATTTCGCGGACACTATTTTTACTTACACGAACGAGGAACGTACTATATTCAAGTTTCTTTGGGTCTTGTTTGTAATCTTCGATTCCAATGTTTTTGGAGAGAATTGTTTGGACAATTCCACTTTAGTAGGAAAAGTGAAGTTTGTTGTTCTTCTTCATATTTAGTACAAACCTGTAATCTATGAAAATCGGTTTAGTAATAGATTTCTATGGAAGACCGTTAATATGTGAAATTTGAATATTGTCGTTTATATAGAGAAGAACCAATTTCTGCTTGAGCATATATGTGCTTTTATGTTATATGATAAAATAAAATCTATCAACTGTTAGCTTATTTCGTGGGGCATTCAACGATTGGACAACATATCAGCTCCAACACGATCCGAGCTGCATTATCATTTCAAGAACAAAATTCGCTTTTAATATAAATTCTCTTTTATTTTGCTTTCGTAACTATAATTACAATATATATTCAAAAGCTTTTTATATTTTATCCTGAAAGATGTGAAGCCGTAGAAATGTATGAATCTGTTTAGTAGAAATACGTTTGCCAGGAAAAAGAAAACCAATTAAATGTGTTCCATGTTTTAAATTCCAGTAAATAAGTTGGCATTAACCACAGCCCTTGGCCAGCAAGCCACAGTGCAAAATATTAAACAGTCGTCTTTATAGGGATTGCCTAAACGTTATTTAAAGAGAAGGGAAGAAGAGCCAGATACCACACAAAGTACTGTGAAGTAACAACTGAAATATATGTGACAACTACAAAGGTTTGTGCGAATATACAAAATGAAATAGTTTGACGAAATTGAACAAAGCTGAGGGTAAGAAAAAGCAATAGCAGAACTTGTGGCAAAACGATTAATAATTTTAGATAAGTACTGCATCAAAAAATAAAGAGAACAATTAAGAAAAAGCAATAGCAGTGTTACGGGGATCTCGTTGATCGGCTATGATCCTGATTATGATGTTTCCCACTTATACTCACTGCACTCTGTCGTTTATGTTTTAATGTCTTTAGTTTAATGTGTCCCTGTCCTTGAACATCCGACTCAAAGGACCAGAAAATGTTCGGTGAAGTGGTACGCGAGTTATGGTTTTTTGAAGTCTATGTCGAAATAACCATTAGGATACCAAACCCCACTCTCACATATGCATGCCCGATATGGTACTATATCACACCCGCCCAAATGGAGAAGCTACGCATCTTCGAAGGGAAATACTTCAGACTTATCACTGGCCTCAACCGACATCCCAACTCCCACAAATATTACAACAGTAGTTCGCTCTACTATGCCGCTAATATGGAACGTATAGATCGACGCTTCCTCGAACTGTCCATCAAATTTATCGAAAATCTTCCCAATAATCCCAACCCGATAATAAATGCGCTCACATCGACTCCGTCAGTTAACCGAACTGCCTACCCGAACTGTCTCCACATCAGAACGTTCTTCACCTCTGGCAGGTTGGTTAATAACTCTAATGAGATTGTATACCACAATACAGAGCTTTCACCTCACCAATTTAAATATAGTAATATTCAACCCTTCTCCAATATTTTGCGTTTCAACGAACAAACGGAAAGTAGTTCCCCAACCCACATCCCTGACTGACAATATCCTCACTAACCCATTGATCACTATGCTACCCCCTTCCACACCACACTAACTTATTTCAATAATAATTAGGTAACTAGACTAAGTTAAGATAAGTTAAATTAAGTTAAGTTAAGTGAATTAGCATAGGTTAAGTAAATAACTATATCCTGGCTTTCTGACCTTTTCCAAGAAACTCTACTCACTAAAATCATAATCCATAACCAATAAATAACTTTTATCATATTGTTTGAAAAATGTACTAGTAAGTATATGTAAACAATTATAGCTAAGGTATCATAAGTTATCTGTATTTTTTCATGGTCAATAAATACAGAAATGTAAAAAAAAAAAAAAAAGGATACCAAACGAATAGATAAAACAGTGAACAGTTAAATCACGAATTCCTTTTATTATTATAAATCTCTTAAATTACAGTACTTTGTCTTTACACCATTGTAATTCAATTCAATTCAATTTTTATTTAGTAGATAATTACATTTATGGTATATTTTACAACTAGTACTTAAGAGATTTAGGATAGCAATTCCTTTACAACTATAATCTTAAATCTATATAACGACAATAGCACAATTTTAATGAATAACAAATAATAAATTAAGGGAAAACTACAATAAAAAACCCTTATTTGAATCTTAAGACTAATATTGCACGAGCTTCCGGTTATTTTATGTAGTAATGACCTCGATATAATTTTCATAGACAGAGTACATATGTAGTGACTTAGGATAACGCAAGACGTGAAACGAGAACATTGTCAGAAAAAGAACAATTGTCGAAGAAGTTTCGATTGATTTTGTCAATAAGGAACTCTACCGGTTTAACGTTGGCGTTTTCATGTAGTTCATGTGTCGAATAATGCCATGGCAAATTCAGCAACATTTTCAATATTTTATTTTGACACCTTTGCAATTTTATTTTGTGTGTGCGAGCACAATTACACCATACAGGCGTATAGCTTGAAAAATGGTTTTAAATATTATAATTTTATTTTCGATGCTAAGCTTTGATTTTCTACACACTAATGGATACATAACTCTTACGACTTTGTTTATTTTGTCAATTGTGGTAGTGATGTGTTTTTGAAAGATGAGTTTTTTATCTAGAATAATACCTAGATATCTACAGTCTTCGGACCAATCAATATCAACTGCACACATACTGAGTTTAGTGCCATTTGGTAGGTAACAGTGTTTCCTACATCTCGAAAACCAGACAGCTTGTGTTTTATTACCATTTATTTTTATTTTCCATTTCCTGTAATATACTGCTAGCTTGTCAAGAGCTGCTTGCAAAGAGTTGTAGACATTAGTGAATAAGGCACCCGAAGAGAAAATGGCCGTATCATCGGCAAACATAGCTACCTGAATGTTTTCACCTAGACATGGTAAATCTGCGACAAACAATGTAAATAATATGGGACCAAGGACCGAGCCCTGGGGTACACCATGGTGGATTTGGTGAGTAGAGGATATGTCGGTTCCTAAACTCACAACATATTTTCTCGAACGAAGAAAGCTCTGGATAATTTTGATAAGCGGTATTGGCAGCTTAAGTTTTAGTAGCTTATAAATCAAGGCATCGTGCCATACCGTATCAAAAGCTTTTTCGATGTCTAGAAGAACTAGTCCCGTTGACTCCTTGTCGATGAATTTACCAGCTATGTGGTTTTTAATGCGCAAGACTTGGTGGATTGTGCTGTGACCACTACGGAAACCGAACTGAAAGTTTGGTAAGATGTTATTGTCTTCCACAAAACGATCAATCCTTTCCTTAATGATTTTTTCTAAGAGCTTACTTAGACAGCTAAGTAGACTAATAGGTCTGTAGCTTTCGGGGCTGTTCTTCGGTTTGCCGGGTTTCGGGATAGGTATTACTTTTGCTGTTTTCCAACAGTCCGGAAAGTAACAATTCTTAAGACAAGCGTTGAAAATGAATGTTAAATAGTTACTTGCAGCAGGTGGAAGTGCTTTGATTAATTTGTTGTTAATATTATCGAGACCCGCGGCCTTTTTTGATTTCGATTTTTTTATCAATTCTTTAACTTTGCTGATATTAGTTGCGTAAGTACTTTCAGCTGGTGTTTGAGAAAGTACATAGATAGTGTTAGCAACTTCAGCTTCAGTATACGCGTCGCTTAGATGCATAGATATGGAGTGGTTCTTACTAAACGTGTTAGCAAGTAGGTTCGATTTCTCCACTGAAGAAATAAACAACTTGTCGTGAACTTTAAACGGAGGAATACTGCACCCTCTCTTTTTCATAATTTTTGATATTTTCCAGAACGGTTTGCTTGCTTTGTCAAGAGAGGAAAGGTGTTTATTCCAACACTTGTTCCTATATGTTGAGATTTCGTTTTTAATGATATTATTTAAGACTTTAACATTAACTAGAAAACAATCGATTCTATAACGCAGCCATTTTCTTCTTTCAGAGTTTCGTAGCCTAATCAGATGTAAGATATTTTCAGGAAGCGGTGCCTTATCAACTGGAGCAGTGGAACATTTAGGTATCGCAAGATCGGCCGCTCTATTGATAATAGAAACAAAATTGTTGCATAGGATATCAATGTGCTCGCTGCAGGTTATAGAATTTAGGCTGTTATCACCTAGAACCAAATTCGCGTTTATATATGATTTATAACAATTCCAGTTGGCGGCGGAATAGTTGTGGTATAAACTGGTACGATTTACAACTACTGTATGATTCACTGTGAGGCTGGTCGGAAGGTGGTCTGAACTTAACGCATTTAGAGTTAATGGTACTGTGCAGTAATTTGGAATATTAGTGATATATAGATCAAGAGTTGAGGGGTTCTTGTTAGCACTCGCTGGGATATAGGTGGGAAGAAGTGGATAAAGTATGGAAAAACTTGGGCTGGATTCAGCAACATCTAGTAAAATGTTACCCCAGCTGTTTGCCCTAAGACAATTCCACGACTGATGTCTGCAGTTTAGATCACCACCAATAATTACTTTGTTTCGAGTGTTGACTCTATACAATTTTTGCAAATCCCGCTTAAAGTAAGTAGATTTCTCAATGTTTCTATTTCCTCCAGGGAAATAGACCGAAAAAAGACTCACCTTGGAATTGTCACTTAATGTTACCTCTATACTAATTTCCTCAATTAACTTAAGGCGCAATGAAGGACGCAAGGAATGTTCTATACATTTTTTCACAACAATGGCGACACCTCCACCACTAGCATGTACCCTGTCTAGGCGATAACATATGTAATTTTGATGTGAGAAAGAAATGTCTTGTTTGAGCCAGGTTTCTGAAACAAGTGCAATGTCAATATTAAAATTTATCAAGAAACTAAAAA
Source organism: Microdon myrmicae (assembly GCA_963931805.1). NCBI lineage: Eukaryota > Metazoa > Arthropoda > Insecta > Diptera > Syrphidae > Microdon > Microdon myrmicae. The sequence continues at coordinate 149,843,353 of OZ007497.1, read as the reverse complement.
ATTCATGCTTTTTGTTTAAAAATGTGGAACGCTTCACGATTTTGCGTGTCATCCTTGCGCAGGGGCCATGCTAATCTTCTCTGTATCGTTCCAATTTTAGTATATGTTCTGCCGAAGCAAGAACACCATTGTAATAATATCGCTATACATGAACTTCTTCTTTTTCAGTCACAATTGGTATTCAACTATAAAGTTACAGCACTTTTCTTTTCTTCACACTATTGTAATTTTATATCTATGCATTAACTCCTTTTTCTTCAGTCCCAGTTGGTTATTAACTATAAAGTTACAGCACTTTTTCGGTACATTGTTGTAATATTATCGCTATACATTAACTTCTTCTTCTTCAGTCACAAATGGTACTTAACCATAAAGTTACAGCACTTTTCTTTTCTTCACACTATTGTAATATTATATCTATGCATTAACTCCTTTTTCTTCAGTCCCAGTTGGTTATTAACTATAAAGTTACAGCACTTTTTCGGTACATTGTTGTTATATTATCGCTATACATTAACTTCTTCTTCTTCAGTCACAAATGGTACTTAACCATAAAGTTACAGCCATTTTTTCTTTACACAATTGTAATATCGTCGCTATATATTAGCTTCTTCTTCTTCATTCACAAATGGTACTTAACCATAAAGTTACAGCACTTGTTTCTTTACACAATTGTAATATTATCGCTATACATTAACTCCTTTTTCTTCAGTCACAATTGGTATTTAATTGTTACGTTAAAGCACTTCTTCTTTACGTTGTTGTAATATTATCGCTATACATTAACTTCTTTTTCTCTGTACACTCTTGTAATATTATCGCTATACTTTAACTTCTTCTTCAGTACACTATTGTAATATTATCGCTATGTTTTTACTTCTTCTTCTTCAGTAGCCAACACCCGATTCTTCCGATCAAATTTCCTTATTGCTTCTATCTCCACGATCCACTATTAACTGCCTCCTAATTACTTATTAAACGTTTCACCGCACCTCGGGGTCAATACCTCCCAATGACGATCATGCAAGTATATTTTCCAGTACATAATTGCTACATTTTGCTGATTGCGGTCAATACTTCCTCATTGCTTTTTACTTGAGTTAAACCTTTGCGCCAACGAGTTGACCTAGTTATTGCACTTATGACGATTGTGCTGGAACATGCATTTTGGAGGTTTCCGTATTTTAATTGTTCCAACTTGTGCAATCGTTTATTGCTTTGATAAATGCAATCGATCATTCTTTTTGACCGATTTATTAATTGCTCAAGAGTTGGTGATTTGATTGCAATAATTTCGGTAGGACGATGACTTGGATGTATTGTTGGTTCGTAGGGTTATTGGAGTTTAGAATTTGGTGGTACTTCTTTGATTAAGTGTATCAAGACCCCTTGTATGTTATCTTTAGGTATCGCATCATTGACACACTTAACACGCGTTTCGTTGGCCGCCGATAGACGGTCACAAGGAACAATGGCTATCGCAAAGGGGAGAGAGCAGCGCGGTCAATGTAGAAGAGCACGTCACCAATTGAGCGAGAACCAATTAATAATAACAAGTTTTTCTTTATTGTAATATCAAGTTACTCTTTATTGCTTAATGAACTTTATAATACACAATGAATTGAAGGTTTGGCTGATTGCAACGACTGGGAATAGCTTACTGTTCCGTTTGGCTGTGTGAGCGCCGCGATGGTTGATTGCAGACTGACTCAGTGGGCATAACTGCCAATTCAAAAAGGGACGCTATGACGCCATCGTTGGTGACAATCGGCCAGCTGGTGCCAGCTGCTGCGCAACTGGTATACAATGCGAATGTACTAGATTTCTCCAGTACATTCCAGCACATCCAATTGCCAATCCGCAACATTCCACCCGCCTTCGCCAAGCATTGGCGAATCATTTTGTTCCAGGGGACGGGGGCCAGGGGCCGGGAGTGTGCGGTCTGCTGGTGGCGGTTGGTCTTGGTCGTTGAGTCTATGGTGGTCGGATGTTGCTGTCCACTTTCACGTGGATGGTCGGTTGGGACGGGGCTGCCCGCCCTGAGGAGCGCTGAAAGCCTGGCGGTCTGAGATGGCCTGTAGGGTAGATGGCGACAGGATGATCTTTTCCACTGAAGGCGTACGGTAACTTTTGTGGTCACGGAACCGGCCAATTGATCTGGGTCGGATTTGTAAGGTCGCAACCCACGATCAATGACCACGCGATGACAGGTTATGTGTCTCGCTGTATCTAGGCCAGTGGTGGTGAAAGGTGATGCGCCCGTTGGCGCCCGTCCGAAGTTAGTAGCCGCCGGGATGCGGCCGCTGGCGTGTGAGGCTGCCGCGTGGAGTGTGGTGCGATGTCGTCCCTGGCACTGTCCGCGTGGCCTGGCGGAATGGCAGTCACGGGCCAAGTACCTTCCGGAATCGTTGGAGTGCAGCCTCTGTTGATGCAGTGAGAGGCGTGCTTTCTTGTTGGAGTTCGAGAGATCGCTGGTTGCTGGGGAGCGCCGCCCGCCAAGCGGGGCATTGCGCGCTCCTGGTCCTGTTGTGGTGGCTACACGTGGTAGCGGTTAGCCTAGGTAGTTTCGGATCTGGGCAGGAGCTTGACCACGTGGTGTCCTGGATGTGGTGGGTTGCCTTGAAGTGTTCGAGTGGCGACCCGACTGGTCACCGATGTTGCGTTTTGGGGGTGGGCAGGTGCGTTGGTGAATTTCCTGAGTGATTGGCTTGGAGCTTCCTTGGGATTTGGTGGTCTGCCTTGAGGCCTTCAGACGGGTAAGCTCCTGGTTCCTCGATTGCCTCTTGCCCCTGCAGTGGTTCAGCGGGCGGGGGTATGTCTGGTAGTTGGGTCGCGCAAGTGATCGGTGGCTGGTAGTTGCATGGGCCTCGTAGGTGGCCCCTGGGGCCGATGCCGGCGAGACCTCCTTTTGGTTTTCTGATGGGAACTGCGATCATCAGTCGTAAGGTCGACCAGTTCCTCTGGGTCGGAGTTGTAAAATCGCAACCCACGAGGAATGGCCATATGATGGCTGGTGACAGCCCTTGTCACCTTTACACTGGATGCCGTGGTGGGTGCTGCGTCTGTTAGCACCCATCCTAGATCAGTGGCCTGCGCGACGAGGCCGGAACGTTGGTCCCTCCTTAGACCCTCCAGAATGAGAGTGGGGTACTTGTCTGCCCCAATGATCATGTCCAACTTATCGGCGGAGGCGATGTTCGGATCGGCAGGCTCCAGATCCACCATGAACGAGAGATCCCTCGTCGTTAATTGTGGTGGTGGTGCATACACCGATAGCCCGGACAGGATGAGGGGCCTCAGTGTCCATTGTTTCGAGCCGTGGAAGCAAGGAGTGATGTTGATGGCAGTTTGAGTCCTTGTGGCAAGGCCACGAGTATCCCCAACACCGTAGGTGGGGACGGATGATGCTTGGTGTCGGAGGTGCAACCTTCGGGCGAGTGACGACGAAATGAAGGTGCCCCTGGAGCAGGGGTCCAGGAGTGCACGGACTTCAATTCTCCGTTGGTTCTCCGACGTCACGGTGACTTTCGCTGTTGGTAGCAACGGGGAATGCTGTGAATGGGTGCTGACTGTGTGTGCGCAGGCCCCTTCATGACGGTCGATCCGGGGGGCGGATCCTTTGGCCCGGAGCGGCAGTGATGTTGTCCTGTCGATGGCGGTAGTCCGGACATGCAGCAGGGTGTGATGTCTCCTCTGGCATCGACGGCACGCCTTGCTGGAGTGGCAGTCGCGTAGGCGGTGGCGACCCAAGCAATTGACGCATAAATTCCTTTGGTGTGCGAAGGACTTCCGACTGCCAGGTGTGAGTAATCTGAATTCCTTGCAAGCGTAGATCGTGTGTGGAGCCCTGCAGAATGTGCAAGGGGCCTGTTGCCTTGGGGGTGCCGGCGGTCTTTTGTGTCTCGGTACACGGGGCTGGTTGGTCATTGGGGCGGCAGCTGTTGCTGGAACAGTCGAAGGCGTGTTTGTGAGAGGCATTGGCGTTAATTCTGCCACGGATCCGAAGTGCGCCATGCCCACTGCTTTATCTGGAAGCGGTGCGAAGTGAACCAGTTCCTCTGGGTCGGAGTTGTAAGTTCGCAACCCACGAAGAACGGCCATGTGATCTGGTGCCCCATAACGCGTGCGCGGCATCGGCTTCTGTGGGGGCTTCGGCTGGTCGATCATTGGGACCTGGGGTAGGTTGAGTTTTGGGCAGGTGTCACTCTGACCGGCGTCCTGCTTACTCTTACCCACTGTTCTGGGGTGCGGTTCCTTTTCCGCTGGCTTGATGTCGACCATTGGCAGCTGCACTGGGGGCAGCTTGCTAGGGTGGAGGCGATTGGCGCTGTTGGCCATGGTTGGGGAGACTGAATCGAGAGCGTACTGGGCCTCGACGAGCTTCGTCTGTTCCTCGAGGTATATTTCTTCGGTCTCGCCGATGAAGTCCTCCGCGAAGTAGTGATGCTGTTGGTACTCAGGGGGCGCCATGTAAATGATTTAGTTATGCCGCCTGCGGATGGCTTCCCATTCGGTGTGGAGGTCTCGTTTTGTGGTTTCTATGCTGGTAGTCGTTAGTTGTCCCTTTTCCTGCATGTTGAGGAAGGTGCGAGCGATGGTAGTCTGTGCTGCGAACTGGGCGGCGATAAGCTCCTCGACCATGGTCACCTGTTCACTTGTAAGTTGTTCTTCTTCCTTTACTTTAGAGTGATCTTGTCGGCAATTCGCTCTTTTGGCTGGTTGTAGCGGTTCGTCATTTTCTGCATCGGTGTCCAGATCCGACATATCGACTAGGTTAGTCGGTGGGCCCAGTGGCACGCCAGGCGTTTCCACTTTCTTTGCTTTTTCCTCAGCTTCCTTGCGTTTAGGCCTTTCTTCCTGGTTGCGCCTGCTTACTTCCTCAATGGCTTGGCGCAGACGTTCCTCTTCGGCTTCTTGATGTTTGCGTTCAGGCAGACGTTCTACTTTGGCGAGTCTTCGGCGTTTGGTCAATGCAGCCTTTGTTGCTTTCCCCTCAACTGTCATTGGTGCCGGCATTCCGTTTGTGTTCGCTTGGTCTTTCTAGAACTATTTTCACTGAACTATCTTCACTGTTGTCGTGTTGTTCTTCAGTTCCTTGATCGGTTCTGTCAGTATCAATTTGTGTCGAGGTGACTGGTAATTGTCGATCTAGTTGCAGTGTCTACAACTGATGGTGCACTATCTGTAGTGTGTTGTTGATTATCGGCTAATTCTTTTGTCCTCACAACATTTGAATCATTATTCTAGTCTTTGTTTTAGGACTATCAATCATCAGAGAGTTTTATTGAAGAAGATGTATTATGCGATGAAGCTCGAGAATTCGGAACCTTTGGTTGGTTCGTATCCTTCCTTAATGAGGTTGAATTGTGTTTCAGTTGGGCGCACGTGGTGAAGGACCAGAACTGTTGTAGTAGGTGTGCGTTTCTCGTTGGTCGCCGATGGACGGTCACAACGAGCAATGGATTGATTCGTGTCCTTCCTTAATGGGTTTCACTAGACGCACGTGATGATGTTGAAGTATGTATTCTTCACAGGTATCCTTTGCCGCGAACTGGGCGGCGATGGTGCGGATCCACACGCAAACAAACTATGATCACGTCCAATTTGATACCAGTTTATCGAGTATGCAACCGATCAGGGATAATCGGCCGCAGCTGTATAAGCAAGTGATTTGCCATGGCTTGTCTTTTGAACCAACGGATTGTTGGAACAAGAACACTTGGAAGGTTTGGCCTATGTTTGATGGGCATGTGGTCGACCATAGGAATCGATCGGTTCATAACAGATAAACCGAGATGGTTCAGTTGATGCCATTGTTTTGATTTTGATGGTAATCTTGCCGTGGACTTATGTTTCAGGTATGAATTTGTTTAATAGAGCTTTGTACTGCTCGTATACAGGTAAGCTGCTTATGTGTGGTGCAGGTATTTGCAGGTTGGGGACGGGGAGTTGGATTAGGGCGATGGGTGGTTCTTTGGGAATGCTTAAAGAACCTCCACGCACTCTCCTTCCACGCTTGACCGTCTGATCCGATCTCCTTAAGGTCAAACCTAACATTGTCCTCCCCTCTCAGTCACGGGCGTCCTACCGGTCTCTTTCCCGTTGGTCTACCGTCAAGAATTCTAGTCACGGTCCTATCGTTGCCCATTCGCGCCAAATGTCCGGCCCATCTTAATCTTCGCGACTTGATTACTCTCACTATTGTAGATTTGCGGTATAGCTCTTCCAATTCGTGGTTGTGGAGTTTCCTCCATTGTCCTTCCTCCTCGTCATATTTACCGCCAAAGATACCCCTTAAAACTTTATTCTCGAATACGCGGAATTTGTTTTCTTCCCGTTTTGTGAGAGCCCATGTTTCGCATCCGTATAGATAAATCGGCATGATTATGGTTCTATAGACATGAAGCTTTATGTTACGTGATAGCAGTTTTGATTTCAGCAGTTTACTGACTGCGCGCCAAATAGCTTTGCCGGAATGCGGTCTTTTGTTAATTCCCTTCGACATTTCGTTACTGGCCGTCAGTATCGTTCTCAGATATTTAAATTTTTAACGTTTTCAAATATCCCGCCTCTGAAGTTTATATGTGTCCCCTGAGGTCCACCTGCTCTCGCCGTAATCATGTAGTAAATTATATGTAGAATATATTCCCAAAACCACAGCAAAACAGCAAGTACACGTCATTTATAATTTATTTTTGTTTGCACTCATATTTATTGTGTATAACAACATTACAATGCGCGTCAACGCAGGTGGGGTCCCAACGCCCTGTCGCCCGGTGAAATACCACGCCATCTAACTATAGGCTCCGTCAACTGGTCGGGAGAAATCCCTGACCATCTTTCAAAGCTTGGCTGATGGAGCGGTTCGAGAAAATGTCGGTTTAGGTGGTATTAGGTCCCAACGTGAGATACCACCCCGTCACGCTGTACATTCCGCGATATCGTCGAGAGAAATCTTCGCGCGGTGTCTCATATGTGTACCTGATGATCCGACTCAAACCTCAGCTGGTGGTCACCGGCTGCGCCAAAATTGTTGTACAAATAAACAATTTAATTTAAAATAAAAGGGAACTGTAAGGTAAGTGTGGGGAAGAAGTATGTTGCACCGACATACGGCGCTGATTCCCTTCTTCCTCCATCATAATTCACCAATTGTGATTGTTCCGCCGGACACAAAAGGAAAAGCACAAACAGAACTCGACGACGCAACGTCCACAAAAGGAAAAAAGGAACACACTGAATTAGTTTCTTGTAAAGAGGCCCTTTTTATTCGCACGATATTTAGATATTTAGTGAGATTACCAAAAACGGATTTTAATTACTTTTCATTGATTACAAATATTATAATTTTAAATGACGCAATACTAATTCCGACTCGGGGTAAATAAAAGGCGTCTCCACAGCGCTATGGGGAGCGGGAGGCGAACCGACCGCCGCGAACGGGGGCTGTAATACGACACAGCGTTGCTCTGCTCGATGCAGAGCCACTTCGCAACCCGGGGTGAGTTTCCTCGAGAGGGAAAGTGTTTCTCTCGTGGTGAAAACAAGGAAGGAGGACTTGGTAATGTATGTGCATGTGCGAGTGAAGATCACATTGGTTTTTTTTATACACAAGGCCATGGAAACGAATCTGAAAACAAGAAAAGGAATGATGTGCATCAATGCGATGAGAGTTCAGCTAAGTAAACAAGCCGAATCTCATTGGGTGCTAATTGGGTTTCTGTTTGTTCATGGCGATAGTCATGAGACGCAGATCCAGAAATATGTAGGACAAAGGGATCGTATAGATCATTGTCCCTGAATGTGCATTGCGGCTGTATTGATGGACCGCAATGCGTCCTGCACATGGTGCTAATTGGTTTTAGCTTATTTACAGAGAATTGGTGTTCATAGCATCGCTGCCAAGGGTAAGTATACAATTCCTATTTGCATTTGCCTATGCTGTAGGATTTAATTGATGCCTAAGACGCAAGATGCGAATATTTGCTTTTGTCCCTTGGGTTGAGGTCGCCAGCCAACATTATACACATAGTGAGGCTGGGAATAGGCGACGCGATGTTTATGATCCCTGTTATGATGGTTACGTTATATGTAAACCAAATTGTTTCGTTTTCAGGAATTCGTCTAGGGAAAATGCGTATGTAAAATTGGGATTTGCCTGGCAACCGAAGGTGCCGAATTGGGCTTGGGATTTATGATGTTTGGAACAGAATTCTTATAGGGAATTTTGAATTCGAATGAATGAATAAAGGTAAGAATTCTCTTCCAGGAGCTTTTAGCTAAATACATTTGATAGACTTGATACGTGAAGCATTTACAGGGGCTAATGTGATTGCATTAGCAGAAACTTATGAAGGCTGCGTTGTAGTTATGGGGGTTCTTCGGGTAAGTAGACAGTGGGGATTGGCGGAACCGTCACAGAAGTGACTTACTTGGGGATCGGACCGTGAAGTGGTCATTGTTGCTTGTCACTGGTATGCTGGTTGCAGGGGGGCGTTCAGTTCTTGGCTCCCCGTCTTCAGCTGGCTAGTCTGTTGATGATGTTGATGTTGACAATAATTAATCCTGCATTTTGTAATGAATTGCAGTGGAACCGTGTTAGAGTAGTTCCTCCAATAGGAGTGTCTTTTGCTCCTTTTTTGTTTTGCTGACACAAAATGTAAATCCCAATTTTTTTCTGCCCTTGATATATCTAGTCTTGTGTGGCATACATTATTTTTTTTGCCGTTGACGTTTTTATTTGCTATTCGGCGCCAATGCCTTTTTTTATTATTTTTTCTATGAAGTAGAAGTTGCATAAAGTCGTTTATGCAAATTAGCTATTTGACGATATTTATTTCATTTACAGGTAGAGAGGGGAAATTTGAGGAAATGAGTGGGTGTTGGGCGAGGACATGGACGCGAGGTCAGTAACACGCCATTACCCCTATCAAGGAGTACTTCGTACAATTAGCATACAAGTACCTCGAAAGCATTCAGAACAGCGAGAACTCACTTGTACGGGACTCTTGCGTTCTTGCCCCTTCTTTCTCCCGATTTCTTCGGATCCGACTACCAGAATTTCTTCTCCAGTACAAAACTGAATAAAGCCCTTTTCCCAACAACATTCCCCTCTATAATAGGGGATTCCTGGATCCATCCCATAGGGTCTACTGAAAACACACCACACACACGCACGCACAGTATAAGACGGCACAAACACACACGCACACACCGACCAAAGGCAGCTTACCAGGCGCCGAAGTCGTGATCCGCTTTCACTACCGCACTCAAAACCTACCGGTCTTGTATGATTTCTTTTCCGCCATCCCTCCATCCAAGTAGTTAGAGAACATTTGAACTAACCCTGTCCACACTACTCTTAGATACCTCCCCCCATTTTTCTTTTTCAGATATCTCGAGACCGAGCTCAACATGCTCACGGATGTGGATGAATCTAGTTATCGCAAGATGACCAGAAACCAGAGACAAGATGAAGGACACATTTGTCCTTGTCTCACTTAAGCCGGTATATTCATCACCATCGTCATCGGCACTACAACCGGGATCCGGACTTGGACTTATTTAGCAAGTCTCGAGGCTTGTTAAATTTTCCATAATAATTTATTTTTACGGGCAGGGTTATTAGCCTAAGTCGGTCACTCGCCACATCCTTTCTTTTTCTTTTTGATTCGAGATCAGTTGAAATCCAGAAGGCTGAAGTTATGGCCGAATATTTTAAAATCAATAAAGGCAAACCAAATAAAATAAAGTACAAACTTTAAACTAAAACCCATTGCTCTTTTTTTGTTGCCTTGTTGATCGTAAAAACCAAAATCCGGAAAAGGTTCTGAACAACCGCCCTTAATTGGACTCTCACCCTCCAGCTGGGACAGACCGGCCCTCCATCAAATGGTACGATTTAACGATTTCAAAAATATAACCTCTATACAACGCTCCCCACTTTCTCTTCCTTCATATTCAGAATAGTTTAATTAATTTAATTATTATAGTTTTTATCGTTTTGTTTTTAAATGTTTGCTGGTTACAAAAAAAAATTATAAAATAGAAAAGCTATATGTATATTACGTTAGTAAATTGTAAAAGAGGAAGACCTCTTATATACAGAATACATCATCATCATCATCATCGGCACTACAACCGGGATCCGGTCTTGGCCTTATTTAACAAATCTCTCTTCCGGTCCCGATTTCGAGCCGATGTCATCCAGTTTGGCACTCCCAGGTTCTGGGCGTCCTGGTCTACGCCATCCCTCCATCGCAGACAAGGTCTGCCGCGCTGTCTCCTGCCACACATCCTGCCACATAGGACTTTCCGGACAGGCTCCTCTTCGTTCATTCGAGCTAGGTGTCCCGTCTACCGGAGTCTACCGAGCTTAATTTTTCTTACAACATTAGCTTTGAGGTAGATTGCGTACAACTCATGGTTGTACCGTCTCCGGAATCGTTCTCCCTCACATACGGGGCCAAAAATTCTCCTTAAGACCTTCCCCTCGAACGCGGCTAAGAGTACAGAGTGCCTTTTATTGAGCACCCACGTCTCGGATCCATACATGAGTATTGGTAAGACCATGGTCTTGTACAGTATTAGCTTAGATGTTCTGGATAAATTTCGAGATTTAAAGAGCCTTGATAGACCATAGTAGGCTTTGTTGGGTTTAATCACCCGTTCGCGTATTTCTTCTTCCATATTGTTAACGGCTGATACTATTGACCCATGGTAGTTAAAGGATTGCACTACTTCAAATTCGTGCTCCACTACCCTGGTAGTTTAACCAACGTTAGGTCTTCTCTTCGCAGAAGTTGCCACCATGCACTTAGTTTTTCCCTCATAAATGTGCAGTCGCAGTTTTTGTGCCGCTTGCTCTATTTGGGTGAACGAGTCGTGTACAGCCGAATCGGATCTACCGATGATGTCGATGTCGTCTGCGTGGGCAAGTATCTGGCTGGACTTGGTGATAATAGTCCCTCTAGTTGTGACGCCAGAGTCACGGATTGCTTTCTCCAACGCCAGGTTGAAGAGGAGGCAGGGTAGACCGTCCCCTTGTCAGAGTCCATTAAAGATGTTTATTGCTTTGGACAACAATCCCGCCATTTTTACTTGACTAGTTACGTTGGTCGTGGTCAACCTACAAAGTCGTATCAATTTGTTTGGAATGCCGAACTCTCTCATGGCATTATATAGTGCCACCCTGGCTATGCTGTGGTAGGCGCCCTTAAAGTCTATAAATAGATGATATAATGGAATCTTAAATTCCAGACATTTTTCCATCGTCTGCCTAAGGGTGAATATATGATCAATCGCCGATTTGCCTGGGATGAAGCCACACTGATATTGACCAATGATGGCTTTAGTGTATGGGGCTATCCGATCTTGTAGGATAGTGGAGAGTATCTTATAGGCGGTACTCAGCAATGTTATACCCCTATAGTTGCTGCACAGTGTCATATCTCCTTTCTTATGTATGGGGCAAATTATACCACGACGCCAATCTTCGGGCATCTCCTCTTGGTCCCATACGTGCGCCACGAACTCGTGAATTGCGTGATGTAACGCTGTCCCTCCTTGTTTGATCAGCTCGGCTGGTAGGCCATCAGCTTCGGGGGCTTTATTTGATTTGAGCTGTCTTATGGCTTTTAATGTTTCCTCAATGCTTGGTGGCGGCAGCATTTGGTCTTGATCTTGCATTGATGGAGCCCCCAATTCTTCTGTGAACTGACCATCTAGCAATTCATTGAAGTGCACTTCCCATCGCTCCAGACTGCCTTCAGGATTGGTGATCAGATTACCCTCTTCATCCTTGCAGTAAGTGCAGCGTGCTGTGTGCCGCGTCATACTGAGAATTACTTGGTAGAACTTCCACGCCTGGTGCGGTCCTCGCTCTCTATTTGTCTCTATTTCACAGACTAGATATTTTATCCAGGCACTTTTCTTTTGTCTGTGAAGTGTTTTTTCAGATCTTCTGAGCTCTTTGTATTTCTCCTCGCGTACTGGTGTCCTATGAGAGCGCTGCATTGCCCGGTATGCATCATTCTTACGTTCAGTCGCTAGTTTGCACTCATCATCAAACCAGTCGTTCCGATCTCTACGACTACTGCCTAAGATGGAGTTGGCAGTACTAATGACAGTATTCTTAAGGGGTGTCCATTTCTCTTCTACGCCTGTCATTCTGGCCCCAGCCCTTAATCTCTCTCCGTCGAGTTCTTCGAGGGTGGGTCTTAACGCACGATCAAATGTGTTACTGGTATTCTCATTGCGTGAGGCATCCGTGTTGATTCAAACCTGATCCGCGGATGCAATACGTCTCCGCAAGGCAATCCGCGCTCGGAAAACTGTACCAACAAGATAGTGATCCAAGTTGACTTTGGCACCTCGGTACGTTCGTTCCGTCATCAGGCTCGTCGATTGGCAGCGATCTATCAGCACGTTGTCAATTTGATTGCGACTGGCTCCATCAGGTGATACCCAGGTGGCTTTGTGGATATCTTTACGCGGAAACCTGGTACTTGCAACGATCAAGTTCTTTGATGTTGCCAGTTCGATGACTCGTAGTCCATTGTCATGAGTGTTCTCATGTAAACTATGGGAACCTGCGTACTACATGAAAACCGGCTCCCGACCTATAATATTGTGACGCATATGACAATCAGTACTAGAATATTCTAGGAAGTCCGAAACAAAGTACTCGAATATTCTAGAAAGTACTGGAAAACTAGATAGTATAGTGGTTAGTATACCCGCCTGTCACGCGGGAGACCGGGGATCGATTCCCCGTCGGGGAGCCTCTGGCGCAAAACTAATGACCTTGCCCGGAAAAAACAAATCATTATGGAAAATTTAACAAGCCTCAGGACTTGCTAAATAAGGCCAAGACCGGTTCTAGGTTGTAGTGCCGATGATGATGATGATGATGAAAGCCTACCCTGAGCACATGGTGTTTTGCATGACAGCTGTAGTAAACGTCATACACCACTCCCCGTCTATCTTATTTCTTGTAATGCTGTTATGTGAGCCTTATATTCGGACAGGGCATCGGCTAGATGCTGTGCACCTCGAGCTCTGTATAGTGAGCGGACGTTCCATGAAAAAATTCTTAAATCGTTTAGCCGTGGTCGTCGTGTATCCGGTCCATATCCGAGACTTGTTAAATTTGCCATAATAATTCGTTTTTACGGGCATGGTTATTACCCTTGCGCCAACGTTTCTCAGGATTATATACTGTTTACACTGTAAGCAAAATTATAAAAATCATCGTACGTCGAAAGGCATAAACAAAAACTAGATATTGTATAATTTAGAGCGCTTACAGAGCGCCAGTAAGTTAATATTAAAACAATATTTGTAAAATAGGCCATGCATTTAGTCTTACATGAAGAAATATGTATAATTTGGTTTTGAATTAAAATAAATGCGGACTTCAAATAAAAAAAAAACATTTATTGCGTTATTTTTATAAGAAGTTTTGAGAAATGTTCCTGAAAATATATATGACAACGTGATATTTCGTCTTCAATAAATTTAGGACTATTACCGATTACATTGCCTTGGAATAGTAAACTGTATTTGCAAATGTAAAAGCTAAAGTTTTATAAAATCAATTGTAAATTCAGTTCGTTCCCCACTGTAAACGAATTCATATTATCCCCATGGTGGGCGCCCCAACTATTTGCGTTCACTGGAAGGTTAAGCTGTCAAGTCATGTTGTCAAACGTATTCCACACTTTCAATTGTCTTTCCTAATGAAACCGAAGAAGTGTAAAGTTTATAGTGATTTATTTGCATTTATATTGCGATAAAAATGTATCTTTAGCTGTTTTGCGCGTAACAGGCTAACGCACCTAGAGTGCCCAAGAACGTTCTACTTATCAAAATGTTAATTAAAAACTTGTGAGTATTGCATATTGTAAAAAAATATATATATTAGATGTTTCTTATTCGGGAAATAAGTTCACCGCAGCCATGATGGTAATGTGTTGGCAATAATAACATGAAATACCCATTTGAATGCACACCGCATAAAACTTTCGATTGTTTATGTGTTCATTATGCAGTATTTAGACTTAAACTAAAAGCTCTCCAGATTAAATTCAAGCGTGACTAACTCGGCTATATCACCGCCTAATATTCGCAGGAATTGTATGACGCAATCACTGGAATTACGACAATTACAGTGTTGGGCAAAAAATGCATTTTCCACCAAACATCCAAACAAACGTGCCAACGAGGTCGGCCGCTTACCTACGTAGTCGTTGCTGAATAGAGTTGTTTACCTTTACACAGCGAAAGGAAGGGGACATTCCAAATGATTTCCTAATGTTTTGAAATAATTTAAGTCGATCTGCGGCTAGGAAGAATCGGTTTTGTCTATCACGTGAAAGGCATTATAATTTTACCGAGTAAGGTTTCTTCTGAATGATGGCGGAGTCGTGTCGGCGAGGTCATGAACTTCCGGGTTCCTACAGACCAATAAATAATAATAATGATAAGGTTTCTTCTGAACATGACTATCTTATTGGGAATTATTTAGAAGTGGCAAGGTTCCGGAATTTCAATGGCATGTGCTGTGTTATAGGAACGTGATCAGATATGATTATCAGTCACGTTTGTAGCATTCGTTGTATTATTGTTCAAACCAATTGCTCAATTATTTATTCCGTATTTACTAATAACTTGCTGATTCTTATGCTGTCGAGCAATTTTCATTAAAAAAATCTTTTATTTTGTTATAGTCTTGATTAGTAATTGAGAATTTGAAATTTCAGTTGATTCTTAAAAAAATTGTATTGGCATTTGACAATCGTTTTGATTTGTGGAAAGCTATCGTGTGGTTTTAGCTAAACGTACCGCTTTGTTTGATTGAGTTCTCAACCGGCTGGGAGAGACATGTCCGCTAAGTGACTAGGACCCTTGATTCCACTGTTTCAGTATTATATTGGGAAATAACCTCTAAATATAACAAATTTATAAGGGTACTATACCTATTGAGTCTGGTTGTATTGGTTTCGAGTTAGAGTTTTATTGGGACTTAGAGCAACACTACAAACGATTTTTAGGTCGATTTTTTTTTTTTTTTTTACATTTCTGTATTTATTGACCATCAATAATTTTTACAATAAGCAATACAGATAACTTATGATACTTTAGCTATAATTGTTTACATATACTTACTAGTACATTTTTCAAACAATATGATAAAAGTTATATATTGATTATGGATTAAGATTGTAGTGGATAGAGCTTCCTGGAAAAGGTCAGAAAACCAGGATATAGTTATTTACTTAACCTACGCTAATTTACTTCACTTAACTTATCTTAACTTAGTCTAGTTACCTAATTATTATTGAAATAAGTTAGTGTGGTGTGGAAGGGGGAAGCATAGTGATCAATAGGTAGGTTATGGGTTAGTGAGGATACTGTCAGTCAGGGATGTGGGTTGGGGAACTACTTTCCGTTTGTTCGTTGAAACGCAAAATATTGGTGAAGGGTTAAATATTCATCATCATCATCGGCACTACAACCGGGAACCGGTCTTGGCCTTATTTAGCAAGTCCTGAGGCTTGTTAAATTCTCCATAATGATTTATTTTTTCTGGGCAAGGTCATTAGTCTTACGCCAGAGGCTCCCCGACGGGGAATCGAACCCCGGTCTCCCGGGTGACAGGCGGGTATACTAACCACTATACTATCGAGGAGCCCGAAGGGTTGAATATTACTATATTTAAATTGGTGAGGTGAAAGCTCTGTATTGTGGTATACATCTCATTAGAGTTATTAATCAACCTGCCAGAGGTGAAGAATGTGGAGACAGTTCGAGTAGGCAGTTCGGTTATCTGACGCAGTCGATGTGAGCGCATTTATTATCGGATTGGGATTATTGGGAAGATTTTCGATAAATTTGATGGACAGCTCGAGGAAGCATCGATCTATACCAGCGGTCGGGGAACCGGGGTAAATTACCCCAAATGGGGTAAACATGAAATTTTTTTGGGTAATAGGGACATTTTTCTAATTTTTCTATTGCTATTTCATAAACATTGTAGTATGTTAACAAACTTAAACGATTCAGCCCGATATATGGGCCGGACCGCTAATTCTGGTTGAAGTCGAGTTTTTCGTTTGGTGTGTGCGTGATAAGCAAGAGGCGCGCGTTGTGTGTGTGTGTGCATGCTTGCGTTACGTTGTTTCTTGCATCAACCACTAGAGGCGCTGCGTATGTTGTAATGTTTAAACTTAGCACTCAACGGTCAGTTATGAACGGGTTTCCGACGCGTCGTTTGATTGCGTACAATTTACTTACGAGACACATCATTTCATCATCAATTTCCACTATCAAGTTAGGCGCGATTTGAAAATTTAATTTAATGTAAATTTTTTTACCACTGTTTCTGTCACCCTTCAGATGACAGCAAATAGAAAAAGAACATACCAGGAAGAATTCCTTAATTATGGTTTTACACGAATAGAAGACAAAGGTATGATGAAACCACGGTGTGTTGTATGTTTGAAAATATTGACTTCAGAATCTTTAAAAAAAAGTCAATTGAAGAAACATTTAGATAATTTGCATCCACATCTGTCTTCCAAACCGCTAGAATACTTCGTAAATTTAGAAATGTCTGTTAAAAGACAAATATTGGACAGCAACTTGTTAGGTACTTTTGATCAGCGTTCAGCATCAAAGGCTAGCTTTGCAGTAGCCTGGTGGATGCCCGAAACAAGAGACCATATACCATTGGTGAAGATTTGATTAAACCAGCAGCTGTGAAAATGACAGAGATCATGTGTGGTCAGAAAGAGGCGAATAAACTGAATTCAGTGCCCTTGTCCGCAAGAATTGTAAAAGAAAGGATTTCTATCTTGGCAGAAAATGTAAAGGAACAGGTTATTTCCTCACTAAAACAGGCTAAATATTTTGCTATTGAGCTTGATGAGACTACAGATATTAGTAGCAATTCACAGCTAATGGTATATGTTCGCTACAAAGGTACACATGCAATTGAAGAGGAATTGTTGTTTTGTTCTCCTCTCGAAAGCATTAATTTAAAGTGGAAAAACTGTATTGCTGTGTCTGTTGATGGAGCTCCAGCTATGTTGGATCATATTAATGGTTTTTCGGCTTTGGTGAAAAAAAGTAATCCAAATATTGAAGTTATTCACTGTATGATTCATCGCCAGGCACTTCTTGTGAAGCATTTGGAACCTACACTGGAAGCCGTCAAGCATGATGTCATCAAGATTGTTAATATTATCAAAGGACATGCACTAAACACGCGGCCTTTTCGTGAATTATGTCAGGAAGGTGAAGCGGAATATACGGACTTACTTTATTCTACAGAAGTAAGGTGGCCCTCTCGCGGAAATGTTCTAAAACGAGTGTGGGCTCTCAAAAGTGAACTTGAAACTTTTATGTTTGATCGAAAGAATGTTCTCGCAGATAAGTTTAAAAACCCCTCGTGGGTTGCACATCTCGCATATTTAGCTGACATTTTTGAGAATATATTGAACAAAGAATTGCAAGGAAAAAATATTAATATCATTTCAGCCAGAGAAACACTATCAGCGTTTTGATTAAAGCTTCAATATTGGAGATATAAAGCAGAACATAACAAGATAGCTTCTTTTTCAAAGTTAGCTTTTGTTTTTGGAAGACTGTGAAAATATTACTATTGATGACATCAAGGATAGAGTTATAAAACATCTTACCAAACTCAGAGAGCGGTTCTCTGACTTTTTTCCAGATCTTGATGTACATACTGTGAATTGGGTTGTAGATCCTTTTACATGTGAAATTACTAACATACCAGAAGAACCTCCAGGTTTGGCAGAGGCAATTCTTGAACTTCGATCCAATACTGAAGCACGTATTCAATTTGAGACCAAAGCAAATCTGTCGTCTTTTTGGTTGTCAAAGGCTTTTCCACTCTAATGAACATATTCAAAATGCTCTTACATCAAAAAGTCCCAATTTTGAAGTAATTATATCAAACATGAAGCAGCATCATTTTTCCAAAACCTGAAGGGGGAAAGTTTTCAATTAATTTTTGTTTGTTCCAATTTAAGAATTTTATTTTGTTTGTCTATTACATACTTACTATTTTCCTGTAACTTTTTTATAAATATGTAAATATAAATTAATTCAATAATTAATGTTTATTTAAAATTTACATTGATTTACATTGGGGGGGATATCGACTTACGCAAACATATTTTGGGGTGATGGTTAAAAAAGTTCCCGACCGCTGATCTATACTTTCAATATTAGCGCCATTGTAGAGCGAACTACTGTTGTAATATTTGTGGGAGTTGGGATGTCGGTTGAGGCCAGTGATAAGTCTGAAGCATTTCCTTTCGAAATTGCGTAGTTTCTCCATTTGGGCGGGTGTGATATGGTACCATATCGGGCATGCATATGTGAGAGTGGGTCTGATTATCTGTTTGTAGATAAGTGATTTAACCTTGGGAGAGAGACCATTCGGCTTGTACATCACTTTTCTGCAGAGATTAAGTTGAATTGCGGCTTTGCGAATCGAGTTTTTGGTGTGGGTGGAGAAGGACAGATTGTTGGTGAAGGTTATTCCCAGGTACTTTAAGGTTTTGGAGGGTTTAATTATATTGGTATTTAACTTGATTCTGATTTTGTTATTGGCAGCGTATGGTGTTGTTAGTACAATTCGCATTTATGCCTTTAAACACAGTTGTCAGTTTTAGCAGAGCATGACAAGTTGAGTGTGGTGGACGAAAGCCAAATTGAGAATTCGGGATAAGGGAGTTGTCTCTAGCAAATGAGAGAAGATTTTTGTATATCTTACATTCCAAAACCTTACTAAGCGAATATGGGACGGAAATTAGCCGGGTTGTTGGAAGAACCGGATTTACTAATAGGGACTATCACCGCTGTTTTCCAACATTTTGGGAAATGCGACGCGTTTATTATGTGGTTGAGAAGAACGAGAATGGAGAGTAAGTTCTCCGGGTGAAGTCTTTTAAATAGAAGGTTAGGGATTCTATCCAAGCCTGTAGATTTTTTATTGTTACGCGAAGTAATCAATTCAGATAATTCTGTAAAGCCTAGGAATGTATCGGTTCCCATGGGTTGTGACGCTTTATTGGTTTCGTTGAATTCAGTAATAAATGGTGGGAAGGATGGCTCCAGTGTGCGTGAGATGAATTCATTCACGGTGTCGTGGAAATTAGTGACTGGGAGGGAATCGTTTTGTTTATGAGTTTTACAGAAGTGTGGCATCTCTAACAGATACACACAATTCACAAGCAAAAATAGTGAAGGACACCGAACGAAAATCGAATAAGAAAATACATCAGAACCGTATACCAAGCGATAACAAAAATAGTTCACATCAGTGGAGTATAGTCGAGTTTAGAAATCAAATTCAAAACACGGCCGGTAGCCTGATGGGTAACACTTAGGTTCAATTTTTTTCGTGATTCAAACTGTCATAGCGTCAGTTCGAATCACACGATCTTCTTCACTATTATTTCAAACGCTATAAATGGTGACCCCGACGTGATCTGTACACACAGCATGCACTTTCCCATAGTAAGCAGAACTTCACACACGGTCACGACTTCCGCATAGATCCCAGCCTCCGACGTTTTTTCGTTCTCTCGCTCGTCCGTCGTTCGCATACGAATCTGATCGTAACGAAGTTACTGCGGAGGGAGGGGTGTGGCGACTCTAACAGATACACACAATTCACAAGCAAAAATAGTGAAGGACACCGAACGAAAATCGAATAAGAAAATACATCAGAAACCGTATATCTAGCGATAACAAAAATAATTCACATCGGTGGAGTATTGTCGAGTTTAAAAATCAAATTCTAAACACGGTCAGTAGCCTGATGATTAACGCTTAGGTAAAATTTTTTTCGTGATTCAAGCTGTCATAGCGTCAGTTCGAATCACACGATCTTCTTCACTATTATTTCAAACGCTATAGAAGTGTTCAGCGAGACAGTTTGCTATATCAGTGTCTGATTGGGCGATGTTACTGTTAGTTGGTTGGATGAGATAGTCTATTAGAGGCTTGAATTTACGACCAGTTAGCCGATTTATATTTTTAAATAGGTAACGGTTTGGTTTGATACTGTTTAGAGTAGACGTGTAGGTCTGATCCGTGAAATTTTTAAGTTGTCCATTTATCAGGGTGGTCAAAAGCTGTATCTGTTGTTTAATAAAGGGTGAGTAGCTAATATGCAATTTACGTCGGAGTTGTTGAGGGACGGTCGTATGGCTGAAGAGAGCATTTCCCAGTATTTGCTCTATTTTTACAGCTGCCCGGTCAATTTCAGTAGGGAATAGGTTTGAAGATTCCGGTAAAGAATAATTTGAAAAACTGGCAGCAATATCGTTATTGACTTTTTTCCAGTTTGTTTTGGAAAAATTTGGGATAGGATTCACTGTGTAGAGTGGTTCGAGCGTAGGGATTTGAACCGTGGAGTGGACGGGCCCATGATCGGATGGGAATGTAAAGGACACTGTAGGGGGATTAGATAAATAGATATCTGTGGATTTTAGGAAGAAATCGATTGTTGATTTGGTTGTACTACAAATTCGAGTAGGTTGCAACATACAGTCTGCGTAAACATATGGATGAAGTGGGAGGAGATCTAGGAGTTGGTAGCCGTATTTGTTGCACTTGATGTCATTAAATGATGTATGTCGCGCATTCCAGTCTCTCCCTATGATGAAAGGTGCCGGCAGAGACTGCTGGATTATTTGCGAAATGTCTGCACTGGGGAAGTTAGGTTCACGAGAAGGGTGAATGCATATAGACGACAAAACCAGTACTTTATTACTTCTGCAGAAGAGTATAACTGCCGTGTATTCGACATTGGTTATGTTAGTGAATCTAATTTCAGTAAATTGGAATTTCTTGTATTTTAGAATTCCAGTACCACCATGAGGGCCAGTGGTTCGCGGGTTAGACACAAATGTGTAATTAGGAATGTAAACTCGAGAGTTTGATTTAAGCCAGGTTTCTGAGAGAAGAAGAACATCTGGGGAGAACTTTTCAATAAACAAACGGAGGTGTTGTCTACGAGTGTGGGAATATATGGATTCTGTGTTGTGGGAGACTAGGGTTAAACTATTCATTAAGGGAAAGAATGTGGGAAGTTATTAAGTTATTAAATCTAAACCTTTTAGGTCTAACTTATGAACTAACTTAAACAAGGTAAGGGGTAGAACGAGAGATGAAAATGTTATTATTATTATTTATTACGATGTAATTACACAGTAACTTAATTCTAAAGTGCTAGCTGCCAGATTATGCGAACACCCTGGATATGTTTTTGACATCCGAACCGAGTATTTATACCGCAGAGGTTTCTGCGCCACTGGGAAACTCAGATCACTGCTTGGTATCTGTCGCGCAAGCACTTGCATATGAAGCGAATAACCGGCCTAGGCAGCTTCGCCATATATGGAAGTATGGGGCTGCTAACTGGGACGATATGCGAGATTTCTTCGCATCCTTTCAATGGTCTGAGGTGTGCTTCGGATACTCCGATATTAATGCTTGCGCGGACTCGGTGTCAGAGATTATTCTTCTGGGGATGGAGTTGTATATTCCACATTCCATCAAACGAAGTTCGTCTGATAAACCTTGGTTTGACAAAAAATGCGTGCTGATTACAGCGGCAAAAAATAGAGCTTTTAAGCAATGGCGCTCCAATCCCACCGATGTTAACAGAATGCATTTTGTTAGAATCAGAAACGCGCGCAATCAGGCGATTGATACCTCGAAGAAGGCTCAAAACGACAGGGTGATCAATAAGCTCCTTCGGTGCCCAACTGGTTCGCGATCCTTCTGGTCAATGGCAAAGGCTGTCAGCGGTAACTTTACATCTTCCTCTTTCCCTCCGCTGGTGACAGACAGCGGGACATTAGTCACGAATTCAAAGGATAAAGCTAATGTGTTCGCACATTCAAATCTCGATCCCGGCCTTTTGGAGCCACCTGTGATCTCGCCGGTACGGTCTTCGATGCGGGATGTGAGATTTCGTCCGCGCACTATTCAACGCATTCTACGTGAACTGGATTGTAGGAAGGCAACCGGCCCGGACGGAATACCAGCAATAGTCCTTAAGAACTGTGCTCCAGAACTATCGCCGACTCTTGGCAGACTCTTCCGCTTATCTTATGCACGGAGGACCTTCCTGCCTGCTGGAAAATCACTCGAGTTCAGCCAATCCCAAAGACGGGAAAAAAGTGTCTCCCACAAAATTACCGTCCGATACCATTACTGTCTATTTTATCTAAGGTAATGGAAAAAGTCATTAATACGGAGTTAGTTAAGTATTTGGAGTGCAACGGATCGTCAATACGGATTCCGTGGCAGGCGTTCGACGGGAGACCTTTTGACACTTATAACCGATATATGGACATCTGCGATTGAACGGCATAGTGAGTCAAGGGCGGTCACATTGGATATCTCCAAGACTTTTGACTGTGTATGGCACGGGGCATTGCTGAGCAAACTTCGTTCATATGGACTTTCCCAACAGCTTTGCGACTGGACGAGGAGCTTCCTCGAAACCCGATCGATCCGGGTTGTTGTGGACGGCGAGTGTTCGGATCTGTATCCTGTTAATTCAGGGGTGCCCCAGGGTTCTATTTTGGCTCCAACATTGTCCTTGCTTCACATAAATGATTTGTTGGAGACAACGGATAACAAAGTGTTCAGTTTTGCGGATGATAGTACGCTTGTTTCCTACTTTTCGAGTGTTCGGCCGATTGGTGCATCTGCGGCGCATCAGATGAGATGTAAACAGATTGACTCTCTAAATCAGGATCTAGATAGGGTCCTGCAGTGGGGCAGGGCCAACCTCCTCGAGTTCAATGCAGCGAAGACACAATATACAACATTCAGAAAGGAAAGTGGATCATCGGTTCCACAGCTGATGATGAATGGCCGGGGAAAGCTTGAAATTGCTCGGCGTCAAGGTGTGTGGGAATGTATCATAAACACGTGTTGGGTATCGCCATGTCAGCCTCAGGAAAACTGAGTTATATTTTTAGAGCGAAGAAATATTTTACTCTGGCCCAACTTCTTCTCCTATATAAATCCCAAATTAGACCCGCGCTCGAATATTGTTCTCATGTTTGGGGCTCTACCCCTAAGCATACCCTCGACCTACTTGAGAGCATACAGAGACGAGCGAACCGCCTGATCGGGGACTCGACGCTGACGTCGGGACTACAGTCGCTATCACAACGAAGGCGCGTAGCCGACCTCTGTCTGTTTTACAGACATTATCACGAGAACTGTTCTTCGGAGATTCGTGGTATTGTTCCACGCAATTCGGCTTATATGCGCTCCACAAGACAATCCGACGAATCGCAACCGTTTGTGGTTCATCTCCCGACGGCGCGAACATCCCTGCATCAGAACTCGTTCCGTTACAGAGCGGGGAAGGTGTGGAACTCCCTTCCCACGCGAGTGTTCCCGGGGCGTTACAACCTGCAACTGTTCAAAAAGAACTGCAACAGTTATTTGGCGCCCACTCGGCGCTATTGGTTCGCCTCTCCCGAGAGAAGTCTAATAAACAAAAATTAAAATAAAAAAATGAAGTAGTTTCATTTTTGTTTATAAATTATTGTTGGTTTTTGGAATCTGTTATTATTTTATGTACATTTTATCTGCAAAGGATAATGAGTTTAGCTATACGTCCGTTTGACATGTTTTACAGGGGAATACATATAAAGGAAATGGGTAGGTATGACGCGCTGAAAGCTCCCGAAGTACAAACTTGAAAAGACTTATCAGATTCTCCTTGACGACCTCACTCTTCGTCTCATCCGGGAGCGTAAAAAGCTCTGCAGAATGAGATATCGTCACCGCTTTACGCAAAGGGAGCCATTATTGCGAGCCATTATTCACAATATTGGCACACTGATAAAACAGAGAATCCAAAACAATCGTACCCGACAATTGGAAGACAAACTGAAGGGTATTCAGATGGACCAGAACATTTATAAAAATGTTAAAAAGATATGTGGCACCTCTCGTATCACTGGACCAATCATGTACAACGGCCTTGTTGTCAATAATGACACCAATAAAGCAAACATCATCGGAGAGACCTTTGAAAATAATCACAAGCTCACTCTCGAGGATGGCGACCCGGAAACAAATGCAATAATTAGTTCAGAGGTTCACAACAAACTAGACAACTTTAACGAGCCAATAGTTGTCTTTAACTCAGCTAACAGTGCATACTTCGACGACACACGTGATAATAGTCACGGCTTCGTCACACCAAATACCCTACAGAACCTAGTTAAATCTCGAAACCCCAAGAAGTCACCCGGTATCGACAATATGTCCTACCACTCGTTGCGAAGGCTTTCTGCTTTATTCTTTATAAAGCTCTCCATTCTGCTCAACCATGCCTACAACATGGGGTATTTTCCGCAAGCTTGGAAGCATGTTGTTGTCTGCCCAATAGCAAAAGTTGGGAAACCAAATTATCACCCCTCAAGCTTTCGTCCTATTTCGCTCCTCACCTGCATCAGCAAAATATATGAACAGTTCATATACGAGAAGCTAAATAAATTTATCAGTGTCAGGAACCTAATACCTGACTTCCAATTTGGATTCAGAAGAGCGCATAGCACCACTATGGCTCTCAATATATTTCAAAACCACATTTGCGTGCGCCTCTTTAATAAGGAACCCACCATTGCGGTGAGCCTGGACATTGAAAAGGCTTTTGACACAACCTGGATCGAAGGTCTCGTTTTTAAATTACTGAATACTGGCCTCAGTAAAACGCTGTGTAATATAATCTACCAGTTCGTTTTAAACAGAACCTTCCAAGTTCGAGTGAATGGAAAGCTTTCCCGAACTTTCAACGCCGCCGCAGGCGTACCACAGGGCTCCATTCTAGGCCCCATCTTATTTAATATCTACACCTCCGATATTCCTCGCCCTGTGGATGGTAGAGTAAACCAGATTTGCTATGCGGATGACGTCCTAGTGTACACGTCATCTAAAAGCCCAAAACTCGCAACAAACCGACTCAACCGTCATCTGGACGAACTGTATCAGTATTACAGTCGGTGGAAAATTCGACTTAACCCATCTAAAGCAGTAGCTATAATTCTGAGTAGTAAACACTCCCAACCTACTTCTCGATATTCACAGAATATTCGAATAAAAATGGGAGATACTACGATTAGACCACAGGACAGGATGAAATATCTTGGGGTCATTTATACCCCAAAAATTAATTTCATCAAACATGTGACCCACATTCTCCAAAGGGGCCTCGGTCGGTCTAAGCAACTGCACAACATCTTCAAGTGGAGCAACAAAGTTGACACCAAAGTTAAGCTTCTCTGCTATAAGCAGCTAATCCGATCTGGAATATCGTACGCCTTTCCCATATGGTCCTGCATATCTTCGGCTCAAATGGAAAGACTTCGGGTTTTCGAAAGGAAACTCCTCAGAAGATGCACCAATCATTCTAGAAGGCCTGACGGTCGTCATTACCCCAACTCTCACCTATACGAAGGCGCCTCCATTACCCCTATCGACGAGTACTTGCTTCAATTAGTATATAAGTACCTCGAAAACATTCAGAACAGCGAGAACCCACTTGTACGGGACTCCTGCGTTCTTGACCCTTCTCTCTCTCGATCTCTTCGGATCAAACCCCCACAATTTCTTCTTCAGTACAAAACTGAAGAAAGCACCCTTCCCAACAACACTCCCCTCTATAATAGAGGATTCCTGGACCCATCCCATAGGGTCTACTATTAACAAACCACACACACGAACGCACAGTACAAGACGGCACAAACACAAACATATACACCGACCAAAGCGCAGATTATCAGACGCCAAAGACGTGATCTGCGTTCATTACCGCACCCAAGACCTACCGGTCTTGTACGATTTCTTTCCCACCATCCCTCTATAAAAGTAGTTAGAGAACACTCGGACTAACACTGTCCACACTATCCTTGGATACCCCCCCTTTTTCTCTTTTCTTTTCAGAGATCGCGAGACCGAGCCCAACATCCTCACGGATGTGGGTGATTCTGGTTATCGCAAGATGACCAGAAGTCAGAGACAAGATGAAGGACACATATGTCCTGTCTCGCTAAATTCGGCCTTCTCGCCACAATTTTTTTTTTTTTTTGACGCGCTGAAAACGGTCGAAATTAGGTAGAAATGTTGGTTGGAATTGTGGGTTGTTTCTCATGTAGAATAGAGAAACCCCCCACACGAACATCCCTGCATCAGAACTCGTTCCGTTACAGAGCGGGGAAGCTGTGGAACTGACTTCCCACGCGAGTGTTCCCGGAGCGTTACAATCTGCAACTGTTCAAAAAGAACTGCAACAGTTATTTGATGGCATCTCGGGGCGCCCACTCGGCGCTATAGGTTCGCCTCTCCCGAGAGAAGTCTAATAAAAAAAAAGAAAAAAAAAAGAAAAAAAAAGTCGACTCCGAACGACATCCTTCAGACATCTTGTCCTCATATTTTGTACGGAAACCATTTATTACAGAAATGATTCCCTTGGTAACATGTGGTGGAAACTCTTGAAGAACATCGAGGGAAGTGCGCGATTCCGAATCGGTGGCATTCAAATCAGCTCCACCTTCCAATAGAGTACGCACTACGATTTCTTTCCCGCATAAAGCAGCTTCATGTAGCGCTGATCCTGATGGTGTAAGAAAATGAACATCAACACCCGCAGCTAATAAAATCTCCACTACAGTGTTGTGGCCGTTCCGACTTGCTAGATGCAGTGGCGAATGGGAAGTAACTCGATTATTGGCATAAGATGGGGTCGAATATGAATGTCTTTGAAAGCTGTACGGTTCAAGAAGTTCCGGATGCGCTCTTATTAACATTTGTACAACTTGTACCCGACCGTATTGGGCAGCTAAATCGAGTAGAGTCTCGTTGCAACTATAACATATGTTAGGATTTGCTCCGTATGCCAGAAGAGTTGTTAGGGCTCCCGTGTGTCCATGCTGAGCTGCGCAGTGTAATCGTTTTCAATCGTCTGAAGATCTGGATTCGCAGGTTTGAAAGGATGTGTTAGGAGCATCTTAACAATTTCTAGATGTCCAGCCCATGACGCCAGGTGCAATGCTGATGACCCCTTAGAATCAAGAAGATTCGGTGAGGCCTCATGAAAGAGCAACAGGCACACGATGTCGGCATGTCCATTTAATGACGAGTAATGTAAAGCCGAGTATCCGCCACTATCCTGTATATGTATTCCAAGTCCACGTCTAAGGCTTGCCAATGGTCCATTTCTCTTCGTCCTTTGATTTAGGATTTTCTCTACTAGAGTTATTATACCATTTCGCGCAGCTTCCAAAAATTCCTGATCCCTGCCCATCCTCGCAATTCCGTATTCCTTTAACTTGCACCTTTTTCTTAGGTTTGTCGCACATGATCCACAACTGAAGAACTTATTTCACCTCTTAACCACGACAGGAATCAATCCATAACATCGGAAATAATCGACTCGACTTGTTTAAGAAATTTTATTGAACTACTATGTGTAGTTGATATTCTGATCTGATGGTTTTGCCAGAATGTTGCTGAAGGGGTCGTTTCCAAATAGTTGGTTTGCGATGGTTTGTACTTTTGGGCAGTCGAATATGATGTGATGTGGGGTAAGTGGGGCTTCGTTGTTGCAGTTGCTGGTTTTTGGTTTTAAGGATATGTTGGTGTGTGATTTTCGTGTGTCCCAGCCGGAGTCGTAGGAGGCATTTTATTTTTCTATTTGACACTGTTGTTGGGTAAGTAACGGGTTTGGTGCCCTATTTAATAGTGCTGTACAGGCGGGTGTAGTGGTGCTGTAGCGATTCTAACAGATACACACAATTCACAAGCAAGCAAAAATAGTGAAGAACACCGAACGAAAAAAATCGAATAAGAAAAATACATCAGAACCGTATACCAAGCGATAAATAAAAATAATTCACACCAGTGGAATATACTCGAGTTTGGAAATCAAATTCTAAACACGGTCAGTAGCCTGGTGTGTAACGCTTAGGTAAATTTTTTTTCGTGATTCGAGCTGTCATAGCGTCAGTTCGAATCACACGATCTTCTTCACTATTATTTCAAACGCTATAGTGCCATTCTTCGTCCTCCACGTTCTTAAGGGCATTTTTTACCTGCCTTCTTGTGTCGGTTTTGTTAGGACAATAGAAGGAGACGAGGGGCGACTTTGTCCCTAGTTTTGCGGCCGCATCGGCTGTTCATTTCCACTTATGTTACAATGTCCGGGGGTCCAAAGTAGCTTTATTTTATTA
Organism: Microdon myrmicae; assembly: GCA_963931805.1. Lineage (NCBI taxonomy): Eukaryota > Metazoa > Arthropoda > Insecta > Diptera > Syrphidae > Microdon > Microdon myrmicae. The sequence goes on along the minus strand of OZ007497.1, from coordinate 149,815,046 downwards.
GCTTTCTTAATAATGTTATCTTGGATTTGACGAATGACAGCATCGGTGGAGCTTACGTTGGTTATTGCTTGTAGAGTTGAAAGGCTATCAGTACAAATAATCGTTGGGATTTTCTGGACCAGTTTTGTTGCTTCCAGAATTGTCGTTGATTCCGCTGATAGGATGGAATAAAAGCTGGGAAGTGATCCTGTGGGGGTACGAAGTCTTGACACCGGCATGGGTGCGAGTTCTACCTCGTCCCACTAACACTCCACTGTTCGACAAGGTTCCGCCAAACCCGTATTGTCACTTCACTAAAAGGAAGAGAAACTGTTCACCACATCCAGCACTTTGAATCAACCACACGGGGTATTGTTTTTTTTTTTGATAACCTATGTCTTTTATTTAGTGTATACTAGAGGTGGCCAAGTAGACCGTGGAATAAATTATCGTTATTTTCGATTAGGCACAAGCAATTTCTAATATCTAACGAATACAATTTGATAGAACACATTCTTTAAGTGATGTTGAATAACCGATACTAAGCAATAATGTTAACAAAAACCGCACGGAAATAAAGACAACGCTAATAAAAGAAAACTCGGCTCCTGGTTGGTGCGCACCGTACCGTACACGGTACGGTGGAGGGTAACACGACGGACTCGGTCGGCGGTTGGAATACGACTCACTGATATTAAATCACTGTTAGAACCAATTGTGGATGTATTCACTTTTACGGTGGTGATAACCGGATCTCTTAGGGGAGATCGTTACGATACACACGTGTGTGTACTTGGTTCTTTACAAGGATTCGGCCATAAAAACATACCTGAAACTCAAGGACGGGGCGTAATGGGTATCCAAGAGATGTGTGTTTGTTGGAACAAACGAATCGCATCTCGTCGGATGCTAATGGATTTGTATTTGCTTATGCATCTAGTTCGTGAGGGAAAAGATTCGGCGAATTAAAGGATAAGGGAAATATGACCTGATGCATAGTTCGGTAATGAGGGTCGGCTAGATAAATAGCAGCCGCTCATTAAATAGAAAATGTGATTCGGATGCCACAAACGATATGAATTGTCTATGGTATCGCAGGAAACCTATGTAGGAACAGCAATCTTCGATTTGCACATGGTGCGAGTTAGGGAATTTTATGGCTGGAAGAAAAAGGGCACCAGCCGATGTGTACGTAAGGAAATTTACTTGGCGACGTTGGGAAAATAGACGACGCAGTATTTATGATCCCTGTCATGAAGGTTACAAATGTATGTAAATCTAATTATTTGTTTACCGGAATTCATCTAAGGAAATTTGACTGGCGACGTAGATGCCGAAATTGATTGGAAATTCCTGGTAAGCTAATAAAGGAATCTTAAGGAGCAATGGTATGCGAAGAGAATGCATGAAGGTAAGTTTTCTTTACAGGGACTTAAAGATCATAGATTTGATCTCTTAAATGCGTGCAGCATTTTTAGGTGCCGAATGCGAATGCATTGGCGAGGACTTGAGCGTCTTGGGTGATGAGTATGGGGGTTTTTCAGGAAGGTAAACCGTGGGATTTGGCGGAACCGCCACAACTTCATTATGTAGAACATATTATTACCAACTCTCCATTGCGCTAATTTATTCAAAATCACATGAGGACCGATCCGGTCGAACGCTTTTTCGAAATCTATGGAAAAAATTGTTGTATGCTTTTTGGTTGATAAGAGAGTATGTGATGAAGTTGTCGATATGGAGTAGCGCATCAATAGTTCCACGTCCTTTCTTGAAGCCAACCTGTTCAATGCTTATTAGATTGTTTTTCTCCATGAACCAGTTGAGTCGTCTAGCTACAATTTCAAATGTTTTTCCTAGACATGGGAGTAACGATATTGGGCGATATCCTTTTGCCGAGGTCGGTTCGCCCGTGGGTTTTGGTATGGGTACAATTGTGGCTATTTTCCACACTTGGGGAATTACACCTGTTTGGAGTATGTTATTGAAGAGATGGAGTATTCGGTGTATCAGGAGTGGTGGACTGTTTTTTAACATTATGTAATCGACTCGATCATATCCTGGTGTTTTACCTGTGGAGCCGTGTAGGCTTGACTCTCATTCAATTTTGTTGATCGGGAGATCTAATAATTTAGAGGACGGGCTTGTGTGAGGGGACGGGCTAATTTGGTCTCTTTTGGCAGAGAGAAATGACGGATGAAAGTTTACGTCTTCTGCGTAGTTTGACCATGTTTTGCAGAGATGGTCTGCAATTTGAAGGGGAGATGTGAGTGTGCCTGAGTTGGTGTTTATGCATTTTATTGAGAGGGGGCGATACTGCCCAGTGAGCGTTTTTATATCCGCTCAGATTTTTCTGGTAGTAGAGTTCGGATTTAACTTTTTGGTAAATGTTTGGAAGGTTTTTCTTTGTTGTTGATGTTTTCTTTTTTCTTCCTTGGCATTTTTGCGAAAAAGAGCATTTAACTTTTTATAATTGATTAGGTTAAAATCAGAGGGGAATCTTTTGAAAATTCTCCAGGCTACTTGTTTTTTCTTCCTTAGGTTGTCCAATATTGGATTCCACCAGGGAACTACTGCCTTATGGAGTTTTCGACTTCTTTGTGGTATCGAGGGATTTCCTCCTATTCGGATTGCTTTAGTGATTATGGCTGTTTCCTAATTAATATTTTGACTCTGTACATGTTGACTTAGTGCCTGGGTAGTTATATTTTGAAATCTACTCCGATTAGCAAGTTCGATTTGAAATTTAGGAAGAAGTTTTGAGGGTTTGGGACACATGTTTGTGTCGATGTTTATTATTATTGGAAAGTGGTCGCTCCCGTGCAGGTTGGGTAAAGTCTTCCAAGTGCAAATTGGGACCAATTGAGGTGAGGCTAGTGATAACTCTGTTGGGTTGTGAGGGGAGGACGGCGTAGTGGATGTGCCCGGGCTCTTTATTGGAAACTCCCCGATGTACCGATTTCCTGACGGAAGTTCCTTGGAGGTACTGCTTGGTTCCGGTGGTAGTCCACCAGGGCGAATGGGCTCCCTTGTTAGCGGTGGTGCCGGCAGTGTTGCCAATCTCGGGGAGATGGATCACGTGCGCGTACCCGCAATCGTTTTTCACTCCTGGTTGAGTAGGCTCACTTGGGCGGCCTCCGGTGGCTGGTATACGGCTGAGGGGGTGTAAGAGCAGAGTGCCCCCCTTTCTTCTTATTCAGTCTTCAGGATGGGTCGCACTCTCGACGATTGCTCCTTGAGGTTAAGGATGTCCCCAAGAGATGATGGTCGCCCTACGTAACTGTGATGCCAACAGTTTTGGTCGTCTTTGTGGAGCGAATCAACAGCTCATGGTTTTCTTTATTTAGCCGTACTCGATTTTATATTTGGTTCATGCGCGGCCAGGGATTCAGCCTCTGGAATCTTACTAATCTCAAAATTGAAAATTACTGCCCTTTTATTCTATTTTACGTTGAGAATTGTCAACTTTTTTAATGTGAAAATTCCAAAAAGCACACACAAGATTTTTGTGTGCTTCAATTGGAATTGTGTTCTAGGAATTGGTTAAAGGTTTAGTTGGATGGGTTCCTGGAAGGGAAATCATGAAATGCGTTTTGAATTAAGCATTTCATGATGTCAGGATTTTAGGAATTGAATCAATGTGTGACGAATTAACTTTTGGCTTAATTCGTCGCGCATATGATTCAATATGGAATTTGGCTGCAAGTTAATGGGAAGGTATTAGGGATTTGGATGGGATTTTGGTACTGTTGGGGATTTGGATTGGAGTGGCGATTTAGGATCGCTACAACTCTACATGTGTGAAGGATTTGTGAGTGGAGAAGTGTGTGTGGCTATCGTTATTGAGTAGTGCTAGGTTTGCGGTCAGTATGTATTTCTCTACGGTTTTTCCCCTTTTATTAGTGGACGAAGATCCCCAGATGGGGCTCCACGCGTTGAAATCTCCGAGAAGAAGTATCGGTGTTTGTATGCTATCTGTGGTAGTGGTAAGATCGTGTATGGTTATTGGTTGGGATGTCGGGGTCTATGCTGATATTATCGTGAGGTTTCTGCCGATATTTATTTCTACTGCTACGACCGAGATTGCGGAGTGTACTACTATAAGTTTATGCGGGATTGATCTATGTATAAGTACCATGTTTAGAAGCAACATTTTCCGTAAGGTTGTGAAAGAATGCCACGTATTCTTTGGGTCCTGTGGCCCGAGAGTTGTGGTGGATGTTCGTTTCTTGTAGAGCTATGATGGATAATTTCAGATCTTTGATGAGTATTTGGAGCTCGTGCATATTGTTTTTAAGTCGGTTCAGATTCCACTGTAGTGTTATGAGTTTATGGGCATGAATGCTATTGTGCATATTAAACCTGCTGCTGTTGGGGATTTTGTTGTTGTAAGGGTTCAGGCTCAGTCTCAGGAAGGCGAACCGCGGGGTTTGGCGGAACCGCCACAGGGGATCTCAAAAAGTTGGCACGCGTTCATACCCACGATTCAACCCTCCTAGCAATCTGAAAAAATTTACAGAAATGCCTCTATCGTTGGAACTAAAAAAGTTGAAAAAAAAATTTTTTGTTTTAACAAAATGGCGACTGCTTGCAAAAGAAAATTTATTTTTGTACCACTTTTTTTTGTTTTTCGAATTTTTTAAAAATAGTTAACATTGAAATTTGGGGATGAGGATAGTTTATGCAATAGAAAAGCCTATAAAGAAGACAGATACTAAATTTGAAGTAAATGGGTTCAGTAGAACCTGAAAAATCGTGGGTATTGTTTTAAAAACTATCCCCCACTTCATCAGCTGCAAACTTTTTGAATTTTCAATTTTTTACTTTCAATTTTTTTTACTGTATTCTTGAAATGTTAATAAACATCCTATTAAAAAATGAATAGTAGCAATATTGATTGCTTTTTTTTTACAGCGCATCAAAAATCGCGTTAAATTCGTGCGTCTAGACTAGAATACCCCCTTAAGTTGTTTTATCGCACGTACGGAGTTTGAAAATAGTCCAGCCTGTGGATTTTCAGCTCTGGGCAAATCCTGATGATCTCCGACGCTAGTTCTTCGTTGCTCCAAGTTGGGTCAATGTGCGTAATGATGAATGTTGTTGGTTTGAGCTGATGGTGTTGGGAGGTAAAAATTGGTGTCGTAGTTCTGCAAGTTTTCTAACGGTTTTCTCGTGATCAACCAGAGTTGTTGTTGCAATGGAGATAGAGGAGCCTTTAGTGTTTGTGGTGAAGTTGCGGTGTCTTAGGGCGTTTTCTACTATTATAATTATTCCCTTGATACTGGTCTAACATTTTTGTGCTGGGCTGGCAGGGGACTCGGTGCTGGCTTGGCTTGTTTGGTGGCTTCCTTATGGGCTGATGATAGTTGTTTGGGTGGAGATGTTTGATGGTTTAAGCTGGGAGAGGGCGTTATCTCCATACTGGCATCGTCACTGCTTTTGGTGGGTTGCTTTAGGGAGTGAATTTCCTCCCGGAGTTGCTTCACTTGTGTTGTTAGTTGTTGGACGTATTCCACGGCTTTGTGGAATTTTTGTTCGTAGTGAATGTGTTTTCCTTGACTTTCCATTTTTGTGGTTTTCTTCGATGAGTTTTGAAGAGTTTCCATGGCTCTTCTCTTCCGTTCTAATATATATTCCCGGGTAGGGCTCGGATCGTTATCTGGCATCCGTGAAGAGAGATTTCGACTACGACTTCTAGCGAAATTACACGTGTTTGTATAATTTTATTTTGTTGTTGTTGTTGCAATTAACACAAACATTACACAAACTCACAAGATTCGATATGAACCGCGATAGATAGACGATCACCAATTAACGTCTACGCATTTAATTTTATTTATATACGAGCACACGATGAATCTGACTGAATGCATGAACGATCGGCGAGTGAATCTGCACGAGATCATTTTTTTTTTTTTTTTTTTCAAAACTGTATTTATTAACCTTAATTAGAATTCGTACATTTAAGTAATACAATGACTTAAAATTAATTTTGTAACAATTGCTTACATGTAATTATTATAATAATATATACATTTTCCAAACAATATTTTATGAGATACAAGATTAGATGCGTGTTTATACATTTAGTGGTATTATCTTCCTGGAAAAGGTCAGAAAACCAGGAATTTGTTTTTTCAACTTTACTTAATCTAAACTTAATCCTAATTATATAAATAACTTAACCTAATTTAGCCTGATTACAGTATGATTTTCATAAAGCCATAAACAAAGTTTTATAATTAATGGGATATATGTTATGAATTAAAGGATGTGGAAAGAGGTCAGTTATGGGTTAGAGGTAGAGTATTTCTCTCCGGTTGTTCATTGGAAAAGCGTAGGATGTTGGAAAATGGTTGGACGTTACAGTATTTGAACTGGCTAGGGGTAACTTCGGTGTTGTGGTATATGATCTCATTTGAACCATTTACCAGTCTGCCTGAGGCGAAGATAGCTCTGGTGTGGAGACAGTTGGGGTAGTTAGTTCGGATGTCTAGGGGGTTCTCTAAGAGCGAGGTTATTATGGGATTGGGATTATTTTGTAGGTTTTCGATAAATTTGATAGACAGTTCGAGGAATCGTCTATCGAGGCGCTCGATACCAGCGGTATTGTAGAGTTCGACGTTACTATAGTACTTATAGGAGTTAGGACGACGATGTAACCCAGAGACATACCTAAAGCATTTTCTTTATCAATTTCGAATATTCGTAATTTCTCCATTTGGGAGGGAATGGGCACGCGTTCGTAAGTGTGGGCCTGATAATTTGTTTGTAAATGAGCAGTTTGACTTTGTGAGAGAGACTATTAGGTTTCCACATTACTCTTCTACAGAGATTAAGCTGAATTGTGGCTTTTTGAAGGGAATTTTTAATGTGGGAGGAAAAAGACCAGTTATTAGAAAAAGTGATTCCCAGATATTTTTGGGTTTTGGAGGGTTTTATTAGAGTGTTGTTTAGGTTAAGTTTAATTTTGTTGTGGCAACGTCTAGTGTTGTTTGTACAGTGCTCGTTTTTGCCCTTGAACACTATGAGCTGCGTTTTATTTGGATTAGGGTGGATTTTCCACTTATTAAAGTATGTTGATAGGTTAGGGAGGAAGTTGTTAATGCGGTTTCTTGCAGCCTTAACAAATTTGCTGCTAGAGCATAATTCAGCATCACAACATTAGGAGATACGGGTTGAGGAATATCCCCGGTATATAACAGATATAAAATTGGCCCTAAAATAGAGCCTTGTGGAACACCCGCGGTTATGGTGTGGGTTCCTGAGACAGAAGAATTTATTCTCACAACGAATTTTCTGGCAGAAAGATAAGAGGCTAAGAGCTTTGTTGTGTGAGAGTTTAGATTAAATATGGAGTGTAGTTTGTACAGAAGCCCTGAGATCCAGACGTAATCAAACGCCTTAGAAATATCGAGAGATATACACACAGTAGGGCTTTGGTTTTGGAGACCAGTTGTAACATCGTGTGTGAGTTTTAGTACACCATGACATGTGGATTGTCGCTTACGAAATCCGAACTGACAGTTAGGGATGAGGGCATTCTCATTGGCAAATGAGAGAAGTTTTGGTAGATCTTGCGTTCCAGTATCTTACTTAGTGTACTTAATAGGGATATTGGACGATAATTGCAAGGGCTATTACTACTACCGGGCTTCTTAATAGGAATTACTACCGCAGTTTTCCAGTTCTCTGGAAAGTGCGATGCATTAATTACATGATTAAGAAGAATGAGGATGGGAAGTAGATTCGGTGGGCGTAGCCTTTTAAATAGAAGACGTGGGATTCCATCTAATCCAGTTGACTTTTTGTTATTTCCTGATCTTACGATCTCGGATAATTCGTCCGCAGTTAGAAAATTTGTAGTGTCTAAGGGGTGTGAAGCTATGTTTGTGTCGTTAAATTCACCGATGAAAGGAGAAAAGATGGGAATAATCTGTTTGAGATGTATTCGTTAACTGTGTTCTCGAAGGCAGGAGTTGAGAGAGAATTATTTTGCTCATGGATCTTTGCAAAGTGTTCTGCGAGGCAATTTGCTATGTCCGAATCGGACTGGGCAATATTTTTGCTGATCGGGTTAATGAGATGGTCAATTCGGGGTTTATATTTACGACCAGTTAATTGGTTGATGTTTTTGAAAAGATCCCGATTTGGTTTGATATTTTTAAGTGTGGAGATGTAGTTTTCATCTGCGAATTTTTTCAACTGCTCATTTATCAGAGTGGATAGGAGTTGGATTTGGCTTTTAATAAAGGGGCAGTATCTTGTATGAAGTTTACGGCGGAGCTGCTTTTTAAGGCGCAATAATTTGGTTAGGATGGTGGGCAAAGGCTTTCCTAAATAGTTATGAGGAATGGTTGTCGGGGTGTTGTTGCTGAGAGCCTCCTTAAGAATTTGCTCTATTCTTAAAGATGCTTGATCGATTTCAGTAGGGAGTAAGTTAGATGCTTCAGGGATATACAAGTCAGAGAAACTTATCGCTATGTCCCTATTGACTTTTCTCCTATTTGTTTTGGTGAAGTTTGGGACAGGGTTTGACGAGCAGAGTGGGTCGAGAGAGGGGATTTGGATCGAGGTGTGAACGGAACCATGATCAGAAGGAAATATAAAGGAGACTGTAAGTGGACGCGCTGAGTGAACATCATCGGACTTGAGGAAGAAGTCGATTGTTGACTTGGCTGAGCTAGTGACACGAGTTGACTGTAATGGGGAGTCAATGTATGTATATGGATAAGATGGGAGGAGGCCTAGCAACTGACGACCATATTTGTTGCATTTATTATCATTGAATGCTGTATGACGAGCATTCCAGTCTCCCCCGATTATAAATGGAGCGGGAACAGACTGTTGGATTATCTGAGAAATGTCAGTATCTGGGAAATCTGGTTGTCGTGAAGGGTGAATATAAATGGATGCTAAGACGAGCACTTTATTGTTCTCACAAAAAAGTTTAACTGCCGTGTATTCAATGCTGAATATATTAGTGAATCTAATTTCACTAAATTGAAATTTTTTGTGTATTAAGATGCCGGTACCTCCGTGGGATCCATTAGTTCTGGGGTTAGAAACAAAAGTATAATTGGGAATGGAAACTCGGGAATTTGGTTTGAGCCAGGTCTCTGAAAGAAAGAGGATATCTGGGGAAAATTTTTCAACAAACAACGGGAGGTGTTGCTTACGTATATTAGAGCAAATGGATTCTGTGTTGAGGGAGTGCACGAGATCATGATGTATACCCCTTTATAAACAAAATCTAATCGAGATTTTACATCGCTGATGCATCGAAATGTAAGCAAAATCTCGAAAAAGTATTTCGGCTGGAGCCGAGTACTGGGAAGTTGTATTAGGAATCCGGTTAAACGAATTCCTGGAAATTTGGGATATGAGTATGGTGATTGAACATCTGGTTCAACTTACCATGCGTTTGTTTTAGTTTGGGGATTCCGGGAAATATGGTGCACTACAGTTGGTCACTTTGTCATTGTGAACCTTTTTTGTGGTATCAATTGTCTGGTTTCACGCGTTTCTGATTCTGGCAAAATTCGTTCTGTTGACTTCCGTGGGATTGGAACGCCATTGTTTAAAAGCTTAATTTTTTGCAACCATAATCTGCTCACATTTTTTATCGAACCAAGACTTATCAGATGAAATCCGTTTCATGGAATGCGGAATGTAAAGCTCCATTCCGAGAAGAAGAATATTCGTGATTGACCTCGCACATGAATTATCATCGGAGTTTCCAAAGCACACCTCTGACGACGGAAAGGATGCAAAGAAATCCCACAAATCGTCCCAGTTAGCAACCTTATATTTGGCGAGGTCGCTTACGTTGGTTATTCGATTGAAATGTAAGTGATTGCACAACCGATATCAAATAGGGATCTGAGATTTCCCATTTGCGCAATTGTTTTTACGGTATAAATGCCCGACTTGGATGCCAGAAACAGATCTAAAGTGTTCACAAAATCACGTCGGCCATCCGCATTCGCGTAGGTTCCCCACGAGTTGAGTCAAGTTGCGGCTAACAGTGAACGTCTCAGCCACCGTCCAAGCCTTATCGGTTCTGTTTGAATGTACCTACCAACCGGAGTTGTGTACGTTAGATAGGTATTATGGAGTGTGGGTAGAAAGGTATTATGGAGTGTGGAAAGTCGCCAAGAACGACAATCTCGGAAACTGAGTGGGTAATTTGTAAGCAGTCTATGGCACGTGAACGATGTTTGAAAAGTGACGGTACGTGAAAGATGGGTCGTTGGGGCCTCACCTACCACTCTACCTTTAGTCACCTTTTAGAACAAGCCGGCCTAGCTGTGAGAATATTCTAAGGCCTTACTCACAGGGGTATAATTTGGTGAGAATAAATACTGTGTTTATTGCCAGTTGAACCTGCAATTACTCACAGGTTGGAATGTTCATGCGCAGTGATTCGGGTTTTTATTCAGTGCTTGTTGTTCCTTCTATTTGACTGATAACCCATCATATGAAATGATCAAATATCCGAAATTACTTTCGAAAAATGATGAATGATTCTTCATCGATTAAAAAATACCACATTTCTATTTAATTGTATTTTGTGTATTCCATTCTAATTTCAAGAAGAAGAAAATCCCATTCCTGGTGATTAACATTATTTAATTGTCCAACGATAGAAATATACTGATTTAAAATGCATTATGAACATTTATAATTTCAGAGCCGCCATGGCGCCCCAACACCAACTAACAAGTTTATCATCAGGATACGACTCCGATTATATAGCTAGTTCGCTGTTAATATCATCTATAACGTTTAAAACGTTACATAAGCTTGAAGTACTTGACAATGGAGTCGTTAGCATTGCCGGACGATCTGATTTGGAAAGGAAAAATGGAACCGACGTCGCCGCTCAGCGGCGATCTCTTTTCGATTTCTGAATCGATAGAGTCTTGGTTATCAGAAGATAACTTTGCAAACGGTAACGAAGTTTTAACGTTTCTACAATTTGGGTTTTTATAATCTTCATTCCTATTTTGCAGAAACATTTATAATAGATGACAACACTGTAGATATTAAATATAGCCCCCCAGACTTCGATGATGATTTTAATTATGAAGAACAAATCGTCGTACTTGAGTATGATGTTAAAAACGGTAAGTGTTTCCAATTTATTTTCTATTGTTCCCCTGAAATACGATAATCCTTTGATAATCTTAAATTATGCAATTTTTGAAAAACTGTATTTCACAATTCTTTTTGTTAATGTATTAGCAATATTCTATAAGTCAAATAGGAGTTATTAGTATTGCTTGGTTGGATCCTCGATGGTAACATTGTTCTTCGACTCATATAAAGCAGTCAAATATTTTGTTCCAAGGAAACAAATATATTTGAGTGCTGGAAACATTTTAATTCAATTGTATAATAGTTATAATATAAACTTAACGGATATCATGAGGTTGCCTGTGCTCACATGGTTGGTGCTTTTAAACTATTAACCTTTTGTGTTTGCTTAATCTACAAGTTATAATGTGTGGTTCTACTGCTGCACTGATTTAATTTTTCGAAATGGTCACACTCTTTTTTTTTCGTTTTTGGTTTTACAGGGTTTTTGCGTAGGTCCGTCCTTCTGCGTTTAGGAGAGCCTTATTTTTATTTATATTTCATCTTACTTTTTTCGTTACCTGATTGAGGTAGATGCCTTTCACCTTCCAAAATATTTTTTCGTAGTAGTCGTCTATCAGAAAAATGCATTTTAAAAATTCACTTCAGACAAACCTACTGAAGTTTGTGGGTAAACCCTGAAAGTCATTCTTCAGCCGAATTACACAAACATGTAATGTGGTTGTCATCACATGCACATCAATACGTAGGTCGCTCTTTTTTCTTACGCCAATTTTAAAGAGACTATTAAAACTCTTTTATAGTATCAAAGATATAGGGTGGGGATGCAAATGGGGAAGGTATAGTAGAGATGAGAAAAAACTAAGGCACAAAGGAGAATGTATTATGTTCTGGTTCTGTATGTTTTTGATTCTCCATTATATTATTCTTTACTTTTTAATGTTGTCAGAAAACTTGTGTTTATGCGCACGTATTATAAAAAAGTAGTATTGCCAAATTACAAACTACAACTGTAATTCTTTCCTTTATTTTTTAAAAATAAACTCATTGTTAAATGATTTGTTAAAATTCTGAATGCTGTCGAATAGGTCGTGTTTATACCCTTATGGTGGCCACGGAGTTCGTCACTCGACTGGGACAGATTCCAATCTCGTTCGGGTCCTCTGTGACTCGAGGCAGTCCTTTTAATTTCGTCAGCTCCATCAGGCTAATACTCCCGGTCTTCCAAAGCGAGTCTGCAGTCCGTTCATTACCTCTTGTGGGTCCTCGGCAATGAATAGGAGACTTCTAACGGCTTCTGTCGCCCTTCCCAGGAGGGTTCTGCGAAGACGCGCCAAGTTCTACGCGTGTGTGAATCCGACGGCCGTGTCTTCGAATGATCTCTTGAAAGCCAGCCACTCCTTGCTGGCATCGTTGAAATTGGGTAACTCGATCATTGCTCTCGAGGTATTTGCTCCGGCCGGTGCTCGTGAGAGCCTGGCCAAGGCTCGGGCCAGATACTGGATGTCGCTTCTTTCCTCTCCATCGTACGGCGACCTGTCCTCCCCGGCGACGGTGGTCTTCTGGTTTACCTTGTGGTGTGTTGGGTCGATCCCCCGCCTGGGGGTGTGGGGTTCAGAGTGGGTCTCCTTCGCTCTCATCACGTGCGCCGATTCCCTCGTTCTGGCGAGTGCTCGGACAGGTTCGTCGTAATCTCCTCCAAGTCGTGTGGGAAATTCTTCTCCTGTGGCGCTTACTCCTGGTCCGGTGCTGCCCACTCCAGGTTGAGTAGACAGTCCTCCCGTAGGGAACGGCAGTGTCTTCCTTGCTTTGGCGGATCTCATTATCGGAATCTTCGTTCTATCGCTGAGATCCGGCTTGAAAGACCAAAAATGTTGCTGAAAAGAAAAGACTGAAATTGCGGACGGCGCTTTCTCCAGCGACGTCTCAACCCACTTTCGTGTGGACTGTAATCCGGCACTTCGCCGGCCAACACGATTTATTTAACTAGTGGGACTGTACCTCCAGACCCGGACTCTGCTCTGGACGGAGGGCGTTGGTGTCTTGCCTAGTACAAATCCCTAAAATCTATAAAATGAAAATACGCTGCGGGCAATCCGCTTATTCACTATTCTTTATGAAGAAAAAAGCTGGCGAGAGGCCGACTTTTGGGAGACAAGGACAAATGTGTCCTTCATCTTGTCTCTGGCTTCTGGTCATCTTGCGATAACCAAAATCACTCACATCTGTGAGGATTCGGTCTCGAGATATCTGAAAAGAAAGGGGGAAGGAGGTATCTAAGGATAGTGTGGACAGGGTTAGTTCAAGTGTTCTCTAACTACTTGGATGGGGGGATGGTGGGAAAGAAATCGTACAAGACCGGTGGGTTTTGAGTGCGGTAGTAAACGCAAATCACTTCTTTGGCGTCTGATAATCGGCGCTTTGGTCGGTGTGTGTGTGTATGTGTGCATGTGTTGTCGCGTACTGTGCGTGCGTGTTTGAAGTGTGTCAGCAGTAGACCTTGTGGCGTTTGTAACAGATACACACACAATACACAAGCAAATAGTGAAGAACACTGAACAAAAATCGAATAAGAAAATGCACCAGAGCTGTATACCATAGCGATAACATAACAAATTAGTCGAATGTATTTGAGTTTAGAAATCGAATTCGTACACACGGCGGTGGCCTGATGGGTTGCGCTTTGGTTCGATTTTGGATGATTCTAACTGTCATAGCGTCAGTTCGAATCACACGTTCTTCACTATCATACCAAACGCTATAACCCTATGGGCTGGGTCCACGAATCCTCTATTATAGAGGAGAATGTTGTTGGGAAGGGTGCTCTCTTCAGTTTTGTACTGAAGAGGAAATTGTGGTGGTCTGATCCAAAGAGATCGAGAGAGAGAGGGGTAAAGAACGCAAGACTCCCATACAAGTGGGTTTTCGCTGTTCTGAATGCTTTAGAGGTACTTATATGCTAATTGGTAATGGAGGCACCTTCTTATATGTGAGAGTTGGGGTAATGGCGATCGTCAGGCCTTCTAGGGTGGTTGGTGCATCTTCTGAGGAGTTTTCTTTCGAAAACTCGAAGTCTTTCCATTTGGGCCGAAGGTATGCAGGATCATATGGGAAAGGCGTATGATATTCCAGATGGGATTAGCTACTTATAGCAGAGAAGCTTAACTTTGGTGTCAACCTTGTTGCTCCACTTCAAGATTTTGTTCAGTTGCTTAGACCGACCGAGGCCCCTTTGAAGAATGTGGGTCACATGTTTGATGAAATTCATTTTTGGGGTATAGATGACCCCAAGATATTTCATCCTGTTCTGTGGTCTGATCGTAGTACCTCCTATTTGTATTCGAATATTCTGTGAATATCAAGAAGTAGGTTGGAAGTGTTTACTACTCAGAATTATAGCTACTGCTTTGGATGGGTTAAGTCGAATTTTCCATCGACTGTAATACTGATACAGTTCGTCCAGATGACGGTTGAGTCGGTTTGTTGCGAGTTTAGGGCTTTTAGATGACGTGTATACTAGGACGTCATCCGCATAGCATATCTGGTTTACTCTACCATCCACAGGGCGAGGAATATCTGAGGTGTAGATATTAAACAAGATGGGGCCTAGGATTTAGCACCGTGGTACGCCTGCAGCGGCGTTGAAAGTCCGGGAAAGCTTTCCATTCACTCGAACTTGGAAGGTTCTGTTTAAAACGAACTGGTAGATGATACTTTGGCGGAAGTTGTTGTTACCTTGGGGGGTTGCTGTACTTTTTCCGCCAATCACTGTCCGCAGCAAAACAAAATCAAAGAAACCCGAGCGAACGGCGTCACCAATTAAAACACTGAGATACTCGTTCTTTGAATCTTAACCTTTCTTTATTTTTCGAATCGTTCGTATGTTCGCAATATAATGGTTTTATAACTAAACACTATTGATCGACAATATCACAAAAAGTTTACTTGTTAGGTGTTCGTGTCCGGACAAATCACTAGGCATATTTTAATAATTTCGCACGCTCGATCACACACTTGACGTTACTTTTCTTTTTATCAATTCAATACGCGGACCGGCCTCCTCGTTGGGTTCTCGTTGCCTCGCTAACAACCTCCTCGGTTGGGTTCTCGCTGTTCGGCTCGTCGCGATGACTATCAAAATTAGACTTGTCGTCTCGTTGACGATCTAACTAAGACTCTGTGTCTGCGCAAGAAAAATATCCCGATTCAGATTTCCGATCTGTATCTGCACAGGAGAAAATTTTCCATTTCATCTGCTAACAGAATTTTCCACAGTATCTGTTAGCAGCATACCATATTCCTTTTCATCTCACAAGGAGAATTTCCCACAGGATCTGGAAGGAGAAATCTTACCTAATCATCATCATTATCACCATTCGATGCTGGTGGTCGGTATTTCGTTTCTTCCTTTGTTTACGGATCGGATGCCACACATCTGGCATGCGGCAAAGGCTCGCCTGCATTTCGGATGTGTACCGGATTATGGGATGTAAGGCTTTGTTTGACTTTCCCATCGTACATCTATCTGGGATAGTGTTTAGAGTTTAAGCTGCTAATCAGCGGCGCAACGAATTGATTGTTTGCGCAAGTGTGCCTGGTTTAGGCGCTAATTGCATTTAGCTACGATCGTATGCATTCGTCGCTCGGTCTATTTACCGAAAATGTAATTCCTTGGAAACATCGTGCAGATGTTTAGGATGGAAGATTTATGACCTGTATTCTTGGATTGGTTTTGCATACGATGAATGGATGCGTTGACTCGATATTGAAAGTTTTTGAACGTTAAGTTCCTTGTTTTTTTTTTGATATCGGGTTCAACATTGTTCTAGCTTCCTATGACCCTTGTTACAGGTATGATTAGGAGCTTTGGGACAAGTGTCTGTGGGCACGTGTAATGAATAAGGTAAGTATGTTCCTTGAAGGGTAGGAACCTTACCTGGGCGGAATTGTGCGTTCGTAGAACGCTACAATACTACACAGCGTTTTACTGAGGCCAGTATTCAGTAATTTAAAAACGAGACCTTCGAACCAGGTTGTGTCAAAAGCCTTTTCAATGTCCAGGCTCACCGCAATGGTGGGTACCTTATTAAAGGGGCGCACGCAAACGTGGTTTTGAAATATGTTGAGAGTCCTACTGTTCTGCTGATGTGCTTGGCTTATGTAGGCCCGCAGCTGTCTTCTTGTTCGATCGTTTCCCGAGTATTGTTCTTCTCGTTTGCTCGTCTTCTCCTGAGTGGTTTTTCTTGAACTCGTTTCCTGAGTACCTTCTTCTTCTCGAGTGGTTTCCCACAATTGGTGTACAGCTGATCGTCGTTTCCTGAGTGCATGTGTGGTGCTTTCCTTGCTCTTCCTGGAAGTTCGTGTCGACGTGATTGCATCGCCAACATGTGGAAACCTAATAGTCTCTCTCACAAAGTCAAACTGCTCATCTACAAATAAATTCTCAGACCTACACTCACGTACGCGTGCCCATTGTGGTGCCATATCATCATCATCATCGGCACTACAACCGGGAACCGGTCTTGGCCTTATTTTTAGCAAGTCCTGAGGCTTGTTAAATTTTCCATAATGATTTATTTTGTCTGGGCAAGGTCATTAGTCTTGCGCCAGGGGCTCCCCGACGGGGAATCGAACCCCGGTCTCCCGGGTGACAGACGGGTATACTAACCACTATACTATCGAGGAGCCCATATGTGGTGTTATTTAGTCAGATGCAGGCTATTACGCAGCAGATTTCAGACAGTGGTCGGAATTTTTTCATTTCATTTATTTCATTTCATTTGGCAGTAAATATGATGAAGAGCAGGACAATGGAGCAAATACACAACCACGAATTGGAAGAGCTATACCGCAAACCTACAATAGTGAGAGTAATCAGGTCGCGAAGATTAAGATGTGCCGGACATGTGGCGAGAATGGGCAACGATAGGACCGTGCGTAGAATTCTCTAACAGATACACACACAATACACAAGCAAAATAGTGAAGAACACCGAACGAAAATCGAATAAGAAAATACATCAGTGCCGTATACCATAGCGATAACATAACAATTCACATCAGTGGAGAGTATAGTTGAGTTTAAAAATCGAATTCAAAACACGGCCGGTAGCCTGATGTGTAACGCTTAGCTTCAATTTTTTGTGATTCTAACTGTCATAGCGTCAGTTCGAATCACACGTTCTTCACAATCATTTCTAACGCTGTAGACCGGTAGGACGGTCGCGACGTAGATGGGAGAACAATGTAAGGCTTGACGTTGAGGAGATCGGATCGGAAGGCCAAGCGTGAAAGGAGACTGTACAGGACAGGGAACGATGGCGCATCCGTGCCAGGGAGGTTATGAACTTCCGGGCTCCTATAGCCCAATAAATAGTAATAATATAGTAACAGCTCGGAATTGTTTTTTGTGGAATAAATGTTTGGTTCGGATGACAAAAACTGATCTAAGGTTACCCGGCACTCGCGTAAAGTCTTCCAATAGTGGAGTCAAATTGTGGCTAATTGCGAACTAGCCTCCTATCCTCATCTGTTCTGTAGAACAAACTAATCAACTGGAGTTATATACACTAAAATGTCCAAGAACGACAATGATGTTTGAAGAGTTTCGCTTGTCCTTTGGGAAGCTGAGAGGAGACAATAAAAATATTTAATGGAGACACTTAACAAAAATTGTTACATAATTAACAATGTTAATTATTAATTATCACCCGTTCATTCCATAAAAATGCTAGAAATAATTGAACAAAAAAACATGAAAAAGATGAAGAGCTAGAGGAATGCTTAATGTCACGTCGGCAACCGCCGCAATTGACAACAAACTGTTTTTGTTGTGAGGATCGTTGGTGATCATTGGTTACATATATATTAGGGGTGCAACTAAGTTTCCGCTGTTTGTCAATAGTTGGTCGATTTCGATATATCCAAAACGTCATGAACCAAGACATATGGTAAACAAACCGCTTTGACACAGTAGTGATTTTGTTTTGGCGTCATATACTTTTCATCATCATCGGCACTACAACCGGGAACCGGTCTTGGCCTTATTTAGCAAACCCTGAGGCTTGTTAAATTTTCCATAATGATTTATTTTTTCTGGGCAAGGTCATTAGTCTTGCGCCAGAGGCTCCCCGACGGGGAATCGAACCCCGGTCTCCCGGGTGACAGGCGGGTATACTAACCACTATGCTATCGAGGAGTCTTATAGTTTTGGTTGTGTGAAAATGTCTGATTTTGTGCTAAATAATCGTCATTTGAGGGAAGTGTTGATTTTCTTCTTTTATTCGAAAAAACGGCAGCTGAAGCGTATCGAGAGCTCCACAAAGTTTACGGAAATGCTACTCTAAGTGAAACAACGTGCCGTGATCGATTTCGTCGTTGCAAAGAGTGATTTCGATGTTGGCGTCCGTCCGCTTGAAAGAACGCCAAAAACCTCCGAAGACGGAGAATTGGAAGCATTGCTCGATGAGGATCCATGTCAAACGCAACAGAAGCTTTCATCAGCATTAGGAGTTACCCGCCAATCCATTTCCAAACGATTGCATTCGTTGGGAATAATTAAAAAGCAAGGAACTTGGGATCCTTATGATTTGAAACCAAGGGAGTTGAGCGTCGTTTTTTGGCCTGTGAATTACTGCTCCAGCGGCAAATAAGAAGCGTTTTTTTAATCGCAACGTGACCAGTGATAAAAAATGGATTCATTACAGCAACCCAAAGAAAAGAAAGTCATGGAGACTGCCCAGTCATGCTTCTACGTCGTCGGCTCGGCCGAATATTCACGCTGCGTAGGTTACGCGGCTCCTCGATAGTATAGTGGTTAGTATACCCGCCTGTCACACGGGAGACCGGGGTTCTATTCCCCGTCGGGGCGCTTCCGGCGCAAGACTAATGACCTTGCCCGGAAAAAACAAATCATTATGGAAAATTTAACAAGCCTCAGGACTTGCTAAATAAGGCCAAGACCGGTTCCCGGTTGTAGTGCCGATGATGATGATGAAGGTTATGCTGTGTATTTGGTGAGACCAAGTCAGTGTTATTTATTATGAACGAAAACATTATTTATTATGAACGAAACCATTAATGGGGAACGGTATCGACTTCAATTGATGCGACTAAGCCGAACACTTCGAAAAACGGCCCCAATACGAACAGAGGCACGAAAAAATAATTCTACAGCATGCCAACGATCGGCCTCACGTTGCCAAACCCGTTAAAACCTTCCTGGAAACGCCCAAATTGGAAGTCCTACCCCACCCGCTACATTCCCCAGATATTGTGCGGTCCGATTATTATTTGTTCCGTTCGATGGCACATGGTCTAGCTGATCAGCAGATCCGCTCATATGAAGAAATCAAAAAATGCCTTGATTCGTGGATAGCCTCAAAAGATGAATACTTTTACCGTAACGGTATTCGAATTAACAGGATACAGATCCGAACACTCGCCGTCTACAACAACCCGGATCGATCGATTTTCAAGGAAGCTCTTCGCCCAATAGCAAAGCTGTTGGGAAAGTCCATATGAACGAAGTTTGCTCAGCAACGGCCCGTGCCAGACGCGGCCTTGGAGATACCAAATGCGACCACCCTTGACTCACCATGCCGCTCAATCGCAGATGTCCATATATCGGTTATAAGTGTCAAGAGGTCTCCCGTGGAACGCCTGCCACGGAATCCGTATTGACGATCATTCAGAAGTCCGTTGCACTCCAAATACCTAATTAACTCAGTATTGATGACTTTTTCCATCGCCTTAGATAACATAGATAGTAATGTTATCGGCCGGTAATTTTGTGGGAGATACCGCCCTTGATTCACTATGTCTTTTAATTGTAAATGTCCAGATTCCAATTACAAAGGTCAGTATTTAATCAACTCGGCATTGATGACTTGGATAACATAGACAGTAATTCTATCGGCCAGTAATTTTGCGGGAGACACAGTTTCCCCGTCTTTGGGATTGGCTGAACTCGAGTGATTGGAAGTTGTTCGATTTTAAATTAAAGCGGCACATCACAATGGAGATTGAAACTGGGCTTTTTCGCCTCATAGAACGGAAGAAAAACTTGACCTAACCGTGTATGCACCCCAGCCCGACGGTGGTTAAAACTCGACTTTGTGTTGTTGACGTAATGGCGGTTGGTTAGCGACTGACTAATGAAATCAAAAATTCATCCCGTTGTGGCAGTGGGGTTATAGCTAAAATGAGCTCGCTGCCACTTACTAAGAATTGGTGGAAGAGGTGCTATGCCTGCATAGGAATTTAGGTCCAGCGAATCCTTGCCGTATAAGCTAAGTTGGATTCATTGGTTGTGTGTACCGGGAAATTGAAATTGCTTGGGTGCAAGCAAGGAATATCGTTTAGATAGAATATTAACCGAAGTCATTGCGGGGAAATGTATGCGGCTTGGTATAGTTGTTAATGTTCTGTTGTGGATTTGAATATGCGTTTTGTTACGGCATATGAATTTCGGGAAAATTAAGATTGCTTGGTCACAAAAAGGAAATATGAATTAGTGGAGAATTGACCGAAGCAATTTTGGGAAAATGTATGTGGGGTGATGTAATTGATGGAAATGATTAATATTCCGTTGTAAATTGGAATATGCATTAATTTTAGCTTGGGAAATGGGTTCCTGGTAAATTGGGGAATGTATGCAATTGCGGATTGGGGACGGATGCTGTTGCATATTGGGATGGGTGCGCTTGCAGGTTTTGCATGGTTGCGAATATGTGCATTGCAGGTTTGGGATGTGTGCTATTGCGGATTGGAATTTGTTTTTGCATGTTTTGAGATGGATTGCGGGTCAGGGTAGGGTGACGCGCTGTTAGCGGTCAAGATTGGTTGGCGTTGTGGGTTGGTTCTCCATGTGGTATAGATAACCCCCACACTCCTCCGACCATGGAAAGGATGCGAAGAAATCTCGCAAATCGTCCCAGTTAGCAGCCCCATACTTCCATACATGGCGAAGCTGCCTAGGCCGGTTATTCGCTTGAAATGGAAGTGCTTGCGCGACAGATACCAAGCAGTGATCTGAGTTTCCCAGTGGCGCAGAAACCTCTACGGTATAATACTCGGTTCGGATATCAAAAACAGATCCAGGGTGTTCGCATAATCGCCTCGGGCAATAGCGTTCTCGCGTTGGTTCCTCCACGAGTTGAGTCAAGTTGTGGCTAACAACAAACCGCCTCTTTGGTTCTGTTAGAATGTACCAACCAGCCGAAATTGTGCACATTAAAATCGTCAAGGACAACAATATCAGAAGCTGGTTGGTTGATCTGTATCCAGTCGACGGTATGTGAAAGATGTTCGAAAAATGTCGCCGGTTGATCGTCATTCGGGGAGCGATAAAGACAACAAAGAAATTTAACAGAATTCCTCAGAACGACCCTCAACCATATGATGTCCATGTTATTAGGTTCCAACGCCTCCATCCACTGACAGGCCAGATCGGCCCGCGCGAAGACGCAGACTCCACCCATAAAATGGAATCTCGAATGTAAGTCGTATCCTGCGCAACGAAAACATGTCGAATTGGATGACGAATCGACCTGGGTCTCAGTTAGGGCAAGGGTATCAGGTTTCGTTGTTTGCAAATATTGGTGGACGGCGTTTACATTTGAATTGGTGAAACCGACGCCCATGATGGTACAAAATGCCATCACCAGTCGAAGGTCGACAGTTATACGGGTATGATTCATGCGTTACCAGATGGCGGTGTGTGGAGTATTGTAGTAGGGTGCACCGGCGTACGGCGCTGATTCACTAACCACACCACTGATTGTCACTGCTGACGAAACACCAAACACAAGAGAAAGCAGTAGGAATAAAAAACTCGCTGGTGATATCTTGTTGTTTAAAGTTCGCTTTATTTTATTAATCCTCCACACCGCTTTTTCTTTGTTTTGACTTTACAGATATCTTTTACAATACACGATATATCGTCTTTGAACACGAACAGCTAACGATATGTTTATTTTCGGCTTTTAGACACTTGAATCACGAACAAAACGTACTGCTCCACACAACATTAATGTTCCTTCAGAATTCCTGTGCAATGGGTTGCATATTAGACGTTAGTATATTTCGCGTACACGACTCTTAAGAAACGGACAAAAGAAAACTGAACTGCAATTTCAAATCTTAAAACTGACAAAAGAACTGAACTTCCGACTCGACCACAAACGTGTGTGTATAACTCGGCTCTTAAAATGGGACTCCGTGGCACATGCGCACTCTCCAAATGTTAAAATCTGACTCCTCGATGCAATCCACATCCGTCAGATTCAACGGTGATGGATCACATCGATGTGGGACGAGCGAACAGGCTCAACTTGGCGACGGCCAATGGTGATCGAGGAAAGTGTTCAATGGTAGGATTTCTCGAATGCTGCATAGGGACCGTACAATGTCCCTTTCGCTTGAAGTATCGACAACGGACGATACTGCACCTGAATAAACAAGGGGACGAACATAAGGGACTGCAGGCAATGCGGTCATAAATCCTCGATGACCTGCGCCTGAGAACGAAATAGGTTTTTGCTTTAAGTCGCCGACGGGAGAAATAGGTTCCTGTGTCCTAAATAAACATGGGCTGGTGTAATGAATTGGTATTGGGGGCTGTAGGCGTCGTTGAGATAAGCGATGGGGAAAAATCGCCGAAGGAAGAAATAGGTTGTGTCTTAAATAAACAGAAATGCTATTTCGAGGGTCATAAATCTTAGATGACCTGCGCCAGAGAACGAAATAGGTTTTTGCTCCAAGATACACAAAAACGCTATTTCAAGGGTCACGATGAGATGCACATCGTGTTTACTTAGACGTTCATGATAATGCCGTTGTAGGCTATACATTCTTAGGTGACGATAGGTCAGCCGAAAATTTGGGTTTTGTTTACATGACGGTGCTGGTACATGAGTACAATGGCGAGGAATTAGCCTTGCAGATGTGCAAGCGTACGTCTCGCCCAGGGTGGCCATGGACCAGCGGTTGGTTAATAGCATAAACACATTGATGCTACAGTGTGTTTGTTTGTTTTACACGCCGGAGCATCATTAGGCATGATCATCGGTATGATTGTCTAACGTCAATCATATTCGTGCCCAAATCCCATGATCGGTACATAGCCGACAAAAGGAAATTGGTTGCAACTGTAGCGAACCTTAGGGGATATGGGGGCAATGTTTGGCTAGGAATTGGTAGAAGGGACACGATCATGGGTATGGTTGTTGGAATAGCAATCATAATCGTGTCCGATTCAATGGTAGGAAAATTATCGGCTGCAGCTGTGTCAACAAGTACGCTGGTCAGCGTGTATTCTTGGACCAACAGATTGTTGGAACAAGAATA
Source organism: Microdon myrmicae (assembly GCA_963931805.1). NCBI lineage: Eukaryota > Metazoa > Arthropoda > Insecta > Diptera > Syrphidae > Microdon > Microdon myrmicae. Next base: position 149,791,620 of record OZ007497.1, on the reverse strand, counting down.
CGTTGCTAGATTGGCGTGTATTTACCAATCGAGATTGCTGACGTTCTTTGGCAAAGGCCTTAAAGAACCGCCACAGGTGTTGGGCGAAAGATGTGATGGTTTCGGAATCCGCGGAGTCGGCCTAGGTCCATCGATCAAACTTCAATAGGTTGTCAACGATTTTTCCCGATCATTTTATCAGAGTTATGCAGTGCTACCCTTTGGGGTGACTGGGCAGTGAAGCCTTCCCTCATACCCTGGTTTACGGCACGCGTACTTTTGCTTTTAGTACATATTGTTTCTAGTCGTTTCGTTTCTAGCCGAAAACTGAATATCCAAAATGCATATTCCTACTTTATTATTCGTAACCTATTTTTGTGCATTTCCTCTTTTTACCGTCATAATCTGGGGCCTCATCTCAATAATTTTTGTCTTTGTTTTCTGGGATGATTCCAACACTTTATAGTGCGAACATTTCTTCTAAGTTATGAAAATGCCTTCCATGCGTTCCCATATTATGCAGCTTTCTGCTCCGCACTTGATTCGCAAATTTTTGGTAGCTCGCTTTATCCTTGCTATAAATTCAGGTTTGTCTGCTATCGCATTATAATAAGAGATTGTTTTTTGTGGGTAAAATTCTGATTAAACTGGCGCCATGCGGTAATATCGAATTTCTCCCACACCCGTATGCATTTTTCTGAACACATAAAACACCTGCACCTTAATAATTTGTAGATAAATTACTAAGCCGACACCGCCTTACTCTCTGCATCACCAATTTATTGAACCTGTTCGAAAAAGTAATCTAAGAGAGCCAATTGCTCCCACTATGGCTGCATTAACGAGAAGTGAAAATCTTATTGCAGTACGAGGTGGTGGCGTATTCCGCCTGTTGGGTGTCTCGTTATTGTTTAGTTATAAAGTTAAGAAATTAACTACGGTACACATGGCATCAAGGTTGTTATCGAGTAAGGTAATAAATCAGTAACTGGGAAGTGGAAGTGAACGGCTGCTGCTTTATAAACAAGCCCACATAAGAATTATGCAGAGGTTTGCCATGTAAGCCGTAATAAAGTGAATTGTGGTTTGACCATGCCTAGAATGAGCAACATTATTCCTTCCGGATAACTTTGTACAATGATTAGACTTTGTCCTAAATAGAATTGAATTCTATATATTATTTATGAAAATGAAATATTGCACTCTAGATGTTATATTCTCTTTATTTCTCCACACTATTGGATATTGATTACAAAACAAACAAGTTTCGAACATTGTTGTCTACATTGGTGTCTGAACAATTCAGAACAAGCAATTTCGTTGTTTGAGAGAGGTAGAAATATCTGGTTCAATGAACAATGCAATATGGTTGAACCAGTTGGATAGTATGTGCCCATCAAAAAAAGATATTATGAATTGTGGTTTCTATTGCGATTTGATCATTTTATCCACCGGATAATTAGAAGTTATCTGTCGGGTGTACAAGTCATTTATGCGGACTTTGTTCAAAAAAACGCATTAAATTGAGAAAAATGACTAAAAATGGTCAATTCCAGGTATGCTGTATTGCTGGTTACGCATTTGTCTTTCAATTTGAGTAATTCGCGGGTACCTTAGTAACAATCTTCCTCTTTTGCCGTGCACACTTCATTGAGCCAATTTTTTCACATCGTCGTATGAACCAAATTGCTGCTCAACGAATGCGTGACCTCTTTATGCCAACACGTGGAAATTGAAAGGAGCCACCTTTGTGCAGATGGTGCAAATGGTAGCGTTTCCCCGTTGAGTCCTTCTAAAGCCGAAGCAGTTTTGCCACTTGTGATGGGGCTCAGTTGTGGAGGAAAGCCACCTAACTATTTTGTAATTCTCATCGTTTTTTCCGCCGGTTGGTAGAAACATTGACGTGGTGTGGGGCCTTAAACTACAATGAATCACTCAGGCTATGCTGTCGGAAGCATATGCTTCTACGGCATGGGTCACCCATGTCAGACAGGCTAGCGAGGAGTAACGCAGAAAGATCTGTGCGGAGGAAGTATTGTGTCTAACACGGACACTGGGTTCCCTTCCTCCTCCATCATAAATTGTTCGCCGCGCAAAACACCGAACCGAGAGAACGAAACGACGACGCCGCGTTTGTTCACCAACACAAGGAGTGAAACTCCGCACAAGACATAAACGAAAACACTCCGATTTGTTAATTAATTACATGTTTTTTTTATTTATTAATTAATTTCATAACACCGGTGGTTGATTCTCGACAGGATAAAGACGCACACACGAAAAAGGCAACTAATCGGTAAAAGAAAGATTTGCGTTTGCAACTGCACTCTGACACTTTAAATGGAGACTTCCGAATTTCGCGTGTCTGCAGCGCTACAGACAGCGGGAGTTAAGTGACCTGCATGGTCAAAGGATGGAATAAGACTCAGCGATAATTATCTCGTGCAGAGATCACTCGCTAATCCTAATCATGGTGGTATGTGTACATAGTCCTTTCATGGATGAAAAACGAACCTAGAACAAGGAAAGGGAATAAAGAGCATTCATGGTATACGATTTCGGAAAAGCAAACAAAACCGAAATCGTCGGATGCATGTGCGTCGCAGCTAAACAAAGAGACAACGATGTGATGTGGAAATGTGCTAATTGGTTTTAGCTAGGTTACTGGGAAATGGTGTTTATGGCATCGCTAGTATTTATGATCCCTGTCATGAAGGTTACAATGTATGTAAATCAAATTATTTTGTTTACCGGAATTCATCTAAGGAAATTTGACTGGCGACGTAGATGCCGAAATTGATTGGAAATTCCTGGTAAGCTAATAAAGAAATCTTAAGGAGCAGTGGTATGCGAAGAAAATGCATGAAGGTAAGTTTTCTTTACAGGGACTTAATGATCATAGATTTGATCTATATAATGCGTGAAGCATTTTTAGGTGCCGAATGCGAATGCATTGGCGAAGACTTATGCGTCTTGGGTGATGATTATAGGGGTTTTTAAGGTAAATGTACCGTGGGGTTTGGCGGAACCGCTACAGATCTACCATTCCTAATCTAGGGTGTTACGCGTTACCGTGCTCATTGGATAGTTTGTAGCCAGGGGAATACCGGTCGTATTATAACGGCGCCTCTCTGACACCGGGTCGAATAAGACCAGTAAGTAGACCTTACCATATCAAAGCGGGGTGTTGATATGACGGACTATTTGAAACCCCAAAACTCGTGGGAACCAAAACGAATAACCAATACACACACCTATCCCACGAAAAACCCGGTAGGTTTAGGTGTGATGAGCTCACACTACCATAAAAGAACAAATCATCAAGAAAACACCGACTCGGCAAAAAGAAGACGTAGAGAAAAACGGGAAAACGGCGACAAATCTTCCCTCTCTTCTTATCGACCCATAGCAATAACTTCTATTCTCTCGAAAGTAATGGAATCACTGATTAATCTTCAACTTACGAAATATCTGGAATCAAATGACCTCCTCAATGACCGCCAATATGGCTTTGGTATCAACAGAACCACATGAGACTTGATGGCGTACCTTACTGAAAAGCGTAGCCATTCCATCCTTTAGCTCTGTGAAAGCAAGGTAGTTGTTTTGTATTATAGAGGAAAGGCCTCTTTTGACCTTCCTCTGTTGAATATTATTACCTTGCGGTTGGTAATTCGTCAGGGCACTTAAAACCCGTGACGTGATTTTTTTAATTGGCGCCTAGGCTCTTTTACCTATGCGTCCTGAAAGAAGATCAGATGGTGATCTAACAACAATCGAATATCCAACGTTGATGTTAGTGATGAACGGATTTTTATCTCCTCTATTTTGCTCGATCTGTTCCCGATGGCTTCTGGGGATTGGAACCGTGCTTCCAGGAACCTCAGAAAATCCTCCATTACTGATACTTTCTTTGGGTTGACCAGACTTTGCTCCTATAGTGCATGCCTTGAGCGGTCTAGCTTCTTTATCAAGATGCACATCAAGAGTGCTTCCCAATCTGCCGAGTTAACACCCAGATTTTTCAAACCGAGAAGGCAATCGAGAGTGGTCATGCAATGCCTTCACGTGGCTGCTTGTAGATGAGTTATTTAGCTGAGCTGGTTGGTCGATCAGTTTGTTCACTAAAGCTCCGACCAATTAATTCTTCTTTTCGTATCGGTCCTGTAGCAGCATTGTCTGTTGTACAATTGTTTCAAGATCGATGTGTTCGTTTGTATCATACCCGTTTACAGAAGGGTCATCGCTTAGTTCTCCAATGGTTTGGTGAATATCCTTCAGTTGTGTCCAATAGCTGTGAATGGTTTCAGCATTGAGTTTATAGAAAGCGGTGGGTTGGGCAGTTTTACTCATGGTATTGCATCTGTTGATTGCACGAGTAAGCGGCTGCCCAATGATCTTGTGCCGGCGAAGCAACTTCATATTTCAGCTTGATTCGTTACAGCTACTGCCCACGGCTCACGGAAAACTGTCTTGGTAAGGCAGGTCAATAAGCGTTAAAAAATGAGGACGATTTTCTTCTATTTTCTTATTTAGCTGACCCAATAATGACGCATTATAGCGTTTGATATAATAGTGAAAAAGAACGTGTGATTCGAACTGACGCTATGACAGTTTGAATCACCAACAATTTTTACCTAAGCGTTACCCATCAGGCTACTGACCGTGTTTAGAATTTGATTTTTAAACTCGACTATACTCGATAGTATAGTGGTTAGTATACCCGCCTGTCACCCGGGAGACCGGGGTTCGATTCCCCATCGGGGAGCCCTTGGCGCAAGACTAATGACCTTGCCCAGACAAAATAAATCATTATGGTAAATTTAACAAGCCTCAGGACTTGCTAAATAAGGCCAAGACCGGCTCCCGGTTGTAGTGCCGATGATGATGATGATGATGATGATGATGATGATGATGATGATGATGATGATGATACTCCACCTTTTTTTTTTTTTTTTTTTTTTTTTTTTTTTTTTTTTTTTTTTTTTTTTTTTTTTTTTTTTTTTTTTTTTTTTTATATTAGACTTCTCTCGGGAGAGGCGAACCTATAGCGTCGAGTGGGCGCCCCGAGATGCCATGAAATGTGAATTATTTTTGTTAACGCTATGGTATACGGCTGTGATGTATTTTCTTGTTCGATTTTTCGATCGGTGCTCTTCACTATTTTGCTTGTGAATTGTGTGTGTATCTGTTAGAGTCGCCACACCAATCCCTCCGCAGTAACTTCGTTACGATCAGATTCGTATGCGAACGACAGACGAACGAGAGAACGAGAAAACGTCGGAGGCTGTCCTCTATGCGGAAGTCGTGACCGTGTGTGAAGTTCTGCTTACTATGGGAAAGTGTATGCTGTGTGTACAGATCACGTCGTAGTCACCAATTATAGCGTTTGAAATAATAGTGAAGAAGATCATGTGATTCGAACTGACGCTATGACAGTTTGAATCACGAAAAAAAATTGAACCTAAGCGTTACCCATCAGGCTACTGACCGTGTTTAGAATTTGATTTTTAAACTCGACTATACTCCACTGATGTGAATTATTTTTGTTAACGCTATGGTATACGGCTGTGATGTATTTTCTTGTTCGATTTTTCGATCGGTGCTCTTCACTATTTTGCTTGTGAATTGTGTGTGTATCTGTTGTAGTCGCCACAGCATAATACTGTCCAGTTATCGTCTGTCCCTTTTCTAAATAGTTAATGAAGATAATACCACATGCATCCCAAAACACAGTAGCCATAATCTTTCTAGCTGATTTCACCGTCTTTGCCTTCTTTGGCGTCCGTTCGCCTTTAACAATCCGCTGTTTTGTTCTTTCGTCTCGGGAGTAGAGTGGAGTACCCATGTTTCAGCTAGAGTTACTAATCTGCGCAGAAACCCATCTGGTTTGCGACGTATGCGCTCCAAAAGTTCTCAGCAGTCCACCTCGCAGACATTTTTTTTTTACCCAATTCAATTTGTATTGTTCAATTCAATTCAATTCAATTTTTTATTAAGTAGATAATACATTTATATTTTACAACTAGTATTTCAGAGTTTTAGGACAACAATTCCTTTACAACTATAATCTTAAATCTGTATAATGAAAATAGCACAATTTTAATGAATAATAAATAATAAAGGATTAAGGAAAAACTACAAGAAAAAACCCTTATTTGAATCTTAAGACTAATATTGCATAGGTTTCCGGTTATTTTATGTAATAATGACCCCGTTATAATTTTCGTAGACAGAGTACGAGGGTTGCCTTTTATATTTCGGGATTAGAGAACAAAAACAAGTATTGATCATCGAAAATCACTTTATTGTTTTTCAAAATATTCCCCATGAAGATCTATACACTTTTGCATGCGTTTGAACCAATTGTCGAAGCACTTTTGCCACTCTGATTGAGGTATCTCCAACACATGCATTCTGAATGCAGCAACCGCTTCTTCAGGTGTCGAAAAACGTTGACCTCTCAGTTTGTTTTTTACGTACGGGAATAAAAAGAAGTCATTCGGTGCCAAGTCAGGACTATACGGCGGATGACCCATCAAATCGATGTTTTGGGTGCTCAAAAATGCAGTTGTCGCAGCCGATGTGTGAGAGCTCGCATTGTCGTGGTGAAGAGTGATCCGTCTTCGGCGGTTGGTTTTCCTTATTTCTTGGAAGACAACTGGCAAACAAATGGTTGTGTACCACTCAGAATTGACTGTTCTGCGTTGTTCTAGTGGTACGGTTGCGACATGTCCAGTTTTTCCGAAAAAACAGGCGACCATTTGCTTGGAAGTGCTTCGTGCGCAAACAACTTTTGTTGGATTTGGCTCATCTTGAAACACCCAGACAGTCGACTGCTGTTTACTTTCGGGCTCATACGCGTAAATCCACGATTCATCACCTGTCACGATGTCATAGACGTGTTTCGAAGCACCGCGACCGTATTTTTTCAGCATTTCTTTCGACCAATTGACACGAGCCTTTTTTTGGGCGATTGACAAATTGTGTGGGACCCAACGAACAAATTTTTTTGACAGTCAAATGTTTATGCAATATTGAATGTATGCTGGTCCCACTAACGCCTAAGGTTGTCTTAATCTCACGATAGGTCACATGACGATCTTCCAATATCAGTTCGCGCACAGCATCAATGGTTTTCGGAACAACATCTGATTTTGGACGACCTTCACGAAATTCATCTTGGAGTGAACTACGACCACTATTGAATTCACCATACCATCGATAAACACTGGTCCTTGATGGAGCTTCATCGCCAAAAATTGAATTAAGTTCATCCATGCACTGTTGCTGAGTTAATTCACGCCGAAAGTTGTAAAAAATAATCGCACGAAAATGTTGACGATTTAATTCCATTTTTGGGCCGAGATGAATCTTTTAAGTTACTGTAAACAACACAAATAGCGCTCGTATGTCAAAACGTTCTGAGTGCGTATAACCTCAAAAATGTCCAACTTTACGACAGAGCTGTCAATTGCCGGATTGCAACACTAGGGTTGCCAAATCCCGAAACATAAGAGGCAACCCTCGTAATATAGAGAAGCCCCACAGGCCCGTTCGACGTTCTCGTAGTATTCTTCTTTTTCGTCGTCAGGGAACTCCTCTATAGGTCCGTGAACGTTTATGAGGCTTATGCTCTTAAACTTGCCTCGGACGCGAAAAGTGCATAGCCTTTCGTTTATTGTATTGAAGCCGATAATGGCAGGCTTCAGTTTTTGCTTGACTAGAAACCCTACCCCGAGCACATGGTGTTTTGCATGACACTTGTAATAAATGTCATACCCGTTTCTTTGCATAACACCACTCCCCGTCCATCTTATTTCTTGTAATGCTGTTATGTCAGCCATATATTCGGACAGGGAATCGGCTAGCTGCTGTGGAGTTCGAGCTCTGTATAGTGAGCGGACATTCCATGAAAAAATTCTTAAATCGTTTAACCATTTTCATTTTCGTGGTCGTCGACGTATATTCGGTCCATATCCGAGGTTTGTTAAATTTGCCATAATAAGTATAAATACGGCTATAAAAATGAACTCAAGGAAACATAAATTAAAACAAATTAAAAATCAATAACAATGTAACCAAATACGTCATAAATTGGTCTTATAAATGGAGAGTAAAAAAAAAGAGTAAGATAAAGGTAAATGTTGTTTTAAGAATGAAAGAATTATCGAAAATCGACAAATGAAAATGGAATGAGTTCGTGATAATCTCATGAATTTATGGAAATTTATAAATAAATATATGAGACCAAGAAATATTTCAATAAACAAGTAAACACAATTTTTAAAGTTTTTTTTCCTTTGAGTGCGTTTACTCATAAAAATTACTGATCGTGGTAACTGGTCGGGACGAACTTGCCATTCCGGTTTGTTTTTCTCTTTAAAATAACATGTGAAAGTAGGCGAATCAATAAGAAGCAGTTCAATCTTCTTTTCTCGTCTCCCAAAATCGCGGAAGTATTTCACCCTTATCGAAGGCGTTGCGTTCTCGGAATAATTTTGTTGAACTCTTTGATCATTTATAATTCCTGTTTGCATGAAGAATTACCAAAATATATATCAAGTAATTTTCGCAATCTCTTGATTTGCTGCATTTTAAATACAGGTTTTTTTTTATAAATAATAAAAATGATCTTAAGGCTTAAAAAATACGGTTTTCTTTTATACGAAATAACAACAATCTCTATTAAATATTATAAATTCCTTTAATTCTCAATGGTACTACAGATAACTTGACTATAACGCAACTGTCTCGATGAAGTGGTTTAGAACCATTTCATATTTACATCTTTCAGAAAGTGAAAATATTACATACGGCCAATTTTTTTAACTGTCGTATATAAATGTGAACATATTATTTATATAAACTTTTTCTAAATAGGGCTTCAGCCAAAATGACAACTTTCACGCGCCTATTTCGATACAAAATTAAAAATTCGCGGTTTAAGTCTCATTAAATGCATCTTTTTGAGAAACCGAATAATTTTATTAATATAACTGGTTTTCTTTTTTTTATCGGAGTTTTGGTGTGTGCATAATTTCGCATGTAGTCTGATGGCAGCAGTTGTTTCTTATGTTTTTGCTTGTGCAAACCATATCTGATTCAATTAAATGTTCATCTGGTTTTTGTAACCTGCCTGAGGTCAATACTCTGGTGCGTGGACAAAAATAAAATAAAGCGGAAATTTATGAATAAAAAAGATAAACAAAATTCAGTAATTAGTAATTATTGAACTCGCGGGATATGCCCGATATATGGTATATGTTGTCTGTTGCCAACTTTAAGGTTATACTTTTATCTTATAGGACTTACTACCCGCTTTATTTCTGAAATGTGTTTGAATAAATTGTGATAGTATACCATAAATAAACAATTCTTTTTTACCTTTAAACTGAGTTAGTATTTGAAAAAAACGAAATTAAGATAATGCCTGCGTTTTATAGCAGATTCAAGAAATGCTGTTGACAGGGTTACTTATCTTGATTGTAATTTGCTGGAGACAAAAAAGTTGTAATAGATTTAAAAGGAAAGTTATATTTGTACCACATTGTAGGTGGATGCTTTTTCATACGAAACGTGCGCGAGAGGGAAAGTGAGGTTATATTGAATGCGACAGTAAACTGCATGTGGAAAAAGGAGATATTAGTTTCTTAATAATAGAGTTGCACCCTTAATGCGAATGAGAATACGGAGTTCTGGTATTACGATATAAGGCTACCTACCACTACGGATGAACGGGATTTTGTGATAGACTTAGGTGGATATTCTGGCCTAGAATTTTGAAAAAATTGAGTTTCCCTTATAGCTTATACTTTTAAGAATATGCTGTCCAAAGGAAATTTTAAAATTCCAACAATTGGCGAAGTTACAGCTGCTTTAGTGACGCGGCAACTAGACCGGTCTTGCCGGAACGAATCGAACATTAGAGGGTACATACTCCCCAACTAGTTATCGATACAGTCACAGAGATTATTCTTCTCGGGATGGATATCTACATTCCACATTCCATCAAATGAACTTCATCTGATAAACTGTGGTTTGACAAAAAATGCGAGCAGATTACAGCGGCAAAAAATAGAGCTTTTAAGCAATGGCGCTCCAATCCCACCCATGTTAACAGAACGAATTTTGTTAGAATCAGAAACGCATGCAACCAGGCGATGGATACCGCGAAGAAAACTCACAACGACAGAGTAGCCAATAAACTCCTTCAGTGCCCAACTGGTTCGCGCTCCTTCTGGTCAATGGCAAAAGCTGTCAGAAGTAACTTCGCTTCCTCCTCTTTCCCTCCGTTGTTGACAGGCAGCGGGACGTTAGTCACAAATTCAAAGGATAAAGTTAATGTGTTCGCGAATTTATTTTCCGCGAATTCAAACCTGGATCCCGGTCTTTTGGAGCCACCTGTGATCTCGCCGGTACGGTCTTCCATGCGCGATGTGAGGTTTCGTCTGCGTACTATTCAACGCATTCTACGTGAACTTTACTGTAGGAAGGCAACCAACCCGTACGGAATACCAACAATAGTCCTTAAGAACTGCGCTCCACAACAATCGCCGGTTCTTGGCAGACATTTTTGCTTATCTTATGAACGAAGGACCTTTCCTGCCCGCTGGAAAATCGCTCGAGTTCAGCAAATCCCAAAGAGAAAAAGAAGTGTCCCCCACCAAATTAACGGCCAATAGCATTACTGTCTATGTTATCTAAGGTAATGGAAAAAGTCATCAATACTGAGTTAATTAAGTATATGGAGTGCAACGGACTTCTGAATGATCGTTAATATGGAGTCCGTGGCAGTTCCGCCAAACCCCACGGCCCACTTACCTGAAAAACCCCCATAACTGCTACCCAACTTCCCCAAGTTCGCTAATGCAATCACATTAGCACCTTAAATGCTTTATGCCAAAAGTCCCAGTAAAGAATCCTTACCTTTCATGCATCTCTACGCATACAAATTCCCTACAAGAATTCTTTCCATTTTATACAGGTGCATAAAACCAAAACCTATTCGGTACCTTCGGTTGCCAGGCAAATTCCAACCTTCCCACACCTACACCGCAATCTCCCCGCAGTAAAAACATTTCCTTTCCAAGGATAATTAATGCTTTCAATGCATTACCAGGAAATGCCCGCAAAGAATTTTTCCTACAAGGGCATTCATACATGTATCAATGCATCTCTGCATAAGCGACCAAAAGCCGGATTTCTAATTAGTGTAGATATTCACACTATAGTTCGATCCTGGCGTCGCCATAGATGCCATGCATAATTGACACAGATGGTATACACAACCGTCATTGTGTATCCATCTAAAATTACTTCCCGAAGACTTGCAACTATTGATTTAGCTGCAAGCACTTCTCTCGGAAATACTTCTTTGTTTGAATCTTGAAACAATCACCAACGGTGCGCTTAGCCGCCGGATTGGATTCAATAGCATAAACATATGCAAACAAAAGAATCCGAATCTCCACAGTCGGCATGGAGACGATATACGATCTCTATTGTATAAATTATCGCAATCCCTTTTAGCATCTAATGAGTGGCTGCTATTTAGACAGCTGACCCTCATTACCGAACGATGCCTTAGGTCGTTTCCCCTTTGTTGTTTTTTCCTCGTAGGTTACGTTTTTCCTTGGCTAAACGCATCGATAAACACGGTTATGTGTACGAACGTACACCACCTCGTCCCAGAGTTCGCCTTCCATTTCCTTTTCACCACACCACCGAACTCACACCATTAGCGAGTCGGCTCTGCACGAGCCGAATATCGCTGAGTCCAAATCCGACCACCGAAGGAGTCAGTCGCATTCTCCATTCACCGTACCGTGCGCCCGGTACGGTGTGTACGCCACGATACCGTTCGTGCGTTTTCTACCGATCAGCGGATCTTCAATCAGTTTTAAGTTAATAATGCCGTCAACGTAAAAACCAATTATCAGTGTCGTGGATAAACCCAAGTATCAATTAGGGTACAAAAAAATAAATTAAAAAAATAAAAAAAGCATTAAAATAAAAACGGTGATCACCAGCAATAAACCATTAAACAGCGTGTTTCAATTTCTATCTGGTGGGCGGTTGTCGTGCAGTTTTGCACAAGTTGGTGGACAGTGTTTTTCTTTCTTCCCGGTTGTGGATTAACGTGGCGGCGTTTCGTTCTTTTGGTTCGGCGTATTATTCGGAGGAATATTCATGATGGAGGAGGAAGATGAACGGAGTGTCCGTGTTTGGCACAATACTTCCTCCCCACAGGTGCACGCGAGACTTTTTGACCCTTATAACCGATATATGGACATCTGCGATTGAGCGGCATGGTGAGTCAAGGGCGGTCGCATTGGATATCTCCAAGGCTGTTGGCCGCGTCTGTCACGGGGCATTGCTGAGCATATGGACTTTCCCAGCAGCTTTACGATTGGACGAAGAGCTTCCTCGGAAATCGATTGATATGGGTTGTTGTGGACGGCGAGTGTTCGGATCTTTATCCTATTACTTCTGGGGTGCCCCAAGGTTCTATTTTGGATCCAACCTTGTTTTTGGCTCACATAAATGATTTATTGGAGACAACGGATGGCAGAGTGTTCGGTTTTGCGGATGATAGTACGCTTGTTTCCTCCTTTTCGAATGTTTGGCCGATTGGTGCATCTACGTCGCACCAGCTGAGATGTATACAGATTGACTCACTGAAACAGGATCTAGATAAGGTCCTGCAGTGGGGAAGGGCCAATCTCGTCGACACAATATACAACATTCACAAAGAAAAGTGGACCATCGGTTGCACAGCTGATGATGAATGGCCAGGCCCTCGAATCTGGGAATAGCTTGAAATTGCTCGGCGTCGCGGTCTGTGGGAATGTATCGTGGCATAAACACGTGTCGAACATCGCGAGGTCAGCCTTTGGAAAACTGAGCTATATTTTTAGAGCCAAGAAATATTTTACTCCGGCCCAACTTCTCCTGTATAAATCTCAAATTAGACCCGCGCTCGAATATTGCTCTCGTGTTTGGAGCTCTACTCCTAAACATACCCTCGACCTACTTGAGAGCATACAAAGACAAGCGATCCGCCTGATGATATCACGGCTACTGTTCTTCGGAGATTCGTGGTATTATTCCACGCAATTCGGCGTATATGCTCCACAAGACAATCCGACGGATCGCACTAGTTTGCTGTTCATCTGCCGACGATGCGAATGTGGGGTTGAAGTATGTATGCCAACCTATGGCATGTATTTACTAACTCCAAAACGATGTTGCTGCACGAAAATGATCCTCGGGAAGTCCACGAGAAGAGATTAAATAAAATGCACTGGCTTTACTGAAGGTAGTTCTTTTATTTTTTTTTTTGTTGAGAACGCACACTTAATTCTGACCCAGTGGTACGGCTATGGTGTAGTCGGAGCACATTGAACCGTGGAAAGAAATACGAATGAGAGGGAAACCTAGCTGATGTTACTCCCCTGCAAAAAGAGATCATTGATCCCAAGCGAATGGGTGATCTGAGGAAAAGTCGATAGGGCGTCGCTGATGCTTGGGAAATAATCCGCGTGAGAACCAGACGCTGAAATAACCCCAGCTATTTTGCTATGATGCAACAGCGTCGTTCGTTTAGACTTGTTGTTGCTAACCGACATTATGAGATTTCTGATTTCTGACTCATGGTTAACAAGAATGGAGTTGCCGTATGACAAGAATGTAGCTAAACTCAATTATGCATTATCTGCAAAGGATAATGAGTTTAGCTATACGTCCGTTTGACATGTTTTACAGGGGAATACATATAAAGGAAATGGGTAGGTATGACGCGCTGAAAGCGGTCGAAATTAGGTGGAAATGTTGGTTGGAATTGTGGGTTGTTTCACATGTAGAATAGAGAAACCGCCCACAGTACTCCCCCGCCAGTGACGTAGTCAGGAAATAATGGTAGGACGGAAGGAGTAGAACGGTTGAAGGAGCGCTAGGTGAAGTATCGGAAGTAGAGTCGTGTGTTTGGAGTATGGCTGGTTTGGATTAACCCAGTAGTTGCGGTGGTAAGGCTTGGCTCTGTCGTGTAGACGTGTTCCTGGGTCGTGGCTGGGCTTGGGTCTGTAATGGAAGTGGACCTGGTTGGTATCGCGTGTGTTGCCGACGGGGACAAAGGGGTTGCGGTGCGGTCCACTGGCCTGCTGTTGTTTGCATAGACCAACAGGTATGACATCCAAGTAGGTCGTGACCCATCGGTAGCTCGCTCGCATCCGAAGTGACGAAGTTGCGTGTGCGGGATGGAGGAGCTTCACGCCCTGTGTTAATTTTTTTCCGCAGCGACGGGGTGCCGTGTGCGGGATGGAGGAGAACCGAGCCTAGGGTCGGCATTTTTCGTCCATACGTCGGTATGGGGAGTTGTTTGCCGCCCTTGGTAGGAGTGCCGTTTTGTGGAGGCTGGCGTTGACATGCAGTCTTAGCCTTGCGCGTTTGTGTTGGAGTTGTAGACTTGCATGTCGTTACCCTTGTTGGTGACCCTCTGCTATCTAATCCGTGCCATCCCCTTTTTACCCTGTCTTTGCATATGTTCTGTGTGTGACCTGTACGGCCACACAACTCGCAGCAACTGCGAATGCTATCGACTCGGGTGTTTAATGTTGCTGGAGTGTTGGAGGCAGATGGTTGGTGTGGTTATAGCGCTTGAAATAATAGTGAAGAAGATCGTGTGATTCGAACTGAAGCTATGACAGCTCGAATCACGAAAAATTTTTTACCGAAGCGTTACACACCAGGCTACTGACCGTGTTTAGAATTTGATTTCCAAACTCGACTATATTCCACTGATGTGAATTATTTTTATTATTTATCGCTTGGTATACGGTTCTGATGTATTTTTCTTACTCGATTTTTTTCGTTCGTGTTCTCTCACTATTTTTGCCTGTGAATTGTGTGTATCTGTTGTTAGAGTTGCCACAAGGTCCCGGGTGTGTTCTATTCTGGGAGTCCTTCTGCTGGCACGGTGACCTGTTCTGTGGTTGTGTGGTACATCGCACACGAGATTCTACAATGTCGTGCCCATACTGCCAGCACTCCCGGCAGAAAGGTTTGTTTTGCCTTTTCCGGCACTCGTCGTATAGGTGGCCTAATTTATGGCAAAAACTGCACGTGATGCGTGCAGTCACCTGATATAAGCGACGAGCGCAGTGGTCCCTCGTGGTTTGATCCACAGGTGTGGTATTTTGAGGGGGCGAATGTCGACCTACCCGTTGGGTATGTGCGTTTCGATGGTCGCTTCGAACTTTCGCGAGGTTTTGATTTAACTCGCGGCGGAGTGTGGCCTGCAACGCTTGAAGGTCGGATCTAGTGGCGGGCGCAGAGGAGCTGTCTGCGGAAGACTCGCTGGGCCCGAGGTTATGGGTTCGCTGGTGGAGACAGGTTGTGCAGAAAGGAGCGTGCCTTTTGGAGGATGAGGAGGGTAGCTGTGAGGATGATGCCTCTGGAGCACTCCGTGGTGCTGCTAACGAAGATGATGTGGGTGCCGTGTAGGCAGTCTGACATGTTGGCTAACCGCCGCGTCTTGATATGGAGGGAGCTCAGACTGTGGGTCCAAGGTTTCCATAATCGCGTCAGCCACCTTAGCTAGGTAGCCCAAACTCTGGTTAGGTTGGGCCGTTAATGCCGAGCGGGCATGTTGAGGTAAACTCCTCAGAAAATGTGGTCTAATTAGATCATCCGAGATCCTGGTCTCCGCTATAGAGCGTAAATGGGTCAGGAAAAGGGATGGTCTAATACCTGAAAAATTGGTCGCGTTCGCCAATCGCTGTAGTTTGATGCTGATGGGTGGGTCTAAAGCGTTAAGGAGATTCTCCCGCATGTTGCTGTAGGGATCAGGGCCTGGTGACCTGATCGCGTGCGCAATATGCATCCGCTGTGTCCCATCCAGCACCCGCAGCAATTCTACGGCACGATGTTCTTCATCGTGGATGTTGGCGAACCTGAAAAACCGTTCGGCTGTGGCGAACCAAAGCTCTGAATCCTCTTCGTCGAACAGAAGGAGCTTTACGCTTTGTGTGTGGGATGGCAATTCGGCGCTGGAAGCGTCGTGGAAAGCGGGGGATTGAGGTCGCGCTTGCTGAGCTGTACCGGCTCGCGTGGTGGGCATTGTTGTGCCGAAGTGTAAAGAGAAACCGGGAATTTAGAGGTTGAGAGGAGAGGTCGCGTTGTGTCTGCGTGAGTATGCAAGAGATGTAAAGTGGACGCGTGAGTCGTATGAAGTCAAAAGGGTTCGCTAGTGAACGCGAGGAGTCGAGAGGAGTCGCGTCGAGTCGAATAAAGTCGTGTTGCGTGCAGATTGTACCCAGAAGGGGCTTACAAAAATTAATAACTTTAATTAGGTAAAATTATTTCGCTGTAGTATTTTTGATTTAGTCTTAATATTTACGCCTCAAATACTTTTTAGTGAAACGAAATTGTGTCTTTTGTTTTTCAATTGATTAATTTTAAAATTTCGTTTTGGTTTTGCGGATAGGTTTTTGTTTCGTTTACCCTTTTGATTAGTATATTTCTTGTTTGTGTTTTCGTTTTGTTTCGGTTTTTTTTATATAAATTCATTAATTAAATATAATATGAATACCGAAAAAGATTATAATAACATTTAATTATCTAACAAGAATATGAATAAATTGATATGATATATCATTTACAAATATCGATATAAAATGTATAAACTTTTCCCATTCAAAAACATAACATATGTCTCATTAATTTATAATCGAAAATATTGAATGGTTTTCGACTTGCTTCTGAAACGCTAAATATTTTACACCAGGAGTTGGTTAGTTTTTGTTTTCGTTTATATTTCGGCTTTCACACCACTTCTGAATAATTTGCAATCGTAATTTCTTTTGCTGTTAATCCAAATTAAATTTTCCACCAGAAAATTCCTAAAATAATTTATTACTCTTGTTTCCTCAAAGAAAATTTTTTAAAAGGAGCTCGTTTAGTAAGAGAGCCTCACGTTTTCAAACGTTTGGATACAATAGACTGTGTTATTAGTTTGCCTGAAGGGACTTCTTGGTAGCTTATCTATGTGGTTTAATCAATAAGAACTTGGTTGCTTAACCTACTTTAACTTTTTTCGGCCTAAAGGTTCACAACTACAACACTTTTCGAAAAACTTTCTAAAATTTTATGTTTGGCGGCTCAGAAGAAACTCACCGTAAAAAAAATATATAATCACTTTGTATAAATAAAGAAAAGGAAAAGAAAAACCTGTGGTCCAACGCTGGGTGTTTGATGATGTCAAAACTGCTGCTGTTGTCCAAAGGTGGGCGGTATTTGTTGCGTCGCCGTGGTGTTTCCAGATGTGATGATTTGACCAAGATGTTTGACGTTGTGTTGGGGCTCTACTTGCTCTACTTGCCCTTTCCAATTTCTTTATATTTTTTTTTAGTTTTCTTACTGTCTTTTGTTGAAGTTAAATTGTCTATTGATTTTTGTTTTGGTTTTTGAAATTTTGTTGCTTAATTTTGTTTAATTTTGAACGTTTGGATTTTTGAATTTTTTGTTGATTAAATTTCTTGATTGTCTTTTTTTTTTTTTTTAAATAACTGATTTTGTTTAATTTCACTGAATTATTTTTATTTTATTTTTGAACTGTTTTCGATTTGTTTAGTTTCTAATGTCTTTTTTAAATTAATCAGAAGGTTTTTTTCTTGGAACAATTTTATGTTTTGACACTTTGTATTGGAATTTTTGGAAGAAAATTTTGTAAATTTACTTTATTTTTTAATGTCTTTTTTAAATTATTTTCCACTCTGGCACTGTCTTTTGTTGAATTATGTTGAATGTTGAAGGTTGCGTTGATGTTCCTCGTCCGGTCACCAATATGGGGTAAGAATGTATGCCAACGTATGGCATGTATTCACTAACTCCCCAACGATGTTGCTGCACGAAAATGATCCTCAGGAAGTCCACGAGAAGAGATTAAATAAAACGCACTGGCTTTACTGAAGGTAGTTCTTTTATTAATTTTTTTTTGAGCACGCACACTGTTAATTTTATCACATTCGTATCCTTATTTAAATAGATGAACTTGAAATGTACTCAATATACTACTTTACACTCTAAGGGAAGCTTTAAATTAATAACTTTTCGTTTTATTTCGTTAGTTTTTTTATTGAAGGTATACACGACGCGACCTTTCACTCGAACGATTGAGATGTGACTTTTGCGGCAGCGTAACTGCGCGCGATGGTGATTGAATAGCGACTGGTGTGAATTAGGGTTGAAAATTCATATTTCATTCCACACATAGGACAACCAAAAGAGACCACGCCTCTGCTCTCTCAACCTCACGCCTGTCAAAGTGTGAGTAACTTTTGTTAATAGGGTAATTGACGGACGTGAAGAATGAGAGAACAGAAAACATGATATGCTGTGATCTCGTGGTAGCCCTGGTTGTGTGTGTTGGTATCAGATGCAGCTACTGACACGACCTACTGACCCAGTGGTACGGCTATGGTGTAGTCCAAGCACATTGAACCGTGGAAAGAAATACGAATGAGAGGGAAACGTAGCTGATGTTACTCCCCTGCAAAAAGAGATCATTGATCCCAAGCGAATGGGTGATCTGAGGGAAAGTCGATAGGAGGCCGCTGATGCTTGGGAAATAATCCGCGTGAGAAGCAGACTCTAAGACGCTGAAATAACCCCAGCTATTTTGCTATGATGCAACAGCGTCGTTCGTTTAGACTTGTTATTGCTAACCGACATTATGAGATTTCTGATTTCTGACTCATGGTTAACAAGAATGGAGTTGCCGTATGACAAGAATGTAGCTAAACTCAATTATGCATTATCTGCAAAGGATAATGAGTTTAGCTATACGTCCGTTTGACATGTTATACAGGGGAATACATATAAAGGAAATGGGTAGGTATGACGCGATGAAAGCGGTCGAAATTAGGTGGAAATGTTGGTTGGAATTGTGGGTTGTTTCTCATGTAGAATAGAGAAACCCCCCACACGAACATCCCTGCATCAGAACTCGTTCAGTTACGGAGCGAGGAAGCTGTGGAACTCCCTTCCCGCGTGAATGTTCCCGGAGCGTTATAACCTGGAACTGTTCAAAAAGAACTGCAACAGTTATTTGGTGGCATCTCGGGGCGCCCACTCGGTGCTATAGGTTCGCCTCTCCCGAGAGAAGTGTAATAAAAAAAAAAAAGAATTGTTGAATCGAGTTTTTGACAAGACTGTAACGTGTGGAAAAACACAAAACAATCAGACATCGAGACCTGCGAAGAGCGGTATGCAGAGCACAAGGATTTTTGCACCATAAATCATCATGGAAGTGCGGGGTATAACGCAATATTATGTCACTTAAAGCTACTATAGCCTGAAATTTTTAAACGCGTTTTTCTCGTAACCACTTTTTTCAAGTCTATTAACACGATATCTCATTCAAATTTGTCCCTTTACACCAGAACACCCCGTTAAATGTCTAAAAACGTATTCCAAATGGAAGAAGAGTTAGAGGATTCGGTAAGGATTATGACACGATTACTTCAACCGACCCACAAACTACTGTCAATCTTTTCGCTGCTTTCTTTAAAAAAATCTTTACGGACAACTCTTTCGAGCCTAACCTCTCTTACTTCAAAGACCCACCGGAATTCTCTCTTGGCCCCTTCATCTCTCAAATTATCCAGCATCACCTAGTTCAAGAAAAATCAAACTTGCTTAAAGAGGAGTTCAGCCCTGAACCTAATGGACCTTCCGACTGTTCTTTTAAAAAAATGTTCCTCTTCTCTTTCCCTCCCACTATCAAAGATATTCAATCTATCCCTTACACAAGGTGTCTTCCCAAATATTTTGAAATCCTCTTTTGTCACTCCCATACATAAGAGGGGGCCAAAAAAGGATATTAGTAACTACCGTCCCATCGCCAAACTGTCACATATTCCAAAACTTCTTTTACTTTCGCTGCAAATCCATCATCTCACCCAACCAGCACGGTTTCTTTACGGGTAGGTCGAAGACAACAAAGAAATTTAACAGAATTCCTCAGCACGACCCTCAATTAATAAGGACCATGATATAAGGTTCCAACGCCCCCATCCTCTGGCAAGCCAGATCGGACCGCCTGAAGACGCAGACTCTACCCTTAAAATGGAATCTCGAATTCGAGTCATATCCTGAACACCAAAGATATGTCGAATCAGTTGACGAATCGACCTGGGTCTTAGTTAGGGTAAGGATATCAGATTTCGGTGTGGTAAATATTAGTGGGCGGCGTTTACATTCGTATTGGTGAAACCGATGCACCTGATGTTACAAAATGCTGTTACCAGTCGGGCGTGGACAAAGCCTCGAGAGCGAGCCCGATTACGCAATGACGAATTTCTTAAAGTTCGGTTATTTATCAAAATATTTGCATGATGTTCCCTCTGACATAGTCCCCCAGAGACTAAGTTCCAGAGACCCATAAACCATCTCCTAATTGGGTTGAAAGGTATCGAATGCTTTATTTATCTGGGCGGCATTGTCATCTATGGGAGAAACCTAGAAAACCATCATGACAAACTCCGGAGAGTATTCGAACAATTGAGATACCACAACCCCAAATTGCAGCCAGAAAAATGCAGGGTTCTACAGAAAAAAGTAGTTTACCTAAGACATGTTTGTTCAGAAAAGGGGCAATGCCAATTCTCGGTACGACTAGCAGTGCCAGGGATTTCCCCATTCCCAATACGGTAAAGAACGTCCAATTTTTTTTAGGCCTGGCGAACTTGAAAAAAAAAAAAAAATAAATAAACAAGAAAAACTGAAAAAGAAAGAGAGTCGCGTATTCACATCCTTTTATATGGGGACAAAAATTTACCTCCATATTTCCGCTTCCCGATTTATTGAATTTGGTTTCGCCTCTCGTTGGCCTGTATCCCCTTCAAAGAATTTTTAAGTGTATAAATACATAATGGAGAGGTAACGGCAAATTTGCCGGGTCATTAGGCTCATTGTATTGATATGTGTGTGTATATACCTAATCGTGGTGGCGCAAGGCTAATAACCTTGCCCGTAAAATTAAATTATTATGGAAGTTTAACAAGCCTCGAGACTTGCTAAATAAGGCCAAGACCGGATCCCGGTTGTAGTGCCGATGATGATACCTAATCGTGGCCCTCGTTTAGAGAATTTTGTAATTCTTTTGGTCCAAGAATTACGACATGTTGCGAGTTAGGGCATGAAAGGCCTGAAAAATATTTGTATGTACATTTTTCATTGAAATCGTGACTATTTAAAACTGAATAGTCTGTACATTTAAGTACAGCGGAAATGTTGGCCTTGAAACGCCTTTTAGGATTTGATTGCATTTTGTTAGGAAAATGAAAATGTGATATTTTTCAGCGGGGGAAATATTGTTTTGTGCATGGTATGCGGGCAATTATGGAATTAACGACGCGAATTTGCGTAATTGTTTAGAGGGGAAGGGGGAGGATTATTTATATTAATTATGTAACAACTGTCTAATGACCAGTTGTACTGCAGCAAGTAACTGCCGTGTGCGCTGCTAATGTACCGCCAGCATGTTCCTAGAAATATACACAATGTTAATGCACAATTCTTAATTGAGCAATCGTTGTGCAGATAGCAGCTGCCGTGTGTGTTCTGCTATCGGTAGCATCTTTCTAAAAATCGACACAATGTTTTTTTTTTTGATTCAGTGTCTGCTGGGAATGGTATGATGCGTTGCCAACAGCAACATTACTGCTTGTTTTGATTGTTTAGTATTTGGAAACTAATGTTATTTGATCACAACACATATTACAAGCTACAACATATTCTAGATTGTAATGAAAATTGTACTTTTTTTCCGCCAAAAATGCCAATGCCAATTTTTAAAAAATCCTTCGTTCTAAGTATTTTTGTTTTGTGTTACTACAAACGAGTTTGCTAGGACCGAAAACTTCCTTATTGATATAATTTAAACAATCGTCAGTTACTGCTTACTTGACATGTTAATTTATTGTGATAGAGTCTTTGTTTACAAATGCTGTAGACTAAAGAACTTTAGTGTGCATATTCGCGATGAATGCCGAATGTGCTCTGTTGACTGGTTTCTGTGGTACATTGCGGACGTACCGGAAGAAATTGTAATAGCTTTCGATTACTAGTTGGACTAGTTGCTTGATGATAATTATGCGAATCAATGTCCTTGTAATCAACGGCTTTTAAATTACATTAAGGTGTTCCTGTAGATCAACTGGTTTTTTATGTATCCGATTTTATTCCTTCTTGAATATCGTTACTTTTGTAAAGCCCGGCAATAACAACAACAGACACATTTTGAATCTAGTTGATTTAATGTGGAAACTTGATCCACTCTTTGAATTCATGATTTATAAAATCTATGATGTCATGCAAAATAATTTCTTTAAAAAGTACTACTGACAGCAAGAGGAAGCACGATCAATGACCAGCATTATTTGGAACGAGTTTTTTAATGATTGCAGTTATATTTGCCAAATTCAAATGCATTCTAAACACAAAAGTCTTAAAAAAGCTACCCAAGATCTGTCAACATAAAGATAATCAAGTGTATTTTAATGGGATACACTTGGGCACTGGAAAAATATACAATATGCGAACAGTCTAACGTTCTATTAATTTTATGGTTTCAATTCGCTGTCGTGTGATGCCGAAATAGATTTAGTGTTCTGTTTGTTAAGCTGGTACCTCACACGTTACAGAGGCGTTTTTTAGTATACATTTTCAGATTTTTTTTTCTGAAAACCTTTGTTATTTATCGTTGTACAATTTTTTTTTACCAAAATATTTGCCCTTTTTTTTTCATTCCGACAACTTTTACATATAATAAATGTCGTTGAAGTTGAGTCTTCAAAAAGCATGGCGGACAGTTAATCTAATGAATAGCAGTAACTTTACAATAAATTTCATGGGCGAATGACTAAGCCAGGAGCTACCGGGCGAGCGCACATCGAAGCAGGCGAGTGATCCGATGCTCAATGCCGAAGTGATGATTGTAGTAGTAAAGTCCTGTTTTACATATGGGAGAGTGTGTTACATGTACAGATCACATCTTCATCGGCACTACAACCGGGAACTGGTCTTGGCCTTATTTAGCAAGTCCTGGGGCTTGTTGAATTTTCCATAATGATTTGTTTTTTTCTGGGCAAGGTCATTAGTCTTGCGCCAACAGATCACATCGGAGACACCAATTTGGCGGTTTCTAAAGCGTTTCCGCCGGAAATAATGCTAAAAAAGCGGCGTTTTATATTATTTTTTTTATACAAGGGTGAATCAAATATAAACGGTAATTTCTTTTTATACATTTATCGACTAATGTTACACACTAACTATACTATCAATATTTTTCAATATAGTCTTCTACGTGATCTACACACTTTTTTGGAAGCTTTAATAACCCTTGTTCGTAGAAATATTTAGGGCGAGTTGTTAGCCAATTGCGCACGTGATCCTCGACTTCTCCATTACTATTTTTTTCCTTCAAGTCATTCCTTCAAGGGTGCGAACAAAAAATAGTCAAAGGGAGACAACTCCGGGCTATACGGAGGATGTTCGAGGGTTTCCCAGCCTATTTCTTACAATGTATCCCTTGTCAAGGACGCGGTGTGGGGACTGGCGGTGTCATTAAAGAGGATGACATCTCGACTGGGAATACCTCGTTTTTTGTTTCGATATGCGGCTTTTGCCGGCTGCCGATGAGATTTCTCCAATAGGTAAGCGGCGCTGACTTTCAATAAGCTGTCGAACAGCACGGATGTGGTCATCTGTACAACTTGCCCTTGGGTGTCGAACATGATTTTCGTTTTCGACAGGTTCTCGCCCACTTTTCAATTCTCTGGCCCACGTATACACGCGATTCTAAGACTGTGTATCATCAGCAAACTGTGCCTTCAATCGAGAAAAAATGCCCGAGGGTTCATTTGAACGCCTTCATTTGTTAATAATGTTATAATAATCTGTTGCGGAACAGACGTATGTACCTCTTGCTCGCTCATGGCAGTACTGACTACAAAGTCGAGCGTTACCGCATCTTAGCCGGTTCTCCTACTCCCCATAAACCAAACAACAGCCACGCACAAGATTGTCTAGCTCATAATTTGTTGTTAAGCAAAAAACTAAAATTACTGTTTATATTTGATTCATCTTCGTATTCCTTAAGAAATCCTTATGGTGGGAGATTTCAATTCCAAACACGGTGGTTGGGGCACACAAGCGGCAATGCGTTGTCCGACTCGTCTAAACAGATGCCATCGAAAATTAACTTAAATTGCACGCCTTAGGTACGTCTTATACAAGAGGAAATTTCTTCTTGGATCTACTTTTGCTAGAAGACCGAATACAATTATTAGATACCGATATAATTACTCGAAATTGTTTTCGTATATTCGAGAAATACAGTGATCATTAGATTACACAATGCATGTGCCAAACGACCACTCACTACTTGAACAGTACGACCAGATACATTCTTTCAATTTCCGACTGTAACAACTCACAGTAGTGAGCTGCATTCACTGTTCGTTGTTCGTAAAGAAAATCAATCATTAAAATTTTCTTTAAGTCGAAAAAGTCATTGCAAGAACTTTTCCGGCAGAGACGAGTTTTGGCCTTCACTGGACCGACTTCATCCCTCGCCATTCCTTACTTGGCATTTTTGTCTCGGGAGCATAATTATGTTATAGCGTTTCCTACGATAGTGAAGAACGTGCGATTCGAACTGACGCTATGGCGGTTAGAATCATTAAAAATGTAACCAATGCTTAACACACCAGGTCACTGCCGCGTGTACGAATTCGATTTCTAAACTCAAGTACACTCAATTGATGTGGAATTGTTATGCTATCGCTATGGTATACGGCTCTGGTGCATTTTCTTATTCGATTTTCGTTTGGTGTTCTTCACTCTTTGCTTGTGTATTGTGTGTGTATCTGTTAGAAACGCCACAATGTTCTCACGTCTCATAACATATGACGATACGCTTCGAAGAATCCTCCCCTTGTCGAAATCGATCCAGAACTCTTCCACTGATCTCCGACCTGACCCGTTTTTGATTTACGGTTAATAACCTCGGAACTCATCCCACGGTAATTTTTTTGAAACTAAGATCATTAGTGATAATGGATTAAACACTTCCATAGCTGATACTGACTTCTGATGAGATTTCTCCAACATTTAAGCGACGATCACTTTCAATAAGCTCTCGTACGGCACGGATATTGTCATCTGCACGACTTGTCCTTGGGCGTCGATCACGACTTTCGATACCTTTTCGGCCACTTTTAAATTGCCTGGTCCACGTATACCCACGATTCTGAGACAGCGAATTTTTGAGGGTTTAACACCTTCATTTGTTCAAAATTTTATAATAATCCATTGCGCAACAGACGTATGTACCTCTTGCTCGCTCATGGCTGTACTGATTACGAAGTCGAGCGCGACCGCTAGCGAAGGCGGTTCCTCTACTCTTCATAAACCAAACAACAGCTACGCATACGATTATCTAGCTCGGAATTTGTTGCTAAGCAAAAAAGTAAAATAACCTTTTTATTTTTTCTCTTTCCTGTCTTCCTATTTTTATTTTCTCTCTTTTCTCTCTTCCTCGCGGTTTGAGACTGCCATAGTCCCGTACTTTGGTTGTCTTTCTTTCCCGGGTTTTTTTTTCCTCTCGCTCGACCCTTCCTACTTGGTCTGGGGTCTGACAAAGGCCGATGTTGCGGATTTAACTTTCCGTCTCGGTTTGGGGACTGACAGAATTTTTCATTTCTTTAATTTCGTGCTTTCTTTTCTACTCGGTCTGGGAACTGACGAAGTCTCCCATTTCTGTAGTCTCGTTCGCTTTTGGGGCATCATCGTTGGAGTTTTTCTTTTCGGTTGTTCTCTTTTTTACTCAGTCTGGGAATCGATGAGGTTCCGCATTTCTTTGATTTTGTTCCCTCGGGGACTGACGAAATCCGCCGTTTCTCATTTCCTTGTTGTTAATTACCCTTTGGATAGACCCTTTGTTTTTTTTCTTTTGTTGTTTTTCTTCTGTTTTCGTAGACTCAGCGGTGTTTGCATGCGACTGGTTTCTTGAAGCCTGCATTAACGGATTAAAGACTAGAACAGCGTGCTCCTTAAATTAAAGTAAGGAATCAGCTGAAAGGAAACCAGCAGAGCTTTCCCTCTCCCAAATCCACAACTTCTTGGCCTCCTAAGAGTACGCCAAGAAACCACCAGTTTTCCCCAATTCGATTTGGTGCTCTCTCCTCGACAGGTTCTGGGGACCAACGGGGTGTCTTATTTTCTCAATTTTTTTTCTCTTGTTGTTGACTACCACTTGGGTAGAGAATTTTTCGATCTTCTGGGGACGGTTTTGGGCCGAGATACATATAGCCTACTCTTTGTTTTTCATTTTCCCATTTCGTTTTATCGCCGCCTTATCCTTGTTTGCTTTCGACTGCTTTCCAAAAGCCTGTCCTACAACCGATTAAAGGTTAGCATAACATGCTCCCAGGATGTATGGAAGGAGACAGCGCGACAGACCTTGTCTGCGATGGAGGGATGGCGTAGACCAGGACGCCCAGAGCCTGGGAGTGCTAAACTGGATGACATCGGCTCGAAATCGGGACCGGTGGAGAGATTTGTTAAATAAGGCCAAGACCGGATCCCGGTTGTAGTGCCGATGATGATGATAACATGCTCCTTAAATGAAAACAAGAAAATAGTTGAAAGGAAACTGGCAGAACTCTACCTCGCCAAAATCCCTACCTTCTTGGCCTTCTAATAGGACGCTAAGAACCCAGCAGTCTTCCTCAATTACACCGGGCACGCCTGACAGCGTAGACGGTCTTGATCGCTCAGTTCCATCAAGAACCATGTTAGGGGTGCGCAGAATTTTTGACCACGTCCCAAAGTCGATTCGGCCGTTCCCTGGGCAAAAGGGTCACAACGCAGCTATTGAACTGCAAATGCTCATAGATCGTTGCAAAAGGGCCCTAAGCTGTTGTCCTAAGGAGGAAGAAGAGAGCTTCCTTAGGTGGCTGCCCACGAGGTGAGGCTGTGAAGCATACCGGGGCGGCAACCGGGACCTTCCTGAAGTTCGAGCAGCGCCTACGGAACGCGTAAAATAAAATAAATTAAAGACAAAATTACCGTTTATATTTGATTCACCTTCGTAATTATCAGGTAATGAAGGAAATTCGTGGGGTTTTAAAAAATGGAAGTTACTTGTTATGCTACAGTAATGGTATCCATCGCATGGGTTCTTGTATTAGATCCTTTCGGAAAGCTTACGCATAGGGACGTTGCGTCGGCCAACTTAGAGAACAGGATGACAGTGGAACTTCAGAAATTCGTAGTTAACTATGGTTGTGTGTAACGCAATTATCAGAGTTTGTGTATTGTACGATATCAAATTGGGTGCAAAAGGTGACGAAGCAGCAAGAAAAATATGTGAAGCGTTCAGAGAGGGCACTGTTAGTTAACGCAGCTCAAAAGTGGTTTCAGATCTTTTCTCCTGGCGATGAGATCCTTTTTTTTTTTTTTTTTTTTTTTTTTTTTTTTTTTTTTTTTTTTTTTTTTCTTTTCTTTTCTTTTCTTTAAATTAGACTTCTCTCGGGAGAGGCGAACCTATAGCGTCGAATGGGCGCCCCGAGATGCCATCAAATAACTGTTGCAGTTCTTTTTGAACAGTTGCAGGTTGTAACGCTCCGGGAACACTCGCGTCGGAAGGGAGTTCCACAGCTTCCCCGCTCTGTAACGGAACAAGTTCTGATACAGGGATGTTCGCGCTGTCGGGAGATGAACCACAAACGGGTGCGATCCGTCGGATTGTCTTGTGGAGAGCATATAGACCGAATTGCGTGGAACAATCCCAAGAATCTCCGAAGAACAGCACCAGTGATAATATCTGTAAAACAGACAGAGGTCGGCCACGCGCCTTCGATGTGATAGCGACTGTAGTCCCGACGTCAGCGCCGAGCCCCCGATCAGGCGGATCGCTCGTCTTTGTACGCTCTCAAGTAGGTCGAGGGTATGTTTAGGAGCCGAGCTCCAAACATGAGAGCAATATTCGAGCGCGGGTCTAATTTGAGATTTATATAGGAGAAGAAGTTGGGCCGGAGTAAAGTATTTCTTGGCTCTAAAAACATAACTCAGTTTTCCTGAGGCTGATCTGGCGACACCCGATACGTGTTTTCTCCAGCCTCGAGGGCCCGGCCACTCATCATCAGCTGTGGAACCGATGATCCAGTTTTCTCTGTGAATGTTGTATACTGGGTCTTCCTTGCGTTGCTTCTCGTCCAGTCGCAAAGCTGTTGGGAAAGTCCATATGAACGAAGTTTGCTCAGCAATGCCCCGTGCCAGACATGGTCAAAAGCCTTGGAGATATCCAATGCGACCGCCCTAGACTCACCATGCCGTTCAATCGCAGATGTCCATATATCGGTTATAAGTGTCAAAAGGTCTCCTGTGGACCGCCTACCACGGAATCCGTATTGACGATCATTCAGAAGACCGTGGCACTCCAAATACTTAACCAACTCTGTATTGATGACTTTCCATTACCTTAGCTAAAATAGACAGTAATGCTATCGACGGTAATTTTGTGGGAGACACTTTTTTCCCGTCTTTGGGATTGGCTGAACTCGAGCGATTTCCCAGCAGGCAGGAAGGTCCTCCGTGCATAAGATAAGCGGAAGAGTCTGCCAAGAACCGGCGATAGTCCTGGAGCACAGTTCTTAAGGACTATTGCTGGTATTCCGTCCGGGCCGGTTGCCTTCCTACAATCCAGTTCACGTAGAATGCGTTGAATAGTGCGCGGACGAAATCTCACATCCCGCATCGAAGACCGTACCGGCGAGATCACAGGTGGCTCCAAAAGGCCGGGATGGAGGTTTGAATTTGCGAACATATTAGCTTTACCCTTTGAATTCGTGACTAATGTCCCGCTGTCTGTCGCCAACGGAGGGAAAGAGGAGGAAGCAAAGTTACTGCTGACAGCCTTTGCCATTGACCAGAAGGAGCGCGAACCAGTTGGGCACCGAAGGAGTTTATTGATCACCCTGTCGTTGTGAGTCTTCTTCGCGGTATCAATCGCCTGGTTGCACGCGTTTCTGATTCTAACAAAATTCGTTCTGTTAACATCATGTGAAGATAAACTTCGATCGGCTAGACCAAAATCTCCCATTTGGACCAATTAAAGGCAGAAACTGACCAGAATTCTAGCCAAGCTTGTCAGAATCGTGCTGGGCATCTAACTTTTTTTTCTTCATATAAAACTTAACTCAATCCTTACTCTACCCTAATACCTGAAAAGCTACGTCCATGCAAGCTGGCTGAAAATGCATTATTCTATCGACATTGGTACAGAGGTCTTTATTTGATATTCAACCACCAGAACCTGTTTAACCTCATCGTCCCGGTTCCTGTGGGAAATAGCCCTATTGAACTACAAGCGCTCCTCGGTAGGCGTGACTTCCCGATCGTAGCACAGACGGTCATGACAAACTACTTACATGATAAACGCGTTACGCCGTCGGCTGATATCGATGGGACCTTATGAATTGTTTTGTGTTTAAAAATAGTGTTTTTCTCTTTTGACCCTGCGAATCTGATTTTTCGAATTCCATTATCGTTTGAGACGTCATGTACGGTTTCTTTTCCTGTAGTTGGTTGGAGGATATCTCCCTTTCCAATCTTCGTGTTGAGCTCCCCGAGAATGGTTTTAACATAGAATGATGAAATTCTGTCAAATACTTTCTCCAGAAAATGTTCATCGGTAGATTCTGATGGGGCATGTACGTTTATATAGATATTGGGTTGTATCACGTGAAATGTCCGATTTTGTAGTAAACATTTAAAGGCCATTCTTCCAATATGATACAGGGTCAAATATTCCTTTTCCGTAGAAGTGGTGACTTTTTGAGGCAATGAAATCTTCAAAGGCTTTTATGACCTCTGCTCGGTTCCAGAAGACCTTTTGCCGACAAAATGAGTCCAGATTGCGGAAAAGATGGTAATCCGTTGGGGAAATGTAAGGAGAGAACGGTGGATGCGGAAGAATTTCAAATCCGAATTGAAACCGTTTTTGCACTGTTACTTGTGAGATATGGCGTCTAGCATTGTTATGCAAAAGGATCGGACTATTGACCAACGCAGGTGCATTTCAGCCAATTTGGCATGCAATATGTGCAATATGTCGATTTCCTCACAATATTTGTTAGCGTTTATCGTTTCTTCTGGTTGAAGAAATGAAAAGTGGATTGATCCTTTCGATGTCCACCAAATTGTCACCATAACTTTTTTTGGGTGAAGATCATGCCTGGGGGTATTGGTTTTTCACCTGCATCTAACCACTGCTCAGGTCTTTTACGGTTATCATACAGAATCCAGTTTTCATCACAAGCGATTATCCGGCGCATAAATGGTTCAGTTTGGTTTCTTAACCTAAGCGATGCGCAGATTTCCAGGCATCGTCGTTTTTGGGACTCGTTCAGTTCATGGGGTACCCACTTATCGAGTTTCTTTACCTTTCCTATGAGAGAAAGGTGTCGACTTAATGTCATTGGGGGTATTCCCATGCTTTGTGCTATCTCCCACGCCGATTTCGTTGGGTCCGCATCCGCCATTGCGGATCATCGTCAACTAACGCTTCCGGCTTCCCACGTGGTTCATTTTCGAGGCTGAAATCCCCCGAACGGAACTTTGCAAACCAAAGACGTATAGTGCGTTCGTTTACCGCTACATCCTCAAATGCGCCATTAATGTATTTCATTGCCAATGACGCACCATGTCCCATTTGAAATTCATAAAGGAAGAGGGTTCGAATTTGAACTGCCGACAGCATGGTAAACAATTCCTCGAAAAACAATAACTGTACTTGTAACGAACCCTAAAATTCTCACACGTCAAGCAGACGTACCACTTTACTTTATAAAAAAAGAAAATTTAACGTTCTGGCACAAATGTTCACTCGAGAACTTCTTATTTGCGACTGAGCGAAAATCGGTTACTCTATAGGTACTTAACAACTTTGAATTTAATTTGTGAACGCACCCTTTCACTAATCATCGAACTGTTACTGTCAATTTATTCAGTAAACTTAACATATTCGTCATGGTTAAGTACACGAACGAACAACGTCTGCAAATTAACTACCGAAATTTGGAGTCGGTGACCGCAACTTTAAGAGCGTTAACTCCAATTTTCGGTCGTAATTCTCGCCCTATACGACAGGCAATAACAAGTTTAGTGCAAACATTTGAGTCTACATATTCGTTGTGTGATGTTGCCGTGCCAGTGAGACAACGGGTTGGTCGAAGTGTCGAAAATATCCCTGCCGTTCAGGCGTCCGTAGCAAACGATCCAAATCAGTCAATTCCACGGCGTTCTCAAGAATTGGGCATCGCCCAGATCACTTTATGGCGAATTTTGCGTAAGGATCTTGGTTTACACCTATACAAGATCAAGCTAATTCAAGAATTGAAGCGACGTACGTTCTCCGATTGGGCTCTGGAAAAAAAGTTGTCAAGTCGCTATTGGAAAACCCGATATCACCGGCCCTGTGTTCTTAGCACCAACATTTCATCATTAATGAATTTCACATCTTCCACATGGGAGGTAATTTTATTACTTACGAAGAAGCCGGTTCCGAGATAATGTGTGTCGGCACCTGTGTACGTAAGTGTGAACCCGTTGGTTTCGTTTATTAGATGTGGGAGTTCGAACCTCCCGAATGCCGATGATGTTCATTTTATATTGTTCCGCACTATCTATGACCCTTTGTACCGTGCGTGGTTTATATAACGCGCCGATGCGTACACCCCGCTTGTTGATTTTTTTCCTACGTCTTCTTCTTACCGAGTCGGTGTTTTCCTGATGATTTGTTCCCGTATGGTAAGCATGACATGCCGATTATGGGGAAACTGCTCCTCAGCAATGCGTATCGACATGTTCGGATGTTAATGTCGGTTACGCGATGGGAAAACCGAATTGGTTTTTAGGACATCATGGTTTGTATGCAAGCATGCCTCGGGGTGAGAATTTGATGCCACGGTAAGATGGTAATCTTGCTGTGGGTGTATGTTTTCAGGTGAAAGGTGGTGCAGAGTAGCTTACGATGCTCATTTGCGGGTAAGTAGAAGGCAGGTAATTTATGGCAATTGGTGGTTCTTTGGAAGTGGGTTAAAGAACCCTCACAGTAGTGTCGGCTCAACACCCCTTAACGTACCATTTTTTTTGTGTCTGTTGTGTTTATAGTTTTCATTCATTTTTGTTCCCACAAGTTTTGGGGATTTAAATCGTCCCCCATATCAGAGCGTTGGCTTCACATGGTAAGGCCTACTTACTGCTCTGAGTCGACCCGGTGTCAGAGAGGCGCCGTTAGAATACAGCCGATATATCCCTGGCTGCAAACCATTTAAAGGGCATGGTGACGTGTAAAACTTCGGACTAGGGGTGGCAAATGTTTCGTTAGTATAGCCTGAGTGATTCATTGTATTTTGAGACCCCGCAGTACGTCAGTGTCTACCACGCAGGGGGTACCTCACTTAAAAGTGAAACTATTCCATCTATTTCGGCGAAGGCAGGAATGTTGCACTGAATATCTAATAAGCGTTCAACAGACACAATCCATTTGTTGAAATCATTTCTCTATGTGTTTGACGAGACATTAATTCCATTGATAAGGTACTGTCTTCTTGGACGCTCAAATCAAGCAGTATTTTGGTGGTTTTGTACGTATGTTTGCACAGTAAGGGACATAAAAGTCACTTTTACTCGTACTTATACTTTATTATTCTTTTTATTATGTTTTGTCAGAGAGTAATCAGGCCGCGACGATTAAGATTGGCCGGACATGTGGCGGGAATGGACAACGATAGGACCGTGCGTAGAATTCTTGACGGAGACTAACGGGAAAGAGGACGACAGGACGGCCACGACGGAGATGGGAGGACAATGTAAAGTTTGACCTTGAGGAGATCGGATCATCACTTTCGGCCCCAGATTCTAATAGGCCCCCTTCGACTGAATAACTTCTTCCCATAGGAAGAATTCCAACCCTTGGTTTTTGATTTTCTTTCTCATCATCATCATCACCATCGGCACTACAACGGGGAACCGGTCTTGGCCTTATTTAGCAAGTTTTGAGGCTTGTTATATTTTCCATAATGATTTGTTTTTTCCGGGCAAGGTCATTAGTCTTGTGCCAGATTTTCTTTCTCATACCCCTCGAAATCTCTCCCCCGCTGGGGTCTCTCACTTTCTTCCCATTCACTAAGATTATGTGCGGATGCACCCACACACATAGACACAGACGATGCTTTCCATGCGGACGAAGCTACGCTGAGCATCGATTGGGTTTTCGTAAGGCTTTCCATTGAAAAAAATTATCCGCGTGCGGTTTTTGCCCTTCGTGATTATTTGGGTCGGATTCGTTATCTTCGGATGCGATATTGTTTACTTGATCTTCAATTTTCTCCATTGTATCCTATTGTCTCCTCGATAGTATAGTGGTTAGTATACCCACCTGTAACACGGGAGACCGGGGCTCGATTCCCCGTCGGGGAGCCTCTGGCGCAAGACTTAATGACCTTGCCCGGAAAAAAACAAATCATTATGGAAAGTTTTACAAGCCTCAGGACTTGCTAAATAAGGCCAAGACCGGTTCCCGGTTGTAGTGCCGGTGATAATGATCCTATTGTCTCCTATTGTAGGAACAGTGTTTATTAGCCTTTCAGTAATTTTTTATCTTTCTGTTCCTACAATGATCTTTTCCGTAAAGATCATCCCAATTGGCGTAGGGTCATGGAGAAATCGTAAGGATTATCTGTTTTTTGGCTCCATTACTATCGCATGGGATTTTCGCTAGCAGTCGGCATCTGCCGGTGTCGTGCCTGGGCACTTGTGTTTACACGGCAAATTTCGAACAAAGTTTTATGGCCCTGTGCCCTTCAATAGCTGCACAGGCCTGGTCGGTTGGTCGAGGAAATCTGCGGATACGTAGGGCGGGGGACACTAGGATGTGTGGCCGTTTTCTGCTGGCCGATACGGTATTCTGCTTTACCGGTGGTTTTAAGGGGTTCGTAGAATTGTCACAATCAAGTATTCTATGTTCAGTCAATTATTTTATGTATTTTCCCCAAACATCTTTCAGATTGGATGAGAAGTACCTTGTCAGTATGTAGTTGACCAGTATTTAATCCATTACCGAGTGAGCTTGCGGGTAGTTTTTATGGTGGCATCAGCAAGGATGCGGGTTCCATAAAAACACCACCGATGTCCGCTGCCAAAATTGTCCCACAAGAAAAATCAAACGCACTGAATTTATTTTAATGTTCCTTTTATTTTCACGAAAATCCTTACGATTAAAACAATATTTGGCCTTTATTCGTTCTATTGACTTAATTTAAATT
The DNA here is from genome assembly GCA_963931805.1 of Microdon myrmicae. NCBI lineage: Eukaryota > Metazoa > Arthropoda > Insecta > Diptera > Syrphidae > Microdon > Microdon myrmicae. Next base: position 149,757,244 of record OZ007497.1, on the reverse strand, counting down.
TGCGCTTGTTATATACGGTATGGTACACGACTTTATAAAACAACGTCACATCCTTATTCGGTAACCATTATTTAAGTAAGTTTATTACTATACGATATCAAATTCGACTCGCACACGAACTATCCGATTATGTCAAATGACTCCGGGTCGGTGCATGTGCACACTTTGCGTGATAAAATCTGAGTCGCCGATGCAATCCATATCCGTCAGGTTCAACGGTGGTGGATTACATCGGCGTGGGAGGATTCCATATGTGTCCGTATAGGACAAGTACGATGCCTTTCAGCCTGCATATCGGCAACGACGAAAATGCACCTGAATCAACAAAGGAACGAACACAAGGGACTGCAAGCAATGCGGTCATAAATCCTTGATGACCTGCGCCTGAGAACGAAATAGGTTTTTGCTTTAAGGTAAACAAAAACGCTATTTCAAGGGTCACGATGAGATGTACATCGTGTTTACTCAGGCGTTCATGATAATGCCGATAGGTCAACCGAGCCTTAGGTGCCGATAGGTCAACCGAGCATTTGGGGTATGTTTACGATAGCAGTGGCTAGGGTAGCTATTGTTTAAGCTAATATAATGGAACATGGGTAAAATTGTCTAAACAATGATCATTTCCATGCCCAACTTCCATGATCGGTTGATAACCGATGAAAGGGAATGGTCGCAAGTGTTGCGACCCCAGGATAGGAAGAATGCGTTGTTTATTCGTTGGCCATTGCATCAATTAGCTTACACGCAGATTGCCAACGTTCCATCGGTCGGTGTGTTGTTTGTGTTAACACCACACTAGAAATTCCTATAGGCGGCCAGCAATGGTTGCGCTGTAGGTTGTTGATTATACAATCGACCGATGGTTCAGCGGTGATGTGAATAAACATGTCATGCACATGCAAGAGGAAATGTTTCTTGGTATTGAGCATTGGCCTGTGCATGAATCAAAGCTGGTTACCTGATGAGGTAGCTGAATTAGCTTTTGGGGTTTATAATGCTGGTGAAAGTTTGATGTAATGGCAAGATGGTAATCTTGCCATGAACTATATTTTCAGCTGTAAGGAAAAGCTCACTTGTAGGTAAGTGGAGGACAGGTAATTTATGGCAATGGGAGATTCTTTGGAAGGGGGTTAAAGAATCCCCACAAGCTGTCCCCCAGAATTGTATATATGAGGTTGTCTGTGGCACAGAATTGTATACATGACTTCTTTTTCGTATTTAACAGACATTCACAATTTACTTAGGTGTGTGATCCAATACGATTCAAACGCCATCTATTTTACATCTGGTAATAAGTTGGCGTTCCTCAACGCAAGTATCGAGGTCTGTACGAAATTTCAATTCAATTGAATGAACGGTGCGCAAAGAAGAAAGTATCCGGTATAGCTTCATCTAGTCTACGTTGAGGGGACTACGTCAGAAGCCTTCACGGCACTCCCAACAACAACTCACCAAAGTTTCGTTGCAATCCGATGAATACTTTAGAAAGGCGTAAGGGACAAACAAACAAGCAGACATGCATTCAATTTATATATGTATAGAAGAAGTATACATTAGAAAAAAAAGGTGTTGCTGCCTGCATACGTGGATGACATTGCCTCTAGAAAAAATTTCACATTGCTCTTAGTTTCGCGTTATTTTAATATTAGTATTGTATTATTATTTTCTGGCGCAAGGCTAATAACCTTGCCCGGAAAAACAAATTATTATGGAAAATTTAAGAAGCCTCGGACTTGTTAAATAAAGCCAAGACCGGATCCCGGTCGTAGTGCCGATGATAATGATAATTATTATTTTACTTTTATGATATTAAAAGTAGTAGAAGAAACTGATAGAAAATTGGGAAAGAAAGAGGAAGGAACCAACATATTTTGGTCCCGTAAGCCTGGAATCCCGTGCTTCGAGAAAATAAGTTTTCATGGAATTATATAAAATGTATTTCCTATGGATCTAATGGAGAATTCCATCTTACTATATTGTGTGTGTTGGGCTCGGTATGGACCAATAGCTTCTGTAGAAGGAGATAGAGCAGCGAACGGTCTTTGACTTTCCTTCGAGGGGACGTTAAAGTAGTGGAATGTATTGTTTTGAATGGGATTCACAATGTATGTTAACCCACCAACTTGAGCGAAAGGGAAATCCGTTGGTCGGACTAAGTTAATGGCTCAGGACAAGGTGTTCTCTGAACTAAAATTAAGTAGGGAATATGTGTTGTAGTAATTTATCTTATTCGATATAAATATTTAAAAAAATAATTTATGTTGTTCAATGTAAAAATGAATTTATTTAAGTTATATAAAAATTAAGTTTTTAAACAAATAAAATTCTAGATTAAGGTGATACAAACATTTCCACCAATCGACTTAATCATAAATAAAGTCCCACGTATTTGTAGAGCCGTCTACATTTATATTTTATGTCATCACGTTGCTGAATCTTAATTGTTTCTCGTTTACTCGTCTTACGCGTTCCGGAATCACTTATAAATAAATCGAAGGGCGTTAACAAGTGTGAATCTATAAACTATTCAATCAAAGTTAATTAGACGTCTTTTTGTTATGATACTAATATATGAAGAAAAAAAATCACCGTCCTACATTTCGTTATCTGTTTATTGCATTCACATGATGGCATTCACATTTTCTTTGCGATGGTGTGATTTAAATGCTCTTGATCATTGGGGTTGTATATGTGATAAGAAATGTCACATCTAAAAGACTGCTAAGGAGCATCAAGAACATTGAATTCGAAGCCAGATAAAAACAGAATGTATTGGTATACACCACATCTACGAGACACGTACAATTAGAAATTACAGACTGGTTTAAAGTCGGTAAATAGTAGAGAATTCATATTGATACATTCGTCGTTTTCTATTTGTTCTCCTGCTCTTTACAAGTTCCATGCGTCATCAAGTTCTATAACGATTTGTCTGGCAGTTGCGAAATATCTGACATTTGTGTAAACAGTAAACAAATTAATGATAGTAAAGTAAACCACCTAAACATTGTTATCAATACATTTGGTTGCAGATAACATTTTGATTTTAATTTCGGATGAATTCTTTTTTAAGATTTTTAAGGCGAACATAATACAAGGGTCGATCAAAAAATACCTGTTTGAAATGAAGAAGAACCGTTTTAAATTTTGTTTCTAATATAATCTCCTATTAGGACTGTACATCTTTCCAACGTTTCTGCCAATTCTTCAAAATATGTGATCGTTTCATACGATTATTTTACTCTGTTGGAAAAAAAGACGCATTATGTCCACTATTTTTACTATTAATTGGCCTGTAGGAACCCGAAGGTTCATGACCTCACCTACTCAACTCCGCCATTGTTCCCTGTCCCGTGCGCTCTGCTTCCACGTTCGACGATCCGATCCAATCTCCTCGAGGTCCAACCTCACATTGTCCTCCCATCTCCGTCGCGGCCGCCCTGGCGGTCTCTTTACCGTTGGCTTACCGTCAAGAATTCTATGCACGGTCCCATCGTTACCCATTCGCGCCACATGTCCGGCTCATCTTAATCTTCGCGACTTGATTACTCTCACTATTGTAGGTTTACGGTATAGCTCTTCCAATTCGTGATTGTGGAGTTTCCTCCATTGTCCTGCCTCCTCGTCATATTTACCTCCAAAGAAACCCCTTAAAACTTTATTCTCGAATATGCGGAATTTGTTTTCTTCCCGTTTTGTGAGATCCCATATTTCGCATCCGTATAGAACAATCGGCATGATTTGGCTTTATAGACACGGAGCTTTATATTCCGTGATAGCAGTTTGGATTTCAGCAGTTTACTGGCTGCATGCCAACTAGCGTTGCCGGAGTGTAGTCTTTTGTTAATTTCCTTCGACATTTCGTTTCTGGTCGTCAGTATCGTTCCCAGGTATTTAAATTCTTTGACATTTTCAAATATCTTGCCCCTGATGCTTATGTGTGTTCTCTGATGTCCACCTGCTCTCGCCATAATCATGTATTTCGTTTTGTCTTCATTTATTTCTAGGTCCACCTCTTCTGCCGCTTGCATGATGATTTCACAGTTTTTACTTACAGCTTCTAGATTATCGCCCAAAACGGCGATGTCATCCGCACATGCGAGCACTTGTGTGACCCCGTTCAGGGATGATCCGGCCATGTTGTCGTCTTGTATCTTTCTGATGACATACTCGTTAAGGTTAAAAAGACATGGTGAGAGGTCATCCCCCTGTTTTAGTCCGTCCCGGATTTCAAATGGTTCTGAGAGGTGGTCTTCTATTCTGACTCGCCCTTTGTTTTCGTTCATGCAGATTTTAATGAGGGCGGCATATTTTTCGGGATTCCCAGCTCAACTACAATATGGTAGAGTCTTTCCCTTGCGACTGAGTCGTATGCTTTTTGGAAGTCAACGAACAGTTGGTGAACCGTCTCTCCGTATTCCCACTTCTTTTCCATTAGTTACCTTATTGTGAACATTTGGTCGCTCGTTTACCGGTTCCTACGTAATCCGCACTGGTAGTCTTCCACTATTTCTTCTGCCTATGGTGTGATTCTCGCAAGTATGACATTTGTTAATATTTTGTATGTGATTGGGAGCAATGATATTCCTCTGTAGTTTTCGCAGTCAGACCTTCACCTTTTTTGAAAATGGGGACGACTATTGAGGTTTTCCATTCTTCTGGAATGACTTCCGTATCCCATATTGTTTTGGTGAGTTGGTGGATCTTTCTTGCGGTTGCCTCTCCTTCATGCTTCAGAAGCTCTGCCGGTATGCAGTCGGGAACCATCTTGTTTTTCAATCGATTTATTGCGTCTACAACTTCGTTGAAAGAGCACTCTGTGATCTGAGGCTCGGTTGTATGCACGTCTGGTGCGTTTATTTGTGGTTGATGTGTGCGCACATTGAGGAGGTTTTCAAAGTACTGCTTCCATCTTGTCACGATATTGTTTGTTTCTGTCACCAGACAGCCGTTTGTGTCTCGAATTATTTTGGCTCTCCCTCGGTAGCCATTTCTAATTGAGGTTATGTCCATCGGTACCTCCACACGCCAGTGTAAACCCGTTGGTTTCGATTACTTGATGTGGGCGTCGGACTTCCTGAAGCGCGACGATGTCCAATTTATATAGTTTCGCGTTTTCTACGACCGTCTGTATCGCGCCTGGTTTATATAACGTTCGAACATTCCACTTCCCGACGCGTATATCCCGCTTTTTCCGTTTTTCCCTACGCCTTCTTTTTGCCGAGTCGGTGTTTCCTTGATGATTTGTTCGCTTATGGTAGTGTCAGCTCATCACACCTACGCCCACCGGGGTTTTCGTGTGACTGTTTTTTGTATATTGATTATTCATCTTTGTTCCCACGAGTCTTGGGGTTTCAAATAGTCCTCCACATCAGAGCCCCTCTTTGATATGGTAAGGGCTGCTTACTGCTCTGATTCGACCCGGTGTAAGAGAGGCGCCGTTATAATACAGCCGGTATACCTCTGGCTGCAAACCATCCAATTGGCACGGTGACGCGTAACACCCTGGATTAGGGGTGGTAGATCTTTGTGTGTTACCCTCGCTAGCCTGTCTGACATGGGTGGCCCTACTGGAAGCGTATGCTTCCGTCAGCATAGCCTGAGTGATTCATTGTAGTTTAAGCCCCCGCACTACGTCAAGGTTTCTACCAAGCGCGGGATGCATTATGTCCAGGCAAGTTGAAATACGGAATGGGAGTATTGTCATGAATGATAGGCCGGGGTTTGTTTAATATAAGTAGTGCTGGGCCGGGTTGTATATGTATGTAACAAAGAAGCTGCACTTTAAGCCATCGATTTTGTAATGTTCGATGCGGAACTCTCATGTAATTGTAACAGCAACAAAAGAGCAACTCTGTGTCGTATTGAGATGTGCATTGGATGATTGGATTGTACGTGCGAGGATATATGTTACATATCACAATTGTCGCATGTCAGCAAAACACGAAAACCAAACACGTGTGCACCACTTGTCACTACAACGCAACGATATGCTAAGTACCCTTCCCCGAAAGGTTCACACTTAAAATTACATGTTAGTCCTACGTAGGTAGATATTTTGTGCGTCGACCTTTTTTCCGCAACTGCCTGAAGTGCATTCTGCTGTACCCGAAAATGTTAGATGTTAAGTAAAATAGAAGTATAAGTTAGCCTTAAGTTAGATTCAAACTGGAAAGGTCATAAGATTGACGCTTCCAAAAATAAAGTGTTGTAAATGAAAGATCATGTATTTTTATTTATTTTAACTGATAAACACGCGAGTGATGTGCAGTGCGGGAAAACCCTCTAGTCATTCCATTCCTTGTGACCGTTTTCCTTTTTTTCGTACCCCTTTTTGCGTCCCTCAGGCATCGATACTCTCGATTGATTTATAATCTTTGGGGAGTTTTTGGTGTCTCAGTGGCACAATGTTCGTCATGGAAGAGATGTTACCTGGATTTCGGCACGGATCTATTGGCCCACACCTGTAGTGGTTACCTTCGCTTATCTATTGCTGGTCCCGACTTGCCTCCTTTCCGGGGCGGTATTGGTTTTCTGTGTAGGGCCATTTCAATGGAGTGGGAATTTCGCGTTGATTTGTGTAACATTCGCGGCTTGAGATCCAATTTCTCTTCTGTGTCTGCCCATGTTTCTAGCCAGAATCCAACTATCCTTGCACTTAACGAAACCAAGGTAAATACTAATACAGATATATCCGATTTTAACCTATCTGGATATAATTGAGTACCTCTGTTCTTTTCACATCGTAATCTAGCCACATACATACGAAATGATATTGCTTATCAGCTTCTGCCACAATATGGGCTCTGTTTCAACCCAGAATGTAATTTCTCTTGGCTAAAACTGCACGTTCGTAAGCATATTATATATTACTGCATTCTTTACAGAAACCCAAACTTGGATAGAAATGCATCCTTTAACGAATTTGATGCTCTGTCTGATTCTATCGATAGGATATTGACCCTATATCCACACATTGAAATCGTTATTGCGGGTGATTTTAATGTGCATAACTCTCAGTGGCTTCGTCACTCCAGACACACAACACCTAAACGTCAATATGAGCCAACACGGGTACCAGACATATATGGTCATTTCGCCAATACACTGGACCTGTTTCTCACCTCCTACTCGAACAAATACACAATTGAGGGTTCTTCGCCCTTGGGCACTTCAGACCACTGTGTCGTGTTAGCTAAATTTCCTCTAACCAACACTAACGTTAATGAGAAAACTCGCAAAAGAACAGTATGGTTCTATGAGAAAGCCAACTGGGAAGGTCTGAACGACCATTTTGGGAGGTTAAATTGATCGCTATTTTTCCTCAATAACGATGTTGACTTTTATAGCGGACACAATGACGGACAAGATTCTTTTTGGCATGCGAACTTTTATTCCACACAGAGTAAAGAGTATCAAACCCAAGAGAAATATGTGGGTCGATTCCGGGGGCAGAGAAGCCATTAAGGTTAAAGAGTTGAGATTCCGGTTGTATAAATCAAACAATACTGAGGAAAACTGCAAAAGATTTAAGAGAGCTAGAAACGACTGCAATGCGCATATTCAATGCGCCAAGTTCTTGCATGACCAGAGAGCGAGACAAAAAATACTAGACTCTCTCACAGGTAGTAGAAGCTTCTGAGCATTTGTGAAAAACATTCGAAACTCAGTCTCTTCATCCATCGCTCATAGTCGCTGACAGATCAATCACAGTGCAATAGAGAAGGCGAATCTACTTGCTGCACATTTTGCAGCGAACTCAACGCTGCCTGATACCACATTAGTTCCACCTCAGCTTGAGCATAATCAGCACCTCATGAGCCAGATTCACTTCCGAACGCGTGCAGTTGCCCGTGCACCCAAGGAGCTAAACTCAAACAAATCCTATGGTCCCGACGGCATTTCCCCAATTCTCTTGAAGAGATGATCGTATTCACTCTCTAAACCACCGCGGAAACTCTTCCATTTGTCTTATTCTACTGGCCGTTTTCCAAATCGATGGAAGTCAGCGAACATTCAGCCAATTCCCAAAAAGGGTGACAAATCATCCCTTTCTTCTTATCGACCCATAGCACTAACTTCTATTCTCTCCAAGGTAATGGAATCACTTGTCAGCAGTTAACTTTCGATATCTGGAATCAAATGACCTCCTCAATGACCGCCAATATGGCTTTCGTAGCAACCGGTCCACAGGAGATTCGATGGCGTACCTTAACGAAAAGCGGAGCCATTCCATCCACTACCTCGGTGAAAGCAAAGTAGTCGCATTGGATATTTCAAAACCCTTCGACAGGGTTTCGCATCCAGCCCTTTCGTCAAAATTACATTACTATGGAGTGGGCAATTCCCTGATCTAATGGATAAGAGACTATCTTTCTGGCCGTTCAATTCAAGTGGTTCTTGATGGTGTCAAATCCGCCTCCCATCAAATTAATGCAGGTGTTCCCCAAGGTTCAGTCCTCTCACACACTCTATTCTTCATCTTTATAAATTATCTCTTGTCTATTACCCACAACCCAATTCACTCGTTTGCCGATGATGGCACATTGAGTTTCTCATACTCATACGAACATTCCCTCCAAACTCTTTGAACGTCAATACCAGTTAACAGGTTATGCTTAATACACTGAATTGCGACCTCAACAAGATATATCAGTGGCGATTATCTAACCATGTAGAGTTCAATACCTTAAAAACTCAGTGCTGTCTCTTGTCGTCAAAGGCGAACCACAAAGTAAATATACTGTCGATGAATGGCACTTCCATCGACGGAAAAAAGACAAAGCTCTGTGTTTGGTGATACCAGAAGGAGGTGGTGTATCATGAACTTCTAAAATCTGGCGTTACTGTTGATGCCCAACGCTACCGACAACAAATGATCAACTTGAACCATGTATTGATCGAAAAGCGACCAGGATGGGCCACAAGACACGGAGAGGTAATTTTGTTGTATGACAATGCTCCGAGTCATACAGCAAAACCCGTCAAAGAAACAATAAAATCTCTCGGCTGGGAAGTGTTACTTCACCCGCCGTATTCACCAGACTTGGCTCCTTCCGACAACCATTTGTTTTAATCGATGGGACACGCATTGGCTGAGCAGCATTTCAATTCCTACGAAGAAGTTGAAAATTGGGTCTCCGAATGGTTTGCCTCAAAAGACGACCGGTGTTTTATTGGCGTCGTATCCATAAATTGCCAGAAAGGTGGCCGAAATGTGTAGAAAGCAATGGCCAATACTTCGAAAAAAAAACGGTCTTTTCTTTTTAAATTTTAATTTACTAAAAAAACGCTCACTTCATACCGGTACATTTGTAAAATAGGATTCACGGCGAGAACTTTTTTTTTTTTTATTAGACTTTTCTCGGGAGAGGCGAACATATAGCGCCGAGTGGGCGCCCCGAGATGCCATCAAATGACTGTTGCAGTTCTTTGTGAACAGCTACAGGTTGTAACGCTCCGGGAACACTCGCGTGGGAAGAGAGTTCCACACCTTCCCCGCTCTGTAACGGAACGAGTTCTGATGCAGGGATGTTCGCGCCGTCGGGAGGTGAACTACAAACGGGTGCGATTCGTCGGATTATCTTGTGGAGCGCATATAAGCCGAATTGCATGGAACAATACCACGAATCTCCGAAGAGCAGCACCCGTGATAATATCTGTAAAACAGACAGAGGTCGGCCACGTGCCTTCGATGTGATAGCGACTGTAGTCCCGACGTCAGCACCGAGTCCCCTATCAGGCGGATCGCTCGTCTCTGTATGCTCTCAAGTAGACCGAGAGTATGCTTGGGGGTAGAGCCCCAAACATGAGAGCAATATTCGAGCGCGGGTCTAATTTGGGATTTATATAGGAGAAGAAGTTGGGCCGGAATAAAATATTTCTTGGCTCTAAAAAGATAGCTCAGTTTTCCTGAGGCGATACCCGACACGTGTTTATGCCATGATACATTCCCACAGACCGTGGCGCCGAGCAATTTCAAACTGTTCCCAGCCTCGAGGGCCCGGCCATTCATCATTAGCTGTGGAACCGATGATCCACTTTCCTTTGTGAATGTTATATATTGTGTCTTCGCTGCATTGAATTCGACAAGATTGGCCCTTCCCCACTGCAGGACCCTATCTACATCCTGATTCAGAGAGTCAATCTGTCTACATCTCAGCTGATGCGACGCAGATGCACCAATCGGCCGAACACTCGAAAAGGAGGAAACAAGCGTACTATCATCCGCAAAACTGAACACTTTGTTATCCGTTGTCTCCAACAAATCATTTATGTGATGCAAGGACAATGTGGGGGCCAAAATAGAACCCTGGGGCAGCCCCGAATTAACAGGATACAGATCCGAACACTCGCCGTCCACAACAACCCGGATCGATCGATTCTCGAGGAAGCTCCTCGTCCAGTCGCAAAGCTGTTGGGAAAGTCGATATGAACGAAGTTTGCTCAACAATGCCCCGTGCCAGACATGGTCAAAAGCCTTGGAGATATCCAATGCGACCGCCCTTGACTCACCATGCCGTTCAAACGCAGATATCCATATATCGGTTATAAGTGTCAAAAGGTGTCCCGTGGACCGCCACGGAATCCGTATTGACGATCATTCAGAAGTCCGTTGCACTCCAAATACTTCATCAACTCCGTATTAATGACTTTTTCCATTACCTTAGATAAAATAGAAAGTAATGCTATCGGACGGTAATTTTGTGGGAGACACTTTTTTCCCGTCTTTGGGATTGGCTGAACTCGAGCGATTTTCCAGCAGACAGGAAGGTCTTCCGTGCATAAGATAAGCGGAAGAGTCTGCCAAGAGTCGGCGATAGTTCTGGAGCACAGTTCTTAAGGACTATTGCTGGTATTCCGTCCGGGCCGGTTGCCTTCCTACAATCCAGTTCATGTAGAATGCGCTGAATAGTGCGCGGACGAAATCTCACATCCCGCATCGAAGACCGTACCGGCGAGATCACAGGTGGCTCCAAAAGGCCGGGATGGAGGTTTGAATTCGCGAACACATTAGCTTTATCCTTTGGATTCGTGACTAACGTCCTGCTGTTTGTCATCAACGGAGGGGAAGAGGAGGATGCGAAGTTACCGCTGACAGCCTTTGCCATTGACCAGAAGGAGCGCGAACCAGTTGGGCACCGAAGGAGCTTATTGATCACCCTGTCGTTGTGAGCCTTCTTCGCGGTATCAATCGCCTGGTTGCACGCGTTTCTGATTCTAACAAAATGCATTCTGTTAACATCGGTGGGGTTGGAGCGCCATTGTTTAAAAGCTCTATTTTTTGCCGCTGTAATCTGCTCGCGTTTTTTAACAAACGAAGGTTTATCAGACGAACTTCGTTTGATGGAGTGTGGAATATACATCTCCATCCCCAGACGAATACTCTCTGATATCGACGCCGCGCAAGCGTTAACAACGGAGTTTCCGAAGCACACCTCCGACCATGGGAAGGATGCGAAGAAATCTCGCAAATCGTCCCAGTTAGCAGCCCCATACTTCCATTCTTGGTGAAGCTGCCTAGGCCGATTATTCGCTTAATATGTAAGTGCTTGCGCGACAGATACCAAGCAGTGATCTGAGTTGCCCGGTGGCGCAGAAACGTCTACGGTATAAATACTCGGTTCGGATGTCAAAAACAGATCCAGGGTGTTCGCATAATCGCCTCGGGCATCCGGCACCCGCGTTGGCTCCCCCACGAGTTGAGTTAGGTTGTGGCTTATAGCAAACATCTCTGCCAGCCTCCCAGCCTCGTCGGTTCTGTTAGAATGTAACAAACAGCCGGAATTGTGCACATTAAAATCGCCAAGGACAACAATTTCACAAGCTGGGTGGTTGATCTGTATCCAGTCGACAGTAAGCGGAAGATGTTCGAAAAATGTCGCCGGTCGATCGTCATTCGGGGAGCGGTAAAGACAACGAAGAAATTTAATGGAATTCCTCAGCACGACCCTCAACCATATGATGTCCATATTATTGGGTTCCAACGCCTCCATTCTCTGGTAAGCCAGATCGGACCGCGCGAAGGCGCAGACTCCGCTCTTAAAACGGAATCTCGAATGTAAGTCGTATCCTGAGCAACGAAGATATGTCGAATCAGTTGACGAATCGACCTGGGTCTTAGTTAGGGCAAGGATATCAGGTTTCGTTATTTGCAAATATTGGTGGGCGGCGTTTACATTTGAATTGGTGAAACCGACGCTCCCGATGGTACAAAATGCCGTCACCAGTCGAGCGTGGGCGGAGTCTCAGGAGCGAGCCCGATTGTGCGATGACGAATTTTGGTTATTTATCAAAATATCTGCATGATGTTCCCCCTCACATAGTCTCCCCCGGAGATCCGAATGGGAGACTAGTTTACCTCCGGGAATTCTTTATATCAGAAGGTACCATCATGACTTATTTCCGTGTCAGTCCGGGCCCTCAGCCACACATCCGAAACAACGTCGAAGATTTCTCTCGGCGATATCACGGAATGTACAGCGTGACGGGGTGGTATCTCACCTTGGGACCGACTACCACCTCACCAACCTTTTCTCGAACCGGTCCATCAGCCAAGCCCCGAAAGATGGCCAAGGATTTCTCCCGACCACTTCACGGGGCCTAAAGCTTGATGGGGTGGTATTTCACCGGGCGCACAGGGCGTGGGGACCTTGGATACCACTCTGAAGTCGATTCAGGAAAATGCGCCTTGTAAGCGAACTGAATGACAGATCACGTTCACACGTCACGTTAGGATAGAAGATAGTTCTGCCAAGTTAGTTACAAAAAGAATTTTGATAATCCATTTAATTGGTTTTTCATTTAAATGATCAATTGCGGTATTTGTTTTATGCACCACTTCTCATCTCCCGATCTGCCGGTATCTGGCAGCTGTTCTTTGAAAGCTGGCATTAAAAAATCATTTTAGATTCTTTCATAAAATTTTAGAATGTTTATCTTTAAGATATATTATATAGCCACTTGTGTCGCTTAAACTACACTTGTATACCTAATAGATGATCTGATAAAGCTACTTATTTAGTCTTTGTTTAACTTGATATCACAAACCACATCAACGGGCAGTAGTTAAAACGCGTGAATTATTTATGCTCCCTCGCATATGACCACTTGTTAGCTCTCCAGTATTGTTCCAATTTTTAATTGAGAACAAACAAAAAAAAAAACCTTTTTATGGAAATACCTCTTCATTGGATTATTCTTTGCCATGTGACACGGTAAAATTACCTTGCGGAAAGTTTTCGCAAATTTTATAAATAATGTTCTGGAGATAACGCCATGAACAAGTCACAATTTCAAAGATGAATTAATCGGATGAATTAATTTAGTTGTGCACATTTTTTAATGTACAATATTGTATTTGTAATGCGTATGAAGTATTACTTAGGAGTTTAGTTCATTCAGTGGTATCTGTCGTAGCAGTAGTATTTATTTGTTATAAATTCAAAATACTTTCGACTATTAAATTAGATGGTGTCATTGAAATGTCGGTGTAGAGGAAAATAATACAGTAATTAGTGTCACACACATTGTCATATAAATAGCCTTTAGATTGCAAGTATGTTTCAGTAATTTTTTAAATATTGTCCTTGAAAAGCTCTACGGACTTAGTAAGTGGAAGCTTACTTCTGTTGGGGCGAATTTCCTTAAAAAACAGATGTATGTTTTAGTAACGAAACTGTATTACTCAAGTTTAATTTTTTTAATAAGGTAATGTGATGGGACGGAGTTCTGCGTTTCTTTTCGATCAAAATTTTTAAAATAAAACAGTTACCTCCTACCGGAATTCATCATTATAGGCATTTTAACAAAATCCCTAAAGGCCAACAAATTTAAAAAACGATTATAAGGCATCTTATTTAAACCTATATTAATAAAACGAAATCTTATTACTAAGTGAATGCCTCTCTCATGTTGTATATGTAATGTATAAATATATACTTTGTTTTTAAAACAAACTCTTAAGATAACTCGTGTGGCATCACAAAGAATAAACAATTAAAACTTCTGGAATACACCACTACCAGCAACAGTATGGCATTAACGTCACAACGTAGTGTTGAAAGTAGAGATACCAGCTAACCGCCACAGTAACAATTAACGTTAACAAACCATTCAAAAGCAAAAACTTGTTGCTGCGAATCAGTTCGAAACTTCCAAGCATACGTGGTGTACAAACGTCGCATTAGTTCGCATTGATTTTTGTGGTCGCGGAAAAAAACAAACTACAAATTTATTGTGTTACTCGTATATTGTGTTTAATTTGATTCCACAAAACTTTCACGCAACGAAATAATTGGTTTACATTGAATTCCGACGCAAACAATTCATAGATATACGAGAAATTTAATGAACTATCGTGTAATTTAAATACGAACAATAACAACCCTGAGTAACATTCTCTCTTTGGTGGAAAACATAACAATTTTAACAAAATTTGTTCATACTGGTGGTACATGTAACAAGTAAACCGTACTTAGGAAGCTCAACCGTGAGCATGATACCTCACTGTGGATATCGTTATACATGGAATCGTGAAATTATATTCAATTCACAAAAATTGGTGAAAAGACGTTAAGATTATTCCAACATTGCAGCAGCAAGTACATCGTTCATTTGCTGAACCCTCAAAGCAATAAACAAAGACAGTTGTTTTCTCATTTGTTTCATAATAAAAAAACAATAGAGCATTTCATAAAAGGAAAAATATTATTACAAGTTCTTTTTTTCATTCTGTTATTTTATAACATATTCAATAACTATTTTATGTTTGTAATCAATTCTATTATAATACTCTAAAGCGATTTAAAGGGACATTATAATCCTTTTTAGCAACAAACAACCATAAAAGTGTTAAGTCTGATTTTTGATTTCTTGTTTTGCCATTTGTTTAATATAACACCTGTTGAAAATTGCATTTTGTCTTCATTTGTTTTATACGTTTGTTTTTTAATCATCTAACGTTTTTTAAACATAAATATCACATAGTATAATAGTTTAGTTGTTTTCTACTTAACATTTTATTTGTTATTTGGGGTGAAAACAATTCGAACAGCTTGCTGCTGCAAAAATGAATGTCTATGGTACGATCCATACGCTTGGTTAGTATGTTTAGCTTATTTTCATATCATAGAATACATCAGTAAAAACATATATAAGAACAGCAAATCAAAACATAGAATACCGAAAAGAAGACAGTGTAAGGCGGTTATGCGAAAGGAAGTATTTGTTTTAATTTGGCATTTATAATCAGGGGAAGTCAATCAAAATGTTAATCTTGATTTTGGATTGAGTTTTGTTTTGTTTTATTTTGTCTACGTCTCTAAAAACCGGTTGCTTGGCTCCACATGTGAGCATAATGTGATAAAGCCACGTATTATAAACACGGCTTACTTTTATCACAAGTGCCTCCTGTGTTATGTCGATCTAAAATCTTGTGTTATGTCGATCTAATGTCTTGTGTTATGGCGATCTAATGACTTGTGTTATGTCGATCTAATGATAATGAAAGGGTTGCCACTTTCTTATTGTCTGTCTTTTAACTTGTATCATTTATCACTGAATAAAAAGTGTTCTAGGCTCGTTATAAAGGGTGGTTAAATTTTAAGGGCCGATGTTGATTTTGAATAAAACACAAATTATTTAGGAAATTATTGTCATTTCTTTTTATTATGATAATATTGGTATGGTTCAATTATGTATGGAACAAAATATCGGCCAAATGGCCGCCGAGACCTCGGCGGCACACCTGCATCCGATGGTCAAAATTTTCGATGACGCTGAGGCATAATTTAGGTTCTACGCCGTTAATGTGCCGAATTATTTCATCCTTTAGCTCTTGAATTGTTGCTGGCTTATCGACGTACACCTTTTCTTTCAAATAAACCCAAAGAAAGAAGTCCAACGGCGTCAAATCACATGATCTTGGCGGCCAATTGACATCGCCACCATGTGAGATAACACGGCAATTGAATTTGTCACACAAAAGAGCCATTGTTTCGTTAGCTGTGTGGCAAGTGGCACCGTCCTCTTGAAACCACATATCGTCCGCATCCATATCTTCTAATTCGGGCCATAAAAAGTTCGTTATCATCTCACGATAGCGAACACCATTCACAGTAACTGCCTGACCGGCCTCATTTTGGAAAAAATACGGCCCGATGATGCCGCCAGCCCATAAACCGCACCAAACAGTCACTCTTTGTGGGTGCATTGGTTTTTCGACAACCACTCTTGGATTATCATTCGCCCAAATGCGGCAATTCTGCTTATTGACGAATCCACTGAGGTGAAAATGTGCCTCATCACTGAAGATGATTTTCTTCGAAAATTGATCATCCGCTGTTGCCATTTCTTGCCACCATTCTGACCATTGACGACGCTTGAAATCAAGAGGCTTTAGTTCTTGAGTCAATTGCACCTTGTAAGCGTGTAAATGCAAGTCTTTATGCATAATGTTCATCAACGACGAGCGTGAGAGGTGCAATTGTTGGGCACGACGACGAGTTGAGGTGGACGGCTCTTCAGCCACACTATCGCGAACAGCCCTATCGCCCATTTTCATAATAAGCCTGAATAACTTTAACGCGTTGCTCGATTGTGTATTTTTCCATGGTTCAAATTGAGTTAGTCTGAAATTAAGAAATGTCAAATGAAATGCAGAAAAAAACTTGACGTTTAGGCGTGGTTCATATTCAACATTTAACCACCCTTTACAATGCCTCATGTAGGCTGAGCGGTTGTGCTTTTAGCCCACTTTGTTGAATCCTTATAGAAAGCACCAGCACTTGGATTAAGTTTTTGTTATTTAAAGAGCCGAGAGTATACAACAGGGGGAAAAACGTGTCCTAATTTTTAATACCTACTTTTAGAAGAGCTTATCGGCTGATTTAAGACTTATTCTTTCTTGTTTAGCTATCTAAATATCGTTTTATTTTCGTACTGTAAGGAGCGCCAGCGGCAATGTGGTATCGCTCCCTCAAACATCCAGTCCTGATACCGCATTTGCTATTTTTCCGGGGTACGTCTACATCACGGATAGATATCCTTAACAGACCAAATAGGACATCCATTTACATTGTTAACATCCGCACATATCGCATCTGAAACTGTTCTTGTACGGCATCGCATATGCTAGTCTGTATTAACATATACTATTACTATTATTACTACTATTGCCGCAAGGCTAATAACCTTGCCCGGAAAAACAAATTATTATGGACAATTTAACAAGTCTCGGATAAGGACCGGATACCGGTGGAGAGACTTCCTAAATAAGGCCAGTTTGTTTGCGACTGTCATAATGGTTAAATATAAAGTGTAGAAGGATGTTTAATTGCGTACTGTTATTGTTTTTGATAAATTTACTTTAATAATTCAAATGTATTTACAAATTCGAAAACTTGAAATATTTCCCATCAGAATTACATACTTAGAAGGCCC
This sequence comes from Microdon myrmicae, assembly GCA_963931805.1. Classification (NCBI taxonomy): domain Eukaryota; kingdom Metazoa; phylum Arthropoda; class Insecta; order Diptera; family Syrphidae; genus Microdon; species Microdon myrmicae. The sequence goes on along the minus strand of OZ007497.1, from coordinate 149,739,802 downwards.
ACGAAAAAACTCTACATTCCTGACCACCGTCAATTTTAAAATTATACCAACAACAATTTCGATATGGGCAAAAAGTAAGCACAAAACTTGGCCCAGAAATGCTGGATTTAAATAACCCAACACTCATAAGCCGATGGTACTTTGGTGGTGTCGTAAGCACTGGTGCAGCTTGCTGTACACATCACCTGGACTTAATTAAGGTTCATCTTCAAACGCAACAAGCCAAACTGTCGGTTCTCCCTCTGACTGCTAAAATTGTAAGAGAACAAGGCATAACCGCCCTATACAACGGTTTATCAGCATCGATTTTGCGGCAAATGACATATTCTCTAACTCGTTTTGGAGTCTATGAAATTGGAAGTGATATAGATATTACGAATATATCTGGTAAAATATTTTTAGCCGGTTGCGCTGGTGCAATTGGTGGACTCGTCGGCACTCCTGGCGACATGGTCAATGTCCGGATGCAAAATGATGTTAAACTGTCACCCAAAATGAGACGGAACTATAAGCATGCCCTAGATGGGCTTTACCAGGTGTACACCAAGGAAGGATTCAAAAATCTCTTTTCTGGAGCTTCGACAGCTGCCGCTAGAGGTGTCCTTATGACCGTGGGCCAGATTGCTTTTTATAATGAGATTAAGACCATGCTGCTGAAAACCAGCTATTTCCAGGATGACCTTCGCACACACTTTACATCATCTCTTGCTGCGGGGGCTATTGCAACAACCCTTACCCAGCCGCAGGATGTGCTGAAAACGAGGGTAATGAATGCGAAACCTGGAGTATACAAAAACTTATGGCACATTGTTAAGCACATTGTACGCCTTGGACCGTTGAGCTTTTATAAAGGTTACATTCCAGCATTTATTTGTCTTGGACCCCATACTATTCTTACGTTTATATTCTGGGAGCAGTTACGGCTTAACTATGGCTATCATCATCATCATCATCATCGGCACTACAACCGGGAACCGGTCTTGGCCTTATTTAGCAAGTCCTGAGGCTTGTTAAATTTTCCATAATGATTTATTTTTTCTGGGCAAGGTCATTAGTCTTGCGCCAGGGGCTCCCCGACGGGGAATCGAACCCCGGTCTCCCAGGTGACAGGCGGGTATACTAACCACTATACTATCGAGGAGCTTTAACTATGGCTATACCTATCCTAAATAGTTTAATTTATCTGGTGTGTTTGCACCGACTAAATGTTGCAATACATATAATGGCGTTGCCAAATTTTGTAATGTGAATTAAGTAATAATTTTTGCGAGAAAAAGTATATAAATCTGTTCGATAAGCATTCCAACGACACATTCTATTATGAAGTAACTATTTGTTGAATAAAAGGATCCCGGATGTAGTGCCCATGATGATGATCTAGATCGCTGAATAAATTGGAAGATAGAGCCAATGAACACTTGAAAGGCAATTTGTATGGTGCTGGCATTGTTGAATAACGGTAAAAAAAATGTGTGTGTACATTTTCAAGTTCAAAGTATAGAAATCAGAACTTAAAACTTTAAACGCGAAACTCAAAACTATGTTTTTCAAATTGGCCTCCAAGATAACTCTCTGAATTTTTATCCGATTGCCGTGTATGTGTATGCCGCACAGGTTTTTCCAAATATTATATATAATATATCAAAGTTATTAATACACAAATGTCAGTTTTCGCGAATTTTTTGTTTCCAAAGCCTGCCGTTTTTCAACAATCAATTACTACTATTTACTATTTATAGGCTTGTAGGAACCCGGAAGTTTATGACGTCTGCCATTGTTCCCTGTCCCGTGCGCTCTCCTTTCACGCTTGACCATTCCATCCGATCTCCTCAAGGCTAAACCTATCATTGTCCTCCCATCTCCATCGCGGCCGTCCTGTCGGTATCTTTCCCGGTGGTCTTCCGTCAAGAATTCTACGCACGGTCCCGTCGTTGCCCATTCGCGCCACATGTCCGGCCCATCTTAATGTTCGCGACCTGATTTCTCCCACTATTGTAGGTGTGCGGTATAGCTCTTCCAATTCGTGGATGTGGAGTTTTCCCTCCATTGTCCTGCCTCGTCGTCATATTTACCGCCAAGGATACTCTTTAAAACTTTATTCTCGAATATGTGGAATTTCTTTTCTTTCCGTTTTGTGAGAGCC